>OY720454.1:39629453-39971953 GCA_963082715.1 Harpalus rubripes
GTTTAAATTAAAATGACCAGTTAATGCAATGATGACTAATTTACAAGGTAGAAATTTTAGTTCAGACTAAAAATTTTAGAAAGCATTTGAATTAAATTAAATTATTATATAGGGTCACTGAGCTGAGAATACGATACAGTCCCTATTCTTTCCTTCTATTTCTTAAAAGCTCCCAACAAATCTTCTTCTGTAGAATAATAATAATAATAATAATAATAATAATAATAATAATAATAATAATAATAATATTAATAATAATAATAATAATAATAATAATAAATATAATAATAAGTTTATTTAACATAAAGTTATTTACATACATAATGAGTACATTTCAAAAATAATTTACTTTTAATAAATTCGACACATTTTTTTTAAAAAAACTAGACAATTTAATAAAATAAATAAATAAATATATCACCACGGCTTATTACCCATTGCTGAGTGTGTCAATCTGCTTTGCATACAGATTTCGGTAATGATGATGACATATTTGTACCGTGCGGGCGTTAACTTTTTTGTTGATTCTGAAAAACCTACTATTGTACAATTTAAATTGTTTAATATTTAATGAATTTTCTGAACAAGTTTTATAAACTGTTTCCACCTTTAAATCAAATTTATTTCTTAAATTATATTTTGTACATTCATGTTTAAAAATACGTTATTTCTTTACGAAGGAAGAAAATTATTTATAAATTTATAAATGAATATTCATGTTTAATATATTCTCTGTTTCACATTTATCCAGTTTAACACATTTATCATGCTATTTATACTTGTGTATCTGTTGACTTTCAAGATACATCGCATAGCCCTATTCTGTATATATTGAATTCTTTGTAACTGATTTTTATTACACAAAAATAAAATAGTAGCACAGGAATCTATGTGAGGCGCTATAATAGTATTACAGAGCTATCGTTATTTTAAAAACTACTCAATATTATTTTGCGAAATTTGGTATCTAGGGGTTTTCCCACATATTCCCACAATATTCTCAAAGCAGTACCGCTTTTAGTTTAACCGAAAGTGGACCCTAACTTTTTAATTTTAAGTGGAATGCTATATTTTTTATTTTATCATTGAATTTAGCGGAAAATTTTGGATACAAAGCAATAAAAATATTTTACTCATGATCAACCACTTCCGGCGTAATTTAACTTTTTTTGATTTTTTCTGTAAGAACGACCACTTCTTTATCACTCGATATCTCGAGAATGAAATCAAATTTCCATAATCTGTAAAAACAGTTTTATAAAGAAAGCTTTTGTTTAACTAATATAAATTAATAATTAACAATTTTCGAAAAATGTAATTTCTACGTGAAATTGTATTTGAAGTTCCAAAGTACGAAAAACTCAGGTTTTTTAAATGGAATACCCCATTTTTATTATTTAAATGAAATGAAAAATTGAAGTAGTTTGTCTAGCATGCCCTATGTTGAAAGTTGACAGATTTTTTGTAGAATGGAAAATATGTAAATTGCATTTTTACCTCTCGCTAAGAGAGGTATTGTATTCATGCTAAAAATCGCATATCCAGATTTTAGTGAATAAGCACGTTTTAAGGATGATGTCCGTATGTGTGTGGATGTGTGGAAAGTGTGTGAATGTGTGGATGTGTGTGTGGATGTGGGATCCACGATTTCTCAAATACTATAAGACTTAAGACATTTTTAACTACGGATTCCTCAATCTAACAATAATGGGAAGAGTTGATTAAGTAACAATTGGACAACCGGAAGTAGTAGTTACAACAAAAAAAATCATCTAAAATATTATTTATCGTAAATTTATTTAAATACTTATATAAAAGAACGTTAAATTCTTTATTCGATAAATATAAATTCATTATTATATCTTCTATAGATTTAGAGATAAAGAAATGCATATAAAATAATTTGATGTAAAAAATCTCAGATCAAACTACTACAAGGTAAGAAATTCAAATGTTTGTAATTGACATATAAATGTCACTGTCAAAAATATTTGTATGCCTCTGTCAAAAATATTTGCACATTATTATGAAGATTATGAAAATAAAAAAAGTCAACTACGCAAAAGAATATACGTAAAAAAGAATATGAAAGGAATTTCCGAAAAAATGACGAATATAAAGAAAAAGAAAAGGAAAGTAGAAAAAGAAAATTTCAAAATATTGAATATAAAGAAAATGTATGTATTGTACATAATTTATATTAAAATATCCCATAGATTTTGCAAATATATGTTAGAATTATTTTGTAGTGAGACATGAGTATATGTATTTGTATTTAAAAATATTTTTCGTTTTATACGTACAACCAGGTAAAATATCTGGCGAGAGGTTATGTATTGGCCACATGCCACATCAGATTTTTTTACTATGGTGGAAAAAGAAGCAAATTATTTTCAGTTCCTATTTATTATTTTATATTTTAATAAATTTTTATGAATTGCTATCATATTATATGCAAAATAGGAAGTGATTAGACATAGAAAATATTATGCAAATCTAAAACAAAATGTTCATAACCAACTAAATTAGACAAACAAATACTAACATATGCAATTTATATATTTTCCATTTTACTAAAAATCTGTCAATTTTCATCATAGGACATGCTACATAAACTACCCCTATTTTTCAACGAAGATTTCATTTAAATAATGGGATGCTTTATTTAAAAACCTGAGTTTTTTGAACTTCAACTACACGTTGAAAAATTGTCGATTATTAATTTATATTAGTGTAAACAAAAGCATTCTTTATGAAACTGTTTTTACAGATTATAGAAATTCGATTCTATTCCTGATATATCGAATGATAATGAAATGGCCGTTCTTACAAAAAAAATCAAAAAAAGTTAAATTACGCCAGAAATGGTTGATCATGAGTAAAAAATTTTTATTGTTTGGTATCCAAAATTTTCCGCTGAATTCAATGGTAAAATAAAAGAATATAGCATTCCATTTAAAATAAAAAAGTTAGGGTTAAACCGAAAATGCTACTGCTTTGAGAATATTTCAGTTAAAACGGGCATGTAGGAAAACCCCTAGATACCAAATTTCGAAAAATAATATTGAGTAGTTTTTAAAATAACGATGGCGTAAGCTCGACCTGGGACACCTTTATATACTGACAGCTTGAATATAGTTGAGTTTATTTTTTATTCTTCGTAAGAAATGCACTTTCTTTGCCATTTTTTGCAAACATAATCTACATGTTTGTGGAATTTTAGCTTACTGTCTATTATTACTCCTAAATATTTAATTTGTTTTACTTTTTCTATTGTATTGTCTGCCATTTTAAGTTCCTTGGGAGTAAGAGCGAAACGCGTCTGTGATTCTGGTTGAGTGGGTCAGTCTCTGATAAATGACAGAGAGATTTTTTTAGAGTCTGAAATCATGTGAAACGTGTCAAGTATGATTTTTAAATATTACACTTCTTTTATAACGTTTCTTCACACGAAAATTTTCTATCCTGTATTCTTTTCAAAAAAATTGCCACAAGCAGCACAATGCCGAAACAAGTGAGTATGGCTGATATTCTAGTATTATTATTTTTTTCTGAGCGATATTTTATTTTTCTAGTTAAATTTTGATGTTCTGACTAACTTAACTTTCGTAACTTAATTTCATATGATAGATGGTAAGTGTTTATCATTAAACCTAGTGTAAATTTTGTTATTTACAGTCTACCTGATTTTCTTGGTCATCTTCGGCTTGTACGAATGGCTCTCCACTCTTATTTTTTTTATTATTTGAAATGAAAGTTCGTTTAATTTTGAAGCAATTAGTAGTCTCGACCTCGAGTTAATTGTTTTTAGTATAACTGCATTTGATTTTTAAAGTCAATGATGCCACGGCGACAGATCTATTTCATTACTATCTTTCTCTCACTCTATAGTGGGCTGCGACAGCAAATTTTAAATATCTCGTAAAGTTTTTTTTTCTTAATTGTTATATTGTAACGTGGAACGCCCGCCGTCGCCACCGCTGTAAGCGAGTGTCTATTTATAGCGTGACGTGATCGCCCTTGTAGCCGGGCGACGTAAGCAAGCAGGTCGCAACGTGTTTAATTACTACCGGGCGCCTGAACCTTTTGTGTTCATTGTTTTTATGCGGTCGAACATTCTGGGCTTTTCTAGAAAATAATGGCAGCTGTATATAAGGGGCGTAGCTATGCTCGAGGGACACAGTTAGTGACATACAGAGTCATAGAGACACATGGAGTGTTATAGAGTAAAGTGTTAGTGAAAAGCACAACAGTATTGTAGTGAGTGTATGCAGTTGGTGCCGAGTAGGTACTCGGGAAGTTACTGGTATATTGGGATAGCTGTGGATATGAATACTTGGTAGAGTTGACGAGTATTGGGAAGTTATAGTGTGCAAGGACAGTAACGGCGAGTGGAAGTGAATACTCGGCAGTGGTGTTGAAGAATTGTGGCATACGGAGAGTCGATGATACTGAGGCTGTGGAAGTTAGACAGAGAGTTACATAAATAGACAGATAGTGTTGTGAAAGAGGTGACTTCTGTCCGAGCAGTTGAATATACAGACGCTGTTGAGTCAGTTGAGTATATAGACGTTGTGGAGGTCGGTAGGCGGACAGTTGAACGTGATATAAGTATACAGTGATATAAATATAGCGATATAAATATCGCTAAACAGTCTAAAATAGTCTGCAACAGATCGGCAGTCTAAGATTGGAACGCGTAGTGAAATAAATAATATCGTGGAAATAAATAGTAGTGTTAATTGGTTAAATAAATAGTGTTAGTGTTATCTAGTTAATTATAGTTTTAGTCTTAATTAGTTTTAAATAATTGTTTAATATTAGTAATAGTAATATTTAATTATAGTTTAATAAATACTTAATTTTAAATAGTAATAATAGTATAATATTTACTCTTCACCCAAATAAATAAAAACGTTACAATATGTACGAGTATATTGAGTAATACTGTATGTATAAAGTGTACATTTTTTTTATTTTTTTGTTATGGTGGAGAACCTCATCAAGATTTTAGCTAGTTTAGTTTGCATTACGTACGTAAAGGCATTTATAAATTATTATAATTTTTTATATAAATTCTTGTTTAATATGTATGTTCGAATAATTAAAAATATTCACATAAGTACGTAGGTACATTCTGTTTCACATTCCATGATACACCTAAATAAATTGTTTATTAATAACGCAATTAGTATAAAACTTTTACCAGTGATAGATTCCATTACGATTAATATTTTTGAAGGAATGAATTCTGAGTCTAATGCCCATATTCGTAAACACTTGTAAAAAAAATTATCGGTTCGTTATAATTTTTATCCAATAAAAACAGTCGACATTGACAGAAAAACCGAAATTTTAAGGAGC
Organism: Harpalus rubripes; assembly: GCA_963082715.1. Taxonomy (NCBI): domain Eukaryota; kingdom Metazoa; phylum Arthropoda; class Insecta; order Coleoptera; family Carabidae; genus Harpalus; species Harpalus rubripes. Next base: position 39,634,818 of record OY720454.1, read on the forward strand.
CGTTTTGAAACTTTACGAGTGTTTATGAATATGGGCATACCGGCCAACTATGATTAAAATAAAAACTAGTGTTTCAAGTAGTCATAGTAGCGATGAAGGTAGAGCAAAAAAGTATTTAAAAAGTTGTTGCTAATTACTAAAATACTCAAAGTACGAAGTTTCGCTAATTTTGTATTTTTTCTACATTTTTGTGTAGGTATTCATTAAAAAATTCTTATTTCAAATATCAATTGTGCTTCAAGGAGACTTAGTTGAAAAATCACCTATTTAATGAGTATTACAAAATTATAATTTAATGTATTTTCCATCATTTTGATTGTGTGTTGCACGAGTTGTACACTTGATATTTCAGATAAGAATTTTTTCAAAGAATTACACAAATGTAGAACAATTACAAAATTAACATTTTTCAGCAAAACTTCGTATTTGGAGTATCTTAGTGATACTGATAAGCAATAACTTTTTAAATACTTTTTTGCTCTATCTTCATCGCTTCTATGACTACTTAAAACACTAGTTTTTAATTATCAATTGTCAAAAATTTGGCGATACCGAAGTTATTCCGCTCCAGATCTCGAAATTTAAAAATAGTAGCGATAATATATTATTAACAACAACTATAATATTTCTAGACAAAATAACGTTTAGTCGTACGAAAATAATGGTACGTTGTAGCAAAGTTTTCATGTAAAGTGCGCATTTTAAAATAAAATATTTATTGGCGAAAATAATAATTAAATTTAATGTTGTGTGTATTTGTTATTTTATATACAAAAAAAAATGTAGAGAGATCACGAATGTTTAACATGAGCACAATTAATGTTCGCGTTTAAAAGAGTAATATTACAACTTTGTACTTGACCAGATATTCCCGTCTTCTTAACCCTTTTATTTTACCGTCTACACGTAGTCAGTTACTTTTTTCTTTACACTTCACCACAAAATTATCATATAATTATTCTCACCTCACAGAAAATTACCTACATGAAATATTTCACACCTGAAAAATTTTCATTTCAAAAACTAAACCAATTTATTAAAGAAAGATATAATTACAGAAACGTAAAAATAACAAGTGTATATGTAATTACAATAACAAGCGAGGCGGCTTTGCTTTTCGACTTTCCTTTATTTCTTCTAACGCCATTTTCGTTAATTATTTACAATTTCCAAGAAACCGCTTGGCTTGAGAGTTGCATATAAGATTAATGTTGTATCCTTACATGAATTATTTGTCTGAGAAGATGTTTAATATTCTTTATAACACCTCTTAATTAAACGACTTCAACCGGACTTTACAGATGAATATTAATTTTAAGTTAAATATTGTTTTTCTAGTTTTTTGCTACTGGCTAATAGAAACATTAATATGGAAATCTGTTTTGACGTAAGTTTTTGTAGAACATTTTAGCCAAATTTTGGTATTTAGGAATGACAAATTGGGTGATAACATGAAATATTTTATTGCCATATTCTTAAAAATGTATGCAATTTAATTTAGATGCAGCAACAATTAATTTATTATATTTTTATTTTGAAAATTCACAAGAACAGCATATGTTTATACGTCCTATATTACAAACAAAGGGATTTCTGTGACATATAAACATTTTTTCGACATACTTTATATTTTTATTAAAAACAAAAATACTGGAAAGTTTATGTTTGAAACAAATATTTTAAATTAGGGTTAATTATCTTGACTTTTGGAATTGATTGTATATTAATTATAAATATTAGTCATATCAAATTCAACAAAAGAATTCAGATAATAATTATATTTATAATATCTACCATCACGCTTATTACCCATTTCTGGGTGTGCTAGTTTAGTTCTATTCGCAGATTTCGGTAATGACGATATATCCGTACCGTTTATCAGGCTTCACCTCTCGGAGCCACATAGTTGTCGTGGAGAGAGCACCACAGGAGTCACAACCAATCAACTAACGCATACAAAATTCAGGAATTTATATATACTTATGAACTTATTCATGGTACAATAATTGAATATTAAGTTACAATTTCAATTCAATTAAAATGCTGCTTCCAGATTTTAAAACCACAACACTCGGGCCGACTTTAGCAAGCGTGAGTTTTGTGCATCAACCACTAACATAATATTTCGGCCGGTTTACATTTTCAACAAATAAATTATAAAACCTACGTAAATAGTGAGAATTTCTTTCGTCTAAAAATAAAATATAGATTTTAAATTTACAAAAACTAAAATGTTACTTAAGTATTCGGCCATTTAATATTAGGTTACATTGCTTTTATTATTAATACTAACCAGTGGCGCACCCAGGAATTTGGATATGGGGGTGCACTATAAAAAAGACAAATTACCTAAATTTTCTTTTATAAGCACCAAAACTTGGGTGAGGCAAGGCGTCCAGGAAAATTTTTTTTCCATTTTAGGTCAGATGTAATTAAAAATTACAATTTTTCAAGGGATGTGAAGCTGCATGTTTTTCCCCTTTCATGTACAAAAATAAATTGCCAGATCACAGAACATTTTGGACAAGAGAATAGATTTAACGGATTTGCCTCTTTTACCAATATATATTGATGATGTACTAAGATCTGGACAAAGCAAAGATGGTCTGTTTGATTATGCAACGAAACATGATGATAATTTACGGAAATTTCTATTATTTTTAGTTCTTTTGGGATATACCAGTGAGCTACCGAAAGTATCCACGCAAGCTATCGATCGATAGGTTGGCGATCCCTGAGTTCTATCATCATACGCATGGATAGTTTCATTTTAGTTGTTCACGGTACGACTCCGATTGATAATTTCGTGTTCGTGGAACAATATGGACTGAAACATGATTGGTCACGTACTAATCAGACCATTCTGAAGATTGAAGGAACTACTATGAATCAGGAACTAATACGACTTTTTAGTACATGAATTAGTACGGAATAAGTTTGGGATCCGTCGGAGAATGTTACCGCGAATAAACTTATTATCTTTGTTTTTTCTTTTGTCACCCTCGGTGCGCCACTGATACTAACTTTAATTCTATTAGGCATTATATCCCTAAACCCTGAAAATGTCCTGCAAGGTAGATTTTACTGTACACACTTGATTTTTACGAATTTCTTTTTCATTATGCCAAAAGCAAAGGGTCTTGGGTCTCGATAAAAGCTAAGTCTGGACTAGAAGATGATCTATCAAATGCCGGTTGAACTATTATCACCCGTAATTTGGCCCACAGTTTTTACCTTCCGTCATACCGTAGGTAAGGGACGTAATGTTATCGGTCCAAAAATTCGCGAGCGCGCGCGCGTGTGTGTGTGTGTGTGTGTGTGTGTGTGTGTGTGTGTGTGTGTGTGTGTGTGTGTGTGTGTGACGATTTTTTCGTCCACGATAACTTCCAAATATTTCTATTTTCCGTAGTTAAACTTTCTGCAATCATATAAAGAGTTGATTAGATTTTGGGTAAAATTGGATAACTGAATGTGACTCTTTACTTGAAGCCCTTAACAGGTTTTAATGATAAACTATATTAAAATATAATCCAAATCATTTCAATTTTAGTATTTAAGACATATTAGATTTTGGCTAACATTAATAAACCAGAAGTGAGACTTTACTTGTATAGCTCTGAACAGATTTTCGTGAAAAATATATTATGATATATTCCAAAACTTTTCATATTTGGTATTTAAGATTTTTATATTAATGAGAACGACATGTTAGATTTTTTCTAAAATTGATAAACCGGAAGTGATACTTTACTTTAAGCTCTGAACAGATTTTTATGAAAAATATAATAGGATATATTCCAAAATTTGTCAAATTTAGTATTTAAGACTTTTATGTGAAGGGGAGCAATATGTTAGATTTTGGATACAATTGGTAAACCGGAAGTGATACTTTACTTAAAGCTCATTGCTGTTACAAACATGGAATTGACGGGAGGTGTGGCCACATTAGATTTTTTTAAGTTTTAAGTCTATATTTAAAATAACCAAAAGAATTTCGTAGAAATTTTTAAGAATCTGGGTAGGTTTTATAATTTGTTCAAAATGTAAACCGGCCGAACTTGTATAAGTTTGGGCTCGTAAAGCCGAAATATTTGTCATACTGCAGATATAATTGTTTAGTGCCTAAATATTTTTTTTTACGAAATAAATTTAAACCGGAGCATATCTTGAAACAACTGTTAATTTAAACTATATTTTCTACAAGGTGTACACTTCTTGTAAAACTAAATATCTACAAAAGGAACAACACCAGTACCATTAATCTTGCGTTTAGTTGTAAATAAGTTCTCCATTTTTTCGTCTTCAATAGGCCTCCAATAAAGCAGAGCCTAATCAGTCAGCTGAATTCCTCTCTCTTGAACATGGCCCAAGTCTTGTTGCTATCTCAGCGCGTCTTCGCGGCATTTAGTTAACAGTGTCACGGCGGAAGGCGTAATATATACGTCTCTGTACTTTACCGCCGCTTATGGGTAATAAGACGGACCTGGAGGCATACGTATAATCTCTACATCAGCAGAGAGCAAAAGATACAAATCAGGGAATACAATGCTATTGTAATATGATGTATTTATTACTTATTTTATTATAATTACGGATGTAGGTGTAGCAATATTGTCGTTTTATTTTAGAGTATTGTATTATCTTGCTTCTGGTATTGTTCAAAGTGCATTACAAAGTATTTATGAACTTTTAAATATAATAATAAATATAACTTCTATTATTAACAAAAGATAATACATATTCCGCCTGTTATAACAGGGTTTTACTTGTAATTTAATTATTTTAATCGTACTAATACTGTTTTTATACAGATATATTGTAACATTTAGAACCGTCAATAATTAAAATATTAAATACCGACGAAAGATTTTTGTGATTAATTCATACTCATGAACCTAGGTCGTTCCTATATCTAGTATGAAACCCTACCAACAGAGTATAGGGTGCCGCAGAGCAATCTCTCTAGTTTTACTGTGGCATTGTGAGGCGAGTAGAGGTCGTAAAAGGGTGTGAAAAGTGTCTATGAAGGCAGGTGGATGGTAAGTTTCTCTTACAATTCAATCGTAAACATAATGTGGACGAACGAGCAACGAGCTTTTGCCTTGGAACGTGGAAAGCTATATCCGCGAAAACGAGTTTGCAACCGCCGAAAATGTTCTCCGGGTGCTCGATTTCCCTGAGAGGCGATATTTCCTGGTCCGCGCATTCGCCAGATTTAACACCGTGAAAATCTCAAAACCGAGGAACCTACAGGCGCAGTTACAAGGTGCGTGGTTCGTTGAACCAGGGTACTGGAGGGCAGTTCGCGATGGCTCCCGTTCTGACGAACCAGGGCTGACAAAACGACGAATGGTTCGTTCAAATTCATGACGTAATTGGTTCGCCGAACCAATGTGGATACTGTCGTGCTTTCGTCTTGTGACTACATAATCACAATCATGGGTGCTAGGCAGCAAATAATTGCATCTACTTCCTTGTGTAATATAATCTGGATTTTTTATGCAAAATAGTTTGAAAAAAAGGTGATGGATGGCTTAACATATGAAAAATAGGTAAGAGTTTGGCTATCTAATTGAAGTTCTATGATGAATTTTAAACATTTTTCTGCTGGACACTCCACAGGTCATACCTTTTTTGAATATGCCAAAGCTTGACTACTGTGACTTGCACTGCAATTGGTCCGCGATAAGGCAAACCTCCACAAACCAACACAAACCTTGCACGAACCAACATGTTCAAAGCCTTTGATCCGTGCCAATTTACCGATAGCCGCTGGAACCTCGCGAACCACCACGAACTACGCACCACGAACCGCAAGCCATAGTGAACCATGTATGTCAAACGGGACTCGTGGTTCGCCGACATAAATTCGCCGAACCACGTGCCGTGTAACTGTGCCTTAAAAGAGGCAATCCACACAGAAATTCGTCTTATGAAAAAACCACATGAAATAAAACTTTCCATGCTGTAAGTTCAGGATGTGAAAATTATTTTTTTTAACTAAAGTATTCATTTTTTAATTCTCTTTCATAACGAGGGATGACCTGTATATGAAGTACTTCTGAAGTCAATACATTTTTCCTCAATCTTTAATGCTAGTCTAATACGCGTATACCTACCCTCTTATTCAGAGCAGAATAGTACCTAAAATGTTGTTCCTTAACCACCAAGGCCCGGTTTTACCAAGTAAAAATTAACATGCGGTTACGAGTTGAGTTAAAAGTAACATGTCCGGTTACCATCGTAAATGTTTTTCCACACGAATGGAAACACCTTGTCAGCTAACCCAAAGTTTTTGGTTATTTTTATAAGGATGGTACAATTTTCTCATTGGAAACGGAGTTTTATAAAGTTAACAACACTGAATTTTGACAGTTGTTTATTCTTTTTCATAATATTTCATTTGGTTTAGGTGTGTGCGTTGTGTTAATGTGTAAATCTATAGCACCTATACAATTTAGAAAATGAGCTATATTGTAAAATTCGCGTTTTCTTTCTACAATTTCTTCAGGAGTGGTAGACATCTGTATACAATAAGGTCTTAGAGCTGCTAAGGCACTACTAATACGAGCAATAGTTTTAATTACTGTTGTTTTAGAAACTTCAAAAAAAATTTGCGGCAACTGATATAAAGGAACCTGTAGCATATCTTCAAGCCAGCAATAATTGTTCTGCAGAAAACAATGCACGATTTCTGGAATTATATAAAATTTATATTATAAAAACTTTTAATTAATTTAAACCATGAACTATGACATTTATTTATCCATTTCATGTCGAATGGCGTCTTCAACATGTTCTACAATATTTTTGGCAGCCTGAATCCTTTAAAAAACTCCTTCCGACTATATTTTTCGAAATTATGTGACCTACGTCGAAATATCCTTGCTGCCCTTATTGGCACCTCTTCATCATCGCTATATGCATTTATATCATATAGATTCAAAATCTGATTTATTAAATATTAAACAATGTCATTGTCAGGCACAAAATTGAAGGTTATAGTTAATGTTACTAAGTTAACATGTACTTTTTCTAGATGTTATGATAGCAATGTACTTTAGCTTGAAGTTATGGATAACATGGAATGGAAAAACAACTTTCTTTACTAACATGAACTTAAACGCATGTTATTTCTTAACATGAAGTTGGTATAACCGGGCCCAAGTGTGTTAACTATCAAATGCGAATTCAATGTTCTCTTTTAAATAAATTGATTTCCTGAAAAAATGGCTGAGGCGAGTAAAAACGTTCACATATGTTCTAAAATTAAGGCTATATTTTAAAAAGTTGCACTTTAAATATTTCAATAACAATAAGATTGTTGTAGTCGGAAACAAATTTCACAAACCGGCTAATCGATTATGCAAAATAACCAGTTGTGCTAAGCCGGTTTAATCGATTAACCGTTGATCCGACTTTATATTTCTTCTAAACCACAGTAATCTATTGCCCGATTAATAGAATAAACGATTAACCGAGTTTATTGCAAGTATAGTGCTAACGCTTTTTAAGATTTTTACTGATATTGGTTATTATTGTATAAGGACCTATGTTTTTTATTGTATGACATGATATTTGATTCAATAAATTCATATAAATTTCTGCTTCATAGTTAGACTATGGCTGGTTTTTTAAAAACTGACATTGGTTGTTTTTGCATTAAGCCACAGATATATAGGCTGTTCTACAACTTCTATACCAAACGTTAACGGATAATAAAATAATATTTTGTACCACCGGATTCCTATATTTCTCTAACAGAAACGTAACTAATATGTGATTAAAACTTACATTATGTACTTAGGTACTATTTGAAAATAAATTATAATCTCAGATTATTAGTGAGAAATAAATATTAAAATTTGTTACCAAGTTAGCGGTACAAAAACTGTTCACTTCAAATAAACTTTATTTACATAAAAGAATTAGTAGGTACCTACTCGTTAACTTATGATGCACAAGTTTTAAAAAAACCTCTGTATATTTGTTTAATATATAATATATATATATATATATATATATATATATATATATATATATATATATATATATATATATATTTCAAAAATAAGTTATCGATTATAATAATCACTCATTCTCGAATAAATGTTTTTCGGTTTCTTGCAATCTTACATTGTGAAACCATCCTGAATCTTTGTAATTTTTCTTGCTTGTCCGACAAAATTTCCTGCTCATTACCTATAAATTCAGGTAACAAATCGCTTCTTTGCTTCCAAAACCGCGTGTGTGTATGGGTACGACAACACGGCACCTAGATGTGAAGTACACGAACACTGCACACACGACTTGTAGCCATGTCGCGGTGTCTGCTATACTCAGTGTTCGGTCCGTGTGAAAACATGGAGATTCATGAGCCTCGGACAACTCACGCATAAATCCAACACGAGATGCGAGGTGCTATGCAAGCAACGAGCGACGAGGAACGTCAACATTGGATGAAAGAAGGATTCTGATTGTAGGATATTATTATTGATTTTGTTTTCAATGAATCTGTCGTGAGAAAATAAAATTTTGTTGCTGTTCTAGTAAAGAACATTTGGAAGAACCTAACTATTTGGATTTACATGAGAAGTGATTTTCTAATGTTTATAAGAGGAGCAGTCTGATTTTGAAAACCAAAACTCGAGTAAAAGTTACAAATCAAAAGTGATCATGATGATATATTCATTCATAATGGTCTCTAACATTAATAACATAAGGATGTTATTATTATCGACAATATTTAGATCTATTTCAAATTGTATTGAATTGTATTTATTTAATTGGAGCCTACTGTTCAATAACCTCCTGAAAAACCCTATATTAACAAGTTTTCGAGTAAATATTTAATAGTGATTACATAGCATTTAAGTTGTTTCCTTCCTTCTTTTTCTTTTAGATCTTTTTAAACTGTTTCATTCTCATCTAATAGTACAGTGAGTTCAATAAAATTCCTAATTTGGAGTAGGCTATGTACAGAGAAACGTATGTCTGATCATTATTCAATTCAAAAGCCAAGATGTCAAAATTAATCTTGAAATGTAATTTTAAGGAGAAAAGACAATAAAGAAGGATACAGTACCTACATTGACATTCGCCGTTTTCTAATTTGTTTCACTTGTAAAATTTCGTTAGATAACATTTTTAGCAATATCTCATGTCAAATTGACATTTAATTAAATATTTTTAAATTGACATGTTTTTTGTACATAGCCTACTCCGAGTTAGGAATTTTTTTGAACACACTGTATAATACCATCTGTTTTTCTTTCCTTTCACGCTCCTTGCAAAATAGTCTCTCTAGGCAATATATTCCGTTTTTATATGTATATTTATATCTCTTGTTGTACGTACAATCGATTATTTTGTTATATTGTTACTGCGTCTGATTTTTCTAATCTTTTATCTATAATTCCTGTCATACATTATCTCCATTTAATAGCCTATTTTCCATTTCCATTGTTGTGCACATTCTAATTTTTGGATATCTTCCCATCCATAATTCTATTCACAAAATTAAGTCTTTCCGAAAGATGGTTTATGGATTCAAATAATTACGCATGAGAGTAAAGACCAATGTATCTTCTTAACCGAGATCTGGTACAGCCGATAATGTGAATTACAATACTATAACATACACTAAAAGACTACATAAAGAATGTTGCAAAATAAGAAGAGCACAATAACTCATGAATGGAAAAAAATTATAACAAGTTACAACGTTTGTTTGATCACAATCAGTGGCAAATGATCATAGAGCATTCAAATCAAACACAATTTTTCTGCTCTGTAATGATACACCCTCGATGAAATAATTTGTAATGCGATTTCTGCAATTCATTTATTGGAATCGGAAATAATAATAATAAAGTGGTAGTTGAAAATCACGCTTGGAGCGTTGGAGATGATATCTCACTTCATTCGTAAAAAGCCAGACAAAAAACAATCGTGACAAATGAAATTGCAGCTCGGAGCAATTGGCTGGCTCGTCAGCCTCCCACTGTTTGTTGCCGCTGGATAAATCTCTATCTGACGTTTATTATCAGAGCTCTGATACCTGCTGCTTTACGCGCAACCAATCCAAAGAATTAATAAAAATTACTCAGCTTTTATTGCTATCATATTGCAGCCGAAGATTTACCGCTACTATTCAAAACCAATTCTGGGAGCTCCATTTCAATATTTGAAAGGAAAATCGTAAATCTATCATTTACAACCGGCAATTTCCAGCAATATCAAATAATAAATCCATATTTTTTTCCTGGTTTCAAACATCAAAGACGTAATGGCTAGTAACATCTTCACCTGATTCTATAAAAACTTGTCCCTAGCTCCTAGCAGAGTAAATAAATTCCTTACCTTATACTATATAAATATGTACAGGCTGTTTCTCGGATATGGGACACCTCAATAACTTTCTTTATTATTGAAAATAGACGAAAATTATTCAAATAAAAGTTATAGTTAAGGAATTGGGAAAAAAATTTACCCATTGTTTCTCAAACTATAACATAAATTTATATATTTTTTAAAATGTAATAATATATATTTTTTTCTGAATTCATTCATGTAATCATTATATATCCTTACATGACAAAAATATTGAGAAAAATGCTATGGAAATTCTAATAAATTTCATGTTTATATTTATTTTTTAGTTGGCTATGTACGAAGAACAAAAACTATCTGTCAATTTGAATTAACTAGTGCATAATTCCTATTCTTGCTATTTCTAAAGTTATTAACAAATATTTGTTTGTTTTAATCTAAGTTATTTTTTTCATGCATAGCCTACTGAAAAATAACTAAATTTTATTTAAATTTAAATTGCATTTCTCTCAATATTTTTGATATGTTAGGATATAAAATGATTACATAGTTGAATTCAGAAACAAATATTCTATCGAACGAGCCTAAAAAACATATAGCATCTTATTTTAAAATAATCTGATGTGGCCAACACATGACCTCCCGTCAATTTCATGTTTGAAATAGCAATGAACTTTAAGTAAAGTATCACTTCCGGTTGATCGTTTGTAAACAAAATCTAATTTGTTGTTTCATTAAAACGAAAAGTCTGTAATACCAAATTTTGGATTATATTTTATTATGTTTTCCTCGAAAATCTATTAAGATCTCCAAATTAAGTACCACTTCCGGTTTATCATATTGGTATAGTCAAAATCTAATGTTGTTTCAAATTATACACGTGTTTTTAATATCAAATTTGACAAGTTTTGGAACATGTTTTACATACATACATACATAAAATCACGCATCTCCCACTTAGTGCGTTAGCACAAACCCGAAAGAATAAAAATAACATCATCAAAAAAAAAAAAAAAAAAAATCAGTCTCTCTTTCAACAACATTCTTACTAACCTGACATCATAGGTACAACATATATTCCTCACTCTTAACATATTAAAGTTAAAATGTTTTAATACATTTTTTCAAGAAAATCTGTTTATAGCTTCCTGTAAAGTAGTACTTCCGGTTTATCAATTTTATAAAACATCTAATATGTCGTTCTCATTAATATAAAAGTCTGAAATACCAAATTTTAAAAGTTTTGGATTTTATCAACTTATTTTTCATGAAAATCTGTTCAGGGCTTCAAATAAAGTATCACTTCCGGTTTATCAGTTTTAGCCAAACTCTAATATGTTGCTTCCCGTTATATAAAAGTCTTAAATACTAAATTTGACAAGTTTTGGAATATATCATAATATATTTTTTTATGAATTGTATCCAAAATCTAGTATATTGTTCCCCTTTATATAAAAGTCGTAAATACTAAATTTGACAAGTTTTGGAGTATATCATAATATATTTTTCACGAGAATCTGTTCAGAGCTTCAAGTAAAGTATCACTTCTGGTTTATTAATTTTAGCCAAAATCTAATATGTTATTTCCAATGATATAAGAGACTTAAATACTATAATTGAAAAGTTTTGGATTATATTTTAATATAGTTTTTCATTAAAAACTGTTATGGGCTTCAAGTAAAGTATCATTTCTATTTATCCAATTTTACCCAAAATCTAATCAACTCGTTATATGAATGCAGGAAGCTTAAATACGGAAAATAGATATATTTGGAAGTTTGTTATGAGTTATCGTGGACTAAAAAATCGTCACACACATATCATCGTAAAAATAGTAAAAACGTGTTGTGGGGATCCTAATTCATGCTTATTTACTGAAAACTCACCATCGAATTTTTGGCACGATTACATTACCTCCATTACCTACGGTATGACGGGAGGTAAAAATATAACTTTATGTTTTAGTTGGAGAACCATTGGTTAAATTTTTTTCTTCAACAAGTGAATGTCCCCCTCGATCTACTACAACTTTTATTTGAATGATTTTCTTCTATTGCCAATAATAAAGAAAATAATCGAGGTGTCCCGTATCCGAGAAACAACCTGTATATACCTTGTTCCATCTTACCAATTCAGTATTATAGAAAATAGCGCACAGTTTTGAACTCTCTGATTGGATTAAATTGGAGACATGTCAAGTCAGATTTGAAAAGCAAGCAGATAGATAATGCTTTATATTTCACACATAATGACTGTAATTGTAATACACAAAGTTTCGATGACAACATGACACCTTTTTAATATATTAATAAAATTTCAAATGTCAGTAGTAGGATAGAGGTGGGCGCGTGAGTAACTTCTTGTTCACGATCACGCACGCTCACGGAACTAAAAATGTAATCACGACGAATCACGCACGACTTTTTATGTTTGATTCACGATCACTCACGCTCACGATTATATTTTGGCACTCACGCCCGATCACGCCCGGCGGGTCACGTTCGTGTCACGTAATTGTTTCTAAGTACATTTAAGCCTGCTTAACACAGTCATAAGTTGTTATCAAATTTGTTAACAAATTGGTAATAAGTTAGGTAACAGATTGGTTTCATTGGAAACAAATGTTTATGTATATTGACAAATATCATTATAAATTTGGTAACAAATTCGTTAACAAAATAATGATCGTGTCAAACGGGCTTAAAGATTTGTATATCTTTAGTGAAATCGGAGCAACTGTGTATACAATTTTGGGTACAAGAATAACACTATTTTTATGTAAAAAGTACTGTTGATGACATATTTGGATATAATAAAGATAAAAAAGAATGTAAAGTAAATGATAAAAATTGACAATTTTTTAATAAAAAATAGAAGAAAACTTGTACTCACGCCCGATTAAATTTCAATCACGCCTGATCACGCACGATAATTTTTTAGTGCCTCACGCTCACGTCCAATCACGGCGCAAAATTTAAATTATACTCACGATCACGCGGGTCACGTCGAGACCCATCGTGACCCGACAAAATCACGACCCGCGCCCACCTCTAAGTAGGAAACCGCCATTTTTTAATTTTGGCTATTTAAAACTGGCAATGATGTGGGCGCCATCTGCTGAATTGGTTAAATGGAACAGAGTATAGTTGAATAAGCTAAATTCAAGTGGTATGCTTTATAGTTTATAAGACATGTTAATCTTTCTTCTTTCAGTTCCTGACCAGAAGGTATTACTGGAAAAATGCTGTTATTAACTTTGCAGAAGTCAAAATTTCCTACAACTTTGATGAAAATTAGAAAACATTTTTTTCAAATTGAATTTCCACGAATGAATAAACAACATTGAATTTTGGTTTGAATATCTCTAGAGAACTTTTTTATTTATTTTATCAATAACTCGTCTATGTGCTTTTGGTTTAAGCAACATTAATTATGTTTGCCCTATAATCTTAATTGTGTATTATTGAAGTTTGTTGAACAGCTGAAATAATCTCTTTTCTTGTGGGCATACCTTAAGCTTCCAAATAAAAATTCCAACTTTCACGTCATAATTAAAAATCTCATTATTTGGAAATTCTTCATCCTCTATCCCTTCCGTCATGTATTTTCCCTTCAATTATAATTATCTGAATACAATTCCTCTTTAAAATATATCTAGTTCCGTTAGCCTTCTTCATATTTTTCTCAAAAATTTTCCGTCTTCTCTATTTCTAGTCCTTCTCAACACCTCCTCACTCCTGAATTTCTCTTTCCACCCAATCTTCCACAACTGACGCCACAACCATATCTCAAAACTTTTCAAGTGCTTTTTCTCCTTTTTCCTTTAGGTTGATGGTTTGCAACCAGACTCGAGTACATTTACTCGAAAGTGCTGTTTAAAGTCCGTTTTGTACTCTGTACTCGTAGTCGAGTACATTTTAAAATCTGTTACTTGTACTTGTACTTGTGATATTTGTATATTTTTCTATCGTTTAGAAATGTCTTTGATTACCTTATTCATTTGAGTTGATTAAAGTAAATTTTCACACAAGTGCGGAAATGTAAATTACCAAAGATACTTCATTTATTGACTATTCAATGTTAAATTTAAAAAAATAACTGAATAATACTTCCTAAAAACGGTAATAGAAAAAATCTTGTGTGCAGTAAGCAGGAAATGTACATTTTTTTACATACTGCACAAACTAATAGCTATTCTATTATTGCTTGATATTTAGAAGAACATACGTTTTACATTTAAATACTTAAATTTTTAAGCTGGAAACAAATACATAAACGATATTCCTTTTAATATTTATTAGTAAAAGAGTGGTGACTAGTGATGTGCAAATTTCGGAAACTTATTTTTTTGAAAGTTTCACTGAAAATTTTATTGAAAGTTTCACAAAATGTTTCACTATGAATTTCATATAAAAATTTCGCTGAAACTTTCATTTAAATTTTAAGATATTTAACATTTGTCAGTTGAATTTGAAATATTTGGATCTCAGTTTAATTAATTTGAATTTAATAAGAAAAGCAAAAGACTTAAAAAAATATTATTCAAAATGCAATACAAAAATGTAAAAAATAAAGTATTAAATATCGCCAGATTCTACCTTTAATTTTCACCATACTGAAACTGTTCTGAATCCTGAATTGTATATTCGAGAAATATACAAGTTCCAGCATGTAGATTAACCAAACATAACTTGCCCATAGAGAAGTGCAGACGCATGCATGTCATCTGCGCATGTGAAGTGTAGCTTATGAAAGTTTCATGAAATTTAAGGTTTGAAACTTTCATTTTTGAAAATTTTCAATTGAAACTTTCAATATGAAATTTTCAAATGGCACATCACTAGTGGTGACATTTCAACAAAGCTAATCTACATAATTTCGGAATAAAACGTATTTAATTTTAAAATATTTAATTTTATATGAAATTTCCATATATTTACCAAACAATTATACTTTTTTAAAACAATCTAGATCTAGAAGCGATTTGTTACATAATTTTATATTATATATTGAAATACTTTAAAGTACTTAGAAAGTAGGTACTCTGTACTTTTCCCAAAAAATATTCAAAATACTAGTACTTTACTTTTACATTTGAGTATTGAATACTTTTACCTACTCGTTAATCGAATATTTTTATTTGGTACTTTGCCCAGCTCTGTTTGCAATTATACAGCACAGTACTCCATATGAAACATTTGGAAATCATTTTTGTAGTTCTGTATTCATGCGCTATGCTCTTATTTTGTATTTTACCGGTTCCTGCCTTTCCCTGTGCAATTCTCCTTCTAATTTCTTCCTTACAGTTTCCATTCCACTTTGCGACATTTCTCAGATATTTGAGGGAGTTTACTTGCTCTATCCTTTCTCCATTAAATCATATGTTCCCCTCTTCCTTAGCTATCCTCTTTACAATGATAAAACGAAAATTGGAAATGCAAATCAAAATTTCAGCATCTTTTCATACATAGTTATTTGCAAGAATTAAATTAGGTACACTGTTTTTCAATATCTAATGAAATGTTTTAGTTGTAAGGAAAATTGTCTCCTACAAAATTGATATAACTAGTTTCATTCTAACATCTTGTGAGAGATATTTAAAAAACTGATTCTCGTACGCGTTAACAAAAATTGTACTGCTTAATTAATTGAAAATGCATTGCAAAAGTGCATTCTTGTTTTTGTTATGTTTCATACGAATCAAACACAACAAGAAATCTTCTTTTTTGAACAAATATCCTTTTTTATTTTCTTCAAGGCTCACTCATTACATTCAATCGATAATTAATTTCGTCTTCATTCAAAACACGTTTGAGATGTTCAAAATGAAAAACAACTTGCGCGTGTGTCAAACAAGAATACGTTTCTCTCTAAATAAATCACAACACTTTGCTGGAGAATAATTACTCACAACATTACATTCGTTTATTAAATTGCTGTAAATATGAACTTTCCAAGCGGTGCCGAGTTGTCGAATCTGCTAATGGACAGATGTTTTTGTTGATTTTTACGTGTTTGGTTGTGTTGGAGATTTAAACAATTCGTAGAAGAATGTTTTCTGCATTTGTTAATTAAACAGTAGATTTAAATCCCAAAGAATAAAACTGGAGTAAAGAAAAAATCTTTTCAAGGAGATCTGGCGAATAAATACACAAATACAAATAAAATTTCATGTATTTCTGGCGGGTGGTCGAAATATATTATATAATTGTGAACATATAAAAGTTTTATAACTATATATCTTACTTACACTGTTGGAATATTTCAAAGGCAGTCGGTTTTTAAAGCTTTAAAGCTACTTAGCGCTTTGTAGGCAGCATGACAAGGCAATTCCGCATAAAATATGCAACACATCCTTTCAATCTTTTTGCACTGAATAAATTTGCAATATTAAGTTTGCGTAATTATTTATTATTATAGGCGCGTATGCTAGCTGTCTTCTTTTTTCTACTGCAATTATTTTTACCTCAAAACGATGTTTATTAGCTGCCGATGAATATGTAAATATTTTGAAGATTTCAAAGCGAGCCTGCGTTTTAATTGAGACACAGATTTCAATGCCAAACTGAAGAAAAATTAGTGGCAGAAGAAGTGTTGTCTTCTTTCATCTCAACTAATTTCAAAACTCTAGAAGTAACTTGAAGTGAAGTGAAAAAATCAATAAATACGTCAAGAAAATATTAATTACCTGGTCACAATAAGGAATATTCGATGAAGATTATAGTAAATAAGATAAAACAAGACAGGATTCATGTGCAGCTAGTTGATTGAAATTGCATAAAGGAATATAGTAACACTTTATTTTAACATGAATAGATTTTAGATATTATCTTTTTACCTGTAATGTTATCGGTCCAAAAATTCCATGGTGAGTTTTCAGTGAATAAGCACGAATTAGGGTCTCCACTACACGTTTTTACTATTTTTACGATGATGTGTGTGTGTGTGTGTGTGAGAGAGAGCGCGCGTGCGTGTGTGTGCGAGTATGTGCGTGTGTGTGCGTGTGCGTGTGTGTGTATGTGTGCCTGTGTGTGTGCGTGTGCGGGGTGTGTGTGTGTGTGTGTGTGAGTGTAACGATTTTTTCGTCCACGATAACTCTTATAACAAACTTCCAAATATTTCTATTTTCCGTATTTAAGCTTTCTGTATTCATATAAAGAGTTGATTAGATTTTGGGTAAAATTGGATAACCGGAAGTGATACTTTACATGAAGCCCGTAACAGTTTTTAAAGAAAAACTATATTAAACCAAGGGGGACAACATATTAAATTTTAGCAAAAATTAATAAACCAGAAGTGATACTTTACTTGAAGCTCTGAACAGATTTTTGTGAAAAATATATTATGATATACTCCAAAACTGGCAATTTTAGTATTTAAGACTTTTAAATCAAGGGGAAAACATTAAATTTTGGCTAAAATTGATAAACCGGAAGTGATACTTTACTTGAAGTTCTGAACAGATTTTCGTGAAAAATAAAATGATAAAATCTAAAACTTCAAATTTTTTATTTAATACTTTAAAGTGGTACTTAATTTGGAGCTATTAACAGATTTTCGAGGAAAAACATGATAATATATAATATAAAATTTGGTATTACAGACTTTTCTATTTATTGGAACAACAAATTATATTTTGTTTACGAACGATCAACCGGAAATGATACTTAACTTAAAGCTCGTTGCTATTTCAAACATGGAATTGACGGGAGGTCATGTGTTGGCCACATCAGATTTTTTATTTAATTGTGATGTACAATTATAATTTAGATTTTGAAACACGTCATTTCGTTTTCAAACCTATAGAGATAAATGACAAGTTTAAATAATTATTTTGCTTCATTGCTATAGTTTAAAATTTAATTAAGAAGAATTATAAAACTTGTGTGATTGTTCATATTTAGATTGAAATAAAACACAAAATTATTCATTTTTCCATTCGTGGCACTCTTATTATAGTGATATTTTAATCATATTAATATAAAACTTTATTATGCATATTAAAATAACAAAGTTGGTCCTCACGCTTCAAAAACCACTGGTTGAAAAAATTTAATTTTACGCTCATTAAAATAGTCTAGTAAAATAGAATTTGTTTACTAATTTAACCGACGTCGTAGCTCTTATAGTTCTCGAGTTAGCAATAGTGTACCACATAAAATGAACATCCTGTATATCTATCATCTTATCCAGTAGATACCGTTAAATTAAACCCTAATTCGTTTTTCTTTCGCCGTTTTTTCCATCCCTTCTAGTATCCGTTCGAACATTCGTAGCTAGTCGTTGTGCCTGTGTCTGATTGTTGCTGTCGCGGGTCTAGGATATTAACGAGCGAGCCCGCATCTCCAGCCGGCTGCACCGGCGCTCTGCCCCCTTGCCCCTGTGCCGCCGCCCATGTCTAGCGCCGCAGCGCGTGCTAGGCTCGTGCGACAGTGCCGTTCGTCGTCACACACACCTGGAGGATGTGCAGAAGTCGCATATGATCTACCAGTAAAGCAAGGGTAAACATGGTTATTTACTTGGATAGTTAGCTGTTTAGGAATAGGAACACTCTATGCATTTGGTCTGCTAAATAAAATTATAGTTGTTATAAATAAATGAATAAATAAATAAATAAATATATCATCCTGGCTTATTACCTATTTCTGAAAATACAAAAATGTTTTTATTGTAGTTTTCGGTAATGACGATATATATGTACTGTTGAGAGCGTTTACCATGTAATATGCGTCACTTGACTGGCTCGCAAAGCTGTCGTAAAGACAGCGGGGATCATTTTTCCGTTTTTTGAAAATTATTAATCTAGGTACTATAGTTTATAAAATATTACACAATAAGCTAAAACAACTTAAATGAGTTTTTGTGAATCAGAAAGAGATACAATTTAGTAAAAAGGCTTTTAAAAAAAGTTTTTCTTTATACAAACTTTCCGCAACTTAATTTTTTCTCGCAAAATGAATTTACGTTTTCAGCGTTCAAATAAATATGAAGAAAAATTTAATTCTTCAAGTGGTTTGTTCGTGAACGAAGTAGGCCACTCGTTCATTTTTTCGTAAAAAGCAAATATGGAGAAAGAAAACGGCAAATGTTTGACAACTTTATATATTATATATTTTTAAAAAATTGTAGATTTATACCTATGTATAAAGTTAGATTTGCAGCATGAGAAATATTTAAAAAAAAATTACAAAATTTATTTTAAAAAATCAAAAATGAAATTAAAAAGAAATTTAAAATGAGAAAAAAATTAAATTATTCTTCTTTCATTTTGAACAATTGTAATATCGTACAATGTACGAAGAACTGTTTTTTTTACCTTCAGTTACCTTTAGTATTTTTACGATGATGTCTGTATGTATGTATGGATGGACGATGCATGTATGTATGTGTGTGTGTGTAACGATTTTTTCGGATCGCATAACATCAATACCACTTTTCCAAAAATTATAATTTTTGCGTATTCCTTTTATTTACATCTATATGAAGAGATTATTAGATTTTGGTTACAATTAGTCGACCGGAAGTACCCTAATTTGAAGATTTTAACAGTTTTTCTTGAAAAAACGGTGTTAAATATAATTTTTTTCACATTTAATGTTATTATAAATATTAAAGAATATTTTATTCTCTATAAGATTTGATTACATCTTATACTTCATATTCAATGGATATAGAGTAATAAATTTATAAAGAAATTAAATTTCATAAAGCAGCAAGCTGTGTTATAATCATGGAAATATCTACTATATTAAGAAAATTCTGATTGACAAATCTCAGTGTTTTTGACAGTAAGTTTGTGTTATAATTTTACTGTAAATATATAATCTATTACAAAAAACTTTCTGTATGGAATTTGTACAAAATACATAGAGCTGAAGGTAATGTACTGGAAATATGGAATCTTTTACAAGAAAATCTCTGTGTGGAATTTTTACAATATACACTGATCTGACTACGATCTGACGGAAGGTAATGTGCTGGGCACATCAATTTTTTTTTTTAGTTGGAATTACATTTCTCCTCTTTACTCTTTTAAAATTCTTTCTATTTTGACTATCTCATTTATTCTATTTTTTCAACAACCAACACAACTTCAAACCATTATAGAACTACCACAGCACCACCGTACTTAATTAAAGTTATAATACAGTAGCCTTTATCTTTATTCGATCAGAAGATATTAGCGTCGTCAGATTAAAAATGCGACTACATGAAATTAATCTTCATTTTCTATTTGCAGCTAGTAAACTACTTTACAGGCAAGTATGTAAAAAAACTAAATGATATAAAATGACTAAATTAAGCAAAAGAATCAAATAAGACTATATTTTTTTAGAACGATCAAAATTCATATAATGGTTTATGGACATTTTTCTAAAAGTACAGCAGCTGGTGAGTATATGAAAATAAAAACTTGTAGTGCTGGGATATGGATATATATTATCTTGGTTTCGGATCTGAAAATATCTGGATTTCGAATCCAAATTACAGTATCGAAACTCTTATTCTAATTTGAATATTGGATTTTAGAAATAGGGACCGGAAACCGAACCGAACCCGAACCGCCGAACCGAAAACCGTTCCGAACCCACCTTTTATTTGAACCTGAAAACAAACCCAATTTACAAGTACATGGTTTTTAAAAATTGTGAAGACGTCCAAAGACTTCCAAAAACTGCTAGGTAATATATTAAATTTTTGGGAGGAACAAAAATTTTACACTCTGTGACGCGCAAATTGATATAGCAGTTACAGCTACACAGATTAGTATGGAACGGGCATTTTGTGCACTAAAATTCTTTTTGCAACTTCAACGAGCATATATGTCTGAAGAAATATCAGACATTTTGATTATCAGATTAAATTAAAATTTCTTTACAAAAAATTATTGGTACGGGTATTTTTAATGAAAATAATTGATTTTGTTTTTCATTTTTATTATGTACCTAATAGAGTAATATTATTTTATTATTGAACATCGCCTTTTATTTACCATACTTGTATGTACATTTTTTTTTATTTCAGATACATATTTTTTAAATTTTTGAACCCGAACCGGAACTGAACCGGAACTGAACCGGTACCGACCCACCTAAAAATATTTTTTCTGAACCCGAACCTGAACCCAATTTTATTTTCATTTCTGAACCTGAACTCAAACCGAACCCATTTCTCTGCGGTTTTCGATCACTGCTTAGAAATGGTCATAACTGTTTCATGCTGTTTTTAGTTGGTACTTAGCAAATATAATTTAAATGTTCCCATTTCTTTTATTCACTCGCTCAGAAGAAAATTTCTTGTTATAAATAGATAATAAAGGCCTGGTCTTGTAACGTTTGTGGATATCCTTTTCAAACCAAATATCGAATATTTTGAAATCTGGGTACTTATACCTATATTTCTGGATCTTTAAAGCCTTTTTTAATAGGTATGCAATAAAAAAATTGATAATTTTCATTATCATAAAAATTGGTAAAATAATAATAGGATTATAAAATAGCAATTAAAATAAAAAGAAATGTGTAATTAATTCAATAGAAAATGTACCAAAAATTAAACAGTCGACGACCAGTACCTATGGCAGAGAGCATGATCCTCGGCACCCCATGTGTAAATAAGGAAAGCTGTTAGATTTTGCCTAAAATCCAGACACAGTTTTCTCAAGTCAGTGGTCAGTGCATCCTTTAACAGAAACCAGTTTTCAGAGAAGATGCGTCCTCACCGTCCTATAGTTAATGCCGGGCGATGTATGTATTATGTATTTTATGTATTTTTAATAATAGGATAATGATAATGCTAAAAAATGCAGATGTCTAAAATATGAAAAACAAAAAATTGAAAATGGGTAATTAATAAATTAAAGGAAATTGATATTGCTATTATCTATCTATTTAGGGCTTGTATACAGCTGTCGCCGTTT
The DNA here is from genome assembly GCA_963082715.1 of Harpalus rubripes. Taxonomy (NCBI): domain Eukaryota; kingdom Metazoa; phylum Arthropoda; class Insecta; order Coleoptera; family Carabidae; genus Harpalus; species Harpalus rubripes. Next base: position 39,657,070 of record OY720454.1, read on the forward strand.
ACCCTTCAACCGGACTCACCGAGCCGCAGTGTTTTACCACTGCCGTACTGCCAGTTGGATTTCAGCCATTGCTACATGTATTTAAGATGTATAAGTGGCCAGCTTATAGCATCCGAGTGTGATTAATACAAGTAGCTGTATTTATTTTTTACGACAAATCACACATTGTCGGTCGACGGCAATCGAACGCACGGAATATGGTTCGGGTGCCGTCACTGCGGGCTACGAGATGTGCGCTAGCCTGCTCAGCCACCAAGCCGACATATTCCTTTTATTAAAGTAAATTATTGTAGAAAAAAAAACATTCGATTTGTTAAGTAAATATTAATTTAAATAAATATATCATTACGACATTAATTTTTGCCAGTCAGATTTTTATTCGTTATAACGATATGTATCTGCACCGTCGAGGACACTTTTCAGGTGTCGCCTCACTGGCTTTTAATGCTTTTGTGGGGAGTGCACCACAGAAGTTACTTTTGTGCTATAATAATTTTCCAATTGACTCAGATTCCTTGATTCCTTTTAAAATTTCTCCCTTCTACGTTTGGGTCTCCGGACATGCGTAGTGCCCGGAACTGCGCACCGGAAACTCCCCGCCATCTATTCCATCGCCTGGTGACTCGTCCTGTTTACAGCCTGACTGATATTCGTATGTGATATAGACGCCCGTATACCGATAGTTAAATTGTTATTATTAATTATCTGCTGCATAGTTTGTTCACCCTAAATATATTGGGAAACAACGGTTATCAAAGTTTCTCTAGCAACCAGAATATCCAGATTACTGGTGCAGTTACATGATAAAGATTAATGCAATATTAATGTTTTGAAATGAGGACGGCGATGTATACTTTGTTTACATTGAAAAAGAAAGAAAATGAAATATTTCATGTAATCGACACATCGGCGAGTATCATTAATTTCAAATCAATTTTTTTCCTGAACAATCTACATTTTTGAAGTTCTATATCTTTTTTGTTTTAGTTGGATTATTCAGCGTTTCAGTTAAGAATGTGGCATCAGTTTAATGGACCTTTTACACGTTCAGTACTGTCGTCAATTCAATTTTAGTTTTGCATTAGACAAATCGAGAAAAAGGTCAAACTATATTTTTAAACGACATATATTTTTTGTATCGTTTTCATCATATTCTTTGATTTTTCCCCATAAAACTTTGTAATCTCTTTTTTTATATTTTTACATAAGTTTAAACCAACAGCTCAACTGGAAGTGTCAGATGAATGTACGGAAAACCTAACTGACCGCCTAAAGCACGCTACTGACTATGTGTGTATTCGCGATTCGTGATGCGCGATGCATGATTCGCGGGCAATTTGTGAATAATGTGTAGAGACTTGTTCGTTCAAAATAGATTCGTATACAATGTTGTTTTTCTACAGTCTATATACAAAGTAGCCATTTGCGCTCTCATTTGTCAACGCAAAATGTCACTTTGCCGCTCTAGAGCGACAAAGTAGAAAAAACGCTCGCTGTCCAAATTTCGAACTATACAATGGTGAGAAATGTCACTTTTCCACATTCTTAATGAAAACCAAATAAAATGTCGTTTTGAGTTTCGCGGAAAATTGAAATCTACTCTTCGGACGTCGACTTGTGAGCGTGTCCCGAGTCGCCAACGCTGATCCGCGTCGCGACGCCGGGCGTCGTTTTTGAGTTACGTGGGAAATTTAATCTACTCTTCGGAAGTCGACTTGTGAGCGTGTCCCGAGTCGCCAACGCTGATTCGCGTCGCGACGCCGGGCGTCGTTTTTGAGTTACGTGGGAAATTGAAATCTACTCTTCGGAAGTCGACTTGTGAGCGTGTCCCGAGTCGCCAACGCTGATTCGCGTCGCGACGCCGGGCGTCGTTTTTGAGTTACGTACGTGAACAGTTGTGCTGCAACCAGCAAAAGTTTGGCGTGGACGCTTCCAATGGACATCCACTTTTCCACTGCACTAGTTTAATGTACTTGAAACAAATAATTTTTTGTTATGGTGGAGGACCCCATTGTGACGACTCTAGAAAAAATCTTGTGTGTGTTTCGAGCGCAAATGGACATTGTCGATTTCGAGAGAATGCCGCGCTCCTGCGTCGCGCGTCAACAACCTCTCAATCGACAATGTCCCATTTTGCGCTCTTAATACACAAATAGCTATTAATTTAATTTATCGCTTAAATAAATATGATGAAGTTACAAATTGATCGCTAAACATTATGTTGAAGGAAAATATATCTAGCATTTCACAGGCGGATGACACCTTGTCAAAATTATTATCGATACATAAAAATTAAACATTGTGTTACAGAATATGACAGAATTTCAAATTTGAATTATATGAATCTAGCATCCCATTTTCCCGCTTTTTATTTTAATTTAGCCCTGCGAACTGCGTTTTATATTTACTATAGAGTTGACAAGTCTGATAGTGTAGATGGTTTGTGGTGTTTCATTAATATGAGACTATAAATTATTATAGGATATCGATAACATAATTACAGGTGAGTTCATTTCGAAATTTGGTTTTAATATACAATATACAAACAGGTATACTTATACCGGGTGTCTTAGGCCAACCGACACATGACGGATTAACATGGAAAAGCAGTTAATTATGAATAGTACCTCCCCAGTGCAAAATATTCAGTTGAAATTTTGTATGCGTATCCGGGGATACTAATTCTATGGTTTTCAAATTATTCAATTTACATGTGTAATAATAGAAGAAATTTCAAAAAAAAATATCGAATTTCCAGAATTATTGTTCATATCCCGGAAAATATAATTTCTAAGCAACGGTTCAAATAGCATAATGGTAGCGTGTGCGTTTTGTAATAAACAAAATTCGTAGAGTCGGGTTCGGAATCAGTCAAGAGCAAATATAGTTTCTAAATTTTTACTTTTCAAAACAATTTTTATCATTATTATGTATTTAATCTTTTATTCATATTTAATAAAATAAACATTATTTCAATCATGAATTATATTTTGTAAAATCTGAATAACACTGATTATAATAAATATTTATGAATGTGTTTAAATGGATCAATTAAATGGCCTGCAAGATCTCCTGCCCCTTATAAATTGATGCGAATGGGGACTTTATGATTTTAGTATTTTACTATTGCCATCTACTGAGTTCTGAAGTAACCTTTTACACAAAGACGACAAGCTCGAAGAAAGAGACAACAAAGCACTACCATGATCTCCTAGATAGAACCTAAAACAGTATTTAAATGTGCTGAAAATTTTTTTGTTTCGGCATTTTATTTTTGTTAGAATTTACTATCAGCTAACAAATCATTGTTTTAACAAAACTGATTACTCATACATACGTCAAACATCATCGCAAAATAAAACAGCAGATATCAAATTGTATTAGGACAATACGTTGAAAGAGAATAGAGGCCATGGTACTACAAAACTATCTCTTTCTTCGAGCCTGCCGTCTTCTTCTATAGACATGTAGTACTGGAGAGGAGAATGTGTTGTGTGACGTCAACATTTTGTAAGCCTGCTTTACAATTTTGCCAATATGGATATCAAATAATTTGGCATCGAGAATGACGCCAAGATCTTTAATCTGCGTAAATCGATTAACGGGATTTTGTTTAATACAATAATTATTGAATTAAAACACATTTCTTTTACGAGTAAAGGTAAAGTTTATGCAGGAGCATTGCTAATGTAACGTGTGAGCCCCGCTGCTACGCTGAACAAGCGTCTAAGTATAGCGATGACGCAATGGCGCTAGCAGCCGGGCTACGTAAGAAACAAGCCGCGACGTGTTTAATTACATCCGGTCGCCTGAACCTTTTGTGTTCATTGTTATTATGCGGTCGAACATTCCAGAGCTCTCTTGAAGTTAATGGCAGCTGTATAAAAGGGACGCAGCTATGCTCGGGAGTGAGTTAGTTACATTCAGAGACATAGAGACATTCACATGGAGTGTTAGAGAGTAAAGTGTTAGGAAAAGCACAGTAGTATCGTGGCGAGCGTATGCAGTTGTGTCGAGTGGAGTAGGTACTCTGGAAGTTACTGGTATACTGGGATAGCTGTGGATGTGAGTACTCCGTAGTGTTGACGAGTATTGTGAAGCTAGGTATACAAGTACAGTAACAGCGAGTTGGAGTAGATACTCGGCATTGGTGTTGAAACGTTCTGGCATACGGAGAGTCGGTGATACTGAGGCTGTGGAAATGAGAAAGTTAAATAAATAGACAGATAGTGAGGTGAAAGGTGTGACTTCTGTCCGAGCAGTTGAATATGCAGACGCTGTTGAGACAATTGAGTATATAGACGGTGGAGGTCGGTAGGCGGACAGTTGAACATGATATAAGTATATAGTGACATAAATATAGTGATATAAATATCGCGTAAACTGTCTACAAAAGTCTGCAACAGACCGGCAGTATAAGATTGGAACGCGTAGTGAAATAAATAATTAGTAATATCGTGGAAATAAATAGTAGTGTTAATTGGTTAAATAAATAAATAGTGTTAGTGTTATCTAGTTAATTGTAGTTTTAGTCTTAATTAGTTTTTAATAATTGTTTAATATTAGTAATAGTCATTTTCATTATAGTTTAATAAACACTAATTTTAATTAATATTAATTGCCTAATATTAACACTTCACCCAAATAAATATAAATAAAAACGTTACACTAATATTCAATAATAAATCATTATCTGTAAGATAACTGCTAAGTCTGTCAAGGTCGGATTGAAGGCCTAAAGCCATAATTAGTCGAGACAGCTTATACGTACTAAAATTACTCTTAATAAAACATTTATTTTTATCATTCATAAAAATGATTAGGTCCTGTCAGATTTATTTACCATTGGATTCAGTGCTTTTCGACACAAACAAATGTTAACAATTCATCTCAACTCGATTTTTGAATTTGTTTAATCGAATCCTTCATCAAGAATCATAGTTGAAGGGCAACAAGTCATTAATAAACGATAACGAACGTTTATGTATAAAATATTTACAATTTAACGAATCGTTATGCTCGTAACGAATCGTTAAGTAATTAATATACCTACTTTATACACCTGCTCGTAATTTTATAATATATGTATGTTTAATTACAGTCAAAAATTAAAGAATTAATTTTTCCAAATATCTTCTTTTCTTAATAATATAAACTATTCGGTATTCAGCCGAATATTCGTTGCAAGCCTACAATGAAAACATTACACTTTATATTGTGAATATTTATCTTTGTACTCGTAAAAATGGAATTGAACGGAGGTATTGTGTTGACGAAATATAATTTTTATAGAATTTAAGAAATAGATTTGTCCTTCAATTTTTTGTAAAAGTTGGTGGGAATAAATCTTTTCTCGTTACTGCTTGAGGTAACGATTTTTATTCCAGAAAATCGTTTATGTGACCAATTACCTCAAATTGTCAGTTCGTTCCAGATTATTATTAATTTCACGACAATACATCACTCTTTTTCTACACTTTATGGAAAATTGTTTATTACTAGCACCTAATATCTCATGGAAAGGTCAGGTACTACTTGTGGGAAAACAAAACAATGCTACTTCAAATTTAATAACAAGAGAACAAGAAAACAACTGAAGATCCTTGAAGAAAAATCAATCACGGCACGAATCATATCTCACGGGCTGAATTGATAGGCTATCGGTGAGTAATTGAACGTCGCCAAATTACAGAAGTACCTACTAGTTTGTGGTACGTGTTTCTGCTCAGAGGGATAATAATAAACATAATTAGGAAAAAACTGGAGTAAACTCTATAATTATTCAATACTTGCTATATATTTTCCGTAAAAATTCCTTCACGTAAGAATTTTTTTTTCAGTCGATGGTTATTTGTGAAACTACAGTTGGGTCTTAATTAAAATCTTTGCGCATTTTTTACGTGCAGTTTTTGTTGTCGGTAAGTCTTTTATGTCGAAGTATTGTGCGAAAGAGCACCTGTGATTTCACAATGCGGTACTTATTGACACAAGAGGAAATTACTTTAAAATGGCAATACAAATAAGCTGAAGCGTAATTAATTAAACTGAAAGATACGATTCTAAAAGTATTTATTATTCCATTGACTTAATTCAAGAACAATCAATATCAATTTTTGATCAAAATAAGGCCGATCGAATTATCGAAAGATGCTCTCGGTTTAAATAACAGTGAAAGTTATTTGTTGATTTTGGATCACTTATTCTCAACATTATAAAATGTTGAATTTGGTTGTTCCTGCATTAAATCACAGATTTATTATGTAGTGTTTCCATTCGAAAAAGTTAGAAGAAATAATATAATGTTAAGTACAGTGCTCTGTTTCTTACTTTTCAAATCGTGGTCCAGTAGATATATTTTAGTTTTCGATATCTTTTTACCTCACGCTACCCTTCGTAAGGGAGATATAGGAATCGTGCTAAAAATCTCATATCGAGATTTTGGTAAATGACCACGTTTTAAGAATCCAATTTTAAAATTTCTCAATGATGTGTGTGTGTGAGTGTGTGTGTGTGTGTGTGTGTGTGTGTGTGTGTGTGTGTGTGTGTGTGTGTGTGTGTGTGTGTGTGTGCGTGCGTGCATGCGTGCGTGTTTGTAAACCTTGTATTTCTACCTTATTCTAATATGGGAAGTAGCTAATAGTTTTTGGTGTAAATCAGATAACCGGAAATTGTACTTTACTTGAAGCTCAAAATAGATTTTCTGCGAAGAATACCTTCAAATGTTATTTTTTCGAAATTTGTGTTATAAAAATTATAAAATAAATAAATAAATATATCATCACGGCATATTACCCATTGCTGGGTGTGTCAGTCTGCTTTGTACGCAGATATCGGTAATGATGATGACATATTTGTACCGTTAGGGCGTTTACCAGGCGTCACCTCACGGGCACTCATTGCTGGCGTGGAGAGTGCACCACAGGGGTCAATTTTGTGCCATTTGAAATTCGAAATATTTGGCGTCGGGCGGGATCGAACCCGGTTCCCCAGATTCGCGACCAGACACCCAGGCACGCGGCCGCGAGACCCCATATAAAAATTAAAGATTAAATTTTCTACAGATTTCCATAAATACTTTTTCTGCGCTTCGTGACCTAAAATGTCATTTGTGGCATTCGTTCCTTAATGTACTAGATATTTGAATTAGAAAATTTGGGAACAACCTTGAAGTTTAGGGTTAAGAAAGTAGGCCATAAGTTCCGTCGTTATTTAAGGCATTAGTCAACGTCGTTTATTTATTGTGGATGTTTCGGACATTAATTTGTCCATCCTCAGCCAAATATTTTAAATACAATATAATATAATGTTAGTCAGTTTACCATAATGAACTACATATTTACAAAACAGTGCTCGCCAAAATTCTGTCAAGAATTATTGTAGAATATAAAAACAAGTAAGATGCAAGGCAGCAAGCTGAGCAGATATTATTCAAATTTTGTCCAATAATATAAAGATTACGGTATAAACTATAGGAATATGCGAGAGAATTATGCTACCAAGAAGAACATATAGTTTGTCTGCTTCCCTCAACTTGTAGTGAACTAATAAGTTTAAAGGGGCTGGGAAACAGAACCGTATTCCTATTTCCCAGTATTTCTTTTAGGGTAGGTTATTATTATACTTTAGCAGTTTCGGTTCTAACTATTCGAGATTAAGTTTGACCAAAATCAGTTTTATACAAATTAAATGTGACAATAAATATGCTTGAATTAGAATAAAAATAAAAAATATCCGATTCGTTAGAATTTTGATGTTTGCTTTATCAGGATTGAAAATCGAATGAATGGGATAGCTGCTGGATCTAGTGGTACCGGATGTTATTGTATAGGATGTGTCGTCTGAAGGGGATCTGGTGCAGGTGATCAAAATTGTTGTTGTATTGCTTGTTGTTGTTGTTGTTGTTGTTGCTGCTGCTGTTGACGCTGATGCTGATGTTGCTGCTGCACTATCGAGTGCTGCACTGACAAGTGAGTCTGCCGTTGATGGAAAAGTGATCCTGTTGCCGAAGCAAGTGAGTCTACTGCAAGCGATCATGATTCACATTTACCTGTCAGTTGTTGAATTTGTAAAATTGTATAAAAATTTTGATCACTTATGATTTTCCATCCAGACTAGGGGTCACCAATCTAGAACGTATATGCTTGAATTAGAACAAATATAAGAATATATGTCACATTAGAATTTTGATATTTTTACTTTGTCAGGATTGGTCATAAATTGTTTGATACCCGGGCAATGTAGCAATCTATAGCTACTTGGTATAAAATGATCAACGCAGACTGCTACATATTCATAGTAAAATTTGCTATAATTATAGTTATTTAATTTTATAATTAGTGCTTATTTACCCTGATCAGTCAGAAAGACAATCTCCTTCTAAGAGTTTACCGCATCATCAATGAAATCAAATATATTCCTTAAGTTGAGAGAGGCTACACGAGGGTGTTTTAGAATGTTTTCTGTATATAATTCAAATTTGTAGCATACATTTTTCATAATTTGTATATTTTGTATTGTCCTTATAATCTTGCATAGATTTTATGTAAATAATTCGCCTGCGACTTAAGTTGTTTTAAAATTCAGCAAGCAAAGTTGTGGTCAACATTGTCTCCAAATTTTTAATTAATCGTTTCGAAGTATAGTGTTCAGATAATGCACCACCCTATTGTGAGAATAATAAAATTTGATTTAGTGGAGCGTGGAACGAATTCTTCGGATATATTCCGGAGAGTGTATTCACACTTTATTGTTATATAAGGGATATCTTTACATATCGTAAGTTTTTTCCTCTTGTAATTTCATTTGTTTTAAGTTTCAATTTTTATTTCGATTTTCAGCTATTTTTTTGCACTGGCGTACCATATATATTCGCGTTATTCGCAATCGCCAGTTCCCAACAAACTTTTTGAGGAGAGAATTAATTAAGTCGCTTTGGACTCGCCAGTATTGCAGTATTTTGGGACTTTCCCTGTGATATCTTCACGAGAACAATTTTATGAATTCTTCCGGGTCGATGTCATCATCCTACGTCATCGGAACCGGTGAGAACATTCCAGATTATTCCTCCATTTTGAACAGTGTCCACTGATTTATGATAGTTTTACCTAATTTCAGAATAGGGCTGTTGCAAGAATTTTTATATATCCCTTCTAAGTATTAAATTTAAAAAGATACCATTCTTTAAATAGCCTTAAATTTGAAAATATCACAAAATATTCATTACATATTTTACAATTATTTTTTTTTTAATTTGGATAATATTTTGAAAAAGTCATCGATCTGAAACAGAATGTGATGTCAGAGTATATGCATCGCCTATTTTTTTTATTTAAAAACTTAAGTGTTGGACAAACTGTTTTTCTATTGGCTGTGAATGACGTAATGTAAGTGCTATGACGTCACAGGAGTGGGGGGTTGTTTTTAACACTATTTTTGACGCCAATCTTTTTATTTATTTATTTATTTATTTATTTACGAAAATAAGGACAAATTATTAAAATAAAAATGATTGCTAAGGAGAATATTGCATAAACTTTAATTTAAAATACTTTTTGAAAAATGTGAAACAGGCTCATTTAGATTATTTTATTACTTATAACTTTATTTTAAAAAGTATGTTTATACATACATAAATATTTTGGATTTATTTGATAATTTAAATTAATTTTAAGTCGAGAATTACTTTTTCTTGAACAATATATTTTTATCTGATCTTTATTCAATAATTTATGTTTAATAATTGTAATCAAATGCTGTAAAATATACTCATATTTTGTAACAGTGGCTTAATTCATAATATTACAATAAGTAGTTTTCTTATGAGCCAAATTCCAGTGTACTGGTGTCATTAAACATTTTATTTTATTATATTTGGGGGTTGCTATCCTGGTTTAGCTCAATTGATTAATTTGGTAGGATTGAATTACTATACGCTAAAATTTTATTATTTATGTTGCTAAATTTATTTTCTTTTTAAATATATTTGCTTAATTTTTACTTCCTTGTACATAGTAAAGTAAGTATTGTAATCGCGAAAATTTTCGTTTTTTCAGATTTCAGCGGAAATATCCATTTTGACCATCCCTGAATCTATTTTGACTAATTTCGTCGTGACGTCTGTACGTACGTACGTGCGCGTGCGTATCTCGCATAACTCAAAAAACTGTAAGTCGTAGAAAGTTGAAATTTTGTATTTAGGAATGTTATAACATCTAGTTGTGCACCTCTCTTTTTAGTTATTACATAATTTCCAGAAGTAGTACTTTTTTTGAAGCCTATAATAGATTTTAATGGAAAACTATTTTAAAATATAATCCAATACTTCAAATTTGCTATATAAGATTTTATGTCAATGGGAATAACATAGTAGATTTTGGTTAAAATAGGCTAACCGGAAGTGATATATTACCTGAAGTTGTTAACAGTATTTCTTGAATAAAATGGTTTTATTTTTATTTTAGAAATAAATGCTTCAGATAAGTGTTTTGGAGAATTAAATTCTGCGTCTAGCACATCAAGTGTTATTAAATTAGCCCTTTGTATAAGCGAGATATTTAAATTTAAAAATTATATATTTTTTGGTTTTTGTAATAAAGCTTACTATGGATTGGGACAAAATATAACAAAAAAAATAATGTTAATGTCAAATGTGTGCAATTTCATAAATGAAATTAAATCTTTGTACCATTTTTAATGTATACAATAGAAAACTTAACTCCTGTTTTACAAGACAAAATACAGCGGTTCCTTATAAATGGTGATTTGCCGCCAACTTTGGGTCCCCACCCCTCCATCTCAAAGCACCCTCACTGAGCTATTTATCGATTCTGGATAGTTTTCTGTATTTCCTGTCGAGAATATTATAGCGGTATTAAGGTAGGTTATATATTGACTATTTTGTATTTACAATCTTACCGCGGAATAATATCTTATAAATTAAATAAGTTTTACAGTCCCTGCAAATGTTTGAACACAAAAGTTGGTTTCGTGAAAATAGAACAAAAATTATTCATTAAACAATTATTGGCGTATATGAGGAAAATTGTACAAAGAAATTTTAATGTAACCAATTTTTATGGGACGGGAAAATGATTGAAGATGATCGGAAGTGCGGAAATTCTATGGAAGCAAGAAAGAATAAAAGTTTCAATGATGCAATTGAACTGAGCATATCACAACTATTTTTAATTGCTTTGCATTTTGGAAAATTAACAAGAAAATATAAAAATCTCCCTTGTTAAAATATACAAAATATATTCGAGCGAAAGTTGTGGGTTGCAATTCTACAAATGCAATAAAATATTTGATTTACAATTTCACATCTTGTATTCAGAAACAATTTACTAGACTGAACAGGTATCTTCTTAATCTTTTTTGAATCTAAAAATACTTTTAAATTCAAGTAGCAACAACTTCTACTTCTAGCATAAATAGAGCGCAATAAAAATTCGTATCATATCCCTTGTATCTCCAACTCCATCTAGCTTCATAGAACGGCAGGTGAAGCCCAGTCTGCACTTGTGCTATCTTGCCCGGTTGAGCGTGTTCACACGTGAGCACACACGAGCCGGCGCACGCGCTCCGCACGCGTAATCGCACATGGACTCTTCTGGACTGCGACCTGCGACTGGTGCAGCAGGACTACATATATGGAACATGCAAAGTAGATAGGTTGATGCTTTTATGGACTGCATATCAAATGCAGCTATGATATGATGGAATGATTTAAGAACTAAACACTTGAATATCTTTGAAATATAAATACTTTGTCAAGAACAGGTGGTTGTTACATATGTATGAAATGACTGTTTAATTTACTCAAATGCTTAAAATATATGTATATGATCGCTTGTGATTGAAATTAATATCAATTTTCGGATAGCATAAAAATAAACTCTCTTTGATCAGTCTTGAGAGTCCGTGAGATAAGGCCTGATAAAGGCGCACATCCGTACAAACATAATGTCTTAAATTCAGCACTCTTCTCTAATTATAAAAGAACGGAAAAAAGTTTATATCTCCAACTTCCGCTATCATTCTTAAGCTTCTTCTAAGCGCATAAGTTTAAAATGATCCACAATATTTTATGAAGAGGGCATAGCACTCATCAATTATGTGAAGCATGGTTTGGATGTTTCCATAATCGCACAATCCCCAACGCTGTTTTAGGTATTGGCATCTTCCAAGTTGGGTTCTGCAGCGGTTTAGGGCTGTCCAAGATTTCCTTGGGAGTTCAAAACCTTCCAGCCTTTTTGTGGGGTTGGTGCAAGATTATTGGCATTGCCGATTCGACCGAGCGTGTCTTCCAATGCTTCTTGATGTTGAATTGTTGGTCTTGAAGGTATCTTCCTCTAATCCAAAATGATTTCCTTGATTTGAGTCTACCAGATTGGATGTGGAAGGAATGTATTGGAAGCTCTGTGTTATTGACTATTTTTTGATATACTCACAGTGTAGCTGCTTCCCTTCTTAAATCAGATGGTTCTATATGGGAAAGTACTGGGAGCCAGTCTCTGTCAGTAGATTGAAATCTACTGACAGAGACTGGCTCCCATACGCTAAAGCGTATCTGTAATTTTTACCGCGTGATTAAGCTGTCTGTCAACTAGACATGTGTGACTGCTGGCTGACCAAAATGGGACACAATACTCAGCCGTAGACTAGTCAAGGCTAAGGGTTGAGCTCCTTAAGAGGCATATTTACCCCTATCTTAAATTTGAAGCAAAAATTCAAATAAATTGTTTCTATACTGGAACTATTAACATTTTAAAAAATCTGATGTGGCCAGCACATTACCTTCCGTCAGTTCTATGTATTTTGTACACATTTCATACAGAAAGTTCATTGCAAAAGATTCTATTTCTTTTCGTTCATTACCTTCTGGCAGTTTTATGTATTTTATACAAATTTCATACAGAAAATTTTTAACACAAGATCCTATATTTCCAGGAAAATTATAACACAAACATAGTATGTCAATTGCACTTGGCACTGACATCTTCAATCAGAATTTTATTAAAATAGCAGCTATTAACAAAACTATAGCATAACTGGCTAATTTATGAAAATTAATTTCTTTATAATTTTTTAACTCTATATCATTTTAATATGAAGTATAAAATGCAATCAAATCGTATAGAGAATAAAATATTTTTTAATATTTCTAATAACATTAAATGTGAAAAAGTGATATTTAACATCGTTTTTTTCACGAAAAACTGTTAAAATCTTCAAATGAGGGTACTTCCGGTTGACCAATTATAACCAAAATTTAATCAGCGCGTGCGTGCGCGCGTGTGTGTGTTTGATAATGTACAAATATTGGGGGGGGGGGGGTAGGTTGGACTAATTCGGACTTGTCCACCTGAGTCCCTTCTACTTCGCTATTCTAAGTACGCCGTTGCGCTGTATACAGTTTATTTTACAACGAAAAGAGAATGTAGGAACAACAATAATCTGCTTAGTCAAAAGCGATTCTATTTTCGTTTTTCTAAATGTTCAGTATTAAATTACTTATTCGTATCACTGACAAATGTCATTATGATTTGATCATTCCGTTCCGTTTCATATAAGTTAAAACCAGAAAATTGCCGTTGGAACTGGACGGTTCGGCCAGTAACCGTATCGAAAATAGATATTGTTTCACGTAACAAAGTTTATACCCTCCGAGATTCCAATACAATGGTACGAAACTCTTCAGGCGTTGATCACGTTGTTGTTGCCAATTTACGTTTTGAATAACCAGAGAGCGAAGTTTAATAACCAATTAAGTTGCTCATACGTGAGAAATCTAGTCAATTCGCGAAATAGGTGGTTGCACTGTTGCAGGTTTAATTCTAACTTCTATCGAGTATAGCACGCAATCAATATAACCAAAGACGTTCTATTTTCTTGCATTCATAACAGGAGGTGCAATTACTGATAATGTTGTATGGTTGGGCTTAAAATATGTACTCATAATGTTGTAATAGTTACTAACAGGGCCGGTTTTATCAAAAAATTAGTGAATTTGGAGGTCCCATTGTCAAGAGTTTCTTTATTAATAATTATCATTATTCACGGTCACACTGTTTTTCATTATATTAGGTACATATTTTGGAATACATAAACAATTTAAAATTAATTGAGAAACTCATCAAGAAAGTATATTATTAATGATTTTACTTTAAGTTAAAAGTATATTGGCTAAATTATTATGACAAATTAAACACTTTTTCTACTAAGAATTGTTTCAATCATTATATTAATGAATGAATGTTTATATATTTTTGAAAATGTGCATTATTGAATAACCCTTGAAATACATTTTAATATTGTAAATATTTTTTTACTTTCATGGGACGGATTTTTTTTGCTAGGACTTCTATTTCTCCAAGTTTAATATTCAATATATTGTTAATAGAAATTTCATATCTATTTCTTCAAATTATACTACCTTAATGTAGGTAAGTTTACGTCACCACGTAGTAGAAGAGAGAAGAAAAAATGCAGTACCAATAATATGGATACACCTAACGTGATATTGTTCAATGGAACACTAACTTTTCTTGCTATTTGTCGCAAGCTATTGCCACCTACAGGGGAAAATGACGAGCCTATTGGGGCAAGTTGGGAGTTATGAACAATCGTCACATTTGAATCTGCCTATTCTTTCGTAGCCTGTGTAAGCTTCATACCAGTAGGATTAACACCAATCACACTTTATCCATACCTCAGATGAAAGATTATAATAAGATACCTCTCAAACAAGGCGTAAAATGTTTTTGTTAAAATAATTAGTAGTTCACCTGAGACCATTTCCTGTAAAACATTCCTTTTTATTGCTTCGCATTTCTTTTTCATTTTTCACAACCTTTTTTTTCAACGTACATAAATGTACGCTTATCCCTCATGGTGACCAATTCGTCATTTTGCTCCTGTCAATTTACACCACGGGTAACCTCAAAACATAAATTTATGTAAAAAATATGAATTAAAACTTAATTTGCAAATTACCGGTTACTTGTCTTCCTCATAGCCTCATTATTTTAAAAACTACTCAATATTATTTTACATAGTTTGGTATTTAGGGGTTTTCTCATATGTTCGTTTCAACTAAAATATTCTTAAAGCAGTAGCACTTCCGGTTTAACCGGAAGTAGATCCTAACTTTCTTATTTTAAATATAATGTTATATTTTTATTTTACCATTGAATTCAGCGGGAAATTTTGCATACGAAAGGATAAAAATATTTTACTCATGATAAACCACTTCCGGCGTAATTTAACTTTTTTGATTTTTTATCACTCGATATCTCGATATATGGAATCGAATTTCTATAATCTGTAAAAACTGTTTTATAAAGAAAGCTTTTGTTTAACTAATATAAATTAATAATCGACAATTTTTGAAAAATGTAATTTCTATGAGAACGTGAATTTGAAGTTCAAAAAACTTAAGTTTTTTAAATGGCACACCCCACTTTTTATTATTTATATAAATTCTTCGTTGAAAAATAGGGGTAGTTTGTGTAGCATGTCCTATGTTGAAAGTAGACAGTAGTAAAATGGAAAATTTGTAAATTGCATGTGTTAGTATTTGTTTATAAGTCTAATTTAGTTGGTTATGAATATTTTATTTTAGATTTATATTATATTTTCTTTCTATTCACTTCGTATTAAAATAATAAATAAGTACCTACTAAACATAATTTTGTTTATTTTTTTTTTTAATATTTTCCATTTACTAAAAATCTGTCAACTTTCAAGGTAGGACATGCTACACAAACTACCTCTATTTTTCAAGAATTCATTTAAATAATAAAAAGTGGGGTGTTCCATTTAAAAAACCTGAGTTTTTTGAACTTTTTGAACTTCAATTTCACGTTCACGTAGAAATTATATTTTTCAAAAATTGTCGATTTTTAATTTACGTTATTGTAAACAAAAGCTCTCATTATACAACTGTTTTTACAGATTATAGAAATTCGATTCCATTCTCGATATATCGTATGATAAAGAAGTGGTCGTTCTTAAAGGAAAAATAAAAAAAGTTAAATTACGACGGAAATGGTTGATCATGAGTAAAATATTTTTATTGTTTCGTATTCAAAATTTTCCGCTGAATACAATAGTAAAATAAAAAATATAGCATTATATATAAAATAAGAGAGTTAGGGTATACTTCCGGTTAAACAGGAAGAGCTACTGCTTTGAGAATATTTTTGTTGAAACGGGCATATAGGAAAACCCCTACATACCAAATTTCGTAAAATAATATTAAGTAGTTTTTAAAATAACGCCACGTAAGCTCGTCCTGGGACATCCTGTATTATTCAATCAGAAATTATCTGTGTATTCATAAAAATCCTTATTTTGAATAATACAATCTTTTTAGTTTATGTTCTGTATTTTTATTTAATACCCGACGTTTCAGCAGCATATACTGCCGCCTCCTTCAGGGAAAATAAATAAATAATAACAAAACATTATTTTGACAAAGACAAATGTATAACACTACATTTAAAAAATTATCTTTGCTTCTAGTTCCCTTGGCACTGGCACCAGTACCACCATTTTGCGTATGGTACAACTAGGTACTTAGTAGGCTATCTTCGCTCAATCACTTTTCACATACATACTTTTCGTTGTTAAATTTTTTTAAATTATCTTACGCCGTTCGTCCACTTGCCCCACTCTCCTCTATATGAGGGAAACATATTTTTAGATGATACTGTACCGGCATTGGTTATGGTTAGTGCATCATATACGCTCTATCCATACAACGTATATATGTATGTATCTTAATATCTTCCACTGGCGCTATAAATTGCCATATTTCATTGGACTAAATTATAACGTGTGAGGTAAAACAAGTAGAGGAGCAATTAAAAGATTCTTATTCCAAATCAGCTTAAATTACCCGAGCTCGCTTCATACGCGCATTAGGATCATCTCATTTGGTTGCCAGGAGCAACGAGCAAGAGAATCCAATCTTGATAATTACGCGATTTATACCACCAAGCCATACCGGCTTCGCAGCTCCATCTACACGGTAGATTGTCGAAATAAAGAGCTTAACCGTCTCCATAAATTCCCTTGCTCACTGTATAGCTCCATGTGTGTAATTTTCTCTCCGTAATTGCTGTGCTTTACGAATATTTTACCATAGATGACAACAGAGATTTCACTTTATTTTGACGCAGATGAATTCTTTGATTTTGCTGGATTAGCATAGCTATTTTTAAATTGATTGAATTTTGAATCTTTAATGAAGTTAATATGAAAAGAAAATGGAAATTAATGGCTCTCGTATGGGGATTATTAAATCAATGATTGGTGAACATTTATTATTGATGCAGTAAATCATTTCATGGCTGTCTCTATATATTGGAATAAGCAATTTTCTTCATTAACTACGTGGCTTGAAAAATGACGTGCGTAATTATTACGTGCATCTCACTCTCAATAAAAAAAGTTTACATTGAAATACAAAAATATCAACATGAATATTTTAATAATCTTTAAATTTCATGTTTAATATTTTTTAATTTTGTCTTTATATAAAAATGGAGAAAACAAATTAAACAGTAATTTTATACCCAATAAGTTCTGCGCATAAAAATTTATAATAACTAATAATCATATAGCTAGCTATACAATGGTCCTTAACTCTTTAGGTACGGCGGTATACTAAATCATGTATATTGTATGGTACAAAAAATGTATTTATTTAACTTTTTTTTGAATTGGCAAAATTTACGTTCCATTATTTTATATCGTATTTTCAGACTTAAATGGTAATTTATACGTATAATATACCAGACCAGTTTGCCTGTACAGTGTACAGTAAGATAAATCACGCATGTCCAAATTTTTAAAGATAATGTTTCCTTACATTGATTTTTTTGTCTGTACAATTTAGTTTATCATTAAAACATGAATATGCATTAGAATATCTATTAAATATTTTGCATTTATATGTGAAATTAATACTTTTAGAAATATACCTAAATGCAACTTATAAACGACGAAGTTAACATTTTATTTTATTAAATTAAAGGTTATAGAAGGTAAAACTTTTATAGTGTAAATTAGTCTCTGAAATAGAGTTTACCACGATTTATTGATTCTTTATGTTAATATTGATGAAGTTATTATTGTAACTAACTTTGTGTTTTAATCGGTGATAAATAGTCTGGACAATTAAAGTCTCTATTATTAATTGTCCTCGTTAACATACATGTTATTTAAATAACTATTTAATCTACCCAGCGAAAGTAAAACTTTGTTGCCTAGTAACTGTCAAAAAACATACATTTAACGCCAATCGACAAAATAAATATTTGTCAGAAAAGTTAAACTCTAATTGTATCTATGAAATTCCAAAAAACTACATTTTTTAATAAAATAATATACATACCGCAAAGTGGGTTACTTTGTAAAGGTTTAAGTATATTCTGTGTCATATTGCATGAGTTAAACCTTGTATTTTTTAATTAAATAAACAATACCACTGCTAAATAGTATATCTTTTCAATATAATTTTAACGGTAATAACCTAACTAAAAAGGATTCTATTAAAGATCTAGGTGTCACGTTTTCATTTCACCTTAAATTTACCGAACACATAAATACCTAATATTTGCACTCCCGCTATCAGAACTCTTGGATTCATTATCAAAATCACAAAACCCTTCAATGAGATTTCAATGTTGAAAATTTTATATGTCTCATTTGTTATTAGTAAATTTGATTATCCGTCTCTAATATGCTACCCTCCCCTTCGATTATCAATCAGATGCTATAAATCGTATGTATCGGCGCTTTTTGAAATATTTATCCTACAAACTTGATAGAATATATCTTGAACATGGCACTGATATGGATATTTTATTACAGCGTTATGACATGCCTTCTCTCAATACCAGACGCGAACTTCGATTAGCTAAATTTCTATCGATGCCTTTAACTAACAAAATTAATTGTCCCTATTGTAACGTTTTTATTTATTTGGGTGAAGTGTAAATATTAGACAATTATTATTATTAATTAAAAAAGTGTTTATAAAACTATAATGAAAATGACTATTACTAATATTAAACTATTATTAAAAACTAATTAGGACCAAAATTATAATTAACTAACACTGTTTATTTATTTATTTAACCACTTAACACTCCTATTTATTTTCACGATATTACTCATTATTTATTTCACTACGCGTTCCAATCTTAGACTGCCGGTCTGTTGCAGACTCTTATAGACTGTTTACGCGATATTTATATTTATGTCACTGTATACTTATATCCTCCTACCGACCTCCACAGCGTCTATGCTCAACTGACTCAACAGCGTCTGTATATTCAACTGCTCGGACAGAAGTCATACCTTTCACCTCACTGTCTGTCTATTTCTGTAACTAACTTTCTCCTTCCACAGCCTCAGTATCGCCAACTATCCGTATGCCACAATTCTTCAACACCAATGCCGAGTATCCACTCCAACTCGCTGCTACTGTCCTAGTATACCTAGCTTCACAATTCTCGTCAACACTATCGAGTATTTACTTCCACAGCTATCCCAATATACCAGTAACTTCCAGACTCGCTGTTACTGTCCTCGTACACTATAGCTTCCCAATACTCGTCAACACTACCGAGTATTCACATCCGCAGCTATCCCTGTATACCAGTAACTTCCAGAGTACCTACTCCACTCAACACTTTACTGCATACGCTCACTACTATACTGCTGTGCTTCTCAAACTCTCTATGTGAATGTGTCTATATGTCTCTCCATGAAACTAACTCTCGAGCATAACTGCGTCCCTTTTATACAGCTGCCTTTAATTTCCAGAGAGCTCTAGAATGTTCTACCGCATAATAACAATGAACACAAAAGGTTCAGGCGACCGAAAGTAATTAAACACGTCGCGGCTTATTTGTTTACGTAGCCCGGCTGCTAGCGCGATTGCGTCATCGCTATACTTAGACGCTTGTTCAGCGTAGCAGAGGGGCTCACACGTTACATTAGCAATGCTCCTGCATAAACTTTACCTTTACTCGTAAAAGAAATGTGTTTTAATTCAATAATTATTGTATTAAACAAAATCTCGTTAATCGATTTACGCAGATTAAAGATCTTGGCGTCATTCTCGATGCCAAATTATTTGATATCCATATTGGCAAAATTGTAAAGCAGGCTTACAAAATGTTGACGTCACACAACACTATTTACTGTCTTGTATTGCACAGCACTCAGACCAAACATAAATTAGACTCCGCATTCCCTATACTCCGCAACGGTTTGTTGTGAAGCCATTCCTTGCCGGGTGAGGGGTTAGGGAACGAGGCGTTTATGTAGGCATATACTTTTTGTTTCACATTATACTTTGTTTGAACAGTAAATTTTTCAACTTCTCTTTGAAACTAGTGAAAATGCAACCCACATTTCATGAACGCCGCTAGCTAGCTCGGCACGCCCATTTAAGTTCCTGCATCACAACAAATGGTAGCATAGGGAGTCTAATTTATGTTTTGTCTGAGGCACTGCATGTTCCTAGGTTAGCTTCCAGATAACACGACATTCTATCTTCCAACTCCAAAAATCGATATCCTGGGTAAGTCATCGGTCCATGTGATGTGATGTGCCGAAATGCAGAGAAACATTCTGAAGATGCATTTATTTAATAATTATTGAGTATTAATTTTTTGTTAACTAATTCTCTGTAATTGAATACTGTTGGGAATAAAATTATTATTATTATTATTATTATTATTATTTTGTGCAAATAATAATTTGTATATGATGGAATTTTAATTATTATTAATTTGTATTTAAAAATAATATCCATCAAAAAAAATATTTTAACTATTTAAAATTGAAACGAGAACAAAAGCAGAAATGACAGTTAATCCTTGATGTACAGTAAACACGAATGAAACACCCATATTTAATAAAACTAAAGAGCGAGCAATATTTATCACCTTGATGAATGATCATCTTTATTAGGTGGATATATTTAGGTGTTATATCGTCATTTGTTATTTGTTGAAAATGTAGAATAACCAACACAAATATGAAAGACAGATGGTTAATACTTTTTAAAATAGTCTTTTTGGCGTTCCCTTAACTTTGCCGGTGTGTGTATATTTTTCAAAAATTTCTATAGCCCAAGTAACGGTCTTCAAACTAACTATCGCCCAGTTGGCCATCAGGCCTTATAAACCCGGGTTCGAATCCAAGGAAGGTATGGATATTTGTTTAGGTATGTATTTACCATCTCATCTCCATCAACAAAAATTAAAAAAAACAACGAAAATTGGGTCACCGTGGAAGTGTAGATCTAAAGATGTAGATCTTAGGAGCGAAAAGTGCCTATGCCCAAGTTAAGATAGCGTACGGTACGGGTCAAACACTACGGCTCTGCGTGTCTTTAAATAAACATTAGTTTAGCTTCATTACAAGATACTTCAAGCTAAAATTGATACGCAATATACATTTTTTTAAAAGATTTTGCCTTGGAAATACCCATTACCCATTGACAAGGAAACATGAACACTATCTTCAGTAATGCTTCATTCATAAGGTGGTATAATTTATTATATTTTGATTTTACTGTTGCATGTGTAAAATTATTATAATTTTTGAATACCTTTGTGGAAGTGATTTGACCTTTAGAAGATATATAAATGTCTTACCCGTACTTGGAGTTTACACGACAAAACATTTTTTAAAAACAACTTGTTTGAAGTAAATTTATAGACGGACAAAAATCGATTGTCGATACTTGATTTGTATGCCAATTTTACATATCAAAGGACAAGCAAACATACACGAATTCCATAGAAAAATAAAACTTTTATTTCTTGGATTTAACATGATAAAAGAAATGTGCGATTGCATCTAGGGTAGATATATGGTGAACACATCTCAGCAGGAAAATTTCCGAACATCCTGTAGAAGAGATAAAAGTGAAACATCGCGAACGCGTGTACATAACGCAAGCGGATTGCACCTGCGTTCTGCAATGTCAGTCGTAATCGGTGCCACGCCTCCGGCATTTTATTATCGCAGTTTGCCGGCGAGCGGCGCGCGCGTCGTACCGACGGAAAATGGCAGAGGAGCAGCAATCTAACTCTTTTGCCCCATTCCTTTTCATAAACGTCTAATTTTTATGCGAAGGAAATGATTCTACACAGAACTTTGAACGCATTCAATCAATTCATCTTTCTTCGTCAAATATTTGATCTGAAAGAATATTTTTACTGAATAATACGCATATACCTACTTAAACCGCATTACAACACTATTCAAGAACAACCAATGTCAACATTTTGTAATTCTGGCAAAGAGTGACTAAAATCAACA
This sequence comes from Harpalus rubripes, assembly GCA_963082715.1. NCBI lineage: Eukaryota > Metazoa > Arthropoda > Insecta > Coleoptera > Carabidae > Harpalus > Harpalus rubripes. The sequence continues at coordinate 39,679,420 of OY720454.1, forward strand.
AGAAACTTTCAATGTTAATAATAACAGAAGACCTTTTTCTGAAACTTAAGATTCAGCTCTATTACTATTAATTACAAATGTCTATAATTCCGTTATTTAAACTGCAAGTAACCATAGCATTATGCCCGGTTTCTCCACAGTAACTTAAGTTGTTGATTATTGAAGTGCTACTTAATAACTAGGTCTTATATGTCAATTGCGTTGCACAAGCAAATTTAAATGCGAACTTAACTTATGTCACAAATTCCATTGGCAACAGCGTAAAATGTGAGTGTTTATATGCTTGTATTCGTTTCAACAGTATTCGATATGGATTTACCGGATTTCCTTAAATTTGACGACGTTAACATCGTGGATAATGTGGACGAAGTTGATTTTGTCGATATTGTCGAAAATATTAGAATCCCGTGACAAATATATAACAGAATTGATTTGTTCCAATTATATGACGACAAAGATTTTCTATCAATATTTTTTATAGGTGGACAAAAGCCCTTTCTTTCGCCGATGTCTTCCTGGCATCAGCCTTCATATTTGCCCACATTTTTCGTAGGCTTGCTACATCTCTGTATACATTTAATAAATTTTCATTAAATGTTGCGGCAATTAAATTCCAAGTATTGTCCTTTGTATATTTGACACCGCATTATTGATCCACAACTTCCAATAGTACTTTTTTTCTTCTTTGCTGTAATTTGTACGTTTCTTGTCCATAACGCTAAAGACTTGCACCGTAAAACCACAAAACAAAACAAATTTATCGTGAACTGATATGAGAACTGACATACATGACACGTAAGTCACCGTTTTTTCGACTTACATTAAAATTAAAGTACTACTTACGTCTCAAATTTTGACATTTTTGTGTGGTGCACTTCTAAAGGTTCCTTTATAGATAGGCTTTGGTTGTTATAAAAATATAGCATTTTTTAGACGCTTACACAATAAATTTTATTTGTGTTAAAAATTGTCATTAATTTTTATTGTACTTAGCTATAGAATAGTTTTTATTCATGTTAAAAGAACTCGTTTCATTTTTCTCACATTGCTAACTGTATTTGTCAACCTCAACAAAATATCGAAGAAGCCAGAACGGTTTGTACTATGAAATAAAGACGGCATCGCTGCTGCGCAATAACCTGGGAACAAGAACGAGACCGGATATTTAGTCAACACATGAAAACTTTTATTTGTTGATTGAACTGGCGCTTCGCTCCGTATTGGCCCCCCTCGATTCCCTAACTTTTCAGGGACGACAAGAACCACATTAACCGTGGTTTTAATTGGGATGAAGGAGGGGCAGGAATTTAATATTGGTCAAAAATTAGTTCTGTTGGACCCTGTGTATAAAGCAGATTGGCACACCCAGCAATGGGTAATATGCCGTGATGATATATTTATTTTATTTATTTATCTGTAACCCTAGCAAAAATATTTTATTACAGAATAGTGTGCGGTGAATTTTCCCAGCAGTGAATGTTTTGCGGTGAATTGTGGGCGGTGAATTTTCCGGATCCCGATTGGAAGTGTTCTCGTTCTAGTTCCTGTGTAATTGTACAACCGCCTTAAGAAAACAATAACCAACATAAATATGTTCTACTTGCAGTATTCTGTCCTACCAGGTCCTACCTAATCTGAAAAAAGACGTCTGGACGTCCCTTTGTGTAACATTTAAACTTCTGCGCAAGTATGGCCAGTTTTTCTTATTCATATACGAGCCCTAACTCATATTAGTTGGGCCGATTAACAAACAAATTATAAAACCTACGGAAATGGTGAGACATTTCTACAAATTTCTTTCGACTAGTTTAAAATAGATTTTAAGCTAACAAAAACTGAATTTGTTGTTCAAGTATTCCGCCATTTAATATTGGGTTACATCACCTTTATTAGTAATACCAGCTTTAATGGGGACTTATGCAACTGACGTCACACAACGCACATCCTCCCTCGAGTGCAACATGTCTTTAGAAAAAGGCGACAGGTTCGAAGAAAAAGATAGTTTTGTATTACCAAGGCCTCTTCTCTTCTGAACGTATTATCCTAATCAGATTTTATATTTGCTGTTTTATTTTTCGGTGGTGTTTGACGTATGTATGAGTAATCAGTTTTGTTATAATAATGATTTGTTAGCTGAAGATAAATTCTAAAAAATAATAATACCGAAACACAAAATTATCCAACAGATTTAAATATTGTTTCAGATTCTGTCTAAGAGGTCATGGTAGTGCTTTACTGTCTCTTTCTTCGAGCTTGTCGTCTTTGTCTAAAAGGTTACTTCAGAACTCAGTAGATGGTAATAGTAAAATTCTAAAATCGTAAGTCCCCATTTTATTAGCATTGGATCATTAAGACCTGCATATTTTCGTCTTAGTATTCTCCCATATGTCTTGCAAGGTAGGTTTTACTGTATGCACTGGATTTTTACAAGGTTGCTTTTCATTGTGCCAAAAGTACAGGGTTTCGGTAGAAACTAAATCTGGACTAGAAGATGTTTTTTAAAACTTTTAAGTCTATATTTAAAGGAGCCGAAAGAATTTTGTAGAATTTTCTAACCATTTGTGTAGATTTTATAATTTGTTGAAAATGTAAACCGACCCAACTAATTTGAGTAAAGACAGAATGAACATCGAATCCACAACAAAGAAATAATTATCAGATGCCAGTTCTTAAATAAAATTGACAGAAATAAATTATATTTAATATTTGATTTTGTCATTTTTAATATTCGAGCAGAATACATGTTTACAGATAAAAATATGTAAGTACCTTCTAATATTAACAGTATTCTTACTGTCTGGTAGGGCCTTGAGTAAATTATGACTCGTTCACAAGATGTTTAAATAAATGCAGTGGTGGCTTCGCAATCCCACAGATACTAAACAGTTCACACTAAGTGGAAGATTGTTTCGAATCCCAATGACTGACAATTTTTCACAATTTATTTCAAAGGTACCTACTATTGACAAAGTTTAATTTCATGAATTTAACTTCTGTATGTACCTGTAAAAATGGTCAGCTTTAAAGAACAATCAAAGGCAGTACAAAACCGAGAAAAGAAAAAAATCAAGAACTTTAGAAAAGATAATATTAATTAATTAATCTAATACAATGAAAAATAATAAATATTCTTCTTTATCTTAAAACATATTGCAAAATATTTATATAATTTGTTCAAAGAAAAAGAAAAAAAACATTCTAATGCAAACTCCCATTTAAAAGATCCTAGCTTAGCTATATAGAAGTACTGAAGGAGCATGGTGCAAAAGATCTTGGTAGTATTCTTACTTCTTGTTTCTTAGTTCGCCGCCGAGTAATGTCTCGTCTGTGGATGCTGTTGTAATTTATGGTTCTATAAGTGGATGATGAACCCAAGGTCGCCGTTTTTACCTTATCTACAAGTGGTTTATGATCGAATACGTGATCAGTTATACGAGATGCTGTAATAGAATTAATTGAGAGTGCGGGGCTGTTATAACCTCACTTTCTCAGAAACGTGGGCTAGTTTACAGCCTTTGCCAGATTTCCACTTCATTCGGAACTGGAATAATCACATACTACCTTATTTCAGATATGAAGCTCATCTGCACGGATCTCCAGCTATTCTACACTAATAATATACGCCTCTAAAGATTATACGTGGATGGAGCAAGATGTCTGCTTGTTCAACTACATTTTCAAAGTTTACTGAAACATTAAAGAAGATTACATATATATAAAATGTTACCTGCAAAACAAGATATAAAGATGGTATATAAATACGAGAACGTTTTTCGTGCTTACTGGAAATATCAAAATAAATAATGCCAACATAAAATTATATTTATCGACCTACTATTTATATTATAAACACACCATTAATTATAATTATAACAATAAATAAAATTAGTAATAAAACTAAAATATTTTTACTACACAGTATACTCGTGTCTTCAATATCCGCTTATTCTCTGAACAACGAATATGGTAATTTTCTGAAATCTACTGATGGCGTGACATGTTTCTCAAAAGCTTCTAAATTTTGAAAACGTCATTTGATGTAAACAAAGACACGAAGTAAGATTAAAGACACTGTTTGAGTTTAATACGATGATTGAGAGTATTAATCTTTCGACTGCATAACGGGGTCACTCCAGCTTCCATGATTATTTAAATAACTTTTAAAAGTTAAATCTTATATATATATATATATATATATAAGTGAAAGAATAACCGCTAGGCAATATACATCGTTTTATATTTTGACACTAAATTTTATAGAACTTTTTTATAATTAATTTTAGTTTAAGTTTACACTAGAACAGTATTGGCATTAGTTTCGAGAGCGGCCTTACCGCTAAAGTCAAAACCACAATTTTCTGCTGTCAGTCAAATATTTTCATTAAAAAATCAACAATTTCAAGAACTTTTAAGTACAAATAAATGATTTTCAATTGATTTTATGTGTTTCTGTAAATTTCAACCGAAGAAAAGTATCCGACCTTATTTTTTTGTGAAAACCTGATGTATTTGAATCTAGCGCGCTTGCATGAACCGACCTTGAACCTTCGTGCGCATGCATTTGTGTGAGGTAGTGTGTAGTGCTCTCGTCGGTTTTTCATTGAAAGGAAAATGACGGAACAACTGGAGTAGCGCTATTGCATCAAATTTTGCCTGAAACTAGGCGACAGTCAGGTGAAAACCATTCGGAAGATTCAGACGGCTTTCTATGACGATGTTATGGACATCACACAGATTAAGGAATGGTACAACCGGTTTAAAGACGGCCGCACATTGGTGGAGAGCGAGCCACGCTCCGGTCGGCCATCAACATACCGAAATGACCAGGTCATTACCAAAGTGAACGCTGTGGTGATGCGGGACCGTCACGTGAGTATCCGATAAATTGCGGAAGAGTTGGGCATCAGCACTTTTTGGCACATTCCGTTATGACCAAAGATTTGGCCATAAAGAGAGTGGCGGCGAAATTCGTGCCTAAGCTGCTGACGGCGGAGCAAAAGCAACGTCGTGCTGAAGTCTCACAGGATATGCTGAACTCCACAATCAGTGACCCCGACTTCATGAACACCATAATCACTGGTGACGAGTCCTGGGTGTACAGGTACGACCCGGAAACCAAATCCCAGTCGTCACAGTGGAAGCATTCCACGTCACCAAGACCAAAGAAAGCCCGCCAAGAGCGCAGGAACGTCAAACTGATACTGACTACTTTCTTTGATTCCCACGGTGTGGTACACCACAAGTACGTACCACAGGGTCAAACCATCACCAAAGAGTAGTACAGGGATGTCCTCCGTCGCCTACGTGATGCTGTGCGACAATGCTCCAGCACATTCCTCGCACTTGATTCAGACTTTTTTGGCGAAGAACAAGACTCCTGTGATTCAACAGGCTCCTTACTCTCCTGATATACACTCCTGCGACTTCTGGCTGTTCCCCAAACTCAAGAGGCCATTGAAAGGAACGTGATTTCAGACAAGAGACATTATGGCTGCAACGACAGCCCAGCTAAACTCCATTCCGAAAGAGGCTTTCTCGGAATGCTTCCAACAATGGCGGCACTGCTGGGAGAAGTATGTGGAGTCCCAAGGAGACTACTTCGAAAGTGATTAGGTTTCCAACGCTCCAGGTATGCCAGTTTTTACCTCTCGCTAAGAGATGTATTGTATTTATGCTAAAAATCGCATATCCAGATTTTAGTAAATAAGCACCTTTTAAGCCCTAAAATCCGATTATAACATTTTACGGTGTGTGTGTGTGTGTGTGTGTGTGCGTGTGCGCGCGCGTGTGTGTGTATGTGTGTGTGTGTGTATGTGTGTGCGTATGTGTGTGCGTGCGTGAGTGCGTGTGTGTGTGTGTGTGTGTATGTTGGATACACGATTTCTCAAATACTATAAGACTTAAGACATATTTAACTACGGATTCCTCAATCTAACAATAATGGGAAGAGTTGATTAAGTTTTGGTAACCGTAAGTAGTAGTTACAAGAAAAAAAATCATCTAAATATTATTTATCGAAAATTTATGTAAATACTTATATTAAAGAATGTTAAATTCTTTATTCGATAAATATAAATTCATTATTATATATGACGAATATAAAGAAAAAGAAAAGGAAAGTAGAAAAAGAAAATTTCAGGATATTGAATATAAAGAAAATGTATGTATTGTACTTAATTTATATTAAAATAGATATTGTAAATATATGTGAGAATTATTTTGTAGTGAGACATGAATTTGTATTTAAAATATTTAAAAATATTTTTCGTTTTATGCGTACAATCAGGTAAAATATCTGGCGAGAGGTTATGTGCTGGCCAGATCAGATTTTTCTTATTGGTTAGACGTATTTTAGTGTTAAACGAGTTTAATTTAACCGAAAAGATAAGCCGGTATGTGAAGGTTGGTTAAACCAAAATTTTATGTTTAAGTCAGGCGTAGATATATTTTGAAAGTTTGGTTATGTGAAATATATAATTTTGACGTTTGTTGATAGCACAAACAATAATTATTATAAAGTTTGTGAATCAACTGTGATTACAATGGAAAATTCCCGTTCAAAGAATTTTACTAAGGACGAAATCAATTTATTAGTAGAAGTAGTATGTGAGAAGCGACAGATTTTAGAATGTGAACAATGGGGGGTTATAAACCACAAACAAAAATCAGCGGCCTGGCTAGTAATTACAAAAAATACAATGCACTTTCTGGTCGTGTGCCACGAACCGATAAAAAGTTAAAGGATAAATATAATGAAGAATATTAACAAAATTAATATTTTTTTCAACGCCATAACCAGACGAAGATTCGCTTGAAGTCAACATATAAGCGTCCATAATATTGTTTAAAATTTAGACTAAAACTAATACTTTCAGGCATGTTATTTTTATTAATAATTATTTATCATGTAATTTTGAAAGATGACTTTAAAGAAATCGCTTTTGCGCATGCTCAACATGAATTTCACTTCAAAATCTACTACCAACACAACAAAATTCTCGGTTAGCAAATCTCGGTTAACTATCTGTCTATTTATGTAACTCTCTGTCTAACTTCCACAGCCTCAGTATCACCGACTCTCCATATGCCACAATTCTTCAACACCACTGCCGAGTATTCACTTCCACTTGGCGTTACTGTCCCCGTATACCCTTCCCAATACTCTTCAACACTACCGAGTATTCTCTTTAACAGCTATTCCAGTATACCAATAACTTCCCGACTCGACGTTACTGTCCTTGCACTATAGCTTCCCAATACTCGTCAACACTACCAAGTATTCACATCCACAGCTATCCCAATATACCAGTAACTTCCCGAATACCTACTCGACACCAACTGCATACGCTCACTACGATACTGCTGTGCTTTTCACTAACACTTTACTCTCTAACACTCCATGTGTCTCTATAACTCTGTATGTCACTAACTGACTCTCGAGCATAGCTACGTCCCTTATATACAGCTGCCATTATTTTCTAGAACAGCTCTAGAATATTCGAACACATAATAACAATGAACACAAAAGGTTCAGGCGACCGGAAGTAATTAAACTCGTCGCGACCAATTTGTTTACATCGGCCGGCTTCTAGCGCGATTACGTCACCGCTATAAATAGACACTCGCTTACAGCGGCGACGACGGCGGGCGTTCCACGTTACAGTATCTTATCACTATTAACGAAAAGGATATTACAGTATATTCTGTATCTATTGTATATTAAATAAACCTTGCATAGGCTGTAGATAGATACCAATAAAAACAAATTTGTCAAGAAACTGCTCTTGTTTCAAATAGTAATGGCGAGATAGATTTAAAATGGATTATATAAAAATTCATTGTTACTGCTGAACAAGATTTCAAGTCAGTACATAAAACAATAAAAGATATAAAAACAAAGATAAGAAGAAGTTTATGCTTCTGCAAATTTTTATCTAACAATCGACATTCCATCAATATCCCATTTTCTTGTCCCCTATTTCAACAAACACAAGTATTACATACTTACTTTTAATAACAATAGGATGAATAAAACATAAAATCAAAAATAGACTGACAGGTCACAAAAAGTGATTATAGTGTAGGGAATTTATGTCGTCATGTTGGCAAAACAAGTATAACTGCTTCATAAACAAAATCGTCTTGGCTGTAGTTTCTGAATGAATTTACTGTTACCGCGGGCAATTCACATAAATTCTGGTATCACTTTCTTACGTTGTATCGTGCGGTCAGCCTGTGTAAACACTGCTTTAGGAAAAAACAACACAGCGAAAATATGCAATAATTGATGTTCAAATCATATTGATATTATGATGATAATTTTGTGCCATATTGACTAGAAATAAAATAATACTGTACTTTATTTTAACGACTTAATTTTGCATTGCTTCTTACCAACGAAGCAAATGATGACTACTCTTTATTAATTATAATGGTTTTATATGTTTAACGAATAAATATATCATCACGACTTTATACATTTGTTGAGGTCTCAATTTGCGTCTACACAGAATTTCAATCAAAGAATATCTATGTAGTAAAAGAAAATGACGTCAGTTACACTTCTCAGGCATTCTTAGTAATTGTGCAACAACTAAATAACCTTATCTCATATATCTTATATATTTAAAAATATTTTCTATAATTTCTATAATTCTGTAATAGTTTGTAAATTTATACAATCATTAAGTATGTGATAATGGACCTTTCCAATTTAAAGAGATAGAAGATATGCGCAATGGGGATCTACGCATAGTAAGAACAACTGAGATCTATGACGTTTGATTCTAAAAAAATTAGACGTAAAATGTAAGATAACTTTAAAAAATCTTATCGAAATAAGTTACAAAAGCTTTTATTGAAGGTAATATGTCTAACGATGCAAATTTTCACTGAGAATACAGGTATTTTAATGACTGCAATATTTTTGACGTTTCGTTTGACAGCCCAACTGGCAGTTGTTCGCGCCATTTTCTTACTATTTGCAGCGATAGAAAGAGATAGCCCTTAAATTGGAAAGGTCCATTAAGCATAACTGTTGTATTTTTAAGGGATTTAGTATTTAGGGCAAGCCAGTTTAAACAATATAAAAAACCAGTACTCTCAAACATTTCATGAATATGTTACAATAACCATTTTCTTTTTCTATTCCATTTTTTCCCATCTCAATTCTTACAATTTTGAATATAGTATTTTATTATGTGTGTACACTGAATTTTATTTGGAATCCGGTATTTTTCTCAGTAATAATATGTCAAGAGAGTGAGAATAAATTGAAAATAATTTGACAGGTTTTTCGAAAACTTGTGGCGAGGCAATAGTCACGAAAGCGTGTATGGCTTGAGTGGTTATTGCCAAATGGAAAATTTTCTAATTTATCGAACTCTCGAATTATATTTAATTACATTATTTTTTGATCCACACGTTTCAAACAACGTAATCAGGCTGTCATGCTATTGTAACGCTATCTACTGTCGTAATTAACTAGCTTCATTCATTTACACGGCTCAGTTGGTAAGTCTGTTTTGACAACTAGAACACACTTGCAATATAAATTATCAAAATTACTAAGTATGGTATTTCTAGAAGTGGTTTCTATACAGAGATTATTCCCGGGAATAATCTCTAGAGCTTTATTCTCAGTATAATAATGATGAGGTTAAAACGCAGGCACGTGACACAAAATGGAACGTTTCATTGGTTTTAAGAAATGTCAAAAATAATAAATAATAGCCGTGTTCCTTCGGGTTGTGATTGTGATTTTGTGAATCCTGATTAATTTAATCGTGATTCTTTTGAAACATGATTTAAAAATTATAGCAAGGAAACAATACAATCTAGTGTCAAATGTCAATGTCATATGCAGATTAATGCAAACTATCCTACTTTATTTTATAAATAATCAACTGACTATAGTGTTATAGTCAGAATTAAAAATGGATTATATTGAAGTAAAAATAATGTTCTTGGTAAGGAATATGAAGTATGTTTATTTCAAACAAATCTTTATGTGGTTCATTACACGCTTTTGTAGAAATATCTTATTTCCCTTAATGCCAAAAACCCCACATTCGTAAATTTCTACGCTCGGAATAGTATATTTTCAATTTGTTCTGAACTGAATCCATGTGAATCACTCAAAAAGGTTGATTCTGAAGGGAGGGGGGAAGGTTGTCTAGTGATCACAAAATGAGAAAGTGGGGATAACGAATAGGAAACGTAAAAACATTATTCTTCTTAATCATGATCACTTTTATCATTTAGATTACGAATCACAGCCCGAAGGAACACGGCTATTATCTCATATATCACCCGAAAACCAGTGAGCTAAATTGAAATACCATTTCTCTGGAAAGATATAATCTGATTTTGTGATGTCTGAAAAGTGTAAACTATCATCGATCTTTCTAGTATATAAAAAACGAAGACGGATTTGAAATCTTAACACAGTTCATGAAAACTAAGTTACAGAAAAGTTGTTGAAAAACAATCTTCTATATAGATCTTTGCATTTTGTTCTATACTCGTAGTTCTGTGAAGTCAGAGATATTCTTTTTATATGTACCACCTATGCCTTTGAACTTATTTATTTTTAATAATAAATTCTGAAATGTTATGATTATGAATATATATTAACATTAATCTGTACATATTTGTATCTAACGTAAGTTGTTAAAGACATAAAAAGATGAAAGTAATATTTATGGTCTATGTTAGATGATAATTTCCTGTAGTATTTATTACAGGAACATGTAAGTTTAATAGAAAATTTACCGGTCTTATTCAAATACAAGCCGCTTCTGACTAATTAGACCTAGTTTATATGTATGTATGGACTCCGCGTATATGCGACCACCATGTACATGTATTTTATATTCCTCTCTTGTACTAGAAACGCCAGCTCTATGTGATAAAAAGAGAAATATAGAGAATCTCCCGTCGAATTTAGATCATTGTAATTCATTGAGCATTTATATTCCACAGGCGATTTTTACCGGCCGTTTTATAGAACAAGTAAAGTGTGATAAGTGAAATAGTTTTATTTTAGAATTTATAAAGACTCTCGTGACAAATATGAAATCGTTTTCTGAACATGGGCGGGAATATTATCGAACGGATATAAATTACGGCTATTTGTAACACTTCAGAAAGATTAATAACGTATTCGAACGTAAAAGCGCTCTCCGGTCATATTGTATTAGCTATCATCATCTGCATTTGCATTTGATAAATTTATGGATTAGTATATACGATACCGACTTATGCAGTGCAATGATTGCATTGCGGTATGTGGTATGTAGAAGTAGCTGGATTCGAATTTCAACTAAGCCACTGAATACAATATTTATAATACATATATTATATTTATCAGTAACTAATATGTAAATTTGAGTGCTTTACCACATTCTGGAACTAACAACACAAGTTAGATGTTAATGTTTAATTTTGGTTTATGAACAGTTGTCTGATTTTCTGTTTTTAAATTTCTCGGGATTAATGATTGAGCAAAATCGTTTATACATTCGCAGCGCACCTAAACGGTTTTATTATATCGTTAATATTTCCTGAGATGCCTTAAAAAAATATCAAAATTAGTCATTCTGTATACATGTGTGTATCAAGATTACTGCTAATTTAATAAATATGTGTCCCTTTAGTTATAACCTTTCAGTTAATTTAAATATACATTTTTGACTATTAAGTTGACGTTACAACATAAACAATACTTAATTACAATGCCGTAACTAGGGTTTTGAGCGCCTGTGACAATTTTTTTATTTGCGCCCCTACATATGAAAAAAATAAAAACAAAATCAATTTCTGTTGAGCGATTCGCGAGTTACTAACTTAAATTTACACGAACGTTTTCTAAAATTTAAAACATCTGCAAATCAGCTTAGTTCTCATATTTTCATCTAAAATTTTGACTCGATTAAAAAACAATATTACGTATTTAATATGTGTCGAAATTTCAGATGAAATGAGATCTAAACTCGCGAATCGCTCATCGTCTATACTCTGTTTCATTTAAGCCATTCAGCAGATGGCACTCGCATCAACGCCAGTTTTAAGTAGCCAAAATTATATTGGGTAAACTTGTTTCTTGTCTCCAATATCAGCCAATCCGAGAGGTCAAAACTATTCTCTATTCTCTACAATACTGAATGACTAAAATAGAACAAGGTATAAAACATGACATGAAAGAGAATTTCATGTTGAATTCAAATTTTCAAACCGCAATATCGTATCTTTAACCGGGTCAGCGTCGTGGATAAATTTATAGGAAAGAGCTGAAAATATTATTAAAAAATCATCAATAATAATCTGTTATAAATAGTAAAACAACTCTGTTCAACTTAAGCCATTCAGTAAATGGCGCTGACATCAGCGCCAGTTTTAAGTGGCCGAAATTACATTGGGTAAACGTGTCTCTTGGCTCCAATATCAGCCAATCAAAGATTTTAAAACTATGCCCAATTCTCTACAATATCTACTGAATGGCTTAAATGTAACAAGATGCATACAAAGTATTAAATACCTAATATTATTTTTTGAGTGATTTAAATTTCTTTCATAAATTGTTATTCTGGTTAATTATTTTTTAACGTAACTCATCCTAGGCAAAAAATGTAAGAACCCTTTTATGTACAGGAAATTACGAGCTTTAATTTTATATTCTTGTAAAATTTTGATACGGGCCACTGTTTTCAAGAAAATGGCCAAAAACTCATTTTTTGCACCTTTGACCCAAAATGGCGGCAACATCCGGGGGCGATAGAGGGTGCAAAATTAATATGTTCTTTTGGAGATCCCAATAAAGAGAATAAAATTCACGCCTACTTGCCACCAATTATTTCTATAATAAACACCTTGCCGACTGGCCCGTAGATAATTATTTGTTAAATTTAGAAAACAGATTTTAGAAATATTAGATCTAAAACCATATAAATGATTAAAATTTTGCGCCCCTAAGAATTTTGCGCCCGTAGCGTGCGCCACCTTTGCAACGCCCTAGTTACGACACTGCTTAATTACAATAGAATCATTTGATTACAATAACACTGATTACAATAATATATATATATATATTATTGTACTCAGTTACAATATAAAAAAAAATCTGATGTGGCCAGCACATTACCTTCCGTCAGTTCTATGTATTTTGTACAAATTTCGTACAGAAAGTTCCTTGCTAAAGATTATATTTCTTGTACTTTACCTTCCGGCAGTTGCATGTATTTTATGCAAATTCCATACAGAAAATTCATAGCAAAAGATCCTATATTTCCAGTAAAATTATAAGACAAACACACTATGTCAGTTTCACTTGACACTGACATCTTTCAATCAAAATTTTCTTAATATAGCAGCTGTTTCCAAAGCTATGGCTACTTTATGAAATTTAATTTCTTTATAATTTTTTAACTCTATATCCATTTAATATTAAGTATAAAATGCAGTCAAATCGTATAGAGAATAAAATATTCTTTAATATTTACAATAACATTAAATGTGAAAATATATTTAACATTTTTTTCAAGTGAAACTGTTAAAATCTTCAAATGAGGGTACTTCCGGTTGTCCAATTCTAACCAAAATCTAATCAGCTCTTCGCATGGATGTAACGAAGAGAAATACGAAAGAATTATAATTTTTAGAATTGTAGTATGGAAGTTATCGTAGACGAAAATTTTGTTACACACACACACACACACACGCACGCACGCACGCATGCACGCACGCACGCACACACACACACACACGGACACACATACATACATATATACACACACACACACACACACACACACACGCACACACACACACACACACACACACACACACACACACACGGACACACATACATACATATACACACACGCACACGCACACGCACACGCACTCGCACTCGCACTCGCACACGCACACGCACACGCACACGCACACGCACTCGCACACGCACACGCACACGCACACGCACACGCACACACGCACGCACGCACGCACGCACGCACGCACGCACACACACACACACACACACACACACACACACACACACACACACACACACAGACATCATCGTAAAAATAGTAAAATCGTATTCTAGGGACCCTAAAACGTGCTTATTCATCAAAAACTCACCACCGAATTTTTTGACCAAAGACAATACCTTCCTTACCTAAAGGTGACGGAAGGTAATAATGTAATCACACAATAATTCATTAATTGTTACTGTATGTTGCAGATAATTTAGTGAATATATGTCTCATTATAATAGCCCTTTCCAATTTAAAGAGATAGAAGATAATATACGAAATGGGATGTAAGACAATAACTGGCGGGAGTCATGGTTAGGACACTAGCTGGTCAGGACATCCATGGAATTTGCTTTTTAAAAATTTGGACGTAAAACGTGAGACATACCTTTGACAACTTTAAAAAACTTCTTGAAAGAAATTATGTTTTATAAAATTTTGTTGTAGTGTACAGGAATTTGGAAGAAGAGGTGGTCACTATTGTATTTTAAATTTTCGAATATAATTCATCTTGGTTGAAAAGTTATTTTTAGCACAGATATTTTTAAAAGGCTTGAGCACTTTAACTCATTTTCCATAATTTTTTGAATTGGCCACTTTTAGCATTATATCCACAATATATGCATTGGGATGTAAGCCAACAACAACAACTGGCGACAGTCATGGTTACGTACTTGTCATAAGATACATGGCGTTTATTTTTAAAAAAATTGAAGCTAGAATGTCTAACGATGAAAATTTTCACGAGAATGCAGATATTTTAGTGACTCCAATATTTTTGTCGTTTCGCTTGATATAGCCCAGCTGGCAGTTACAGGCCCCATTTTACTTACTATTTGCAGAAATAGAAAGAGATAGTTGTTAAATTGAAAAAAGATCTATTACTACTAACTCTGTGGTTTAAAAAAAAATAATTACAACAAAAACAATGTTTTGGTAATAACAATAAAGAAAATTTGATCACAATAATGACAATGATTAACAACTAACCACTACTCAAGGGCAAAAATAAGCAAAATTCAAATAGACCTTTTCAATTTAAAGAGATAGAAGATATACGCAATAGAGATCTGCGCTTAGAAAGAAAAACTGAGATCTATGGCGTTTGTTTATAAAAAAAATTAGACGTAAAATGTGAGAATATCTTATCGAAATAAGTTACAAAAGCTTTTATTGAAGTTAAAATGTAACGATGCAAATTTTCACTGAGAATACATGTATTTTAATGACTGCAATATTTATAACGTTTCGTTTGACAGTCCAACTGGCAGTTGTTCGCGCCATTTTCTTACTATTTGCAGCGATAGAAAGAGATAGCCGTTAAATTGAAAAGGTCCATTACAGTTATGTACCAGGAAAATATCTCATCTTATATACGGAGACAATTGGCGGATGTCATAATTTGAAAAAAAATATTGGAACGTACAGCACAATACATTAAACTATTTGATCAAAATAGTCTTTGAAAACATATAGCGAAATAATGAATAAGTAAATCTGTATATATGTTGCTATGGTTTTAACAGCCCGTAAAAACTTTCTTTATCACTAGAGACAGAGCTCTGTAATAAGATGTTTACGATTCAGTATATCGTAAAATATAATGAATTATCACATCTATGGTATTTATACACCGTGATAATTAGTACAGATAAGTCTACCAGCAGCCATATTAAATTTTTGTGTTGCTTTCAAACTTGCTATTATAACAGTAGGTAATTGGTATAAGCTTAAAATATCTATTTAAATTATTGAAATACTTGGTTTTTAGTTTCACAATTATTTCAATAATTAAAATGAATAATAAATTTTAGCATGTAGGAACTGAAACATTTAATGAAATTATTAAAATATCTCTTCTATTGCACCTGGTATAGCTTCTCTAAAATATGGCTAAAATTCATTATGATTTATGTAATTTTCTTTGATAAAATTTTACACATTCAAGATGGTGTTATCACGAGTGTTGCATTCCTCACAACACAAATGAAAATGAAAATCATGACATATCTCAACACGATCTTGGATCTTGGTTTGCGTACACAAAGTTACAAAGAAAGTCTGAAATGTTACGACGGTTTTTGATTGTATCTCAGATGTATATGGCAAAAACTCTTTTTGTCGAATGTGAAAGGAAAAGGGGTTGTTATGTGGTTTTATTTTTGTTTCTTGACACCTTTATTAAATGAATCATAAGTTTATGCGCTGGGGTTGCCTCATATAATGACGCAGGATGGTAACAGATAATTTTAGTTTAACATAAAATAATATTCAAATATTTATATGTTCATATCTCCCGCCTTAATTTGACAGGTAGTACTTCCTGTACTTATGTGGGAAAAAGTTGAATGTAGCAACAAATTCGTTTAGATTTATAATAACATATGATGTTTTGTAAATATTTTAGTACGTTCCTGTATTTAAAAGTGTCCCGTAGATCGTCCGTTATCCGATACAGATCACACTATTCAAACGTTCAACTTCTGTGGCACCCTAAGCATACAGATGTTTTCTGAATGCACATACAGTTTGCTATTATTATAAGGCAATAATTCTTACATATTTACTAGAATTGCCACTGGTTTTATGTTTCACAAACAAACAATTTTTGTGTCATTTAATTTAAATTTTATATTGTATGTTATGTTTGGTTCCATTCGGAATACATTTCATTTCCGGTTGTCATACATAAATGAGATTGACCTTGTGTTGTGCACTTCATAAAACCAAACTTTAATCAGGTAACATTCATTCAATTAAATAATATTTATGTAGTAATATAATTGTACATCGCAGTAAAAATGGGTAAGCATAATAATATGATCCCTCATGGCCATTTTCATAAAAATTGGCAACGCTACCTCAAAACATGGTTTGACAAACCAGCCAAAAAAGTAAAACGCCTTGCAAAACGTGTAAAAAAGTCATTAAGAGTAGCTCCTCGTCCGGAAAAAGGGCCTCTACGTCCTGCAGTTCAATGTCCCTCTTTTCGCTATCATAAGAAAACTCGTCTTGGTCGCGGATTTTCCCTCCAAGAACTGAAAGCTGCTAAAATCAACAAGAGATTCGCTATGTCTATAGGGATTGCTGTTGATTATCGTCGAAAGAACAAATCTTATGAAAGTATTCAGAAGAATAAGCTTAGATTACAACAGTATATGAATAATTTGATACTCTTCCCAAGAAATGCAAGTGATTTGAAGCCGTATGAATCGAATAAGGAGCAATGTGATAAAGCATGTCAGTTGAAAGGAACTATAATGCCTATACCCATAATTAAAAAGCGTACTAAATGTGCTAAAGTGGATAAGTATAAAGATGCTTGTGTTTATAAGATTTTGAGGGACGCTAGAAGGTCTGTCAAGAAAACTAGACACACAAAGAAGAAGGTGTATAAAATTGAAGACGACAAACATTAATTTCTTATTGTTCGTACATAATTGTTATTTTTGAATTTATTATTCATATCGTTTGTGTTACTAGAGTTACGAACTGTTGTTTAATTGGTTTGTGATACTAAAAAAAATATTAAATAAAATATGAAATGAGTATTGCCATATAATATTATTGTATTTTTTAACAGAAGTATTTAAAATCATTTTTATGCTTTCAAATTATTTCCAAAAAAGTGTAACCCTGTAATATAGCAAATTTTTTATTCATAAACATTCGTTATCCATAACCCGTAAAATTCATCTTAATATTTAACGACTCGAATTTCGGCTGTAATACGTATAACGGCGCGTTAATAAGAATTTTTTCATTTGTTGAAATTCCATGCATGTAATTTTGACATTGGCCGGCCATGTATATTCATTTAATGTTTAACGTCTTGTAATTAATATCCCTCTTTTTCCCGCTATCCTTGGTAAAAGAGGTATAGGGATCGTGCAAAAATCGCATGTCAAGATTTTGCTAAATGACCGCGTTTTAAGGTTCCTAGAATACAATTTTAACATTTTCACGATGATGTTTGTGTGTGTGTGTGTTTGTGTGTGTGTGCGTGCGTGTGTGTGCTCTAACTCAAATACTATCATTCAGATTTTGAAACCTTGTATTTCTACCTTATTTAGATAACCGGAAATGGCACTTTACTTGAAGCTCAAAATAGTTTTTCTCCGAAAAATACCTTTAAATGTTATTTTTTCGAGATTTGTTATAAAAGTTACAGATTATTAAATTTTCTATAGTTTTGCATTAATACTTTTTTTGTACATTTTATGGATAAATTTACAAATTTTTCTATATTTTAAATCACCGAGCCTACGCTTTAAACAAACAACTCCTTGATTAGACAGTTCATATCTCAAATGTACAAATATAACTGACAGATAAATGACACTATATAAGAACTAATCATTTCAAATTAATAATAGTTGGTAACGTTTTAAAAAGAACATAGAATCTACTTATATGGAATGGGACTTAATACAGTTTTGAGTAAATATATAAGCATGTACATTTGAACTAATTAAAATTAAATGGCGGGAGGTATTGTGTTGGCCACATTAGATTTTTTAGATGTAAGCAAATACTCGAAATCTGTGTCATACAGCATTTATTCTTACAAAAGAATGTATGACTGAGATTTCGAGTATTTGTTAACACCCAATCTATACCACCTAACCCTAACTAATTACCATGTCTATCAATCAAAAATACGAAGACTGGTAGTATTTAATCCTAATCAGGGATGATTAAACTATAACTAAAATAACAAATTCGGTTGTTTTTTAAACATTCCAATGTATTTTTAAATGGTAGCCATGGTCCATGGTAATTATAGTTAGGGTGACTACAATTTTGAATAAATACTACCGATCGAAATTATGAAAAAACGATTGAATTTTTTTTAGTCATAGCTTAATCCCCCCTGATTAAGATTAAATACTATCGGCATATTTTTATATCTCTTGATTTAAAAAAATGATTACAACAATACATAGTTACAATAATAGAAATTGCTTGCAATATTGAAAATGACTAATACAAAAATATGTTTTCCTATTTCGCGTACACATAGTGAATTTTGTACAAGTGTTTTTGTCAAAAACAGAGTTACAATGTTACAATAGCTGTATTCTTTTTGGACAAAATATCAGCTCATATCAGCTAAACTCAGGAAATCGTTCTTTTTTTGACACAACATATCTGAGTTCTTCTGAGTAAAATCACTTCCCCCCTTTCCGATGCTACACTACCAGTTTACAAAACTCAAAATGATTGGAAACACTCAGTTTACATTTTAAGGTTATATAATATCACAAATTTTATATTCACATATTATGTACTTACAGTAATATATTTTCAACATTATCCATTTTTCGTTTATAAATAGTATCATAGATCAGAAAATTAGTCAATAATTTTGACAGCTGTTACAGCAAATACTATCGGTAAAGAAGGAAGTGATAGAATGGAATTAAACTTATTCTTTTTGCAGACATCACAATTCGCTTCATCAACTCAGTTATGTATTGAGCTGAGTTTCAATTAGGTCAAAAAGAATACAGCTAATGAACAATTTTGTATACATGTTTCTAGGGTTTCAAATAAGTATGTTTCATTTTAGTTGTCACTACTCATGGAAAATTACTGAAACTAGAATTTTTATAGTAAAATATTTACATCAAACAGTAAAGCACTCTTTTAAATTAAAATTCAAGGTATTTATTTGTAGGTTAATAACAGAATAAATATAAATTCTAATTCTGACCGAACTTCTGTTTTCCAAACAGTGTTTTCTTGGTTGTAGGCAGGGCGCCGACTTTTAATATTTCTGTCGGGTGCTCGAAACCTAAAAAGAAGTATTCTAGGCATACAGTGGTGGCTCGTGCACCAAAACTTTGGTGATGCAAGGTGTCCAGGAAAAAAAGGCGCCGCAGGCGAAATTTTTTTCCATGCAAGGTCAAATGCCTTATAATTGAAAGTTATATATTATATATTTTTAAGGGATATGAAGCTGCATATTTTTCCTCTTACATGTACAAAAATAAATTGCCAGATCTCAGAACATTTTCGTAAGAGAATATATTTAACTGGTTGTTGACTGATCTGGATAAACTGTCTAAGCACAACACAATGTGCGACTATTATACATGGCCTAAGTTACATTACAATGGACCTTTTACATCAAAAGAGAGAGAAAGACAAAAATGACATATATGTAGTGCGCACTAGGTTGTTTGCGCATTGAGAAGGCCAGTTACATTTCAAACAAAATTACAAATGGCGGAAAGAAAAAACTCTGGCAAAACTTAACTTTATTAAATAAATTCACAGGATACGTTTATGATGAATATTTTAAAACAAAAGGAAGAGGAGATGGGAATCAGAAAAAGTGGTTTTTTGTTCTACAAGATGCGAAATAAACACCACATAAAGTGACAGATAATTGCGTAGTTGCCGTTTGATATTAGGAAAGTAATAAACAAGAATAAAATTGTTGTTTTTTCCTTTAAATATATTTTTTTCATTATTAATTATTTCTTTATAATTAAAGACAAAATTATTTAAGTTTTTGTGTTGTTTAAATATTTTTTTATCGAAAATAAATGCATATCTTTTCAATCATTTTACTTGACAATATGGTGCTTCCTCATCTCTAGTTCTTAAGAATTTCACTACGTTGCGCATTGAAAAATGACGTCAGGGTGCAATAAAAATGTAAAAGGTCCATAAACGTGCTGGACAGGTTATGTTCATTTTCGATTTCCTAATACAATATGCACTTATGTATTCTCTATCGTACCTATCACGTTCACTTTTACAGCCTGTTAAAACTTGTAGCCAGTAGAAACAAATGTATTATCATTTAAATTTTTATTCACTGTTTACCTATTATTATTAGTATTGAAAAATTTAAACAGGCTGTCTTAAATTTTTTAACTTCGCCATTTGTGCCATATTTCTTTCTGTAAACCCAAAACCCATCCATCTTTCATAATTGATAAATCTGCTTGACGATTTACTAGTTTCCAGGTATCATTCTTTTTTAACGATTTAAATTCTTGTTGCATTGCTTCAATCCACTGAGTACTCTCAGTTGAATTTAATGCTTCCTGATATGTCTTAGGAGTTATAGTTTCTGCCAAAAGTATCCACTCACCATATCTATCTGGTTTCCAAATTTTATTTCTATTTCGAAGCTGTAGAACATTGGTTTCCATTAAATTTTCCTTTTCATGTACAACAGGAGCTGTTTCTATAAAATTTTCAAGTGTTTCCTCCTCTCCATGTACAATAGAAACTGTTTCCTCCTCTTCTTGTATAACAGGATGAGCAGAATTTTCATCAACTCCTTGACGTTTCTGAAACAAAATATCTGAATAATTAAAGTCAAACAAATTTTGCTCGAGGTGTTTATGATTAACTGCTACATTTTCCTTTTCAAAATTACATTTCTGCTTAAAAACACATTGTCCATTTCAGGAATCCAAATCCGAAAACCATCGTCCTTGCTAAACCAACGAGATATCCTTGTCTGACTTCGAATCTAGCTTCTTTCTCATTATTTCCGGTTTGTGTACAAAACACACAGTACCAGATACTCGAAGATGCGAAATTCGTGCTTTGCGACCATACCATAATTCATACGCTGTTGATTTTGAAATTATTGGTCCAGTCCTGTTTAAAACATAAGCAGCCTTATTTACTGCTTCAGCCCACAGTTTTTTTGGTAGATTAGCAAATAAAAGCATTGACCTTGCACCCTCTACAAGAATTCTATTCTCCCTTTCAACAGCACCATTTTGCTGAGGTGTATAGGGCATGTTAGTGCGATGAGTCACACTTGCATGGATTAATTGATCCTGTGTATCTTTACCTGTAAATTCTCTTCCGCAATCACTCAATAGTTGTCTTAGATTATGACCTACTGTTTTCCTTCAGCAATGAACAATTTTAATTTTTCCGGAACTTCGGACTTCTTTTTCATAAAGTACACCATCCTTGGTATTTGGTATAATCATCCCTTAAACGACAAAATATCTAGCCTTACCAAGAGAAGCTTCCTCCATTGGTCCACATACATCAGCATGTACCAATTCACCAGGAGTCATAGCTCTGTCGTTTCTATTTCCAAAACTAAAACGCTGATGTTTTTCATACATACATCCCTCACAGAAGTTATTAGTATCTGTAAAAGGAATGCCTTCTTGTTGAAGAAATCGTCGCACATGAACTTTATTTCGGTGCACGAATCTCTCGAGCCACACCTGCAATGACTCAATTTTCTCACAAGTAACAAATTTTGATTTTGCGGTGAAATAAGTTTTATTAGCATGCCACAGAGTTCACTACTTGGAAGTTTTCTTCCAATAGCTATAATTTCATTGTTAACTAAAAGATGACAATCATCTCCTTTTATGTGTAGCTCATATTCGTTTTTAAGCACAGCCCTCGCTGAAAATAAATTTCTACCAATTTTCGGAACATACCAGACATTTTTCATTATATGAATACACCAAACTCCATTTTTCCACACCTTTATTGCAACGTTTCCTTTTCCTAATCCTTGGATTTGATGAAGATCACCAACAAATATTTCTGGCTTAATAAATTCTTCATAGCTTATAAAACTTTTCTTATCCGCTGTCATGCGAAAAGTTGCTCCACTACACGCTCCACTATCCAGTATCCATGCATATGTTTTATTTATTCAGCAAATTCAGCTACAAACGCACCTGTTTTAATTCCTTTTGATACTGAATTTTCATTATCTGATTTATTATCTTGCAATTTTTGATTTCTTTTCCATTTAAGACAATTTCTCTTAAAATGTCCTTGCTCTCCACAAAAATAACATTTATATACTTTATTTATTTTAATATGTCCTTTTCTATCAGAATTAAGATTTCCTGTAAAAAATTTGCGTTCGTTTTTGCTACCATGTTTTACTATAAAGGCCGATTTTTCCGGCACTACCTTTTCATTACGCTCTAACATCGTTCGTGACGCGATATTCATCAGGTAATGACTCACCTAACCGATTCATCAATAATTCTTCTGGGAGTTTTGATTTGACGTTTCTGCAATTCTTTCTGCATCGCATTCCATGCCTGAATCATCTTTGCTGCATGCTTGGCAACTGTATCAGCAGGATCTTTTTGATGTTTATTAAAGAAAGCATTAAACAATCAACCCAACCTGGCACATGAACTTTGCTCATAAAAGCATGCAAAGCATCCCATGCATCTTTTGCGGTGTCACAATCCATTACATAGTCCTTTTGATCTTCTGCTAGATTGCTAAAAATCAAAAAAACTTGCTTTACCATCTAAAGTCTCAAATAACTTTTTCTTATTTTCGTATGACCCACCGGCGCATCTGGCATAGTAGACGCAACTGGCATAGTTTGAAGACCTAATACCACGTCCAAATTATTATGCATCTTGAAAAGCAATTTCATTCCATGTTTCCAGGTTGCCCAGTAATGGCACTAGTGCAAAATTTTCTGCGTCTGTCATTTGAACCACTATAATACTAATAGATATTCTTGAGAAATAATTCAGTTACACACGTGCTGAGCCCATAACCTGTTCAGAATATTAATTAAAATACGACAAATAAGAACTTAAGTAATTGAAGAGACAAAACTATTTTATTTTAAAGCAAAAATATATGTGACATGTGTTTACAGAAATGACAATGACATTTCTTCTTTTTTGACGATCTATATTAACTTGATCCAAAAATAAACTTTAATATCTTCAACAGATTGATTTTTTAAAGGATACTTTTGCTAAAAGAATACTTGTTCTTCTTTTTGGATGATAATAGTTTCTGATATTCAGCTCAGACAAAGCCCCTTCATTCAATACTTTTAAATTTATTCACTGTACTATTTGTCAAAATAGTAGTAAAAATAATAGCAGGAGTCACTTAACCTTGACAACCAATCACCTAACCTCTAAATTTGTCCGGCCGTATTGGCCGTAATAATAACTCTCTGTAACTGAAGCAATTAAATATTCTGAAAGATTTAATGTTAAATGTATTGGTATTGCTATTGAAACTCGTCCTGATTAATATCTAAACCGACATTTGTCTAATAAATAAATGTAAATTCACGGTTGAAACCGTTTAAAAATAGGGGATTCTAAACGTGACAATTCAGTTTATTGTAAGTCCAAACTTATTATACTTCATTTCACGTAAGAAAATAGCGCTGGTTTACATACGGTATAAATTCTGCATTCTGCCCTTTAACTAATCTACAGAATTAGAATCCAAACCTAATTTACAAAGACTGTCAGTTGTCAGTTATGAAATAAAATCTACAGAATTAAGTGGTTTTATTGTAATTTTTAATATCAAAGCTCATATATATTTTTATAAATTACTTATTTAATGCATTTAACAATGCTCTGCTCTCAAGCGCCGTCTACTATTTTCTTACGTGAAATGAAGTAAAGTCCACTCAATGGAGGACCAAAATAGTTATTTACATTACAAGCTACGAAAGCTTATTTAAATAAAGTCCTTTGCCTTACAAAAGGTGGGGTATATAGTTTGTAGTTAATAGTTATGATTTTAATATGTTCTTTAGGTCGAGACTATGAAAAATTCTCAAGTTTTCGATCTTGCGGAGGGGAGGTGAGAGCCGCCATATTTGATTAAAGGTGCTTAAGATATAGTTTGTTTCAAGATATTTGCAAACGTACCTGTCTTGACTTACGCAGCGGGTGGCTTCTTAAATGGGCTTGATGGATAACATGACTGGGTTGTAACAAAATATTTGAAATCCAGCACACGAAATATTTGTGTGGAATTTGATGTTTCACTTGAATTTTAAGAAATACGGAACAAAGAATCTTACATTACACCGAATTTTCACATATTATAAGTAAAAGCAGGTATATTAATTAGCGGAATTTTGAGAAAGCACATCTAATTTCTTTAAAATTTTACTAATCCTCCCCTGACGCATAGGATCGTACATACCATGCTGTTTTGCGGTGTACCGCGTCATTACGAAGGCAGGTAGATTTGCAAATATCTTGAAACACACCATACTACTGTTATTTTATAATTCGCGACTGAAATTAACCCGTAGCCACCAAGCGGCAAAATTGCGAACTCTCCGAATTGGTAATGGCATCCAATCACACCTCAGAAAATTTCCAACTAAGTCGGACATCTTTAAGACATTTCAGTCGCCAATTATAAGAATATATGTTACAGCAGAAACATTTAAAATTCAAAAGTAATTCAAATAGTGGGACTCTATCTGGTAACCAAACATCGCGTTAATTTTGTGACGTCACAATGAGCATAGTTTCTTAAATTCTATAAAAAAACCTTAGAAATTTAGATGAGATTTTAAAAATTCAGCAAGTATTTATATATATATATATATATATATATATATATATATATATATATATATATATATATATATATATATATATATATATATTTGTGATGATTGTAAACACTCCCTCTGTTTTATTATACAATAAAACACTTGAGTATTCCTAGAATTTTGAGACAGTATTTACTTTTAGAGAAATAAGGTTAAGTATAATGTTCGTAGTTGCTTGTTAAAATATATAATCCAAAGAGAAGTGTTTAATTTTTATCATCTGATTGTGTTTTACCACATGCTAGCATATGTCCAGAATTTAACACTTCTTCATCCTCACAAAAATTTCTGCTACTACTCAGAAGCATTTAAATAATGTAACACATCCTTTATTAACAGTCTCATTACTAAAAAGCTAGCAATTCATTAAATATACGTATTAAAACACACACAAACTTTAATGCAGAAGTTAACGAAAATTTGCAAACATACTCGTTGTGACGTTACGTCACGTTAAAAGTTGCGGGAAAAGTTAATTTGAATCACCTAATAAAACCAAATATTTGATAAAAAAGATACTGGCACAGTGTCAGTGACACTGATAGAAAATAACGTTATTCATACGAATATGAATCAAGGTTATATACCTGAATTAATAAATAAACTTACGTTACAGCAAAAGTTTTGTCAGCAACGAACATAGTTTTAAAATGGGATATCCTAACTTAGTCGAAGTAATATGAATTTTTGGAAGACAAGCTGGTTGTATCCATCCTTATCGCACACGCTTGTAGTCCTTGCCAATTTGTTAATTCGTTGATGATACGGAAGACATTGATCGGACTATCGGACATCTTTAAAAAAAAATTACTTTAAGTTTAAGTTGTTAGCAATCGTGAACACCTTATCATCAAAAATCGTGTAACACATGACATGATGGGAAATTTTGTGCTGAAGTCTAATTTCTAAACCGCGTTATCTTATCTTTAACCGGGTTAGAGTGTTGTTCTGGTGTATGAATTTCTAGGAAAGCGTTGACTAAAACTATTTAACAATCATCCATAATTGACTTCTTTCGCGGCCACGACGCATGTAAACTGTTAAGACTAAGTATTAAATACCTAATATTGATTATTTTTTAAATAATTTTTTTTTTCTGTAAATTGTTATTGGGATCAACTAATTTTAACATAATTCTCTGAGAGTTCATCCTAGGTAAAAAATGTAAGAACCCTTTTTCGTACAAAAAATTACGAGCTTTAATTTTGTATACTTGTAAAATTATAATATGGGCTACTGTTTTTGACAAAATTGCCAAAAACCTAAAATCATTCCCAACCTAAACAACATGTGTTATCGTTACTACCCCATCTTTTGTAGGGTAAAAACCTCTGTTGACCTGACTAATATGTTCATGTAATAAACTTGTGGTAAGCATCAGTATTGGTGCTTTACTGATTTTTTGATACCAAAATAATATTTATCTATTTTCCTATTGTTTTATATTCTGTTAATTTCCTCCCTATTATAGATGTCGAGTCAAAAACAATTTGACGAGTTTCGTTATTTTCGTTTCAAGTTAGAGGAAATGAGAACCGAATTTATGGAAAAATATGATGAAGGCCCCACAAGAAAATCAGATGCTAATGCAAGTTTAAAAGATTTTGAGTTAATAACTACATTAGGGTTAGGGCAAGGGAGTTTTGGTTTTATTGTACGTCTGCGAATAAGTTTATGAATCCTTGTTATTTTTATATCATTCTAGATATTATCTAAGCATATAAATACTGGTAATTACTATGCTGTTGACTTATTGTATAAGGCCAATATAATGAAACGTAAACAATTAGAACATACTATTACCAAAAAACAGGTTTTGGTTTGCGTTAATTTTCCATTTTTGATTCAAGTGGACTTTACTTTTAAAGATAATTGTAATATTTACTTTGTATCCCCATTCAATGCTGGTGGAGATATGTTTACATTATTAAGAAGGTATTGTTTAAAACAATACTGAAAAAAAATATTACATACATCTCTTGTAATAATTTAGGTCTGGAAAATTTAAAGAAAAAGATGCAAAATTCTATGCAGCTCAAATCATTATGGCAATAGAATATTTACACTTTATGGATATAGTGTACAGAGATTTGAAACCAGAAAACATACTTGTTGATAGTAATGGTTATTTAAAATTAACAGGTTTTGCTTTTTGCAAGGTAATACATAATAATAAGCTACTATTTCTTCGATCAGTATTTTAAATAAATGATCTGTAACTTATAAAAAATCTGATGGGGCGAACACAACACCTCCCGCTATTTAATTTTCTTTAATTTAAATATATGTACATACATATTTAGTGTAACGTTTTTATTTATTTGGGTTTAATATTTTAATAGTTTATTATAACGATAAATAGATATTAAATATAATTAAAAGATGATAAATATAATACTACGATTAAACAAATATTAAACACTAATTAAGACTAAGAATATTACAAGACACTTAAACACTAAGATTATTTATTTAAACAATATATAGCTCACTTATTTATTTATACAACTATATTTATTTATGTTTACCACTTGTCGACTATCTGTTTATATCACCCACTATTTAACACGCAACGCTTATTTATATCAGACTGCCCAATGCCTTCCCTAACAGTACTTATATACCCCGGCATCGGTATTCCAGAACTTACCAGAGCACTATTCTAGATAAAAATCCAAACACAATAGGTTATATCAAACCATATTTAAACCATCTAGACCACAGCCTAACTTCGGTACGGCTAGCTTCAAAATGTCATTCTGAAACAGATGATCCCTCAAATCGCACAGCGAGTTCCACAGGCTACGATACGACGGCTTTTAGTACGAGCATGGTTTTGTAACCAGGTAATAGATATACCGCTGATGGTCTGCATTGCTATCCCTCAGGCGCAGCTTTTTTCCAACAGTTGGACGTTGGTTGGCCAGTTCTTGTAGTCGCCCAAATTTCGCCTTAAAGACTGAAGCTATGCCGCGGGACATCTTTAAGTCTTCTGATACGCAGTGACCAAGGGAATAATCTGAAGACACGGTGAATAGATCTCGGTGTTCTTCTTTCGTCACGCCGAACCGCGCCTTGCGGCCAAAGGAATAGTTCTCCATGAAGTCTTCAAAAGTTGGTACTTGTGTTATGATCCGACGAACCGTTGCTTCATTATAGTCTTCGTGGTTGTCTCCGGCGAAAGGGGCTAGCCGATTAAAGTGTACTACTCTCGGCTTCCCGCTAGGTTGTATCTTAATTCTGTATACCACGTCGTTTATCCTTTTGACTACCTCATAGGGGCCTTCCCAATTCTTTTGCAGCTTTGGTGATAACCCACGACGTCTTTGTGGGTTGTAAAGCCACACTAAATCCCCAGGTTGGTGTCCACCCTTTTCGGCCTTGATGTCATACCGGTCCTTCATTCGGTCGCTGGCAGCTTGAATGTTCGTACGGACTTGTTCATGAATGTCATCCATTCTACTCCGTAAGTCCATAACTTAATCTTCCCCGGCCAGATCTTCCTCAGGTTTACTGCCGAACACCAAGTCGCATGGTAAGCGCAACTCACGCCCGAATAAGATGTTCGCAGGAGT
Source organism: Harpalus rubripes (assembly GCA_963082715.1). Lineage (NCBI taxonomy): Eukaryota > Metazoa > Arthropoda > Insecta > Coleoptera > Carabidae > Harpalus > Harpalus rubripes. The sequence goes on from OY720454.1 coordinate 39,708,396, forward strand.
TTGCCCTGTTGTTTCATGCACGGATGAACGATAAGCCATCAGGTACAGATGGAGATATCGGTCCCAATCTATTTGGAGGTTGAAGTCTACCTTCGACAAATATCGGTTGATCGTTCTGTTCATTCGTTCAACAGACTGCGGATATAATGCAGTTGTTCTAGTTTTATTAATTCGTAATATCTTACAGACATTTTGGAAAACGGCAGACTCAAAATTTCTTCCCTGGTCGGAGTGGAGTTCACGTGGTACTCCGAATCGGCATATACATTCTTTAACTAAAGTTTCAGCGAGCGTGGTGGCTTCCTAGTTGGGTAATGGATATGTTTTAACCCATTTGATGAAGTAGTCCATAACAACCACGATGTATTTATTTCCTTCGTCACTTTCTGGGAATGGTCCAGCCACATCAATTGCAATACGGTTAAATGGACTGCCAACGTTGTATTGGCGCATTGGAGCTTTTCGTCGTTTATGCGGACCGTTACTTCCAGCGCAAACCACACATTTCTTGCACCAATCTTTATCTTCCGTGAAATTAACCCAGTAAAACCGCTAGCGCAATCTTTCTAGTGTTTTGATGACTCCAAAATGGCCTCCAGATCCGTTATGGACCTCTTTCAACACGTCTGGTACTCTACTCTTAGGTATAACTGAGTTCTCTTCTCAGTTCCATCAGCATCTTCTACCACACGCTTTAACTGCCCATCCTCATTATCCATGGAGTCCCATTGCGCCCAGTACGATCAATATCTAGAAAACCGCTGCCAAATTCTTCATGTGGTCCTCGAATGTTTTACCTACTACAATAATGTCGTCGAGATAGACTAAACAGGTTTTCCATGATAGTCCAGCTAATACTGTTTCCATGAGTCGTTCAAACGTTACAGGGGCATTGCAGAGCCCAAATGGCATTACAGTAAATTGCCAGAGTCCGGTACCAATGGTGAAGGCTGTCTTTTCCTTATCTTTTCGATCCAAATCTACTTGCCAGTATCCTCTCTTTAGATCCAGAGTAGAGAAAATCTTCGAGCCAGCCAAAGTGTCTAGTGTATCGTCTATTCGAAGTAGCTGGTAGCTATCCTTCTTGGTCACGTTGTTAAGTTGACGATAATCGACGCAAAATCGTGTAGAGCCATCCTTCTTCTTTACTAAAACCACTAGTGAAGCCCATGGACTGCTTGAAGGTTCGATCACACCTTCCTTTTTCATGTCCCAAATAATTCTTTCCGCTTCCTCACGCTTCGCCAATGGTAGTCTTCTTGCTGGTTGGCGGATGGGTCTTGCGTCGCCGGTGTCTATTTTATGGTGAACCACATTAGTTCTCCCGTTGGTTTTCTTGTCAAATTGGAACACATCTTGAAATCTTCCAATTAATTTCTTCGCCTTGGTTCTCTGGTCAGCGGTCAGTTCTTGGAAGCATGTTGATAATTGGTTAATTAACGTGTCCGGAACTTCCTGAGATATGTTTCCCTTGGCTTTTACAGTTCGAATAATCGAGGAAACTGCTAAACATTCTCCTACAATTATTCCTCTTTTAAGAACAACAGGATAAAAATTTACGTTCATTATTCGAACTGGTATTACCTGACTGGCTTTGATCAGTGATCCTACAACTCCAGTACCAGTCTTCACATCATCATTCTTGGGCTCAAGCATAAGAATATTCCCCTCACAGAAACTACCATCTAATTGTGCTTGCACAATAGATTCACTTCGTTCTGGAAGAGTAACATCTTCTGCCATTAGTACGCGCACAGCCTTGGCTTCTCGTGGGTTTAAAACAAGTTCTTCTTCATTGACCATCATTACTCCATTCTTCAGGTCAAGTTTAAAACCGTGCTTTTTCATTACGTCCATATCGAGTATTAATTTATCTTCAACGTTAGCTACCAGCGCACGATATTTAAAGGATGTGTTTCCAATAGTGATGGTCATATCTATTTCTTCTAATGAGGTAGCTTGTTCTCCCGCTGCTGTACGTAATCGCCACTTGAGTCTAATTATAGTCTTCGTCGCATCCGTATCCAGTAACATTTTTAGTGGTCTTCTATCAACAGAGCCATTCACGTAGATGCTGCTCGCTTGATAATGAAGGGATGCGACATAACTGATGGATTGTGGGGCTACTAGATTACGGGTCGACGATTGCCCCTTCGCATCAACCCGACTTATTTTTCCGACTCCTTTTCTTCTTTTACCGATTCTGTCTCTCTTTGCAAAGTCTCTGCGGATGACCCTGTTTACCATAATACCAACAGAGGATTTTCTTTCTTCCGGAAAACACTTCATTTACAATTCGTCGCCTTTTCTCTTCTAGATCTTCCGTGCCTTCTTTTCTCTCGGCATCAATATTTCGCACTCGATATTGGTTACGTGAAGCTTGTTTGGCAGCTTCGTGTTCTAGTGCATATGAGAGCGCGTCAATGAATGTTTTTGGGCGGGCCAATCGCAGTGTTTGCTGCGTTTCGCTGTCTCGAACTCCGTAGATGAATGCTTGAATGGCCAAGCACTCCAAAACGCTGTCAGGAGCTGAAGGATGTGCGAGACGAACCAAACGAGCTACGTCAACTTCAAATTCTTGAAGGCTTTCTTTTGAACTCTGATAGCGGTTCCTCAGTTACGTCTGGTACACCTGCTCCAGGTGCGCATTGCCATACCGCATGTCCAACCGATTGACTAGTTGGTCGTAGTCCTCTTGTTCTTCTTCCTTCAGCGTTTGTAGGATGTCGATGGCTTCCCCACGCAACGAGACAGTCAACGCTGTAGCCTTCTCTGTAGACGTCCAGTTATGTGCTTTCGCAGCCCCTTTAAATTGTTTTAAATAATTCGGCCACGAAGATTTTCCACCAAATTCCGGTGTTTTGATGTACTTTATTGTACTAGTTTCAGGTTTTATTACTTTCCTTTCTTCTTGTAAATTTGCCTTCGCTACATCGGAATTTGGCATTGGCGACAATATAATTCTAGTAACCTTTTCTCGTAATTCTTTGATCTGCTTGTCATACTTATCTTCTAAATTCTTCAGGTCTTCTTCAGTTTTTCTAGAATTCTCCTCTAATTTTTGTTCTACTGTGTGCTCCAGAATTCTAGAATTTCCTGTTTTAATATTTTAGAAGTTTCTTCTAATTTTTGTTCTAATAATCTAGAATTTTCTTCTGTTTTTCTAGAACTCTTCTCTAACTTTTCTTCTAATGTTCTAGACTGTTCCAATAATTCTTCTTTTGGTGTTCTGAAATTTTCCGCCAACTCTTCTAATTTTCTAGAACTTTCTTCTGCTTTTCTAGAACTTTCTATTAATTTTTCTTCTAATGTTCTAGAATTTTCTGTTAATTTATGTTCTAATGTTTCTTCTATAAGTTTATGAATATCGGATAGATCGAATAAGTATTCGTCAGGATTTTTACCAGCATCGATAAATGCTTGCCGTAATCTTTCTTGAAGCACTGACTTCTTTTCTGCTGTTTCCAAATCCCCAGTTCTCTCTTGAGATCACTTACTTTTAATTCATTTAATTTTAATTGTTTAGTCGCCATTTTATTTGTTTTTAATTAACACTTCACAGTATATTAACCCCACACCTGACACCAATTGTAACGTTTTTATTTATTAGGGTGAAGTGTAAATATTAGACAATTATTATTAATTAAAATAAAAGTTTATTATAATGATAAATAGCTACTAAACATAATTAAAAGATGATAAATATAACAAACACTACAATTAAACAAATATTAAACACTAATTAAGACTAAGAATATTATAATACATTTAAACACTAAGATTATTTATTTAAATAATATATACCTCACTTATTTACTTAAACAACTATATTTATTTATGTTTACCACTTGTCGACTATCTTTTTATATCACCAACTATTCAATACCCAATACACGACGCTTATTTATATCAGACTGTCCAATGCCTTCGCTAACAGTGCTTATATACTCCGGCATTATTTGTATTCGAGAAATTTCTAGAGCACTATTCTAGATAAAAACACAAACACAATAGATTTCATCAACCGCGTAATTAAACAGGTTCGGACAAGTCTGTTGCGTCATCGCTAAAAATAGACACTCGCTCGTCCCTACGACGCGGCTGCGACAACGGCTGCGACACTGTCGGCGACGGTGGGCGCTGCACATTACATTAGTAATACTAGAAATTGTATTAAAATCCATTCCATATAACTATGGTTCTATTTACTATTTTCTTTTTAAAACGTTACTATTATTAATTTCAAATGATTAGTTCTTTGACAGTGACATTTATCTGTCGGCTACATACATTTGAGACGACTGTCTAATGAAGTAGTGTTTGTTTTAAGCGTAGGCTCTGTGATTTAAATTATAGATAATTTTATAAATTTATCCATAAAATATATAGAAAAAGTATCAATGCAAACCAATAGAAAATTTAATAATCTTTAATTTTTATGATAACATAAATCTCGAAAAAATAACATTTAAAGGTATTTTTCGGAGAAAAACTATTTTGAGCTTCAAGTAAAGTGCCATTTCCGGTTATCTGATTTACACCAAAAACTAATGGCTTCTTTCCGTATTAGAATAAGGTATAAATACAAGGTTTTAAAATTTTTCTAAATGATAGCATTTGAGTTAGAGCGTAAACAGGAACCACACACACATACACACACGCACGCACTCACGTACACGCACACACACACACGCACGCACACACACGAACGCACGCGCGCACACACACACACACACACATCATCATCATCGAGAAATGTTAGAATTGGATTCTAGGAACCTTAAAATGTGGTCATTTACCAAAATCTCGATATGCGATTTTTAGCACGATCCCTATATCTCCCTTACCAAAAAAATTGGTGAACTGTAGCACATGCGCAGAAATGGACCTGACGGAATCTAGCGGCCACTTCTCGAACGGAACCTAGAAACCACTGTCTACCAGTTATGAATTGTTAGTTAGGTATTGTGGGCGGTATTCAGAATAGGGTAGTCGTCGCATTACACTGGCGGAAAGCCAATCACTCTGCTTCACTCCATGTTGGCTCCCATCGATGCTTAATATAACATCCCTAACTTTTCAGGTACGGCAAGAACTACATTAACCGTGGTTTCAATTGGGATGAAGGTGGGGTTGGAATTTAATGTTAGACAAAAATTATTTCTGTTGGACCCTGTAATCCTAGTAAGCATATAATATTCTACTCCTGTAACAATATTGGGATTTTCAAGTATCAAAAGATGGCGCTGATTACATTAAACAATGGTACATTGCTGTTAATTGTTTTTTTTTAGTTTTCGTATTCTTTTGTAGTTTCATGCAAATTTCAAATATGTACCACTGTTTGTAGTTCTAATATTCACCGCTAGTTAGCGTTTTCTTACTTGAAAATTCCAAATATCCCCATTATATCAATTTTTCGGATTAATTATAGTAGCTGGCGTGAATTATGGATCCATATTACACTCTTCTCGGCCACTCACAGAACTAGAAATAAATAATTCCCGTTTATATTAATTCAGACAGTTGACAGCTGGTTGACAGTTGTGTCATTGCCGTCACTCGTCATAATATTAATGGCCCGTATTCTCACCTCTTAGAGTAGCGCTATTTCGATTTTTTAAATTTTATTTATAGACAAGATTAGGTTTCATATTTTTGTAAATCAAACCTATAATATATGAAATAAATGCTATTTACAAAATAATTTATTTTTATTTTTCTAATTTTTAACATTAAAGTTGACATTGGACAGTTGAAGTAGCGATTTTTCGGAAGTAACACTACTTCAAAGAGGTGAGAATACGGGCCTTTATGTTCACGTTTTCCAACCGATTTCTATCTTTTTGAAAAGTGCTAAACTACGTTAAATTGAAAACTGACAGCGGCGAGAAGAACTGTACCCCACCAGAAATACTTCAGTGAGAATTTAACGATGGATTTTACCATCCCGTCTCCTTACCAATTGTACAAATTTTACAATACATCTTCACTTCAATCGCCAATTTGTAGGTAGTTCCCTTAATAAATACTCGTAGTAATAAAAAATCAATTGAATGTTCTGTTTGATAAATATTGCAGTATTGTTCAAATAAATTGTGAATTTGTAAAGTTGTTCTTAAAATATTTATTCGTTATTTCCAAATTTACTGGAATAGAAAAATCATGGTATTATATTTGGGATTATGGGCATTATTCGCTCGGATGATTTGCACACTTATTACTATTTTAAACAAATTACTGGTTGCGCAAGTCTGAAACACCAAATATAAAGCTGCTTATACAAATCTATGTCCATTTCTGCGCATATCTAGACAATGCAGTAGACAATTCCTAATAAAAATGCAATTTAACCTAATCTAACAATTTAACCTAACCCAATTTAATCTTAACTAACCTAACCATAATAACCTAATCTACTCTGAACAAAATATTCATATCTACTGATCATTTATTCTACAAAATACTGATCATTAATGTAAAACAGTACTAATCAAATAAATATAAACTATAATAATACAATAACAAGTATTTCAATAAAAATATTAATTAATTTGTATATAGATGGTAAAATTGCGTACATACACTTTTTGTGGTACACCAGAATATTTAGCACCCGAGATAATACTGAACAAAGGATATGGTAAATTTGTAGATTGGTGGTCAGTAGGAATATTTCTATATGAAATGATTGCTGGATACACACCGTTCTATGCGACTAAATATATAAATATGTACGAGAAAATAACTGTTGGCAGATACAAATTCACTCCCGAGTTTTCTGTCGAAGCTCGAGAACTTATAAGAAACATATTGCAGATAGATCTATCCCGACGGTAATGAAAAATTTACTATACGAAATTATAAGTAATAAAATGAGTTTTTAGTTACGGTAATTTGAAAAATGGGGTAACAGATATTAAAGGACATGAATGGTTTAGAATGATAGACTGGAATGCGATTTATACGAGAAAAGCTGTTTCACCATTTATTCCTAAAGTGAATTCTTCTGGAGACACTAGCAATTTCGATAACTTTAAAATGCCGAAAATACAAGAATGTGTTTATGAACTATTCCCCGAAGAATTTGCCTGTTTCTAGATAATTTAAGTGTAGTAGAGGTACATGAAAAATAAATAAATTTAGATAAAAGAATAAGGAACTATTTATTTGAGTATACGTCCACAATGGGGGAGTTTTCGAATTTTTTATTTTTTTATATTGTAACGTTTTTATTTATCTGGGTGAAGTGTAAATATAAGATAATTATTATTAATTAAAATTAAGTGTTTATTAAACTCACTAATGAAAGTTACTATTACTAATATGAAAGAATTATTAAAAACTAATTAAGACTAAAACTATAATTAACTAGATAACACTAACACTATTTATTTAACCAATTAACACTACTATTTATTTCCACGATATTATTTATTTCACTACGCGTTCCAATCTTAAGACTGCCGGTCTGTTGCTGATTCTTGTAGACTGTTTACGCGATATTTATATCACTATATTTATATCACCATATACTTATATCATGTTCAACTGTCCGCATACTGACCTCCACAGCGTCTATATACTCAACTGACTCAACAGCGTCTGTATATTCAACTGCTCGGACAGAAGTCACACCTTTCACCTCACTATCTGTCTATTTATGTAACTCTCTCTCTCTTCCACAGCCTCCGTATCACCGACTTTCCCTATGCCACAATTCTTCAACACCAATGCCGAGTATTAGCTTCCACTTGCCGTTACTGTCCCCATATACCTAGCTTCTCAATACTCTTCAACACTACCGAGTATTCTCTTTAACAGCTATCCCGGTATACCAGTAACTTTCCGACTCGCCGTTACTGTTCTTGCACACTATAGCTTCCCAATACTCGTCAACACTACCGAGTATTTACATCCACAGCTATCCCAATATACCAGTAACTTCCCGAGTACCTACTCGACACCAACTGCATACGCTCACTACGATACTGCTGTGCTTTTCACTAACACTCTATGTCAACATCTCTATGTCTCTCCAAGTAACTAACTAACTAGCTAACCGCACTAATGTAAGTGTCTGTCCGTCATCACTAATGGAACTGCACTATGTAAGTCAACCCCCGATCACACAACTAATGTTGTGTGATCAGGGACTCCACGAAACTAACTCTCGAGCATAGCTACGTCCCTTATATACAGCTCCCATTATTTTCTAGAACAGTCTAGAATATTCGAACACGTAATAACAATGAACACTAAAGGTTCAGGCAACCGGAAGTAATTAAACACGTCGCGACCAGTCTGTTTACACCGGCCAGCTACTAGCGCGATTACGTCACCGCTATAAATAGACACTCGCTTACAGTGGCGGCGACGGCGGGCGTCCCATATTACAATATGTTAAAATGTTTAAAGCGTTTTTACTTTTATATTTTGTAACATTTTAAAAAATACCGGAGAAAAAAATGTTAAACTTTTGCAATATTTTCTTCCCGCCATTATGGCTTACATAACATCAACTATGCACCGATTTTTCTCACTTGACCCTCACGACATTGATTTCTGAACCAAGAAATAACAAGTGATTGTATATTTATCGTATATTCTATTTTCGAAACGTATGTCTAATAGGTTCATCTTTGTCTTACTAACACATTTAAAAAGAGATAATCATTCTAAATATGAATATGTCATTCGACAGCAGTGATACTTAATATTTTTATGCTCGATCGAAACTCATATTCAGGCGAAATTAGTGAAGTTACCCTTATGACCCACTCTGTTTACGTTAAGTGTCGCGAAATTTGAGATGTATGAATTTCATTTTGGACAAAAAATGTGTGAAATATCCCAAACGTACGGAGTAGTATTTTAGTTTAAGAATGAAATAATTCAGTATAAAATTTACAAATATAGGTTAAATTTTAAACAATTTTGGATTACGAACACACGAATTTGAAACGAAAAATTACGCGCCGAATATGAGTAATTAGGAACGTGGTCTGAAAGTGAAACATCAAAGAAGTAGTTCCAACCTTTTACTTGCCACATTTAAAATGAAGGAAATTATATTCCAAATACGTGCCACAAATTTCAGATCTGTAGACCATTAGAAAGTCGGTTAAAATGGTTTGTAAAAAGTTGGAACAGAAAGACAGATAGATAGATAGATAGATAGAACAACGCAAATTAAATAAATGGATGAAAAAATGTGATTAGTGATTATGATAAATAACTAAAGGTGTATAAATACGTACGCAACTCAGTACTACACAATTAAGGTAAAATGTATAATTTTAATAATAGTTATATTATTTTGGAAAATGAAAAGGTCAATACATTCGTAATTTATAAGTGTAACCATGGCTAGGCTATGACGGATTATATGACGTAATTGCCCTGCACATGCACACAAAACTGTTTGAGATCTGCTGGTAATAACGTTACCATAACTACCAACTACCAGTCAAATGAGAAAAATCGGTGTTCATATGCGAATTAGGTCTCGACATACATACGTGCTTCATAGAAAGAGACATAGCAAAACACTGCCACCTGTTTATATTTACATTTGACACTTGACAATTTAATTTCTGTTTTTATCGTATTTTCTAGATTTTACATTTACATATTTAAAATTAAATAATTTGCTTTATGCGATATGGCATTGAATTTGACGTTTCAAATCAAATATAAAAGACATACGTTCATATTTTTTATTCTAAACTAGCGCTTGTAGCGGACAACTACGGCGAACCAAAGATGGGCATACGTCAGCATATTGCGGGCGATTTAACTAACGATAAATTTAATATTGTTTGCACCAAAAAAAATACGCTATATTTTATTATTTTTATTGCATTAATAGTAATATTCCATGTATGGTATTGCAATAATGTGGAAACATCATTATATTTCAACATGACTAAAGACATTGAATTATAAAAATAAAAAATCTGATGTGGCCAACACATGACCTCCCGTCAATTCCATGTTTGAAATAATAATGAGCTTTTAAGTATTGCTTCCGGTTGATCGTTTGTAAACAAAATCTAATTTGATGTTCCAGTAGGGGAACGTAGGGTAATGGGGCCCAGCGGGTAATGGCACCCACCATGTTATTGGACAAATTGTTTGTTTTATGGAATAACTTGCAGTGGTGACATCTGTAGTATTGTGTTCTAAGCTACATCGGTAAATATGAGATCTCTACTATTGACATAAAAAAATTTGAAGCGTATTTTATAGTTTATCAGCTCGCCATCTAAGTGTTGGGTACTAATAATATTGAGGTAAGACCATTCAAAATAATGATTTAAATATATCTAGTATACACAAATACTATTTTCATATAATCTGTTTTTAAAATCAACATTTACGAAAACTATGTGATGTATTTGATATTATAAAATAATTTCTGACTTTTTCAAGACGTGTTGGGGTAATGAAGCCCTCAGTGGGCGCCATTACCCCGAGTTGATTATAAAGGCACAGTTACTGAAAAACTGTTTTTTATTTTATCTAGAGGCCTTGTAAATATGTATGTACAAAGTTCCTCTGATGAAGATATTGATGAGCCTGTTTACGACGATGATGAGCTGGATAATTTGATGGTTCCCCGGCACATCAATGCATCGTATGTGGAAAATTTGGTAAATTCAATGAGCTATGGTACAGATGCACAATGTACCATGAGTGGGCTCATGCCGAATGTTCCAGTGCCAATAAAAAAGATATATATGTGTGATTTTTGTTGCTAAACATTAAATTAATATACTGGTCCCCATTCCCCCATTAGACGGGCAATAGGACCCATTGCACTTTTTTCAGTTTTTATTTATTACAAATGTATTTTCTTTGAAATAAAGTATTTTTTATGACAATTATGTTTACTGACAATGAAACATTAATGTTTGCTCAAAATCATAACTACGAATGCAAAAACGTACAAGATAAAGCCCAAAATTGTTAAGGGGGCCTCATTTCCCTACCTTCCCCTAAATAGAAAAGTCTGTAATACCAAATTTTAGATTATATTTTGTTACCTATGTTTTTCATCGAAAATCTGTTAAGAGCTCCAAATTAAGTATCACTTCGGGTTTATCATATAGGTATAGTCAAAATATAATGTTGTTTCAAATTATACACGAGTTTCAAATACCAAATTTCAAGAAAATCAGTTTATAGCTTCCTGTAAAGTAGTACTTCCGGTTTATCAATTTTAGAAAACATCGAGCATGTCCTCATTAATATACAAGTCTTATATGCCAGATATGAAAAGTTTTGAATTGTATCAATTTATTTTTCACGAAAATCTGTCCAAAGCTTCAAATAAAGTATCACTTCCGGTTTATCTCTTTAACTAAAATCTGTTCAGAGCATCAAGTAAAGTATAACTTATGGTTTATTAATCTCTTTATAGAACTGCAGAAAGCGTAAATACACACACACACGCACACACACACACACACACACACACACACACACACACACACACACAAACACACACACGCGCGCACACACACACAAACACACACACGCGCGCGCACACACACACACACACGCGCGCACACGCACACACATACACATCGTAAAAATAGTAAAAACGTGTTGTGGGGACCCTAATTCGTGCTTATTCACTGAAAACTCACCATCGATGGACCGACAACATTACCTCCCTTACCTACGGTATGACGGGAGGTAAAATTAATAATTACAACCAAATAAAAATAGTATATCTGCATTGTGATGGCTCTGGATAGTTATGTATGGTATGGGGGGTTCGCTTGGAAATTAGGGAGAGAGGGCGGCTGATAAGGTTGGTTAGTAGACGTAGATGCTGACGTCACAGGTGTACTGGGGGGACTTTGTATGTAATTAGGGTTAGAGCTGGGCTGTCCGGCGTGAAGGTGGGTACACATATGAGGCAGAACGTGAATGGGGCAAGGCGAGCTCGAACTATTCCTCAGGTGTGGACGTTGATCAGAAGCACATTGCCTCAACTCGTTCGGCGAACAAGCCAAGGCCGTACGAATGCTATCCGTTCAGAGTCGGTACATCAAAGAAAATTCGGGCTCGGCTTGCCTCATTCGCGTTTTGCCAGCTTAATATGTATATCACCCAGAAAAGAAGGTGGGTAGCCTCGAGTTTGACGGTAGCCTTGTTGAGCAGGGGGTGGATAGTTGCTTTGGGTAGTAGGGGGACCGCAGTTACCACCAGGGGCTGGGATATAATTATCTGGCTGTGCGGGGGCGGTACCGGAAGGGGGATAAAGATCAGGTTGTTTAGCAGGAACGCCGCCGGAGGAAGGAGTTCCTTTACCTGGATGGCCTAAGGGAGAAAAAACTAAGAAAACTGTAAAGCACATATTGTATTTATTAACTTGCCACTGTAATTGTGCCCTGCAGTAGTTGCTGGCGGTTGACCGTAACTATTCTGCGGATTCGGTAGATTATATCCAGGTGGCTGATTAGGAAACTGGCCTCCCTGTTGTGGGAACTGATTCCTCTTTTGTCCTTGTGGTGGATACCCATCCGGGTATTGGTTTTGTTGGTAACCACGTTGAGGGTAGGGCTGAGTACCTCCCGGTCCAGGTAGCGTAATTCACTGAAGTAGGTTAATTTCATTGACTTGCGCTACGCTTATTATGGCCGTCTCAAATATCACTAAAATTACGCAAACGAAATTTACGTCAAGTGGCGCCATGCATGGCGTAACATTGTACCATTTTGACAAATTATCTGTCACAAATAAATATTGATTTTAATATTTAAATTTTGAAATATTCAGCCTTATTCTCGTGCCCATTGTTAACTTAACAATATTGTTAAAAAATAAATTCTCTTAACAAGGAGCAGTTGGCAGTTACAGGCCCCATTTTACTTAGTATTTGCAGAAATAGAAATAGTTGTTAAATTGAAAAAAAGATCTATTGCTACTAACTCCGCAGTTTTTAAAAAAATTAATTACAACAAAAACAATGTTTGGTAATAACAATAATGAAAATTTGATCACAATAATGACAATGATTAACAACTAACCACTACTCAAGGGCAAAAATAAAAAAAATTAGATGTAAAATGTGAGAATATCTTATCGAAATAAGTTACAAAAGCTTTTATTGAAGTTAAAATGTCTAACGATGCAAATTTTCACTGAGAATACATGTATTTTAATGACTGCAATATTTATAACGTTTCGTTGGACATTCCAACTGGCAGTTGTTCGCGCCATTTTCTTACTATTTGCAGCGATAGAAAGAGATAGCCGTTAAATTGAAAAGGTCCATTACAGTTATGTACCAGGAAAATATCTCATCTTATATGCGGAGACAATTAGCGGATAATTTGAAAAAAAATATTGGAACGTACAGCACAATATATTAATCATAAAACTATTTGATCAAAATAGTCTTTGAAAACATATAACGAAATAATGAATAAGTAAATCTGTATATATGTTGCTATGGTTTTAACAGCCCGTAAAAACTTTCTTTATCACTAGAGACAGAGCTCTGTAATAAGATGTTTACGATTCAGTATATCGTAAAATATAATGAATTATCACATCTATGGTATTTATACACCGTGATAATTAGTACAGGTAAGTCTACCAGCAGCCATATCAAATTTTTGTGTTGCTTTCAAACTTGCTATTATAACAGTAGGTAATTGGTATAAGCTTAAAATATCTATTTAAATTATTGAAATACTTGGTTTTTAGTTTCACAATTATTTCAATAATTAAAATGAATAATAAATTTTAGCATGTAGGAGCTGACACAATTAAAGAAATGATTAAAATATCTCTTCTATTATACCTGGTATAGCTTTTGTAAAATATGGCTAAAATTCGCTAAGATTTATGAAATTTTCTTTGATAAAATTTTACACATTTAAGATGGTGTTATCACGAGTGTTGCATTCCTCGCAACACAAATGAAAATCATGACATATGTAATATTTGCGGTTTGTGGATCAAATGAATAATAACAAATACACTTAACAACTATTTATTTTAAGTCTTTAGTTACATGTGTACAACCTTTACGACTTAGTTTATTGACCAGGACAAAGGAATTGCTTGCGCAATCCCATCTTCGCGGCTTATTGTATTACCAACATATATGTAAATGTTCCAAGTTTACCAACATATATGACATCTCCTTTTTCTTACAAAAATTAAAGTTACGTATATATTTTACAAAAACTTACATAAATGTTTCAATATGTTACATAAACTCTTAAATAACTAGGTCTTTTAATCAGTCGACTTCTTGTAGTGGTTGCAGCTATAGAAGAACTATTAGTATTAAATGAATTACTTATTTTGTTTTTATGAATGCTATTGTCCAATTCACTTGTAAGTTCTGTGTCAGGTTTGTCTTTATTTAGGTCCACGTCATCATGTCCTATTTCAGTCTTAGTCTCAATTATTGGCATACAGCTAAAATTATCTGTTACATTTTTCTGTATATCCTTTTGGTTTCTTTGTAATACTCTACCGTTTTCTACTAATACTTTGTAAGATCTTGGTTTATCAAAAACTTTGTCAACAATTATAGCTGAATTGAGCGGAAGTTTCCTGTTATTAATAAAAACATTTGAACCTTGTTTAATATCAGGTTGTTCCCTTACCCTATTAATAAAATTGTTGCTTATTTGTTTTATTTATTAATTGTTGTGTAGTTTTTTCATCTGTATTTACACAGAAGCTTGTTATCAACCCATTAATTTTACGTCCAAATAGTAATTCTGCTGGTGATGGCATATTAGAATCAATTGGGGTTTTACGAAATTCCAATAAAGCTAAATACGGGTTTTTATTATCATGTTCGGCTTTTCTAAGTAATTTCTTTATTGTTTGAATATTGCGCTCAGCTAGACCATTTGATTGCTGGTGCCAAGGGCTACATGTTGTATGTTTAAATTCCCAATCTTTACTGAAGTTTTTAAACTTTTCGCTACAATAGTTTGTTCAGTTATCAGGTGTGCCATGTCTGGCGAATATTGATTTTAATTCTCTAATTAAAGTTGTAGCTGTCATGTCGCGAAGTGCAGCTATTTCTACAAACTTAGAAAAGTAATCTACAACGATTACAAATGGTTTACTTTTAAAATAAAAAATATCTGAACCTAAAATTGACCACGGTCTATTTGGTGATTCACGAATCAACATAGGTTGTGTAACATTTGCTTTAGCGTAGCTCAGACAAGTTTCACAATTTGATACTAAATTTTCTATTTCGTTCGATAAACCTGGCCAAAATACACACTCGCACGCTCTATTTTTGCATTTTTCAATTCCCAGGTGGTTGTAGTGTATTCGATTTAACATTTCTTTGCGCATTTCTAACGGGACAACTACTCTGTTATTTTTGAAGATTATATTGTTTGTAATATATAATTCATGTTTGTGATAGTGTAATTGGTAAATTTGGAACGAAATATTGCAATACTGGATTAGAAGTTAAAATTTGTTTAATTTTTTGGAATGCTTCATCGTGTTCTTTCGTCCAATTTTACGTAGTTCCTTTCTTTATTAACATTCTAAGCGGCCAATTTATTTGTGATATCTCAGGCAAAAATCGCGACACATATGTAATCATTCCTAAGAATGTTTCTAATTCTTTTGCGTTCCTCGGTTTTTCCATTTTATTTATTGCTTCTATTTTATTTACATCTGGCATAAAACCTTTACTTGAAAATGTATGTCCTATGTATTTTACCTCATTTACATTTATGTTACACTTTTTAATATTGAATTTAATATTATGATTCGATGCTTGTTTTAAGACTGATTCTAACCTTTCGTTATGTTCGCGCTCATCTCGTCCCCATATTAAAATATCATCGATATATACTGAACACCCATCAATATTTTCAAATATATTACTGAAATGTCTATGAAACACCTCCGGAGCCGAACTAATTCCATATGGCAATCTTAAGAACCGATATCGCCCGTACGGTTTACCAACCATGCACAACTTTGAACTATTTTCAGTTAATTGTAACTGATGGAAAGCTGTTGTTGCATCCAATATGGAAAATACCGTAGCCCCCGCCATTTTTGCTGCAATTTCCTCAAAAGTAGGAAGTTTAAAATGCTCACGTTTTATGCATTTGTTTAAATGCTGAGGGTCAATACATACACAAATTGAATCATCCGGTTTTTTTACTATTACTAGCCCATTTACAAAATCAGTTGGCTCTTCTATTTTTAAATATTTAAAATAAATAAATATATCATCACGGCTTATTACCCATTGCTGGGTGTGCCAATCTGCTTTGTATGCAGATAACGGTAATGATGATGATATATTTGTACCGTGCGGGCGTTTACCAGGCGTCACCTCACTAACTTAACTCTGTTTTTAAAGGTTTTAATAAATTAAATGGTACCTTGCAACATGGTATTATTTTACCTTCTACTTCTGGCTTTTCATATTTTATTCCTTTAATGGTTCCTAGCCTTTCGCTGAAAACGTCCTGGTATTTTTCTATTATCTGGTCACACTCTCTACTTTCGGTCACTTGTCCAACTATTTTAGTCAGTAGGTTCAGTCGTTTAATTATTGGAACTCCTAACACTGGTGGTGTACTTTTTTTACAGTTTTTCACAACCTAAAATGTAATATTTATAACATCCGGAATTTCTTTAAATTTACATGGAATTGTCAACATTCCTATATTAATTCTGGAACCACTATAATTAGCCAACTTTATATCACTTTTTAATATATCTTTGTTCTATTTTTAAATTTTTTAAATATTCTATCGGAAGTATATTACAATCGCTACCAGTATCTAATTTCAAAGTTAGGTTATGACCATTGCATATGTTTTCCTCATACCCAAAGTTATTAGGATTAATTCTATTTACTGCCTGTATTCTATCACAAAAAAATGAATCAATGTTATAAACTTCATTATTATTATTAATAATTTGTATTTCATTCTCATCATTTATCATGTTTACTTGTTTACGTTTCTTACAACATTTAGCAAAATGGTTATAACCTTTACAAATATTACATTGTTTCTTATATGCTGGACATTTAAATCCATGTTCAAACCCACATTTTGTACATTTATTCTTAGTATGTTCTTTATTTCTAATTTTATACTTATCTTTTTCTTTTGGCTTCTTGTTGATTCCGTGTACCTCTTCCTCTTGTACTGGAAGTGATCGTTCTGTGAGCTTCTTAATTTGTGCTGCTGCCAATTCCGACGACTTGCAGATCTGAATGCATTTCGTTAATGTTAAGTTCGTTTCCTTCAGTAGGCGTTCTTTTAGTGCAACATCGCGTACTCCTCGTACCATTTGATCACGTATTAAACTGTCCCTTAGGTTCTCAAATCCACAGTCCATGCTTAACTGTTTTAATGCAGTTATAAACTCGTCAAAGCTTTCGCCCTCCTTCTTCTCTCTACTAAAGAATATGTGGCAAATTACTGTTTCATTCTTCACAGGTGTGCAATATTATTCAAATTTGTTTAATATTTCTTTGAAATTATTTTTCTGCGCAGCTTGTAGCTCAAACGTTTGGTATACTTCTAGAGCACTATCACCTATACAGTGGAGTAACAAGGCAACTTTTCCTTCATCATCGAGTTTCTTCTCTGCCCCACTTGCTTTATAATAAAGCATATACTTCTGCTTCCACCTTTTGAACTGTTCATCGAGATTTCCTTCCAATATCAAAGGTGCTAGAGCTCTTAACATATCCATTTTTCTTTTTGCGCATCATGGCTGACTCGCTGACTATTGAACCTTTATTTCTTGCACTCTTTTTCCTTTCTTCTAATTAATTAATGACTCTCGACTGCGCCATGTAATGTTTGTGGTTTGTGGATCAAATGAATAATAACAAATACACGTTACACTTTGTACAACCTCTACGACTTAGCTCGTTGACCAGGACAAGGACAAAGGAACTGCGTACTGCGTGCGCAATTCCATCTTCGCGGCTTATTGTATTACCAACATATAAATGTTCCAAGTTTACCAACATATATGACAACATTTTTCATCACGATCTTGGATCTTGATTTGCGTACCCAAAGTTACAAAGAAAATCTGAATGTTACGACGGTTTTTGATTGTATCTCAGATATATATATATATATATATATATATATATATATATATATATATATATATATATATATATATATATATATATATATATATATATATATATATATATATATATATATAAATACATAGCAGTCAGTCATATTGACGAAATTGACATTCGGGCAGTTCAGGATCTGGATCTATATGATCCAGGGACAAATAATCTACTAACGTAGATATGATCCTGTTTCAAAGGTGGCGCTTCGCGGGGGCGGGAGCGAAGAAAATGGGTAGTACAAGATCATTTATCCCCTTTTAAAAAGAACGATTTAGGGTAGATGTGAGCTACTCAGAGTTGATCTTCTTGATAAAAAGAAAGCGGCTTATGTTATGTTTGGTTCCATTCGGAACACATTTCATTTCCGGTTGTCATTTGTCATACATAAACGAGATTGACCTTGTATTGTGCACTTCATAAAACCAGACTTTAATCAGGTAACATTCATTCAATTAAATAATATTTATGTAGTAATATAATTGTATATCGCAGTAAAAATGGGTAAGCATAATAATATGATTCCTCATGGCCATTTTCATAAAAATTGGCAACGCTACCTCAAAACATGGTTTGACAAACCAGCCAAAAAAGTAAAACGCCGTGCAAAACGTGTAAAAAAGTCATTAAGAGTAGCTCCTCGTCCAGAAAAAGGGCCTCTACGTCCTGCAGTTCAATGTCCCTCTTTTCGCTATCATAAGAAAACTCGTCTTGGTCGCGGATTTTCCCTCCAAGAACTGAAAGCTGCTAAAATCAACAAGAGATTCGCTATGTCTATAGGGATTGCTGTTGATTATCGTCGAAAGAACAAATCTTATGAAAGTATTCAGAAGAATAAGCTTAGATTACAACAGTATATGAATAATTTGATACTCTTCCCAAGAAATGCAAGTGATTTGAAGCCGTATGAATCGAATAAGGAGCAATGTGATAAAGCATGTCAATTGAAAGGAACTATAATGCCTATACCCATAATTAAAAAGCGAACTAAATGTGCTAAAGTGGATAAGTATAAAGATGCTTGTGTTTATAAGATTTTGAGGGACGCTAGAAGGTCTGTCAAGAAAACTAGACACACAAAGAAGAAGGTGTATAAAATTGAAGACGACAAACATTAATTTCTTATTGTTCGTACATAATTGTTATTTTTGAATTTATTATTCATATCGATTGTGTTACTAGAGTTACGAACTGTTGTTTAATTGGTTTGTGATACTAAAAAAAATATTAAATAAAATATGAAATGAGTATTGCCATATATTATTGTATTTTGTAACAGAAGTATTTAAAATCATTTTTATGCTTTAAAATTATTTCCAAAAAAAGTGTTCTAAAAATCTGAGCACCGGGCATCCTAATGATCGCTGATCGGCCTGTTTTACCGGCCATGTAAATTCATTTATGCCCGTATTCATAACAGTCCGTAACAAGGGTATAGCTTCGTTATATTCAAAACGCCTATAATATAGCAAATTTTTATTCATAAATATTCGTTATCCGTAACAACCGTAAAATTCATGTTAATATTTAACGACTCGAATTTCGGCTGTAATACGTACAACGGCGCCTTAAATAAGAATTTTTTCATTTGTTGAAATTCGATGCATGTAATTTTGACAATGGCCGGCCATGCATATTCATTTAATGTTTAACGTCTTTTAATTAATATCCCTCTTTTTCCCGCTACCCTTGGTAAGAGAGGTATAGGGATCGTGCAAAAAATCGCATATCAAGATTTTGGTAAATGACCGCGTTTTAAGGTCCCTAGAATCCAATTTTAACATTTTCACGATGATGTTTGTGTGTGTGTGTGTGTGTGTGTGTGTGTGTGTGTGCGTGTGCGTGCGCGTGTGCGTGTGTGTGTGTGTGGTTCCTGGTTACGCTCTAACTCAAATACTATCATTCAGATTTTGAAACCTCGTATTTCTACCTTATTCTATTATGGAAAAAAGCCTTTAGATTTCAGATTTAGGTAACCGGAAATGGCACTTTACTTGAAGCTGAAAATAGTTTTTCTCCGAAAAATACCTTTAAATGTTATTTTTTCGAGATTTATGTTATAAAAATTACAGATTATTAAATTTTCTATAGGTTTGCACAAATACTTTTTCTATACATTTTGTGGATAAAATTACAAATTTATCTATATTTTAAATCACCGAGCCCACGCTTTAAAAAAACTCCTTGATTAGACAGTTCATATCTCAAATGTACATATGTAACTGAGAGATAAATGTCACTATCAAAAGACTAATCATTTCAAATTAATAATAGTTGGTAACGTTTTAAAAAGAACATAGAATCTGCTTATATGGAATGGGACTTAATACAGTTATGAGTAAATATGTAAGTATGTATATTTGAATTAATTAAAATTAAATGACGGGAGGTATTGGGTTGGCCACATCCGATTTTTTTAGATGTAAGCAAATACTCGAAATCTGTGTTATACATCATTTATTCTTACAAAAGAATGTCTGACTGCGATGTCGAGTATTTGTTAACACCCAATCTATACCACAGTCGAAAAATTTACCCGGATAATGACCATGACCGGTAGTATCTACTCAAAATTTTACCATGTCTACCAATCGAAAATACGAAGACTGGTAGCATTTACTCAAAATTTTAGTCACCCTAACTAATTACCATGTCTACCAATCAAAAATACGAAGACTGGTAGTATTTAATGGTAATTAGTTAGGGTGACTACTGGGGCCTGGGGCTATTCTGTATCGTTCTATAAGCTCTGTAAGTAACCAACGTTACAGGATGTAAGCAAATTGCTATTCTGTAACTAAGTTACAGTACCTACTATAAGCTACAGAGTTATAAAAATTTCTATAAATCTTACAGCGCAAAAATCTTGAATGTAAAGTATTTACAGAGCATATTAAAACGTCAAATATATATTTTATATAAAAAAATTAAACAAATATGAAAATTAAAAGCAAAAGTTAACAAGTTTTATTATATCTATTATTAAATGAAAAACATCCTACCAATTCTTATAGAAATTTATGTTTAAAAAAATATTTTAGCATGAAAATAGAGATTTTTCCAGACTTTCAAAATCCATTCAGATCAGTGTACCAGATAATGAAATACATTACTAATTAAGAAATGTTTTTAAACAAACTCATTGTAAAACTTTAATTAAAGTCACTTTTTTCCTTTAATATAAAGTTGAATAATTTTAAATAGCTATACTTAAGAATTTGTCATAATTATTGATTCAAAGATAAAGACACGGGTAGTTTCCGCCAGTCAAGATAATTTAAAGAAAACCGTACCTACTTGTACGAGTACAAATTAATGGTAGAGAACTGTTCACAGTTTCATAGAATAATTGAAACAGTCATTAAATGATGACTTCATAATTAATATTCATAGGTCACACTAGCGAGGAGAATAGATTAGAAAAATTAAAGCACAGGAGATAAAAAATTAATAACAATAACAAGCACAAGCATTGATTACAACAATGACAAAAATTGATTATCTGTAAAAATCAAAACATAACGTATTTTGATGCAATAATTATATATTTCATTTAATCATAAACCTATATATTACATATGTGTAAATCTGATGTATTTATAGAAATTAATAATAATGAAAAAATCGTGATGGAATCTATTGCTTATTCAACTTTTGAATAAATACTACCGATCGAAATGATTAAAAAACAATTGAATTTGTTTTAGTCATAGCTTACTCCCCCCTGATTAAGATTAAATAATATCGGCATATTTTTATATCTCTTGATTTAAAAAAATGATTACAACAATACATAGTTACAATAATAGAAATTGCTTGCAATATTGAAAATCACTAATACAAAAATATGTTTTCCTATTTCGCGTACACAAAGTGAATTTTGTACAAGTGTTTTTGTCAAAAACAGAGTTACAATGAACAATTTTGTATAAATGTTTCTGGGGTTTTTTAAAATTGTGAAGATGCTAACTTAGTCTAAGTGTCAAATAAGTATCTTTCATTTTAGTTGTCACTACTCATGAAAAATTACTGAAACTAGATTTATAGTAAAATATTTACATCAAACAGTAAAGCACTTTTAAATTAAAATTCAAGGTATTTATTTGTAGGTTAATAACATAATAAATATAAATTCCAATTCTGACCGAACTTCTGTTTTCAAAACAATGCTTTCATGGTTGTAGGTGATTATAACCTTCCTAACTGCTCGCCTAAATTTAATTATTATGTTCCATCTAAACTAAAGTAGAAATCATATTTACACTGAATTTATTAACATGATCAATGTAACGTTGTACATAATTCTAGTAATAGAATTTTAGACAGTACTGTGTAACGTAGACTGCAAAGTTGATATGTGTGGCTCTCTCTTATCAAAATAGATAACTATCAACCTCCTATTGAATGGACCTTTCCAATTTAAAGAGATAGAGATAGTAAGAACAACTGAGATCTATGACGTTTGATTAACATTTAGACGTAAATGTGAGAATATCTCGGATAACTTTAAAAAATCTTATCGAAATAAGTTACAAAAGCTTTTATTGAAGATAAAATGTCTAACGATGCAAATGTTCACTGAGAATACAGGTATTTTACTGACTGCAATATTTTTGATGTTTCGTTTGACTTCCCAACTGGCAGTTGTTCGCGCCATTTTCTTACTATTTGCAGCGATAGAAAGAGATAGCCGTTAAATTGAAAAGGTCCATTGCAACTAAACTTACAAAATTCAAAAGAACTTAATTACATCTTCAATGAAAAATTTTAATAAATGTAACTATGATTTAATTTATAAATTATCTGCAAACAATTGGAAAACTAGGCTAAATAGTAACAATGTAAATTTGGATACTTTCTACAGCATATTACAAACCTTATTAAATGAGTATGGCTCGAGCCCCCACACGGAAAAATCTGAAGGGTTCTGCCCCCACACACAAATTATTTTTAATACCAAGAAAAAGTACACTCGTTTTGAAATATTTTTAATACATCAATTACTTATACAAAGTAACAACGTGTATGTATTCTATTATTTATTTTATAACATTTCCAACTTGTTCATATTGAATTAACCAAAGTACTGTGTGGGTACGTGGGTAACGCGTGCCTGTGCGGACTAGCAAATAGTACTACCACCAGTGTTGCCGGGTTTAAAATGCAGTATTGTCGGAAATTAATAATAAAATTATCAGATTTTAGTGAAAATTTTGGTAGATTTTGTAGACTCCTGTGAAATAAATTTTGCATATATTTTGAACATACATAGGTACAATTGAAATTTATGTTCTATCTGTCGTATGTTGAGTTTCGCGGTGAATTTAAAACAAAGTCGAGATTTTTTTTAAATTAAGGTGATATTTTCTCATACGATAAATTTGCATCTTTTTTACAATTTTATTTATGTACCAACTTTAAGGAATAAAGTTTTTATTTGGAAAATTTCCTGTTGCCTCTTTAGCCCTCACACGAAAATCTGAAAGTCGGCGCCAATGTTTGTATGTTATATGACTGTGTTCAGAATATCAGTTAAAATACGACAAATAAGAGCATAAGTAATTGAAGAGACAAAACTATTTTATTTTAAATCTAAAATATATGTGACTACAGAAATGACAATGACATTTCTTCTTTTTTTATTCTCTATATATCCAATAAGGTGACGATCTAATCAACTTGATCCAAAAATAACCGGACGCGAAATAAGCATTTCGCAGCCGCAATACAGGACGCGAAATTCAATTTCGCGACCGTTATGGTAACGGCCGCGAAATTAGGTAAACAACCACTTTGACACTTGAGAATTGCATGGTTCTGTTTATCAAATGTTAATCCCATAGCCACCTTAAAAGCTAATTTTCTATTTACATTGAAACTGTTTAAAATTAATAAAATTTGTAATTACATATTTTTTACGGTTGCACAAAAAATATTGTGTACACCTTGTCGGCGAAATCCTTTAGCGCCCTCGAGATTGTCTTGCCTCGGCCGTAAGTGGCCTCGGCGACAATTTTTCTCTCGGTACGCTAAAGAGTGATTTCGCGGCCTTGATATACAAATAACTATTAATATATTCAACATCCTCTCTTAAAGTTTATTCCTAAAAGAGATCGATTTTTCTGGAATGTCTGCAGACTGTTTTGTACCCTGAATATATACTCAATCTGAAAACTACCTTTTAAATATTGTTCTCGAACATATAAAAATCTGACTTCAATGTGTTTAGTGCAATTATGAAACTTTGGGTTTTTCACTAATTTAATCGCACTAGCATTATCAATTTTTAATATAGGAGATTTTCGAAGTAGACCTATTTCGTACAGCAATCTCTTCAGCCTTACCAACTCCTTCGCAACTTTACTTGCTGAAATAAATTCAGCTTCCGAAGTTGACAATGCAATAGAATGTTGTTTTTAACTATACTAACATTGCTCCTCCACTGAAAAGGCAAACTATTCCAGTTCTATATTTTCTAATTGTAGGATCACCAGCGTTGTTAGCATCACAAAAAGCTTCCAAAATTCCTGGTTTAAAATCATAAGAATATTTTATACCTAGACCACGTGTGCCGCGCAAATATCTGAATATTCTTTTAACACGATTCCAGTCTTGTAAAGTAGGTTTTCTAAACAATACTTATGCTGGATTTATACAGCGTAAGCCGTAACGTATCGTGCCATAACGTAACGTAAAGAATAATGCTGGATTTATACAGCGTAAGCCGTAATGTAACGTACCGTGCCGTGGCGTACTGTAACGTATAGTAACGTGTGATTTTTATAGCCTATTTTATACAGAACTTTTACGGTACATTTTCGTAAAAAGTATACTAATGCTCTGTCGATACAAATGTAGTGTACATCAGATTTGTATTTATCAGGTTCGTTAGTTTATTCGCAATGCACAATATTTCATATGCATTTCCATTTAATATATTAATCCAAACTTTGACACATGTCACTTATGTCAGTCAAAGTCACACAAGGCAGACTATTCGTAATGTAGTATTTTTATATTTATATTCATTTAATTTATTAATTCCAACTTTGAAATAATTAGCCACACAAAAACAGACTATAGCGCAGGTAAGCAATAATTTTCATAATATCGCAACGTACCGTAACGTGCCGTAACGTAGAAAGATAAAAGTTGGCGATCTTTGGGGTTTTGACACGTTACGCCACGGTACGTCACGTTACGGCTTACATCTGTATAAATTATCACATAAGTATACATTGATTTATTCTTTACGTTACGTTACGGCACGGTACGTTACGTTACGGCTTACGCTGTATAAATTCAGCATAAATCAATGCATACATATGTGACAATTTATACAGACGTAAGCCGTAACGTGACGTACCGTGCTGTAACGTGTCAAAAACCCAAAGATCGCCAACTTTTATCTTTCTACGTTACGGCACGTTACGGTACATTGCGATATTATGAAAATTACTGCTGCCCTGCGCTATAGTCTGTTTTTGTGTGGCTAATTATGTCAAAGTTGGGATTAATGAATTAAATGGAAATAAATATAAAAAATACCACATTACGAATAGTCTGCCTTGTGTGACTTTGACTGACATAAGTGACATGTGTCAAAGTTTAGATTAATATATTAAATGGAAATATATATGAAATATAGTGCATTGCGTATAAACTAACGTACTTGATAAATACAAATCCGATGTACACTACATTTGTATCGACAAAGCATTGGTATACTTTTTACGAAAATTTACCCTAAAAGTTCTGTATAAAATAGCCTAGAAAAATCACGCGTTACGATACGTCACACTACGCCACGGCACGGTACGTTACGTTACGGCTTACGCTGTATAAATCCAACATTACAGCTGATCTTGTGACTGTGGCCAAATATATTAAACTCCCTACTGCTTCCCTACATGGTACTTCTGGATCTCCTGGTTGTTATTTTTTTCCACTTTCATGTATTTAACAATAGGCGTTGATGCTGGATTAGCATCGGTCATTTTAAATCGTTGTAATATCTTTTTCGTATAAGTTTCTTGTGTGATGAAAATTGAGCCATCTTTTTCATCTCTAATTTTCATTCCTAAGTAGTTGTGCGTTGTTTATCTTGTGATCTCAAAGTCTTTTACAAGATCACGAAGTAACTGATTTACTTTTGATCCAACTACTAGACCGTCATCAACATATAAGGTTACCATCAAAATATTTTCTTTCGATAATTTTATGAACAGACATAGATCCGATACACTTTGTTTCAATCCATACTTCCCTAATACTGCCGTAAATTTGATATTCCAGCAACGAGGTGCTTGCTTCAACCCATAAAAGCTTTTACATAGCTTACAAACTCTGTCAGTGCCATCACTGAAACCCTCGAGTTGTTCCATGTAGATGTATTCTGTAACATCTTCATTTAAAAAGGTATTCACAACGTCAAATTGTTTTCTTACCAAGCCTCTTCCTGCTGCCATAACTAGCATTTTTCCAATTGTTGTAAAACGAACCACCAGACTAAAAGTCTCATCATATTCAATACCATATCTTTGCTGATATTCTTTTACAACGTACCGTGCCTTAAATTTTTTAACTTCGCCATTTGTGCTATATTTCTTTCTGTAAACCCAAAACCCATCGATCTTTCATAATTGATAAATCTGCTTGACGATTTACTAGTTTCCAGGTATCATTCTTTTTTAACGATTTAAATTCTTGTTGCATTGCTTCAATCCACTGAGTACTCTCAGTTGAATTTAATGCTTCCTGATATGTATTAGGATTTATATTTTCTGCCAAAAGTATCCACTCACCATACCTATCTGGTTTCCGAATTTCATTTCTATTTCGAAGCTGTAGAACATTGGTTTCCATTAAATTTTCCTCTTCATGTACAACAGGAGCAGTTTCTATTAAATTTTTAAGTGTTTCCTCCTCTCCATGTACAATAGAAACTGTTTCCTCCTCTTCTTGTATAACAGGATGAGCAGAATTTTCATTTTCATCAACTCCTTGACGTTTCTGAAACAAAATATCTGAATAATTAAAGTCAAACAAATCTTGCTCGAGGTGTTTATCAGATATTTCTTCAGAATGAACTGCTACATTTTCCTTTTTAAAAATTACATTTCTGCTTAAAAACACATTGTCCATTTCAGGAATCCAAATCCGAAAACCATCGTCCTTTCAAAAACCAACGAGATATCCTTGTATGACTTCGAATCTAGCTTCTTTCTCATTATTTCCGGTTTGTGTACAAAACACACAGTAGCAAATACTCGAAGATGCGAAATTCGTGTTTTGCGACCATACCATAATTCATACAGAGTTGATTTTGAAATTGTTGGTCCAGTCCTGTTTAAAACATAAGCAGCCGTATTCACTGCTTCAGCCCACAGTTTTTTTGGTAGATTAGCAAATAAAAGCATTGACTTTGCACACTCTACAAGAATTCTATTCTCCCTTTTAGTAGCACCATTTTGCTGAGGTGTATAGGGCATGCTAGTGCGATGAGTCACACTTGCAATGACTAATTGATGCTGTGTATCTTTACATGTAAATTCTCTTCTGCAATCACTCAATAGTTGTCTTAGATTATGACCTGCTGCTTTTCCTTCAGCAATGAAAATTTTTAATTTTTCCGGAACTTCGGACTTCTTTTTCATAAAGTACACCATCCTTGGTATTTGGTATAATCGTCCTTAAAACGACAAAATATCCAGCCTTACCAAGAGAAGCTTCCTCCATTGGTCCACTGGTCCACATACATCAGCATGTACCACTTCACCAGGAGTCGTAGTTCTGTCGTTTCTATTTCCAAAACTAAAACGCTGATGTTTTCCATACATACATCCCTCACAGAAGTTATTAGTATCTGTAAAAGGAATGCCTTCTTGTTGAAGAAATCGTCACACATGAACTTTATTTCGGTGCGCGAATCTCTCGTGCCACACCTGCAATGACTCAATATTCTCAGCAAGTAACAAATTTTGATTTTGCTGTGAAATAACTTTTATTAGCATGCCACAGAGTTCACTACTTGGAAGTTTTCTTCCAATAGCTATAATTTCATTGTTAACTAAAAGATGACAATCATCTCCTTTTATGTGTAGCTCATATCCGTTTTTAAGCACAGCCCTCGCTGAAAATAAATTTCTACCAATTTTCGGAACATACCAGACATTTTTCATTATAGGATTACACAAAATTCCATTTTTCCACAACTTTATTGCAACGTTTCCTTTTCCTAATCCTTGGATTTGATGAATATATTTCTGGCTTAATAAATTCTTCATAGCTTATAAAACATTTCTTATCCGCTGTCATGCGAACAGTTGCACCACTATCCAGTATCCATGCATATGTTTTATTTTTTTCAGCAAATTCAGCTACAAACGCACCTGTTCTAATTCCTTTTGATACTGAATTTTCATTATCTGATTTATTATCTTGCAGTTTTTGATTTCTTTTCCATTTAGGACAATTTCTCTTAAAATGTCCTTGCTCTCCACAAAAATAACATTTATATACTTTATATATTTTAATATCTCCTTTTCTATCAGAATTAAGATTTCCTGTAAAAATTTTGCGTTCGTTTTTGCTACCATGTTTTACTATAAAGGCCTATTTTTCCGGTCTCAAATAACTTTTTCACCGGTGTGAAGTTAGCGACGAATTTCCAGCGACGAAACTAAACTCCGTTCAGGTTGCAAGGAGGCGGAACATGTGGTAGAATATAAACGGACGACCAGCGACGGATTCATATTATATATAACACACGTTTACGAATAAGAAGTAAAACGGATTGTGACAGCATCAAACTCACAGATTTTAATCTACATAACATACTAATTTATAATAAATACAAAATTTTACTTTTAATAGGGGTTTAATGGGTAAAAAGGTTTGTGACAAAACAAAACTCACAGGAAATAAACTACATAACATACTGTTTTAAAATAAATAGGAAACTTTCCTCTTATCAGGGGTGTAATGGGTAAAAAGGTTTGTGACAGAACTAAACTCACAGGAATTAATCTACATAATATCCTGATTTATAATAAAAAGGAAATTTTCCTTTTATTAGGGGTGTAATGGGCAAAAAGGTTTGTGACAGAACCAAACTCACAGAAATTAAACTGCATAACATACTGATTTATAATAAATAGGAAATTTTCCTCTTATCAGGGGTGTAATGGGTAAAAAGGTTTGTGACAGAACTAAACGCGCAGGAATTAATTTACTTAATTGATTTATAATAAATAGGAACTTTTCCTTTTATCAGGAGTGTAATGGGTAAAAATGTTTGTGACAGAACCAAACTCACAGACATTAAACTGCATAATATACTGATTTATAAAATTTGGAAATTTTTCTTTTATCAGGGGTGTAATGGGTAAAAATGTTTGTGACAGAACCAAACTCACAGGTATTAAACTGCATAACATACTGATTTATAATAAATAGGAAATTTTCCTTTTATTGGGGATATAATGGGTAAAAAGGTTTGTGACAGAACCAAACTCACAGACATTAAACTGCATAATATACTGATTTATAAAATTTGGAAATTTTTCTTTTATCAGGGGTGTAATGGGTAAAAAGGTTTGTGACAGAACCAAACTCACAGGAATTAAACTGCATAACATACTGAATTACAATAAATAGGAAATTTTCCTTTTATCAGGGGTGTAACGTACTGATTTATAATAAATATGAAATATTCCTTTTATCAGGGGTGTAATGGGTAAAAAGGTTTGTGACAGAACCAAACTCACAGGAATTAAACTGCATAACATACTGATTTATAATAAATAGGAAATTTTCCATTTATCAGGGGTGTAATGGGTAAAAAGGTTTGTGACAGAACCAAACTCACAGGAATTAAACTGCATAACATACTGATTTATAATAAATAGGAAAATTTCCTTTTATCAGGGATGTAATGGGTAAAACGGTTTGTGACAGAACCAAACTCACAGGAATTAAACTGCATAACATACTGATTTATAATAAATAGGAAATTTTCCTTTTATCAGGGGTGTAATGGGTAAAAAGGTTTGTGACAGAACCAAACTCACAGGAATTAAACTGCATAACATACTGATTTACAATAAATAGGAAATTTTCCCTTTATCAGGGGTGTAACATACTGATTTATAATAAATAGGAAATATTCTTTTTATCAGGGGTGTAATGGGTAAAAAGGTTTGTGACAGAACCAAACTCACAGGAATTAAACTGCATAACATACTGATTTATAATAAATAGGAAATTTTCCTTTTATCAGGTATGTAATGGGTACAAAGGTTTGTGACAGAACCAAACTCACAGGAATTAAACTGCATAACATACTGATTTATAATAAATAGGAAATTTTCCTTTTATCAGGTATGTAATGGGTACAAAGGTTTGTGACAGAAC
The DNA here is from genome assembly GCA_963082715.1 of Harpalus rubripes. Lineage (NCBI taxonomy): Eukaryota > Metazoa > Arthropoda > Insecta > Coleoptera > Carabidae > Harpalus > Harpalus rubripes. The sequence continues at coordinate 39,738,949 of OY720454.1, forward strand.
CAAACTCACAGGAATTAAACTGCATAACATACTGATTTATAATAAATAGGAAATTTTCCTTTTATCAGGGGTGTAATGGGTAAAAAGGTTTGTGACAGAACCAAACTCACAGGAATTAAACTGCATAACATACTGATTTACAATAAATAGGAAATTTTCCCTTTATCAGGGGTGTAATGGGTAAAAAGGTTTGTGACAGAACCAAACTCACAGGAATTAAACTGCATAACATACTGATTTATAATAAATAGGAAATTTTCCTTTTATCAGGTATGTAATGGGTACAAAGGTTTGTGACAGAACCAAACTCACAGGAATTAAACTGCATAACATACTGATTTATAATAAATAGGAAATTTTCCTTTTATCAGGGGTGTAATGGGTAAAAAGGTTTGTGACAGAACCAAACTCACAGGAATTAAACTGCATAACATACTGATTTACAATAAATAGGAAATTTGCCCTTTATCAGGGGTGTAACATACTGATTTATAATAAATAGGAAATATTCTTTTTATCAGGGGTGTAATGGGTAAAAAGGTTTGTGACAGAACCAAACTCACAGGAATTAAACTGCATAACATACTGATTTATAATAAATAGGAAATTTTCCTTTTATCAGGGGTGTAATGGGTAAAAAGGTTTGTGACAGAACCAAACTCACAGGAATTAAACTGCATAACATACTGATTTATAATAAATAGGAAATTTTCCTTTTATCAGGGGTGTAACATACTGATTTATAATAAATAGGAAATATTCCTTTTATCAGGGGTGTAATGGGTAAAAAGTTTGTGACAGAACCAAACTCACAGGAATTAAACTGCATAACATACTGATTTATAATAAATAGGAAATTTTCCTTTTATCAGGGGTGTGGGGTGTAATGGGTAAAAAGGTTTGTGACAGAACCAAACTCACAGGAATTAAACTGCATAACATACTGATTTATAATAAATAGGAAATTTTCCTTTTATGAGGAGTGTAATGGGTAAAAAGATTTGTGACAGAACTAAACTCACAGAAATTAAACTACATAACATACTGATTTAAAATAAATAGGAAACTTTCCTCTTATCAGGGGTGTAATGGGTAAAAAGGTTTGTGACAGAACTAAACTCACAGGAATTAATTTACTTAATTGATTTATAATAAATAGGAAATTTTCCTTTTATCAGGAGTGTAATGGGTAAAAATGTTTGTGACAGAACCAAACTCACAGGAATTAAACTGCATAACATACTGATTTACAATAAATAGGAAATTTTCCTTTTATCAGGGATATAATGGGTAAAAAGGTTTGTGACAGAACCAAACTCACAGGAATTAAACTGCATAACATACTGATTTATAATAAATAGGAAATATTCCTTTTATCAGGGGTGTAATGGGTAAAAAGGTTTGTGACAGAACCAAACTCACAGGAATTAAACTGCATAACATACTGATTTACAATAAATAGGAAATTTTCCGTTTATCAGGGGTGTAACATACTGATTTATAATAAATAGAAAATTTTCCTTTTATCAGGGGTGTAATGGGTAAAAAGGTTTGTGACAGAACCAAACTCACAGGAATTAAACTGCATAACATACTGATTTATAATAAATAGGAAATTTTCCATTAATCAGGAGTGTAATGGGTAAAAATGTTTGTGACAGAACCAAACTCACAGGAATTAAACTGCATAACATACTGATTTATAATAAATAGGAAATTTTCCTTTTATCAGGGGTGTAATGGGTAAAAAGGTTTGTGACAGAACCAAACTCACAGAAATTAAACTGCATAACATACTGATTTATAATAAATAGGAAATTTTCCTTTTATCAGGAGTGTAATGGGTAAAAATATTTGTGACAGAACCAAACTCACAGGAATTAAACTGCATAACATACTGAATTATAATAAATAAGAAATTTTCCGTTTATCAGGGGTGTAATGGGTAAAAAGTTTTGTGACAGAACCAAACTCACAGGAATTAAACTGCATAATATACTGATTTATAATAAATATGAAATTTTCCTTTTATCAGGGGTGTAATGGGTAAAAAGTTTTGTGACAGAACCAAACTTACTGAAATTAAACTGCATAACATACTGATTTATAATAAATAGGAAATTTTCTTTTTATCAGGGGTGTAATGGGTAAAAAGTTTTGTGACAGAACCAAACTCACTGAAATTAAACTGCATAACATACTGATTTATAACAGGGGTGTGAGTTTGTTTCTGTCACAAACCTTTTTACCCATTACACCCCTGATAAAAGAAAAAATTTCTATTTATTATAAATCAGTATGTTATGTAGATTAATTCCTTTGAGTTTGGTTCTGTCACAAACCTTTTTACCCATTACACCCCTGATAAAAAGAAAATTTCCTATTTATTACAAATCAGTATATTATGTAGATTAATTCTTGCGAGTTTGGTTCTGTCACAAACCATTTTACCCGTTACACTTCTGATAAAAGGAAAATTTCGTAATTATTATAAAACAGTATGCCGTGTAGTTTAACTCCTGTGAGTTTTGTTCTGTCACAAACATTTTTACCCATTATACCCCTGATAAAAGAAAAATTTCCTATTTATTATAAATCAGTATATTATGTAAATTAATTCCTATGAGTTTGATTCTGTCACAAACCTTTTTACCTATTACACCCCTGATAAAAGGAAAATTTCCTATTTATTATAAATCAGTATATTATGTAGATTAATTCCTGTGAGTTTGGTTCTGTCATAAACCTTTTTACCCATTACACCCCTGATAAAAGAAAAAATTTCTATTTATTATAAATCAGTATGTTATGTAGATTAATTCCTTTGAGTTTGGTTCTGTCACAAACCTTTTTACCCATTACACCCCTGATAAAAAGAAAATTTCCTATTTATTACAAATCAGTATATTATGTAGATTAATTCTTGCGAGTTTGGTTCTGTCACAAACCATTTTACCCGTTACACTTCTGATAAAAGGAAAATTTCGTAATTATTATAAAACAGTATGCCGTGTAGTTTAACTCCTGTGAGTTTTGTTCTGTCACAAACATTTTTACCCATTATACCCCTGATAAAAGAAAAATTTCCTATTTATTATAAATCAGTATATTATGTAAATTAATTCCTATGAGTTTGATTCTGTCACAAACCTTTTTACCTATTACACCCCTGATAAAAGGAAAATTTCCTATTTATTATAAATCAGTATATTATGTAGATTAATTCCTGTGAGTTTGGTTCTGTCATAAACCTTTTTACCCATTACACCCCTGATAAAAGAAAAATTTCCTATTTATTATAAATCCGTATATTATGTAAATTAATTCCTGTAAGTTTGATTCTGTCACAAACATTTTTACTCATTACCCCCCTGATAAAAGAGAAAATTCCTATTTATTACAAATCAGTATATTATGTAGATTAATTCCTGTGAGTTTGGTTTTGTCACAAACCTTTTTACCCATTACACTTCTGACAAAAAGAAAATTTCCTATTTATTATAAAATCAGTATATTATGTAGATTAATTCCTGTGAGTTTGGTACTGTCACAAACCTTTTTACTCATTACACCCCAGATAAAAGGAAAATTTTCTATTTATTATAAATTAGTATGTTATGTAGTTTATTTCCTGTGAGTATGGTTTTGTCACAAACCTTTTTACCAATTACACCCTTGATAAAAGTAAAATGTCCTATTTATTATAAATCAGTATGTTATATAGATTAATATCTGTAAGTTTGATACTGTCACAAACTGTTTTACTCCTTACTCGTAAACGTGTCTTACATATAATATGAATCCGTCGCTGGCCGTCCGTCTATATTCTACCACAAGTTCCGCCTCCTTGCAACCTGAACGGAGAGAAGAAATAATTTAGTTACACACGTGCTGGGCCCATAACCTGTTCAGAATATTAATTAAAATACAACAAATAAGAACTTAAGTAATTGAAGAGACAAAACTATTTTATTTTAAAGCAAAAATATATGTGACATGTGTCTACAGAAATGACAATGACATTTCTTCTTTTTTGACGATCTATATTAACTTGATCCAAAAATAAACTTTAATATCTTCAACAGATTGATTTTTTAAAGGATACTTTTGCTAAAAGAATACTTGTTCTTCTTTTTGGATGATAATAGTTGTCGATATTCAGCTCAGACAAAGCCCCTTCATTCAATACTTTTAAATTTATTCACTGTACTATTTGTCAAAATAATAGTAAAAATAATAACAGGAGTCACTTAACCTTGACAACCAATCACCTAACCTCTAAATTTGTCCGGCCGTATTGGCCGTAATAATAATTCTCTGTAGCTGAAGCAATTAAATATTCTGAAAGATTTAATGTTAAATGTATTGGTATTACTATTGAAACTCGTCCTGATTAATATCTAAAGCGACATTTGTCTAATAATATGTTAATTACCGGTTGTACCCGTTTAAAAATAGGGAATTCTAAACGTGACATAATTCAGTTTATTGTAAGTCAAAATTTATTATACTTCATTTCACGTAAGAAAATAGCGTTGGTTTAGATACGTTATAAATTCTGCATTCTGCCCTTTAACTGATCTACAGAATTAGAATGCAAACCTAATTTACAAAGACTGTCAGTTGTCAGTTATGAAATAAAATCTACAGAATTAAGTGACGTTTTATTGTAATTTTTAATATCAAAGGTCTTATATATTTTTATAGATAAAAATATTAATTAAGGACCAAGTTTGGTTTCACGAATTTAAATTACTTATTTAATGCATGTAAAAACACTCGGCTCTCAAGCGCCGTCTAGTATTTTCTTACGTGAAATGAAGGAAAGTCCACTCAATGGAGGACCAAAATAGTTATTTACATTACAAGCTACGAAAGCTTATTTGAATAAAGTCCTTTGCCTTACAAAAGGTGGGGTATATAGTATATAGTTATTAGTTATGATTTTATTATATTGTTTAGGTCGAGACTCTATGAAAAATTCTCAAGTTTTCGATCTTGCGGAGGAGAGGTGGGAGCCGCCATATTTGATTAAAGGTGCTTAAGATATAGTTTGTTTCAAGATATTTGCAAACGTACCTACCTCGACTTACACAGCGGTTGGCTTTTTAAATGGGCTTGATGGATAACATGACTGAGTTGTAACAAAATATTTGAAATCCAGCACACGAAATATTTGTGTGGAATTTAATGTTTCACTTGAATTTTAAGAAATACAGAACAAAGAGTATGACATTACATCGAATTTTCACATATTATAAGTAAAACCAGGTATATTAATTAGCGGGATTTTGAGAAAGCACATCTAAGTTTTCTAAAATTTTACTAATCCTCCCCTGACGCATAGGATCGTACATACCATGCTGTTTTGCGGTGTACCGCGTCATTACGAAGGCAGGTAGATTTGCAAATATCATGAAACACACCATACTACTGTTATTTTATAATTCGCGACTGAAATTAACCCGTAGCCACCAAGCGGCAAAATTGCGAACTCTCCAAATTGGTAATGGCAGCCAATCATACCTCAGAAAATTTCCAACTAAGTCGGGCATCTTATATGGACGCAGCGCCTCTTTAAGACATTTCAGTCGCCAATTATAAGAATATATGTTACAGCATATTTACATTTAAAATACAAAAGTAATTCTCAAATAGTGGGACTCTATCTGGTGACCAAACATCGCATTAATTTTGTGACGTCACAATGAGCATAGTTTCTTAAATTCTATAAGAAAACGTTAGAAATTTAGATGAGATTTAAAAAATTCAGCAAATATTTATATTTATTTGTGATGATTGTAAACACTTCCTCTGTTTTATTATAATAAAACACGCGAGTATTCCTAGAATTTTGAGACATTGTATACTTTTAGAGAAATAAGGTTAAGTATAATGTTCGTAGTTGCTTGTTAAAATAATGACATAAATTTAGTATAAATAAGTTAAAAACAACATCAATGCAATATTAAATCGTTTAAGGATTAATTTTCTATTTGTAAATAATGTAGAATTTATCAATTGTCCAGTAATTTCATGTGGATATTTATTTACGCCGCTGGTTTGTGGGCATAATCCAAAGAGAAGTGTTTAATTTGATTGCTAGCATATGTCCAGAATTTAACACTTCTTCATCCTCACAAAACTTTCTGCTACCACTCAGAAGCATTTAAATAATGTAACAAATCCTTTATTAACAGTCTCCTTACTAAAAAGCTAGCAATTCAATAAATATACGTATTAAAACAGCAATACACACACAAAATTTATTGCATAAAATTTGAAAACATACTCGTTGTGACGTTACGTCACGTTAAAAGTTGCGGGAAAAGTTAATTTGAATCACCTATAAAACCAAATATTTGATAAAAAAGATACTAACACAGTGTCAGTGATAGAAAATAACGTTATTCATACGAATATGAATCAAGGTTATATATCTGAATTAATAAATAAACTTACGTTACAGCAAAAGTTTTGTCAGCAACGAACATAGTTTTAAAATGGGATGTCCTAACTTAGTCGAAGCAATATGAATTTTTGGAAGACAAGCTGGTTGTATCCATCCTTATCGCACACGCTTGTAGTCCTTGCAATGAGAGAGATAAATATATGCCAGTTTGTTAATTCGTTGATGATACGGAAGAGCTTGATCGGACTATCGGACATCTTTAAAAAATTTACTTTAAGTTTAAGTTGTTAGCAATCGCGAACCCCTTATCGTCAAAAATCGTGTAACACATGACATGATGGGAAATTACATGCTGAAGTCTAATTTGTAAACCGCGTTATCTTATCTTTAACCGGGTTAGAGTGTTGTTCTGGTGTATGAATTTGTGGGAAAGCGTTGACTAAAACTATTTAACAATCATCCATAATTGACTTCTTTCGAGGCCACGACGCATGTAAACTGTTATGACTAAGTATTAAATACCTAATATTGATTATATTTTAAATATTTTTTTTTTTTGTAAATTGTTATTGTGATCAACTAATGTTAACATAATTCTCTGAGAGTTCATCCTAGGTAAAAAATATAAGAACCCTTTTTCGTACAAAAAATTACGAGCTTTAATTTTGTATACTTATAAAATTATAATACGGGCTACTGTTTTTGAGAAAATTGTCAAAAACCTAAAATCATTCCCAACCTAAACAACATGTGTTATCGTTACTACCCCATCGTTTGTAGGGTAAAAACCTCTGTTGACCTGACTAATATGTTTATGTAATAAACTTGTGGTAAGCATCAGTATTGGTGCTTTACTGATTTTTTGATACCAAAATAATATTTTCTATTTTCCTATTGTTTTATATTCTGTTAATTTCCTCTCTATTATAGATGTCGAGGCAAAAACAATTTGACGAATTTCGTTATTTTCGTTTCAAGTTAGAGGAAATGAGAACGGAATTTATGGAAAAATATGATGAAGGCCCCACAAGAAAATCAGATGCTAATGCAAGTTTAGAAGATTTTGAGTTAATAACTACATTATGGTTAGGGCAAGGGAGTTTTGGTTATATTGTATGTCTGCGAATAAGTTTATGAATCCTTGTTATTTTTATATCATTCTAGATATTATCTAAGCATATAAATACTGGTAACTACTATGCTGTTGACATATTGTATAAGGCCAAAATAATGAAACGTAAACAATTAGAACATACTATTACCAAAAAACAGGTGTTGGTTTGCGTTAATTTTCCATTTTTAAATACTGTGGACTTTACTTTTAAAGATAATTGTAATATTTACTTTGTATCCCCATTCATTGCTGGTGGAGATATGTTTACATTATTAAGAAGGTATTGTTTAAAACAATATGAAAAAAAATATTACATACATCTCTCGTAATAATTTAGGTCTGGAAAATTTGAAGAAAAAGATACAAAATTCTATGCAGCTCAAATTATTATGGCAATAGAATATTTACACTTTATGGATATAGTGTACAGAGATTTGAAACCAGAAAATATACTTGTTGATATTAATGGTTATTTAAAATTAACAGGTTTTGCTTTTTGTAAGGTAATACATAATAATAAGCTACTATTTCTTCGATCAGTATTTTAAATAAATGATCTGTAACTTATAAAAAATCTGATGGGGGCGAACACAACACCTCCCGCTATTTAATTTTCTTTAATTTAAATATATGTACATACTTACATATTTAGTGTAACGTTTTTATTTATTTGGGTGAAGTGTAAATATTAGACAATTATTATTAATTAAAATAAAAGTTTATTATAACGATAAAATAGATATTAAATATAATTATAAGATGATAAATATAACAAACACTACGATGAAACTAAGACTAAGAATATTACAAGACACTTAAACACTTAAGCCTCATTTCCACCGATTGTCCTAATGCGTAAGAGCTGTAATTAAGAACTAAGCGCAATGCGTAAAAATGTTTATCATATGGCAAAGTTTACTACCATTTCTATACATAAGGCTTAATGCTTAAGAACTAAGAGCAATGCGTAAGAACAAAAGTTTGCAAACTCCAAAGTTTAAGGCTTAATGACTAAGCGTAATTGTGAGATGGACATACATAGCTGTCATCTGTCTTTCTTTATTTTCTAATCTGAATTGTCAACTGTCAGTCTATTTTATAATTATTGTTTTTTAACTTTTCGATACTGACATAGACACAGAAAAATATGTAAAATGGCATATTAAAACAAAGAAGAATTACTGCTGCAATGGCAGTCTACTAGAGTTAAGAATAAAAAGGGAAAAACTGTGACATTTCTGTCTAATTAGTCACTAAACAAAGTAGCTGGAAATGGTATCCTAGTAAATTGTTGTAATGCCTTAAGCCTTATGCACAAATTATTATGCATTAAGCATTAAAACATTCGGTGGAAATGAGGCTTAAGATTATTTATTTAAACAATATATAGCTCACTTATTTATTTATACAACTATATTTATTTATGTTCACCACTTGTCGACTATCTGTTTATATCACCCACTATTTAACACGCAACGCTTATTTATATCAGACTGCCCAATGCCTTCGCTAACAGTACTTATATACTCCGGCATTCGAGAAATTTCTAGAAGACTTCTAGATACACAATAGATTCATCAACCGCGTAATTAAGCAGGTTCGGACAAGTCGGTTGCGTCATCGCTAAAAATAGACACACGCTCATCCCTGCGACGCGGCTTCGACAGCGGCGGCGACGGCGAGCGCTGCACATTACACTGCCCCCTCCTTAAGACTGTTTCGTCCCGAAACAGTTCGTGATGACGAAATCTGCATGCATTACCCTTGGTGCATTTCGAAGTTTTGAAGAAATGACAGTCAATGGTCCGCTCGACTTCTTTATGTCCGTTAGGGTTAAAGCTGCAAACGAGAATTTCAACACCGGTAAAACGAAGAGGATTTCTATCATGTTCCTAACAATCCTCCAATTTAAACCATCTAGACCACAGCCTAACTTCGGTACGGCTAGCTTCAAAATGTCATTCTGAAACAGATGCTCCCTCAAAGCGCACAGCGAGTTCCACAGGTTACGATACGACGGCTTCTAGTACGAGCGTGGTTTTGTAACCAGGTAATAGATGTACCGCTGATGGTCTGCATTGCTATCCCTCAGGCGCAGCGTTTTCCCAACAGTTGGACGTTGGTTGGCCAGTTCTTGTAGTCGCCCAAATTTCGATTTAAAGACTGAAGCTATGCCGCGGGACATCTTTAAGTCTTCTGATACGCAGTGACCAAGGGAATAATCTGAAGACACGGTGAATAGATCTCGGTGTTCTTCTTTCGTCGCGCCGAACCGCGCCTTGCGGCCAAATGAATAGTTATCCATGAAGTCTTCAAAAGTTGGTTCTTGTGTTATGATCCGACGAACTTATGCTCCATTATAGTCTTCGTGGTTGTCTCCGGCGAAAGGGGCTAGCCGATTAAAGTTTAATACTCTCGGCTTCCCGCTAGGTTGTTTCTTAATTCTGTATACCACGTCGTTTATCCTTTTGCCTACCTCATAGGGGCCTTCTCAATTCTTTTGCAGCTTTGGTGATAAACCATGACGTCTTTGTGGGTTGTAAAGCCACACTAAATCCCCAGGTTGGTGTCCACCCTTTTCGGCCTTGATGTCATACCGGTCCTTCATTCGGTCGCTGGCAGCTTGAATATTCGTACGGACTTGTTCATGAATGTCATCCATTCTTCTCCGTAAGTCCGTAACGTAATCTTCCCCGGCCAGATCATCCTCAGGTTTACTGCCGAACACCAAGTCGCATGGTAAGCGCAACTCACGCCCTAATAAGATGTTCGCAGGAGTTTGCCCTGTTGTTTCATGCACGGATGAACGATAAGCCATCAGGAACAGATGGAGATATTGGTCTCAAACTATTTGGAGACTACCTTCGACAAATATTGGTTGATCGTTCTGTTCATTCGTTCAACCATGCCATCAGACTGCGGATATAATGCAGTTGTTCTAGTTTTATTAATTCGTAATATCTTACAGACATTTTGGAAAACGGCAGACTCAAAATTTCTTCCCTGGTCGGAGTGGAGTTCACGTGGTACTCCGAATCGGCATATACATTCTTTAACTAAAGTTTCAGCGAGCGTGGTGGCTTCCTAGTTGGGTAATGGATATGCTTTAACCCATTTGATGAAGTAGTCCATGACAACCACGATGTATTTATTTCCTTCGTCACTTTCTGGGAATGGTCCAGCCACATCAATTGCAATACGCTTAGATGGACTGCCAACGTTGTATTGACGCATTGGAGCTTTTCGTCGTTTATACGGACCGTTACTTCCAGCGCAAACCACACATTTCTTGCACCAATCTTTATCTTCCGTGAAGTTAACCCAGTAAAACCGCTGGCGCAATCTTTCTAGTGTTTTGATGACTCCAAAATGGCCTCCAGATCCGTTATGGATCTCTTCCAACACGTCTGGTACTCTACTCTTAGGAATAACTAACTGAGTTCTCTTCTCAGTTCCATGAGCATCTTCTACCACACGCTTTAACTGCCCATCCTCATTATCCATGGAGTCCCATTGCGCCCAGTATGATCAATATCTGGAAAACCGCTGCCAAATTCTTCATGTGGTCCTCGAATGTTTTACCTACTACAATAATATCGTCGAGATAGACTAAACAGGTTTTCCATGATAGTCCAGCTAATACTGTTTCCATGAGTCGTTCAAACATTGCAGGGGAATTGCAGAGCCCAAATGGCATTACAGTAAATTGCCAGAGTCTGGATGTCTTTTCCTTATCTTTTTGATCCAGATCTACTTGCCAGTATCCTCTCTTTAGATCCAGAGTAGAGAAAATCTTCGAGCCAGCCAAAGTGTCTGGTGTATCGTCTATTCGAGGTAGCGGGAAGCTATCCTTCTTGGTCACGTTGTTAAGTTGACGATAATTGACGCAAAATCGTGTAGAGCCATCCTTCTTCTTTACTAAAACCACCGGTGAAGCCCATGGCCTGCTTGAAGGTTCGATCACACGTTCCTTTTTCATGTCCCCAATAATTCTTTTCGCTTCCTCACGCTTCGCTAATGGTAGTCTTCTTGCTTGTTGGCGGATGGGTCTTGCGTCGCCGGTGTCTATTTTATGGTGAACCACATGAGTTCTCCCGTTGGTTTTCTTGTCAAATTGGAACCCATCTTGAAATCTTCCAATTAATTTCTTCGCCTTGGTTCTCTGGTCAGCGGTCAGTTCTTGGAAGCATGTTGATAATTGGTTAATTAACGTGTCCGGAACTTCCTGAGATATGTTTCCCTTGGCTTTTACAGTTCGAATAATCGAGGAAACTGCTAAACATTCTCCTACAAGTTCTTCTTCATTGAACATCATTACTTCATTCTTCAGGTCAAGTTTAAAACCGTGCTTTTTTAATCCGTCCATACCAAATATTAATTTATCTTCAACGTTAGCTACCAGCGCACGATGTTTAAAGGATGTGTTTCCAATAGTGATGGTCATATCTATTTCTTGTAATGTGGTAGCTTGTTCTCCCGCTGCTGTACGTAATCACCACTTGAGTCTAATTATAGTCTTCGTCGCACCCGTATCCAGTAACATTTTTAATGGTCTTCTCTCAACAAAGCCATTCACGTAGATGCTGCTCGCTTGATAATGAAGGGATGCGACATAACTGATGGATTGTGGGGCTACTAGATTACGGGTCGACGATTGCCCCTTCGCATCAACCCGACTTAGTTTTCCGACTCCTTTTCTTCTTTTACCGATTCTGTCTCTCTTTGCATTTTTCTGCAAAGTCTCTGCGGATGACCCTGTTTACCACAATACCAACAGAGGAGTTTCTTTCTTCCGGAAAACACTTCATTTACAATTCGTCGCCTTTTCTCTTCTAGATCTTCCGTTTCTTCTTTTCTCTCGGCATCAATATTTCGCACTCGAGATTGATTACGTGAAGCTTGTTTGGCAGCTTCATGTTCTAGTGCATGAGAGCGCGTCAATTAATGTTTTTGGGCGGGCCAATCGCAGTGCTTGCTGCGTTTCGCTATCTCGAACTCCGTAGATGAATGCAGGTGCGCATTGCCATACCGCATGTCCAACCGCTTGACTAGTTGGTTGTAGTCCTCTTGTTCTTCTTCCTTCAGCGTTTGTAGGATGTCGATGGCTTCTCCACGCAACGAGACAGTCAACGCTGTAGCCTTCTCTGTAGACGTCCAGTTATGTGCTTTCGCAGCCGCTTCAAATTGTTTTAAATAATTCGGCCACGGAGATTTTCCATCAAATCCGGTGTTTTGATGTGCATTGTTGTACTAGTTTCAGGTTTTATTACTTTCCTTTCTTCTTGTAAATTTGCCTTCGCTACATCGAAATTCGGCATTGGCGACAATATAATTCTAGTGACCTTTTCTCGCAATTCTTTGATCTGCTTGTCATACTTATCTTCTAAATTCTACATTCTGCAGGTCTTCTTCAGTTTTTCTAGAATTCTCCTCTAATTTTTGTTCTACTGTGTGCTCCAGAATTCTAGAATTTCCTGTTTTAATGTTCTAGAAGTTTCTTCTAATTTTTGTTCTAATAATTTAGAATTTTATTCTGTTTTTCTAGAACTCTCCTCTAATTTTTCTTCTAAAGTTCTAGACTGTTCCAATAATTCTTCTTTTAGTGTTCTGGAATTTTCCGCCAATTCTTCTAATTTTCTAGAACTTTCTTCTGCTTTTCTAGATCTTTTCATTAATTTTTCTTCTAATGTTCTAGAATTTTCTGTTAATTTATGTTCTAATCTTTCTTCTATAAGTTTATGAATATCGGATGGATCGAATAAGTATTCGTCAGGATTTTCACCAGCATCGATTAATGCTTGCCGTAATCTTTCTTGAAGCACTGTTATTGGCGTTCTGTTGTTTTACGAAAAATCGTCATAACTCCCTTATTTTAAGGAATATATAAAAAATACAAAAACTTTCAGCATTTGCTTTTGGTTCTCTAAAACACTTGTATTTACAATTATTTTCTATTTCATCAAATAACAAAATGGCGACCAATCAAAAATTTCAAAACAAGATATTTTGAAAACCAACCCATCGATTTTCGAAAATAAAACATTTTTAAAATCCATAAACTTTCTATTACAATATTTGTCTGAAACATTTTTTTCTATAAAAAGATGATAAATGTTTGAACACTGCTGTAAATTTCCCACAATGGGGGTTTCCACCGTAATCAAAATATTGAAAAATAACACTATTACACTAAAATATATCATAAAACATTCAAATTGCAACATTATATTTAAAAAATAATGAAGTAGGTATTATAAACTAGTTAAAAATATGAATACAATACAATTATTATTATTATTATTATTATTATTATTATTATTACTATTATTATTATTATTATTATTATTATTATTATTATTATTATTATTATTATTATTATTATTATTATTATTATTATTATTATTATTATTATTATTATTATTATTATTTGCCGTACGTTATATTGGTAAAGCATTTTCTAAGGTATACGTATTTTATAGATTATTGTATTTCGTGGATTAAATATTTGTAAAGTATTTGGTAAATCTCCAGCAACGAATTCAAGGGATTACCAGAAGTTATGCCTTTGCCTATACTTATTTACAAGTTGAAACACCCGTAAAAGAATATTTGTGGAAAAACCAGGATACAAACATTCCACCCAGATGTTCAGTTGACGAGGGATTTGGAATTTTTGATTAGGATTCGTAACAAATTAAATTATAAATTATGTATGATATAATTTATCTCTCCAAATATTTTGTAAGTCTTATTATCTTGACGTCGTACTCGAAAGATTCGAAGTTCAGTTCTTTAATTCTAAGAATTGTAAGGTCACAAACAAACTCAGTTTGAAATAAAACATTTGTTTGTAGTTCAGTGAAAACTCCTATCCTTACCCCTATGCGTTAGTTCAAGAAAACTGTAATAGAAGAGTGTTAGTACACCATCAATTGACAGATGACGCCACTAGAGACTCATGCACCATCTGTTGAGCATTAGCTATATTAGCCGGCCTTATACGCGCTGTCGGGGCGGTATAAATTGGCCGTTCAAACGAGTTGCAAAAAATACTGTTTTCAATATTTTTTTACAGAAAACCTGATATGATAAAAATGTTTTATTTATTGTAATACATATAAGTTTTCATGAGGAATAACATTTAAAAAAATTGAAAAATAGTGGAAACCCCTATTCTCTATCATTGCATTGTTCGAAAATTTTTGACATTTTAAATTCAAACTGTTATTTGTGAATTTGTATCTTTATTGCAATATAGTGCTTTATCATTAAATATATTTTCGGGAAGTATATCTCTCATATTAGCGTTATTATACGAGGTTGATATAAAAAATTAACAAATTAATCATATTTCAGAAAAAGATCACATAAAATATTTGTAACTTCTACGTAGTAAAGAGATATTCTTGCAGAAGTTGACAGTGCCCAGTAGAAGAAATGGTGTGTGCAAGTGGACCAGAAGAATGTACATCATCGCGGTGCTCTTAGATGTTTGCACCGTAGGAGGGCAGCAAGATATCCCATTCTTCGACGAATGGACATGAAGCTTCATAAGATTCATCAAAGAATGTTGGAATAGTATGGTGTTGTCAGTTTTAATAAAAAAGGAGTATTAAGGAGGATAGATTTATTAAAAAGTGGACGAACATCAATGACGAAGTCAAAGAATCAGTGCATTTCTGGCTGATATTTAAAGTAACAACCCTTTTCTGAAATTAAATTACTTCTTGTTATAATAATAATAATAATAATAATAATAATAATAATAATAATAATAATAATAATAATAATAATAATAATAATAATAATAATAATAATAATAATAATAATACTAATAATAATAATAATAATAATAATAATAATAATAATAATAATAATAATAATAATAATAATTCAAATTTTTGTTTTCTTGAGTAGTATGTGCTTAAATTTTATTAGTTGTCGCTGAGTAGATTGAGATTTGTAGTTATTTATTTATTATTTGATTTAAATAATGTAATGTAATACACACATGTTTAAATAAAGACATTAACATATTAAGTACTTTTATTGCCTATTTTTCTACAGTATAACATATATTTCACATTTCTTTAATGTCTTAATAAATTAACTATTTTTGATAGATTTTTTATTAATCACATTATTAAGAAATGAAATTTAATTTTTAGAATAATTTAAAATGAAATCATATTTCCAGCCACCTCTCAGCTGTCAAATTTAGTTCTCTGACCTTTTCATAGACGTCACTAAAACTTGTTATCACGGTTTATAAGGGAGATAGCCAATCTTATACTATATATTTTCCTTAATTTAAGGATTTGAGATATGAACTGTCTAATCAAGTAGTGTTTGTTTTAAGCGCAGGCTCTGTGATTTAAATTATAGATAATTTTATAAATTTATCCATAA
This sequence comes from Harpalus rubripes, assembly GCA_963082715.1. NCBI lineage: Eukaryota > Metazoa > Arthropoda > Insecta > Coleoptera > Carabidae > Harpalus > Harpalus rubripes. The sequence goes on from OY720454.1 coordinate 39,754,884, forward strand.
AATATATAGAAAAAGTATTAATGCAAACCAATAGAAAATTTAATAATCTTTAATTTTTATAATAACATAAATCTCGAAAAAATAACATTTAAAGGTATTTTTCGGAGAAAAACTATTTTGGGCTTCAAGTAAAGTGCCATTTCCGGTTATCTGATTTACACCAAAAAACTAATGGCTTCTTTCCACATTAGAATAAGGCAGAAATACAAGGTTTTAAAATTTTCTAAATGATAGCATTTGAGTTAGAGCGTAAACAGGAACCACACACACATACACACATGCATACATACACACACGCGCGCGCGCGCGCACGAACGCACATACTCACGTACACGCACGCACACACACACGCACGCACACACACACGCACACACGCACGCGTACACACACACATCATCATCATCATCATCATTATCGAGAAATGTTAGAATTGGATTCTAGGAACCTTAAAACGTGGTCATTTACCAAAATCTCGATATGCGATTTTTAGCACGATCCCTATATCTCCCTTACCAAGGGTAGTGGGAGGTAAAAATTGGCGAACTGTAGCACATGCGCAGAAATGGACCTGACGGAATCTAGCGGCCACTTCTCGAACAGAACCTAGAAACCACTGTCTACCAGTTATGAATTGTTAGTTAGGTATTGTGGGCGGTATTCAGAATAGGGTATTCGTCGCATTACACTGGCGGAAAGCCATTCACTCTGCTTCACTCCATGTTGGCTCCCATCGATACTTAATATAACATCCCTAACTTTTCAGGTACGGCAAGAACTACATTAACCGTGGTTTTAACTGGGATGAAGAAGGGGCTGGATTTTTTTGTTAGACAAAAATGATTTCTGTTGGACCCTGTAATCCTAGTAAGCATATATTATTCTACTCTTGTAACAATATTGGGATTTTCAAGTATCAAGAGATGGCGCTGATTGCATTAAACAATGGTACATTGCTGTTAATTGTTTTTTTAGTTTTCGTATTATTTTCTCATTTATTAGTATTATTTATATATAACACAAATATAGAAAAATGGTTTTGTAGTCATATAGTTGTAGTTTCATGTAAATTTCAAATATGTACCACTATTTGTAGTTCTAATATTCACCGCTAGTTAGCGTTTTCTTACTTGAAAATTCCAATATCCCCATTATATCAATTTTTCGGATTATAGTAGCTGGCGAGAATTATGAATCCATATTACACTCTTCTCAGCCACTCGCAGAACTAGAAATAAATAATTCCCGTTTATTTTAATTCTGCCCGCAATCATCCTTCCTATGGCCGTCAGACAGTTGACAGCTGGTTGACAGTTTTGTCAATGTCATTGTCGCCACTCGTCATAATATTAATGGCCCGTATTCTCACTTCTTAGAGTAGCGCTACTTCCAAAGTAGCGGTATTTCGATTTTTTAAATTTTATTTATAGACAAGATTAGGTTTCATATTTTTGTAAATCAAACCTATAATATATTAAATAAATGCTATTTACAAAATAATTTATTTTTCTAATTTTTAACATTAAAGTTGACATTTGACAGTTGAAGTAGCGATTTTTCGGAAGTAACACTACTTCAAAGTGGTGAGAATACGGGCCTTTGTGTTTACGTTTTCCAACCGATTTCTATCTTTTTGAAAAGTGCTAAACTACGTTAAATTGAAAACTGACAGCGGCGAGAAGAACTGTACCCCACCAGAAATACTTCAGTGAGAATTTAACGATGGATATTACCATCCCGTCTCCTTACCAATTGTACAAATTTTACAATACATCTTCACTTCAATCGCCAATTTGTAGCTAGTTCCCTTAATAAATACTCCTAGTATTAAAAAATCAATTGAATGTTCTGTTTGATAAATATTGTAGTATTGTTCAAATAAATTGTGAATTTGTAAAGTTGTTCTTAAAATATTTATTCGTTATTTCCAAATTTACTGGAATAGAAAAAGCATGGTACTATATTTAGGATTATGGGCATTATTCACTCGGATGATTTGCACACTTATTACTATTTTAAACAAATTACTGGTTGCGCAAGTCTGAAACACCAAATATAAAGCTGCTCATACAAATCTATGTCCATTTCTGCGCATATCTAGACAGTGCAGTAGGCACTTCCTAATAAAAATGCAATTTAACCTGATCTAACATAATTTAACCTAACCCAATTTAATCTTAACTACCCTAACCATAATAACCTAATCTACTCTGAACAAAATATTCATATCTACTGATCATTTATTTTACAAAATACTGATCATTAATGTAAAACAGTACTAATCAAATAAATATAAACTATAATAATACAATAACAAGTACTTCAATAAAAATATTAATTAATTTGTATGTAGATGGTAAAATTGCGTACATACACTTTTTGTGGTACACCAGAATATTTAGCACCCGAGATAATACTGAACAAAGGATATGGCAAATCTGTAGATTGGTGGTCAGTAGGAATATTACTATATGAAATGATTGCTGGATACACACCATTCTATGCGACTGAATATATAAATATGTACGAGAAAATAATTGTTGGCAGATACAAATTCACTCCCGAGTTTTCTGTCGAAGCTCGAGATCTTATAAGAAACATATTGCAGATAGATCTATCCCGACGGTAATGAAAAATTTACTATACGAAATTATAAGTAATAAAATGAGTTTTTAGTTACGGTAATTTGAAAAATGGGGTAACAGATATAAAAGGACATGAATGGTTTAGAATGATAGACTGGAATGCAATTTATACAAGAAAAGCTGTTGCACCACAAATTCCTCAAGTTAATTCATCTGGAGACACTAGCAATTTCGATAGCTTTAGAATACCGAAAATACAAGATTGTGTTTATGAACTGTTCCCCGAAGAATTTGCCTGTTTCTAGATAATTAAGTGTAGTTAAGGGACGTGAAAAATAAATAAATTTAGATAGTAGAAGAATAAGGAAATATTTATTTGAGTATACGTCCATTATGGGGGAGTTTTCGAATTTTTGATTTTTTTATATGTTAAAATGTTTAAAGCGTTTTTACTTTTATATTTTGTAACATTTTAAAAAATACCGGAGAAAAAAAAATGTTAAACTTTTGCAATATTGTTTTCCCGCCATTATGGCTTACATAACATCAACTATACACAGATTTTTCTCACTTGACCCTCACGACATTGATTTCTGACCCAAGAAATAACAAGTAATTGTATATTTATCTTATATTCTATTTTAGAGACGTATGTCTAATAGGTTCATCTTTGTAAGACATTTAGAAAAATCTGATGTGGCCAGCACATTACCTTCCGTCAGTTCTATGTATTTTGTACAAATTCCACACAGAAAGTTTTTTTTGCAAATGATTCCATATTTCTAGTACATTACCTTCAGTCAGTTTTATGTATTTTGTACAAATTCCGTACAGAAAGTTTCTTGTAAGATTCTATATATTCCAGTAAAATTATAACTCAAACATATTATGTAAATTGCACTTTGACACTGACATTTGACAATCAAAATTTTCTTAATGTAGTAGATGTTTCCATGTTTATAGTAAAACTGGCTGCTTTGTGAAATTTAATTTCTTTATAACTTTTTAACTCTATATCCATTAAATATGAAGTATAAAATGTAATCAAATCGTTTTGAGAATAAAATATTCTTAAATATTTATAATAGTATTAAATGTGAAAAAGTGATATTTAACAGCATTTTTTCAAGAAAAACTGTTAAAATCTTCAAATTAGTGTACTTCCGGTCGACCAATTATAACCAAAATCTAATCAGCTCTTCATATGGATCTAAAGAAAAGGAATACGCAAAAATTATAATTTTTGGAAAGGTGGTATTGGAGTTATGCGATCCGAAATAATCGTCACACACTCATACATACATACATACATACATACATACATACATACATACATACATACATACATACATACATACATACATACATACATACATACATACATACATACATACATACATACATACATACATACATACATACATACATACATACATACATACATACATACATACATACATACATACATACATACATACATACATACATACATACATACATACATACATACATACATACATACATACATACATACATACATACATACATACATACATACATACATACATACATACATACATACATACATACATACATACATACATACATACATACATACATACATACATACATACATACATACATACATACATACATACATACATACATACATACATACATACATACATACATACATACATACATACATACATACATACATACATACATACATACATACATACATACATACATACATACATACATACATACATACATACATACATACATACATACATACATACATACATACATACATACATACATACATACATACATACATACATACATACATACATACATACATACATACATACATACATACATACATACATACATACATACATACATACATACATACATACATACATACATACATACATACATACATACATACATACATACATACATACATACATACATACATACATACATACATACATACATACATACATACATACATACATACATACATACATACATACATACATACATACATACATACATACATACATACATACATACATACATACATACATACATACATACATACATACATACATACATACATACATACATACATACATACATACATACATACATACATACATACATACATACATACATACATACATACATACATACATACATACATACATACATACATACATACATACATACATACATACATACATACATACATACATACATACATACATACATACATACATACATACATACATACATACATACATACATACATACATACATACATACATACATACATACATACATACATACATACATACATACATACATACATACATACATACATACATACATACATACATACATACATACATACATACATACATACATACATACATACATACATACATACATACATACATACATACATACATACATACATACATACATACATACATACATACATACATACATACATACATACATACATACATACATACATACATACATACATACATACATACATACATACATACATACATACATACATACATACATACATACATACATACATACATACATACATACATACATACATACATACATACATACATACATACATACATACATACATACATACATACATACATACATACATACATACATACATACATACATACATACATACATACATACATACATACATACATACATACATACATACATACATACATACATACATACATACATACATACATACATACATACATACATACATACATACATACATACATACATACATACATACATACATACATACATACATACATACATACATACATACATACATACATACATACATACATACATACATACATACATACATACATACATACATACATACATACATACATACATACATACATACATACATACATACATACATACATACATACATACATACATACATACATACATACATACATACATACATACATACATACATACATACATACATACATACATACATACATACATACATACATACATACATACATACATACATACATACATACATACATACATACATACATACATACATACATACATACATACATACATACATACATACATACATACATACATACATACATACATACATACATACATACATACATACATACATACATACATACATACATACATACATACATACATACATACATACATACATACATACATACATACATACATACATACATACATACATACATACATACATACATACATACATACATACATACATACATACATACATACATACATACATACATACATACATACATACATACATACATACATACATACATACATACATACATACATACATACATACATACATACATACATACATACATACATACATACATACATACATACATACATACATACATACATACATACATACATACATACATACATACATACATACATACATACATACATACATACATACATACATACATACATACATACATACATACATACATACATACATACATACATACATACATACATACATACATACATACATACATACATACATACATACATACATACATACATACATACATACATACATACATACATACATACATACATACATACATACATACATACATACATACATACATACATACATACATACATACATACATACATACATACATACATACATACATACATACATACATACATACATACATACATACATACATACATACATACATACATACATACATACATACATACATACATACATACATACATACATACATACATACATACATACATACATACATACATACATACATACATACATACATACATACATACATACATACATACATACATACATACATACATACATACATACATACATACATACATACATACATACATACATACATACATACATACATACATACATACATACATACATACATACATACATACATACATACATACATACATACATACATACATACATACATACATACATACATACATACATACATACATACATACATACATACATACATACATACATACATACATACATACATACATACATACATACATACATACATACATACATACATACATACATACATACATACATACATACATACATACATACATACATACATACATACATACATACATACATACATACATACATACATACATACATACATACATACATACATACATACATACATACATACATACATACATACATACATACATACATACATACATACATACATACATACATACATACATACATACATACATACATACATACATACATACATACATACATACATACATACATACATACATACATACATACATACATACATACATACATACATACATACATACATACATACATACATACATACATACATACATACATACATACATACATACATACATACATACATACATACATACATACATACATACATACATACATACATACATACATACATACATACATACATACATACATACATACATACATACATACATACATACATACATACATACATACATACATACATACATACATACATACATACATACATACATACATACATACATACATACATACATACATACATACATACATACATACATACATACATACATACATACATACATACATACATACATACATACATACATACATACATACATACATACATACATACATACATACATACATACATACATACATACATACATACATACATACATACATACATACATACATACATACATACATACATACATACATACATACATACATACATACATACATACATACATACATACATACATACATACATACATACATACATACATACATACATACATACATACATACATACATACATACATACATACATACATACATACATACATACATACATACATACATACATACATACATACATACATACATACATACATACATACATACATACATACATACATACATACATACATACATACATACATACATACATACATACATACATACATACATACATACATACATACATACATACATACATACATACATACATACATACATACATACATACATACATACATACATACATACATACATACATACATACATACATACATACATACATACATACATACATACATACATACATACATACATACATACATACATACATACATACATACATACATACATACATACATACATACATACATACATACATACATACATACATACATACATACATACATACATACATACATACATACATACATACATACATACATACATACATACATACATACATACATACATACATACATACATACATACATACATACATACATACATACATACATACATACATACATACATACATACATACATACATACATACATACATACATACATACATACATACATACATACATACATACATACATACATACATACATACATACATACATACATACATACATACATACATACATACATACATACATACATACATACATACATACATACATACATACATACATACATACATACATACATACATACATACATACATACATACATACATACATACATACATACATACATACATACATACATACATACATACATACATACATACATACATACATACATACATACATACATACATACATACATACATACATACATACATACATACATACATACATACATACATACATACATACATACATACATACATACATACATACATACATACATACATACATACATACATACATACATACATACATACATACATACATACATACATACATACATACATACATACATACATACATACATACATACATACATACATACATACATACATACATACATACATACATACATACATACATACATACATACATACATACATACATACATACATACATACATACATACATACATACATACATACATACATACATACATACATACATACATACATACATACATACATACATACATACATACATACATACATACATACATACATACATACATACATACATACATACATACATACATACATACATACATACATACATACATACATACATACATACATACATACATACATACATACATACATACATACATACATACATACATACATACATACATACATACATACATACATACATACATACATACATACATACATACATACATACATACATACATACATACATACATACATACATACATACATACATACATACATACATACATACATACATACATACATACATACATACATACATACATACATACATACATACATACATACATACATACATACATACATACATACATACATACATACATACATACATACATACATACATACATACATACATACATACATACATACATACATACATACATACATACATACATACATACATACATACATACATACATACATACATACATACATACATACATACATACATACATACATACATACATACATACATACATACATACATACATACATACATACATACATACATACATACATACATACATACATACATACATACATACATACATACATACATACATACATACATACATACATACATACATACATACATACATACATACATACATACATACATACATACATACATACATACATACATACATACATACATACATACATACATACATACATACATACATACATACATACATACATACATACATACATACATACATACATACATACATACATACATACATACATACATACATACATACATACATACAGACATCATCGTAAAAATAGTAAAATCGTATTCTAGGGACCCAAAACCGTGCTTATTCACTAAAAACTCATCATCGAATTTAAAAATGAAGGAAATTTTATTCCAACTACCTGCCACAAATTTCAGCTCTGTAGACCATTAGAGAGTCGGTTAAAATGGTTTGTAAAAAGTTGGAACAGAAAGACAGACAGATAGATAGATAGAACAACGCAAATTAAATAAAAATAAGATCCTATATTTCGAATAAAATTATAACACAAATATACTACGAATATGTCAATTGACACTGACATCTTTCAATCAGAATTTTCTTAATATAGGAGCTGTTTCTAGCATAGCTAGCTAATTTATGAAATTTAATTTCTTTATAATTTTATAACTCTATATCCATTTAATATAAAGTATAAAATGCAGTGAAATCGTATAGAGAATACAATGTTCTATAATATTTACAATAACATTAAATGTGAAAAAATGGTATTTACCATCGTTTTCTCAAGAAAAACTGTTAAGATCTTCAAATGAGGGTACTTCCGGTTGACCAATTATAACCAAAATCTAATCTGCTCTTCATATGGATGCAACGAAGAGGAATACGAAAGAATTATAATTTTTGGAATTGTAGTTTTAGAGTTATCGTAGATGAAAATTTTGTTACACACACGCACGCACACGCACAAACACACGTACACACGTACGCACGCCGGCCCGCCTATGTGAGATAGAAAGAGATAGTTGTTAAATTGAGAAGGTCTATTGAGCATCCTCGAGATTTGCTTTCCATGTGACAATTACTTTCTCTTAATCAGTTGACCCCTATCAATTTTCGCTAATCTGGAAAAACTAAGTTTTTTCTTATCTAGAAATCTGGGGATTGGCTACGTTTGTTAGTGGGCACAGTTAGTCGAGTATCCTAATTGCTTGCGTTCTATCTAACGTTTCTTCCCGCCAAATCTAACCTCAAACACCGGTTCTTATGTGCGGAATAGTAACGCCCTGTCCAGCTCCTTATCTGGGAATTACGGATAGATTGATGCTTGGTCATTGGGAAAGAAAGACGTTATAAAGATTATCTTGACACTACGAATTAAAAGGATGCAATAGATCACTATGAGAATGATCATAATTTCATCTATTCTAATTCTGCGTACCCCTAATAATAATATTTAAAAACAATTAAAATACAATTTTCAGGAGTGTAACGTCACAAAAAAATCCGACAAATGTTAATTTTATAATTGTTTGTAGATAAATATTCTGAATAATTTTATATGTTATGTCTTCAATGGCGTCGTTAATTCAGGGATATAAGTTGCTAGTTAGCAGCTTGACGCTGGATTTCTTCAAAATATTGACCCCATCTGACAGATAAAATGTCAAACATTTTTTGCCATCATGGCTATCGGTACCTGTTAATAAGAAATTGAATAAATTTAATAATTAATTTACTGGTCTAAAATATTACAAATTTATATGTATTTGGTGCATTTTTTTTAAAATCTTTCTATTGGTATCACAACCATTGTTGTCAGTTGAAACGGCCAGCAACAGTTTGAGAAACAGTTCTTTTTTATCATATTTTCGGTCCCTAGGCCGAAAATACTTTTAGGGCCCTCCTCCCCCTTTAAGGAAATTTTATACAGGGTGTTATGTAAGTAATTTGCGATGTTAGGATATAACCAAGTATGAAAATTGAATAAGGAATGTATGAAAGGTTTAAAAACCATTAAAGTCTTATTCACACTGTTCTAATTCTTTATTGCGACCGGTTTCGGTTACTTAGTAACCATTTTCAAGCGGTGCGAACTGTAAAGCTATTGCAACTTCTGTAGTTTTTCCCGGTTATTTTATATGGGTGAATTGAAAAACTAATGGGCTTTGACATTCTGTCACAGTGTTACGGAATGTGCTCATTCTGTAACAGTTTTCATCTACAGAATGTGTGATTTCCATATTAGTGTTAGAGAAATATTTTTTTCATACTTCCTGTTCCTTCATGCGAATTAAATAGGAGGTAAACTATTTGAACAAAAATGTAACAGATGTAGAAAATATCTGTTTTCTTATTCAGTTTAATGCCTGGTATTTTAAACTCTGGTTAAACTGTGTTAACTTAATTGTCAATTATAAGCAAAAGTCGTATTGAAAAATTTATTGCTTTAATTTTTATAACTTATTAATTTAGTATTAATACTAGCCTAACCTCGGCTTCGCCGAGTTTACCCTAGGGCTCCGCCGATAGTGTTTTATAATAGTTTATACGTACATCCAATCTGTCTACGCACAATTTAAAACCAAAGTGCTAACGCCAACAGTCTTGTCAGATACCCAAGTTCCCCCTTCTATCAAACGAATTAACTTTATGCATAAAACAAATGCCAATGAACGTGTCAGAAATTTTTACACATGTATCTAACAGTCCTTAATTAGACCTCTCATTTGATACCAAACACGACATATTTCTAACATCTTTATGCACAAAACAAAAGCCGACTGAGATGTCTAATTGTTAACACTTCCATATCAGCAGACAAAATTTCAGTTGATCCCAATCACGACAGGGTTCAGACAAGTCTATGCGAAAAACAAAACCCAATCGAGTTGATGTCTAAATTTTGGAAGTTCTATAATTTAGCCAGACAGAAAACTTTTCATTTAATACCGACCAAAATATATTTCTGACAAACTACAAGAAATGTTTTGTCAAGGGCTATCATGGAGAAATGTCAAAAATACGACAGCTCAGTCGGCTACCGTTTTCTTGCAAAAAGTTGTCAATAATATTTCAGAAGTATAATCGAAAAATGCAGTTAAATATAATTTTTCGACATACCTACATACCAGGTGGCACTCCAAATCCGTTACATGGGCATTTAACATGGGAAAACTGTTTTTCCTTGCGAGTTGCTTTCCAAATTATTAAAAAAAAAATACTTCAAATAAAAGTTGTAGATCATGAAATTCTGCATTTGAATCAAGAAAAAAATTAATTGTGCATGCTTTGTAACGGCAGAAATTGCAAACGAAAATATCGAAAATCACCTCAAAAATAGTGATAGCCATAAAATTAAAACAAACAGCATAACAAATGTATTTTTTTACGTTATTGAAAAGTGTCAATATTTGACAGTTAAATCATCAATCATTTGTTTGTCTCTTTGTTTTAATAGAACATTTCAGAAATTTATAGCGCATGTGCCAAGTGTTAGACTGCGACAAAAAGTTAGTGCCGATTGCCGTATACCCGTCTTTGTTTATATGACAGTTCTGTCAATTTTACAGTTTTGTTTTTGTTTTGTTGGTTTCGTTTTTCAAATAATTATGACGGGTACTAAACTTCTGGGCCACAAAATATTGCCATTTGAAATATTTTGTCTGGTTTAGAAAATAAAAAGTTAGGTTAGGTATAATAATGCAATTTTTATAATTGATTGATGAATGGACTTCATTTTTTCACATAGTAAAATAACTTTTTATTTGTAAAATAAGAATTGGAATATCTTATTCTCATATTCATATTAACAACTTCTGTGTAGTTCTAAAATTTAAAACAGAATACCGGGGTCGCGTATATATTTGAAATACCACCATTTAACGGCACTAACTTTTTAGTTCAAAAAGTGGTCGCTCAAATTTCTGAAATGGTCTATTCCATGGCTAGTGCTATTAAACTAAAATTTTCATATTTAATTTCTAGAGTTACTAAACATACGAAATGGATTTTGTTTATTAATATGAAAGTAGAATTTTATTGATTGGTAGGTACTGATAAAAACATATAATGAAATGAAAAAATGCTGCGCGTTTTATGCGAGCAAACAGGACAAAATGTCTTAATTACAGGATAAATACAGTGTGTTCAAAAAAATTCCTAACTCGGAGTAGGCTATGTACAAAGAGACGTATGTCAATTATTTAAACGTCAATTTGACCTAAAATATTGTCAAAAGTGTTTTGCAAAGAAATCAAGGCTTTTCAAATCAGAAAACGGCGAATGTCGATAAACTGTAGCCTTTGACAACTTGACTTTTGAATTGAATATTGATCAAACACACCTTTCTCTGTTCATAGCCTACTCCGAGTTAGGATTTTTTTGAACACACTATAAACATAATATTAATAACACGTCTATGAGTACACAATACTAAATTTAAAGGTAAAAATAAATTAAAAAAAAACCTCAAAAATATGATATTTTAATTCTAAAGTAAACAATTAGTTACAAACTGTAGAAAAGTAAATAGTTACATTACATTAATAAAGTTTGGATTGTTATTAAAGGGGAAAAATGCAAGACTCATAGGTATACAAGATTACTTTTGTGGCTTATGCTGTATGATTATGGCCCAGTTGCATAAAACATTGTTAACTTTAATCACATTGTTAACTTTGACAAGACTTCTTTTCCATTGTATTTTTGATACGTGTCCACGGTTACATTGTGCATACGATCAGCTAACAACGTTTTATGGCCCTATGTAATTTTAAAGATTTTTTTATTAATTGGCAATGAAAGAATTTTAAAATAGATAATTCTAAACGTAATATAAGAAAATGAAATGCAGATTAAAATCTGTACCGTTTTAAGATAGATATTGAATTATGGTGCACTCTCCACGCCAGCAATGAGTGCCCGTGAGGTGACGCCTGGTAAACGCACGGTACAAATATGTCATCATCATTACCGATATCTGCGTACAAAGCAGATTGGCACACCCAGCAATGGGTAATATGCCGTGATGATATATTTATTTATTTATTTATTGAATTATGTTTAATCTGAAATAATTTTAAACGTAATGTAAGAAAATGAACTGCAAAAAAGAACAGATTAAAACATACCATCTAAAATTATTGAATTGTCTTGTTTCAAACATTAAGGCATGATTTTCCTGTAGGATTTTTGGTGTATCCAATGAGTAACACATTTCTGGCTGGATTCGATGAAGAACAACTAACTAACGCGTATGTCTTTCTCAGCCTGACATTTTGTTAAATCTATTTACAAAATAAAATATATAAATAAACATGACTTAAAATCATTACATATACTTCGTTCTACGATGTCTTCCGATGCCATTTCTCCACTGCTCTCTATCTTGCCATATATCTTCATTTAATTCCCCCCCTCTCTCTCACCCTTATTCCTTCTTGGACTCCTGCTACCCAACTTCTTCTAGGTCTCTTTTATTTTTGCCGGTAGGTGTCCACTGTAGTATTTGTTTAGGAAGCCTCTCATTACGCATTCGCTGTATGTATGTTTATTTCTAGACCTCAGCTACGGTATTCTTCTATAAATTTTCGTATCATGTATTCACTATCGTTGTAGTCTTGTGCAATAAGTATTTGATCATCTGCAAAGCATAAAGTGTAAATTGTTTGAACTTCCAAGGGTATACCCATATTTTTGCAATTCTTCTTCCACGTTTGCAGTGCTTTTTTATATATACCTACCTACATTCTTTTCTTCAATTTTACATAGTTAAATATTTTTAGTATTGAAAAGAATAACCGGTACGATATACATAATTTTTTGTCATTAACATATCAAATATGACAAACGACAATGTTTGTTTTTAATTTTGTATGTGTACTCTTCGACCGGTTCCTGCCCTTCTTATCCTTTTCGTCGTGTTTCCTTATTCATTTTCCAAAATTCTACTAAAAAAATAAAATATATAATAAATTAACATCAAACATGGCTTAAAATCATTACATATACCTACCTCGTTAAATTCATCATCTTTTCTTCAATGTTACATATTATTGAAACATTTCTTTGCATTTAAAAGGATGAAAACCGATAATTTGTAATCATTGACATTGACATTCCAAATGACATAACAGCGTATATCTTTTTAAAATTTTCAAGGAAAACTGTGATCACACACTTGTGTACGAACTTCACATTAATCTAGTTAGGAATATTTGTTTTTTACCTAGTTACTTATGACATATTTGGTAACACTTTCCAAGTGCATATGAACCGTCAAAATTTATAATTTTTAATTATAATGTTTTAGGCCATTTTACCTGTGCAGATATAATTGCCCATTTTCATAAATTATGATTATGAAATAAACTTCTTTCAAATTATCCTCATTTCATAAATATTTCTATTTAAAGGTTCAAAATGACATGTCAAACATGGCGTTCTTCGTCTTAAATTTTTCCATGTTTTCTTCGATCCATTGTTTTAATAATCCAATTTTCAACATTTGTAAAATTTTTACACGAAAACTATGCTTCCTACAGAAATTTTACTTATTACGAGGGCACTCGAGACAATAATTTCCTACAACTTGGTGCAAATTTCACGAAAATCGCTCGCACCATTCAGGCTGTAGAGGTGTTCAAAGCTTTGGCGATCGTCGTGATTAAAGAATATAACTATAGATAGTGAATCTGATCGTTTAGTATTAGGACTAGCCTAAGCTCGGCTTCGCCGAGTTTACCCTAGGGCTCCGCCGACAGTGTTTTATAATAGTTTATACGTACATCCAATCTGTCTACGCACAATTTAAAACCAAAGTGGTAACGCCAACAGTCTTGACAGATACCCAAGTTCCCCCTTCTATGAAACGAATTAACTTTATGCATAAAACAAAAGCCAATCAACCTGTTATAAATTTCCACACTTGTGTCTAAAAGTTCGTAACCAGACCTCTCGTTTGATACCAAACACGACATATTTCTAGCACCTTTATACAAAAACAAAAGCCGACCGAGATGTCTATTTGTTGACACTTCTATGTTATAGCCCTGCAGAAAAAAATTCACTTGATCCTAATCACTACATGGATCTGACAACTTTATGTAAAAAACAAAAGCCGGTCAAGTTGATGTGAAAATTTTGAAAGTTCTATAGTTTAGCCATGCAGAAAACTTTTCATTTAATACCAAACAGGATATACAGGTGTTTCATATAAGAGTGCAAGGCGTAGGAGTATGAATTCCGATACCAAAAGGGGGAAAAATTCCAATAAACATTGGTGCTATAACGCTTCCTAACAGAGATACCTAGGATTTTATTAAAAAAAAAAAAAAAAAAAAAAAACAGGAAACAGGTTAGTTTTATTTATTTTTGTATTGGGTCATAAATAATTATTTATAAAAAGAATCCCAGAGCAAGTGTTCGAAATGAAAGGCATTGCATTCAATAAATAAATCAGTATTATTTAAAAATACTACGGTAAATTATTAAAATATTACATTTTCATTAAATACAGAAGGCTTGGCAATACTTTTTTGTATTAGAAATATTATCAAAATATTAAATAACAGGTGTAATAATTAAATAATTATCGGATTGAAATGAGTGGAATTTTTAATTAATTAAATCTCATTTAAATTTTAAATTAATTAAACAAATGTCATCAGCCAACTATTTTCTGCTATTTCAGTATTACGCTTCATTTAAGATAAATCCTCGGTATCTCTGTTATGAAGCGTTCTAGCATCAATGTTTATTGGGATTTTTTTCATTTTGGTGTCTAGAATTCATACTCCGAAGCCTTACATAGTTACATGAAACACCCTGTATTTCTGACAAATTTATACGAAAAACAAGAAATGTTTTCTCATGGACTGTCATAGAGAATTGTCAAAAATACGACAGCTC
Source organism: Harpalus rubripes (assembly GCA_963082715.1). Classification (NCBI taxonomy): domain Eukaryota; kingdom Metazoa; phylum Arthropoda; class Insecta; order Coleoptera; family Carabidae; genus Harpalus; species Harpalus rubripes. The sequence goes on from OY720454.1 coordinate 39,772,053, forward strand.
GATCGGTTATTCTTTTTTGCATAAAATTGTCAATAATATTTCGGAAGTGTAGTATCTATAGCTGAGTGTACGATGTATAATGTATTACAAAGAATGGCTATATAACCGGGTTAGTTCATACAGTATGCCGCTAGAAGTCAGGTTTTTTGCGACCCGGTTTTTACAAAAATATTTGAAATAGTAAATTATTCCTATATAACGCACAATATTTTATATTTTCAATACATTACCTTTTATCTTTTGTCAGTTCTATGTATGTATTTTATACAAATTCCATACAAGAGGCTTCTATAATTTCAGTAAAATTATAAAATAAACATGTCATATACTTGACACTGACATCTTTCAATCAGAATTTTCTTAATCGTATTACCTGTTTCTATGGTTATAGCATGGCTGGCTGCTACAAAATCGCACATTTTGGCACCTTAAAAAGACTATGGCTCGTATTCTTACATCTTAAAGTAGCGCTACTTCCGAAAAATCGTTACTTCAACTGTCAAATGTCAACTTTAACATTAAAATTAGAGATATAAAAATAAATTAAATTGTAAAAAGCATTTATTTCTAATGTCATAGGTTTCATTTACAAAATATGAAACCTATTTTTATCTATTCATAAAATTATATAAATAAAAAATCGAAATAGCGCTACTTCCGAAGTAACGTTACTTCAAGAGGTGAAAATTCGGGTCTATATCTCTTTATTTGATCCATACCCTGTTGTGCATCCTATAGCACAACATTTTCTATTTAAATGCGAACTTATTTTAACCGCAACCGGCACACTGCGGCACACCAACTGCCAAACGCCTGTCAAATGGTAACGGGTCGCGTTAGCTTCTTTTGTACCAGCTAGTTATGTCAGCGCATCTCGTACTCTCACCTATAGATACTACACCGTGGTAGGAACTGATGAAAACATATAATGAAATGAACAAATGCTGCGCATTTTATGCGAGCAAACAGGACAAAATTACAGGATAAATATAAACATAATACAAGGTGCCCATTTTATATGTTCCCGCCTGAAATTTTAAGAATAAGTAAAACCAAATACATTTTATAAGCCACTTGGTGAATATTAGTACTTTAAATCGAATAATCACAGTAGATGTAAGAGCAAAACAAAATTTTAAAAACCAAGTCACTTATGAAATGTATCATGGATTGCCTAATCATGAATTTTCAGGCGGGAACTTTTAAAATGCGGACCCTGTATTAGTAACATGTATATGAGTACACAATACTAAATTTAAAGATAAAAATAAATAAAAAAAACTAAAAGATGTGATATTTTAATTCTAGAGTAAACAGTTAGTTACAAACTGCAGAAAAGTAACTACTTACATTACATTGGATCTGAACTTTTACAACGAATTTGAAAATATATCAATAAAGTTTGGATTGCTAATAAGGGGATAGAATGCAAAAATCATAAGATGACTTTTCTGGCACATGCTGTATGATTATGTAATTTAAAAGATTTTTTATTAGTACGATACAATAATTGGGAATAAAATTTTTTTAATATAGATAATTTTAACGTAATATAAGATAATAAAATACAGATTAAATTCTGTACCGTTTTAAGATAGATATCGAATTATTTATAATCTGAAATAATTTTAAACGTAATGTAAGAAAATGAATTACAAAAAAAACAGATTAAAACATACTATCTAAAATTATTGAATTTTCTTGTTCCAGACTATGATTTTCCTGTAGGATTTAATTTGTATTCTTGCCTCTAAATACGTATTAGATATTGTACATGTGTTCTTTGTCGATTGTGATGTTTATTATGTCTTTCTCAGCCTGACATTGTTAAATCTATTTTCAAAATAAAATATATAAATTAACAATAAACATACGTCTTAAAATAGGTAAAATAGGTATAGCATTTCTTCATTGTGTAAAGAGTTCCTTTATGGTGCCCTAATTCCTTATTTTTATTTTTTTATTCTGTAGTGTTTAATCCTTTGTCCTGTGTTTAGCACCAAATCTTTTTGGGTTCCATTTGAACACGTATAATCTGTTTTGCATGTTTACTTCCAGACTATGTTTTTAGTATTGATACGACATGCATAATTTGTCATTAACATATCAAATATGACATGACAATGTTTATCTTTTTAATTTTGTACATCGATTGTGATATTATTCCTACCTTTCTGATCCTTTTCGACGTGTTTCCTTATACATTTTCCAAAATTCTATTTACAAAATAAAATATGTAACATAATAATAAACATGGCTTAAAATCATTACATATACCTAGCTTGTTAAATTCATCATCCTTTCTTTAATTATTACATATTATTTAAACATTTTATTGCATTTAAAAGGAAGAAAACTGATAATTTGTCATCATTGACATTGACATAACAGCGTTTATCGTCTTAAATTTTCATGGAAAACTGTGATCGTTACTGTGAAAAATATTGTTTAGTTAGAAATATTTGTTTTTTACCTAGTTACTTATGACACATTTGGTAACACTGTCCAAGTACATTATGAACCGTCAAATTTTATAATTTTTAATTAAAATGGTTTAGGCCTTTTTTACCTGTGCGGATATAATTGCCCATTCTCAAAATTTATAATTATGAATTAAACTTCTTTCAAATTGTCTCCATTTCATAAATATTTCCATTTAAAGGTTCAAAATGACATGACAAACATGGCGTTCTTCGTCTTAAATTTTCAAGGAAAACTGTGATCGTTACTGTGAAAAATATTGTTTCTGTCCCAATTTTCAATCTTTTATCATTTTTTACTCGAAAACTATGCATCCTACAGAAATTCGTCCCATTAGAAGGGCCCTGAAGCCAATCATTTCCTACAATTTGATACAAATTTCATGAAAATCGGTCGCACCGTTTAAGCTGTAGCCTTGTCTAAAGTTGGGCGATCGTCGTGATGAATTCAAATATATATAGAACTATAGATAGTGAATCTGATCGTTTAGTATTATAGACTAGCCTAAGCTCGGCTTCGCCGAGTTTACCCTAGGGCTCCGCCGATAGTGTTTTATAATAGTTTATACGTACATCCAATCTGTCTACGCACAATTTAAAACCAAAGTGGTAACGCCAACAGTCTTGTCAGATACCCAAGTTCCCCCTTCTATCAAACGAATTAACTTTATGCATAAAACAAAAGCCAATCAACCTGTCATAAATTTCCGCACTTGTGTCTAAAAGTTCGTAACCAGACCTCTCGTTTGATACCAAACACGACATATTTCTAGCACCTTTATACAAAAACAAAAGCCGACCGAGATGTCTATTTGTTGACACTTCTATGTTACAGCCCTGCAGAAAAAAATTCACATGATCCTAATCACTACATGGTTCTGACAACTTTATGTAAAAAACAAAAGCCGGTCAAGTTGATGTCAAAATTTTGAAAGTTCTATAGTTTAGCCATGCAGAAAACTTTTCATTTAATACCAAACAGGATATACAGGTGTTTCATATAAGAGTGCAAGGCTTTGGAGTATGAATTCTGATACCAAAAGGGGGAAAAATCCCAATAAACATTGATGCTATAACGCTTTCTAACAGAGATAGGTACCCAGGATTTTATTAAAATAAAAAAATAAAAACAGGAAACAGGTTATTTTTATTTATTTTTGTATTGGGTCATAAATAATTATTTATAAAAAGAATCCCAGAGCAAGTGTTTAAAATGAAAGGCATTACATTCAATAAATAAATCAGTATTATTTAAAAATACTACGGTAAATTATTAAAATATTACATTTTCATTAAATACAGAAGGCTTGGCAATACTTTTTTGTATTAGAAATATTATCAAAATATTAAATAACAGGTGTAATAATTAAATAATTATCGGATTGAAATAAGTGCAATTTTTAATTAATTAAATCTCATTTAAATTTTAAATGAATTAAACAAATGCCATCAGCCAACTATTTTCTATTTCAGTATTACGCTTCATTTTAGATAAATCCTCGGTATCTCTGTTATGAAGCGTTCTAGCACCAATGTTTATTGGGATCTTTTTCATGTTGGTGTCTAGAATTCATACTCCGAAGCCTTACATAGTTACATGAAACACCCTGTATTTCTGACAAATTTATACGAAAAATAAGAAATGTTTTCTCATGGACTGTCATAGAGAATTGTCAAAAATACGACAGCTCGATCGGCTATTCTTTTTTGCATAAAATTGTCAATAATATTTCGGAAGTGTAGTATCTATAGCTGAGTGCACGATGTATAATGTATTACAAAGAAAGGCTAAATAACCGGGTTAGTTCATACAGTATGCCGCTAGATGTCAGGTTTTTTGCGACCCGGTTTTTACAAAAATATTTGAAATAGTAAATTATTCCTATATATCGCATAATATTTTATATTTTCAATACATTACCTTGTATCTTTTGTCAGTTCTATGTATGTATTTTATACAAATTCCATACAACAGGCTTCTATAATTTCAGTAAAATTATAAAATAAACATAATGTCATGTACTTGACACTGACATCTTTCAATCAGAATTTTTTAAATCGTAGTACCTGTTTCTATGGTTATATCATGGCTGGCTGCTACAAAATCGCACATTTTGGCACCTTAAAAAGACTATGGTCCGTATTCTTACATCTTAAAGTAGCGCTACTTCCGAAAAATCGCTACTTCAACTGTCAAATGTCAACTTTAACATTAAAATGAGAGATATAAAAATAAATTAAATTGTAAAAAGCATTTATTTCTAATGTCATAGGTTTCATTTACAAAAATATGAAACCTATTCTTATCTACTCATAAAATTATATAAATAAAAAATCGAAATAGCGCTACTTCCGAAGTAACGTTACTTCAAGAGGTGAAAATTCGGGTCTATATCTCTTTATTTGATCCATACCCTGTTGTACATTCTATATCACAACATTTTCTATTTAAACGCGAACTTATTTTAACCGCAACCGACACACTGCGGCACACCAACTGCCAAACGCCTGTCAAATGGTAACGGGTCGCGTTAGCTTCTTTTTTACCAGCTAGTTATGTCAACGCATCTCGTACTCTCACCTATAGATACTACACCGTGGTAGGAACTGATGAAAACATATAATGAAATGAACAAATGCTGCGCATTTTATGCGAGCAAACAGGAAGAAATTACAGGATAAATATAAACATAATACAAGGTGACCATTTTATATGTTCCCGCCTGAAATTTTAAGAATAAGCAAAACCAAATATTTTTTATAAGCCACTTGGTGAATATTAGTACTTTAAATCGAATAATCACAGTAGGTATAAGAGCAAAACAAAATTTTAAAAACCAAGTCACTTATGAAATGTATCATGGATTGCCTAATCATGAATTTTCCGGCGGGAACTTTTAAAATGCGGACCCTGTATTAGTAACATGTATATGAGTACACAATACTAAATTTAAAGATAAAAATAAATCAAACAAAACTAAAAGATGTGATATTTTAATTCTATAGTAAACAGTTAGTTACAAACTGCAGAAAAGTAAGTACTTACATTACATTAGATCTGAACTTTTACAACGAATTTGAAAATATATCAATAAAGTTTGGATTGTTAAAAATGATAGGTATTAAAGAATACTTTTCTGGCTCATGCTGTATGATTATGTAATTTAAAATATTTTTTATTAGTACGATACAATAATTGGGAATAAAAGAATTTTAATATAGATAATTTTAACGTAATATAAGAAAATAAAATACAGACTAAATTCTATACCGTTTTAAAATAGATATCGAATTATGTATAATCTGAAATAATTTTAAACGTAATGTAAGAAAATGAATTACAAAAAAAGAACAGATTAAAACATACTATCTAAAATTATTGAATTGTCTTGTTCCAGACTATGATTTTCCTGTACACGTCTTAAAATCATTACATATACCTATATATACAATCGGTTTATAACGTTGTACCATGTCTTCCGATGCGAATTCTCCACTGGTCTTGCCATAGATCTTCATTCTCTCTTATTTCTTCTTGGATTCCTGCTACCCAATTCCTTCTAGGTCTCTCTCTTTTCTTTTTGCCGCTAGGAGTTTACTGTGGTATGTGTTTTGCCATTACTCATTTGCTGTACGTGATCGTACCATCTTAATTGACTTGTTTTTATATCATCGGTTATAGTAATTGATACATGCATAATTTGTCATTAACATATCAAATATGACATGACAATGTTTATCTTTTTAATTTTGTACATCGATTGTGATATTATTCCTACCTTTCTGATCCTTTTCGACGTGTTTCCTTATACATTTTCCAAAATTCTATTTACAAAATAAAATATGTAACATAATAATAAACATGGTTTAAAATCATTACATATACCTACCTTGTTAAATTCATCATCTTTTCTTTAATTATTACATATTATTTTAACATTTTATTGCATTTAAAAGGAAAAAACTGATAATTTGTCATCATTGACATTGACATAACAGCGTTTATCGTCTTAAATTTTCAAGGAAAACTGTGATCGTTACTGTGAAAAATATTGTTTAGTTAGAAATATTTGTTTTTTACCTAGTTACTTATGACACATTTGGTAACACTGTCCAAGTACATATGAACCGTCAAATTTTATAATTTTTAATTAAAATGGTTTAGGCCTTTTTTACCTGTGCGGATGTAATCGCCCATTCTCAAAATGTATAATTATGAATTAAACTTCTTTCAAATTGTCTCCATTTCATAAATATTTCCATTTAAAGGTTCAAAATGACATGACAAACATGGCGTTCTTCGTCTTAAATTTTCAAGGAAAACTGTGATCGTTACTGTGAAAAATATTGTTTCTGTCCCAATTTTCAATCTTTATTAATTTTTTACTCGAAAACTATGCATCCTACAGAAATTCGTCCCATTAGAAGGGCCCTGAAGGCAATCATTTCCTACATCTTGGTACAAATTTCACGAAAATCGGTCGAACCGTTTAAGCTGTAACCTTGTCTAAAGTTGGGCGATCGTCGTGATGAATTCAAATATATATATATATATAGATATATAGAACTATAGATAGTGAATCTGATCGTTTAGTATTAGGACTAGCCTAAGCTCGGCTTCGCCGAGTTTACCCTAGGGCTCCGCCGATAGTGTTTTATAATAGTTTATACGTACATCCAATCTGTCTACGCACAATTTAAAACCAAAGTGGTAACGCCAACAGTCTTGTCAGATACCCAAGTTCCCCCTTCTATCAAACGAATTAACTTTATGCATAAAACAAAAGCCAATCAACCTGTCATAAATTTCCGCACTTGTGTCTAAAAGTTCGTAACCAGACCTCTCGTTTGATACCAAACACGACATATTTCTAGCACCTTTATACAAAAACAAAAGCCGACCGAGATGTCTATTTGTTGACACTTCTATGTTACAGCCCTGCAGAAAAAAATTCACATGATCCTAATCACTACATGGTTCTGACAACTTTATGTAAAAAACAAAAGCCGGTCAAGTTGATGTCAAAATTTTGAAAGTTCTATAGTTTAGCCATGCAGAAAACTTTTCATTTAATACCAAACAGGATATACAGGTGTTTCATATAAGAGTGCAAGGCTTTGGAGTATGAATTCTGATACCAAAAGGGGGAAAAATCCCAATAAACATTGATGCTATAACGCTTTCTAACAGAGATAGGTACCCAGGATTTTATTAAAATAAAAAAATAAAAACAGGAAACAGGTTATTTTTATTTATTTTTGTATTGGGTCATAAATAATTATTTATAAAAAGAATCCCAGAGCAAGTGTTTAAAATGAAAGGCATTACATTCAATAAATAAATCAGTATTATTTAAAAATACTACGGTAAATTATTAAAATATTACATTTTCATTAAATACAGAAGGCTTGGCAATACTTTTTTGTATTAGAAATATTATCAAAATATTAAATAACAGGTGTAATAATTAAATAATTATCGGATTGAAATAAGTGCAATTTTTAATTAATTAAATCTCATTTAAATTTTAAATGAATTAAACAAATGCCATCAGCCAACTATTTTCTATTTCAGTATTACGCTTCATTTTAGATAAATCCTCGGTATCTCTGTTATGAAGCGTTCTAGCACCAATGTTTATTGGGATCTTTTTCATGTTGGTGTCTAGAATTCATACTCCGAAGCCTTACATAGTTACATGAAACACCCTGTATTTCTGACAAATTTATACGAAAAATAAGAAATGTTTTCTCATGGACTGTCATAGAGAATTGTCAAAAATACGACAGCTCGATCGGCTATTCTTTTTTGCATAAAATTGTCAATAATATTTCGGAAGTGTAGTATCTATAGCTGAGTGCACGATGTATAATGTATTACAAAGAAAGGCTAAATAACCGGGTTAGTTCATACAGTATGCCGCTAGATGTCAGGTTTTTTGCGACCCGGTTTTTACAAAAATATTTGAAATAGTAAATTATTCCTATATATCGCATAATATTTTATATTTTCAATACATTACCTTGTATCTTTTGTCAGTTCTATGTATGTATTTTATACAAATTCCATACAACAGGCTTCTATAATTTCAGTAAAATTATAAAATAAACATAATGTCATGTACTTGACACTGACATCTTTCAATCAGAATTTTTTAAATCGTAGTACCTGTTTCTATGGTTATATCATGGCTGGCTGCTACAAAATCGCACATTTTGGCACCTTAAAAAGACTATGGTCCGTATTCTTACATCTTAAAGTAGCGCTACTTCCGAAAAATCGCTACTTCAACTGTCAAATGTCAACTTTAACATTAAAATGAGAGATATAAAAATAAATTAAATTGTAAAAAGCATTTATTTCTAATGTCATAGGTTTCATTTACAAAAATATGAAACCTATTCTTATCTACTCATAAAATTATATAAATAAAAAATCGAAATAGCGCTACTTCCGAAGTAACGTTACTTCAAGAGGTGAAAATTCGGGTCTATATCTCTTTATTTGATCCATACCCTGTTGTACATTCTATATCACAACATTTTCTATTTAAACGCGAACTTATTTTAACCGCAACCGACACACTGCGGCACACCAACTGCCAAACGCCTGTCAAATGGTAACGGGTCGCGTTAGCTTCTTTTTTACCAGCTAGTTATGTCAACGCATCTCGTACTCTCACCTATAGATACTACACCGTGGTAGGAACTGATGAAAACATATAATGAAATGAACAAATGCTGCGCATTTTATGCGAGCAAACAGGAAGAAATTACAGGATAAATATAAACATAATACAAGGTGACCATTTTATATGTTCCCGCCTGAAATTTTAAGAATAAGCAAAACCAAATATTTTTTATAAGCCACTTGGTGAATATTAGTACTTTAAATCGAATAATCACAGTAGGTATAAGAGCAAAACAAAATTTTAAAAACCAAGTCACTTATGAAATGTATCATGGATTGCCTAATCATGAATTTTCCGGCGGGAACTTTTAAAATGCGGACCCTGTATTAGTAACATGTATATGAGTACACAATACTAAATTTAAAGATAAAAATAAATCAAACAAAACTAAAAGATGTGATATTTTAATTCTATAGTAAACAGTTAGTTACAAACTGCAGAAAAGTAAGTACTTACATTACATTAGATCTGAACTTTTACAACGAATTTGAAAATATATCAATAAAGTTTGGATTGTTAAAAATGATAGGTATTAAAGAATACTTTTCTGGCTCATGCTGTATGATTATGTAATTTAAAATATTTTTTATTAGTACGATACAATAATTGGGAATAAAAGAATTTTAATATAGATAATTTTAACGTAATATAAGAAAATAAAATACAGACTAAATTCTATACCGTTTTAAAATAGATATCGAATTATGTATAATCTGAAATAATTTTAAACGTAATGTAAGAAAATGAATTACAAAAAAAGAACAGATTAAAACATACTATCTAAAATTATTGAATTGTCTTGTTCCAGACTATGATTTTCCTGTACACGTCTTAAAATCATTACATATACCTATATATACAATCGGTTTATAACGTTGTACCATGTCTTCCGATGCGAATTCTCCACTGGTCTTGCCATAGATCTTCATTCTCTCTTATTTCTTCTTGGATTCCTGCTACCCAATTCCTTCTAGGTCTCTCTCTTTTCTTTTTGCCGCTAGGAGTTTACTGTGGTATGTGTTTTGCCATTACTCATTTGCTGTACGTGATCGTACCATCTTAATTGACTTGTTTTTATATCATCGGTTATAGTAATTGATACATGCATAATTTGTCATTAACATATCAAATATGACATGACAATGTTTATCTTTTTAATTTTGTACATCGATTGTGATATTATTCCTACCTTTCTGATCCTTTTCGACGTGTTTCCTTATACATTTTCCAAAATTCTATTTACAAAATAAAATATGTAACATAATAATAAACATGGTTTAAAATCATTACATATACCTACCTTGTTAAATTCATCATCTTTTCTTTAATTATTACATATTATTTTAACATTTTATTGCATTTAAAAGGAAAAAACTGATAATTTGTCATCATTGACATTGACATAACAGCGTTTATCGTCTTAAATTTTCAAGGAAAACTGTGATCGTTACTGTGAAAAATATTGTTTAGTTAGAAATATTTGTTTTTTACCTAGTTACTTATGACACATTTGGTAACACTGTCCAAGTACATATGAACCGTCAAATTTTATAATTTTTAATTAAAATGGTTTAGGCCTTTTTTACCTGTGCGGATGTAATCGCCCATTCTCAAAATGTATAATTATGAATTAAACTTCTTTCAAATTGTCTCCATTTCATAAATATTTCCATTTAAAGGTTCAAAATGACATGACAAACATGGCGTTCTTCGTCTTAAATTTTCAAGGAAAACTGTGATCGTTACTGTGAAAAATATTGTTTCTGTCCCAATTTTCAATCTTTATTAATTTTTTACTCGAAAACTATGCATCCTACAGAAATTCGTCCCATTAGAAGGGCCCTGAAGGCAATCATTTCCTACATCTTGGTACAAATTTCACGAAAATCGGTCGAACCGTTTAAGCTGTAACCTTGTCTAAAGTTGGGCGATCGTCGTGATGAATTCAAATATATATATATATATAGATATATAGAACTATAGATAGTGAATCTGATCGTTTAGTATTAGGATAGCTTTTTAATTTTAACAGCTTGTTAAAATTTGTAACCAACAGAAGCAAATTTATTAGGTACCTACCATTTTAATTTTTTATTCAATATCTGCTACTACTACAGGATGTAAAATTAATAAGGCGGAATACTAAATACACCCCAATATCGATGCTATATATTGTTCTTTTAAATTAACAGACAGCTTAACTAGAGATTAAAATACCGGGCCATAATGTTAAAATATGTTTTTTTTTATCAATAACAAACAATAAGAAAACGTTCCAGAGTTCTTACAAACATCCTTAACATTATAATTATCAACTTTTTTAATAATAATAGTTATCATCTCCAAATGAATAATGTTACTGATAACATATTCTTGGTAAAATCTATGCGATGTAAGGATATAAATATGCAAATGCAAAATATTTTAGAACATTAACTCGCGCCACAATCCAAGGTTACCCTACGCAAGTTAAAGATGACTATTTTCAAACAAGAACAAAAGTTTTCATTAAAACCTCGGCCTTATAAGGCTACCTGTTATCTTTGCATACTGAATATGTTTTAATTAAATTGTGAGCAGAAAGATAATTTTGTAGGAAACCGCTCGCTCGCTTTGAAACAACATAAAGTTATTTTCCACAGATAAAAGATCACCTTTTGATAATGGTGATTTTAAAGCCCGCCTGATAAGTACAGAAACATGTTAGGGTATTACTGTAATGGATTAATTTTTCTGCTTGTTAGTTGTTTAATCGAAATTTTAATTTGTTTTGCTCAAATCAATTAACTTAATTCTTACTGGTCGGCGTTTACAGGTCATAAACAACAATCCGTAATTGAAACCACTTAGATTTATATTTCATACTTCAATTTTCCGTCAATGTAATTTTATACATGTCGTTACAAAGTTAATTTATTGCCCATCGTCGTAGATAGAAACTATGTTGCTGTTGCTCATTTAATAAGTTTCAATTTCAATTTCTATATTCACAAATACAATTCTTCGCAATTCAACCTATAACATATGGATACCGCAAGGTGGTGTACTTGGTCCTTTACTTTCTCTTCTTTTTATTAATGACCTCCGTAATTGTTTGTCTCAAAATGATTTTTGCTTTTTGCTGATAATACTTCTATTGATAGCAGCCGCTTCGTCGAATATTATGCTCAATTCTGAGTTTCAAAAATGTGTTGAAGATATGGAAAATTGGTGCACGATAAATGGTGTTGTACTTAATGCTGGCAAGACTCAGCTGCTGCAATGTATGTTAAAAGAACGTGATTTTAGTTTATCTGCATCCCTTCACACCGTTATTGTCCCAATTACATTAGTCTTGATTTACATTAGCGGTACAATGACGGTATAAAAACGGTACGATGACGGTATCTAAGACTTGATTTACATTAGCGGTACAATGACGGTACAATAACGGTACGATACATCTTAGTTCAATGTATTTAATGGACCTATTTACATCTATGTTCTTAGTACGATGACGGCCCGGGCCCAGTGATATTTACTGATTTACATTAGCGATACGACCAGGGTACAGTATAGTTTTGTTTCTATTAAAAAAATATTGTATATCATAGTAACAACGTAGTATTTCCATGCAAGTGGGGAGTGGAAGCTTGTGTTTGAAGAAGCTACCTACTTGGCTTGAAATAAAAAATCTGATGTGGACACCACACAACTTCCTTGTACGCAAGACCAATATGAAGTATAGATCCAAGTATAAAATTGCACGTATTTGACGTAATTTGACATTAGCATCTATTTTTTATTTTTTTATTATTTTTTGTCCTAATCCATAGCAAGCTTCATTACAAAAACCAAAAAGTATATAAGTTTTAAATTTACATATCTTGCTTATACAAAGGGCTAATTTAATAATACTTGATGCGCTAGACGCAGAATTTAATTTTCTAAAACTCTTATTTGAAGCATTTATTTCTAAAATCAAAATGAAACCATTTTATTCGAAAAAAAAACTGTTAACAACTTCAGGTAATATATCACTTCCGGTTAGCCTGTTTTAACCAAAATCCAATTGACATAAAAGTCTAATATACCAAATTTGAAAAGTTTTGGATTATATTTTAAAATAGTTTTTCATTAAAATCTATTATAGGCATCAAATAAAGTACCATTTCTAGAAAGCATGTAATGACCAAAAAGGGAGGTGCACAACTAGATGTTATAGCAGTCCTAAATACAAAATTTCAACTTTCTACGGTTTATCGTTTTTGAGTTATGCGAGATACGTACGCACGTACGTATACGTACGTACGTACAGACGTCACGACGAAATTAGTCAAAATGAATTCAGGGATGGTCAAAATGGATATTTCCGTTGAAATCTGAAAACCGAAATTTTTCGCGATTACAATACTTCCTTTACTTTGTAGAAGGAAGTAAAAAGCTTGGCTTGGCTTGAAACTTCAAGCTTTTTTTAATATTGTTAACGTTGATGGAAACAAAGCTTAGTTTGGCTTGAAAACTTCAAGCTTTAAATATTTTGGGCTTGGCTTGATTTTCAAGCTTTTTCAAGCCTTTTCAAGCTATTTAAAGCTTTTTCAAGCTTTAGAAATGCTCATGCTCACAGTAGGTATATGGGTCTTGAAATCCAGTAATAGCTGTTCGGTATCAAGATTTAAATATAAATATCGAGATGAATTAAATTAAATATATATCGATATACCGATAAATCCGATATATCGATGTATTGTAACGATGTATAAATCACGTTTTGTTTTACATAAATTTATTGTGGTACAATTGAAAAATATCTTCTTATGCGTAAAGGTAAACAAAACGATAAAATAAAATTTATGAAACTTACATCAAGTGTTTTTTCTTTGTCATTATTAAAATATAAAAATATTGAAATGTATATTTTATTCATTTATCAACATAAATAAATTATCTTTTATTAAATATTTACCCTTCAATTTTTATGTTTCTTCTATTAGTTTCGTTGACTGCATTCATTCAAGTGGGCATATGCATTAGTTAGACTTTATTGTATTTTAATAACTAAAATGAATAGTACTTAAGTTCATAATACTACTTTTACTCGAAATGACCTCCCAACAAACTTTTAAAGTTTGTCTTACTGTATAGTTCATATTCACTCTATGACAAGACTCGAAACACGCAACAACAGTCTTCACATAAATACATAAATACATTTTGGAATGTACAATGGAATGAAAATAACCTGAGAATGACCTTTTATACCTATTTCAAATACATCTGGAAATCATAAAACCCTAAGGACGGAAATTTCCCCGAAATTTTGTTTGTTCGTGACATAAATACATACTCGCCTCTTATGAAATTTCTACCGATTTTTGAGTACAGAATCATGTAAGTTAAATACATAAATATAATTACACTAAATTATGTCCAAATTCAAATAGCACAAAAATAAATACCCTCAACGATACGGATATGTGATTATTACCGAAATTTGTGAATAAAAGCAAATTAAAAATCCCCAGAACTAGGTTATATATTTATTTGCTTATTTATTAATTCATATTTTTGGAAAAAATAAATACTTGTATCAAGGTAAATATTTAAAAGAGAATGCTCTCATTGTCGGTACATTGTTATTGTCTATTACACCTGTCACAGACAAGATCGGTTTATTAGGGATACATTAGGGGTTGAGCTAAAAATATCATTGGAAATCTTTGAATATAAATATACATATCCACAAACAGAAATTATCTCGTCTCTATGATTCGGAAATACCAGAATAACAAAACATTGTACAAAATGAAACTTCATCATACGTATTCTGTCACTCAATTATTGTAGAGTATATTATGATTTATTATAATTTTTATTCTGCAGCAAAATGATCTATTTACAGTATTCCAATAAGTACGAGTAATAAATATTATGTGTTAAAGCTTGATGCTTGGTGTATTTAAAATCAAGTTAGTTAAAATTTAAATGAATATTGATTATACTCTATCCGTTTTAACTATAGAGTGGGGGGAAGATAGTAGTGTGTAGGTTTATGTGAAATGTAATCAGATAAATTTAATAATTTTTTTTTTTTTTGTTGAAATTCAAATTTAATTTCTTAAAGATTTGGGCTTATAATTAAGTAAATAAAATAAATAAGTATATCATCACAGCTTATTACCCATTGTTGGGTGTGCCAATCGGCTTTGTACACACACACACACATATATATATATATATATATATATATATATATATATATATATATATATATATATATATATCGGTAATGATGAAATATTTGCACCGTAAGGGCGCTTACCAAGCGTCACCTCACGGTCACTCATTGCTGGTGTGGAGATTGCACCACAGGGATTAATTTTGTGCCATTTAAAATTCGAAATAATCGAACTTGGTTCTCCAGATTCGCGACTTGACACTCAGGCACGTGGCCTCGAGACCTTGCAGCTTATAATTAATTCCAGTTACTTAAAAATTTAAATATTTAATTAATTAATTTTTATACAAAATACGTTTAACTTGACAATAATAAGTATTTTAAAAAAATAAATAGTTTTCTATATGTAATGATTGACATTTGCAATAAATTGTGTGTTATCATTTTTATCATACATTTTATATTAATGTAGGAAAAAGATAAAACAATAAAATTATATTATCATTTATCATTATGTATTTAAAACTTTTTCAACATTTTATATACTTATTTTGCATACTTGATTGTGTGCGCGAACTACAATGTGCGATTAGTTGGTTCAGATTGAGAAAATAAGAGGTCTTTGCATAATAAGAATGATGAAGGGTATAGTTTCCTATTTATAAATTTTTGAAGCTTACTAGACTGACAGGTAATGAAGGCTGGTCTTTTTGGGAACTCCAATTCTAAGAAGTTCGCAAAAATGTGCCGAAGCAATAAGAAAGTACATTACCACCATAAAATTACGGTTTTGTCGGCCTTGACAACATTTCTTAAGAAAAGCTTGAAAAAGCTTGTTTTTAACCAAGCTACTTGATAGTCGGAGGTTTGGCGTGACTTGAAAATTCAAGCTTTTTTAAATGTTGGGCTTGGTTTAGCTTGGGCTCGGAACAGAAATTTGGCTTGGCCTGAAGTCTAGCTTTTTTGAACGGCTTGGATTGATTTTTCAAGCGTTTTCAAACCAAACTAAGCCAAGCTTTCAAGCTTCAAGCCAAGCCCGTGAATCTCTAGTTCATGCCAAAATCAGCCAAGTGAAAGTAAACATAAGTGATTAACATTTGATATGTTTTTGGCATTTTCATATTTGTCTTTAAGTTAAATGATTAAATGTTAAATGATTATACATATTGTAGCAGGCGGGTCTTTTGATTTGTTTTGGAGGAGTTGACAGATTTTGATATAATTTTGATGTTGAACATCGAGCTGGTACAGCTCATAAGAATGCTGATGCATTATCAAGAAGACCGTGCCCAAAAGAATGTCCACACTGTAATCTTGCCGAAGCAAAGGCTCATAGAACAACAGTCATCGATGATAACTGGCAACCCGAGCAAATAAAAATAGATCAAGAGAATGATCCGGAACTTAAAATCATTTTTGAATGGAAAAATAAAGGACAGAGGCCAGCGTGGCAGCAAATTGCTCCAAATTCACAGGTCGTAAAGTCATATTGGGCGCAATGGTATTCGTTAATTGTGGAAGATGGCGTCTTGAAACGTATTTTTGAGCATTCGGATGGAACCGAGAAGAGAGAGCAATTGGTGATACCCAGAAATCGAATTTCAGATGTACTGAGATATCTTCATGACGGAGTCGGAGGAGGACACTTCGGAGTGATGAAGACGAGAACGTAAACTTTTCTTTTAAAAGATTTATTTTACTTTCTTGGTTTTTAATTTTCTCTTCTAAACTCCGAGAAACCTCTTCAAATTGTAGTCTCACTTTTTCTTCTAGTAGTGCAGAATTTTCTATTAGTTGATTTTCAAACTTCTTGGCATTTTCTATTAATTTTTCTTTTAAATTAAATTTCAATTCTTCTTTTAAATTTCTTAATTGTTCTGCCATGCAGTGGTCAACTTCAAACAAATACTTGTCAGGATCATCACCGGCGTCGGCGACAGCTTGACGGAGACGATGTATCAATGTTGTCTTCGAGCCTGTGGTTTCCAAGCCACGTTCTTCCAGTTCTGTCTTTAAATCGACGACTTTTAAGTCTTTTAACAACAGCTTTTTAGTAGCCATAATGCCATAATCCAATCTGTCACAATAAACCAAACTTATCTTAATATGTGAAACCCCACACCTGACACCAATGTAATGGTTTATTACTTTTTAATAAATAAGACAAAAACACATAGAAATACAAAGTCACAAACAATATATATTTCAGTTACAATTCAGAAGAAATTCATAAACGTCAAAATTATATCAAAATCTGTCAACTCCTCCAAAACAAATCAAAAACCCCGCCTGCTACAATATACATTTATTGAACAAAGTTCTCTGCTTGTAACAAAACCGTGAAATATACACTACAGACTATTACAGAAACTACATAAAAAATAGTATCGTTTTGTAAAATTTTCTGGATTTTCTTCAATTTCTTCTTCTTCTTCTTTGACAACAGTAAGGACAGTTATAGCAAAGTCGGTACTTGAAAAAATTTTAAACATTGCACGATATTTTCTACTTTTGTCAGAAACGTGGTCAGAAACATGACATGCACCACAAACTGTCATAATACATAAAGGAAAACTATATCGTGGTACCGTCTAATGTAAATGCCTCGTGTAATTGATATACCGTCATCGTACCGTCATTGTACCGCTAATGTACAATAACGGTACGATACTTCTTGATCCAATGTATTTTAATGGTCCTATTTACATCTACGTTCTCAGTACGATGACGGCTCTGTGATATTTACTGATTTACATTAGCGATACGACCAGGGTACGGCATAGTTTTTTTTTTCTATTGAAAAAATAAATATTCTATATTATAGTAACAGCGTAGTATTTCCATGCAAGAGGGAGTGGAAGCTTGTGTTTGAAGAATACGTGCACTTCCAGTTGACGTTCATGCCAAAATCAGCCGATTGAAAATAAACATATGAAATTAGGTGATTGACATTTGACATATTTTTGATTTATTCATATTTCTCTTTTAGTTAAACCAAAATGTTGTCAAAATGAGCTAAAAATGAGAAATGATTACACATATACATTTACTGAACAAAAATTCTCCGTTTATAACAAAACGCTAAAAATACACTACAGATTATTATAGAAAGTACATAAAAAATAGTATCGTTTTGTAAAATTTTCAACTTTTGATAGAAACATGACATGTTAAAAACATCTAAAGCTTCATTTACATCCACAAACCGTACAATAATACATAAAAGACAAAACT
This sequence comes from Harpalus rubripes, assembly GCA_963082715.1. NCBI lineage: Eukaryota > Metazoa > Arthropoda > Insecta > Coleoptera > Carabidae > Harpalus > Harpalus rubripes. The sequence continues at coordinate 39,790,616 of OY720454.1, forward strand.
ATATTGTCATGGTATTTTATTATGTTCGTAGCGTCGTGGTACCGTCTAATGTAAATACCTCGTGTAACTGACATACCGTCATTGTACCGTTATTGTACCGTCATTGTACCGCTAATGTAAATCAAGCCTAAATCAGTAAATATCAATGTGTCGTCATCGTACCGTTGTTGTACGGTGAACGTAGATGTAAATGGGGCCATTAAAATACATTGAAGAAAGAAGTATCTGTAACGTCATTGTACCGCTAAAGTAAATACAGCCTTACTGGGTATGCAATGCAATTTTAAATTTTCTTGATCTCAGCATAGCCAGTATCAATTACATGTTATGCAATAAGCGCAGAAAATGATAGTAAGAGCCATAACGAGCTATAGTTTTTAAATTTCGTGCAGAGATATTTTTGTAATTCTCCATTTCCTTACACTTCCCTCTCCTGTATTTTATTTTACATTGTTCCTTGTTTGTAAAAAAAATCCTACTCTTTACCCTATCAATAAAAAAGTTCACACGTACTGTGGGGAAATTATACATATATAAATGTTACATAAAAGCAATCCAAAACGTAAATAGTTTTAAAAAAGAGCTCAAGGAAAATTTAATTCGTCACTATTTTTATTTCATTGATAATTTTTTTAAATTTGACCATCGTTAATTAATTTATTTTAACTTTTAATTTTTTAAATGTTTTCGATTGGCTTATAGTATTTCTTTGTATGTTTACCAGTCATTTTATTGTCTATATCATTGTATTTTTTTATTCTTACTTGTAATTATAAGTTTTGACTGGCCATTGTTGTACGTATTCGTATTTTTTTATTTGTGCCAAATAAATTATTATCATTATTCATGAAGGAAGTTCTCATTCATGCAGTGCTTTTGATTTCCATTCATATAAAAATGTTTCTTATTATTCATCTGACAAAAAATTACTTTTTATAATTTTTTTAGGTATCTTTCAAACTACAAAAATGTACAAATACGGGTATAATTTCTGTGATATATACATATAAAATGGCTATATTTTTAGTTTCAAGTTTCAAGTGAAGTACCTTTAAATTTATAAATTGGTTTAAAATTTAAATTCAATTTCAAATTGCACAGATTGAAAATTGTTTATTTGGATAAATTGAGACATGTAGTTAAGAAAAAGTACATAGAAAATAAAAACTAACAATTATTTTATTTATTTATTTATTTATTTATTTTATTTGTTGACTATATTACAAAAAAAAGTTTATAGTACGTCAAAATATAAGATAAAAAATTCATATAAATCAACAGAAAAATATAAAAATATTGCATATATATCATTTCAATATTCTAGTCAAAATTTACTCGTCAAAAATTCATTTAAACTGTAAAAGCAATGTTTTAAAAGAAATATTTTAATTGTATTTTTGAATTTTTTATGTTCCATTCGCTTTACATAGTCTGGTAGTTTATTATAAAGGTCAAAATTTAAGCTATGTTTTACTGATTTCTGTAATTTATAACGGGGCTTTCGTAATAATGTAGCAGATCTTGTATTATAAGAGTGAATATCTCCATTCGTCAACAGATTATGTTTTGAATTATGAATTTCAAGTAAAGAATAAAAAACAAATAAACAAGGTAAAGGCATTATTTTTAATTCGATAAATGCTTGGCGACAACTATCTCTGTATCCTAGACCAGATAAAATTCTGATTGCCGTCTTTTGCAATCTAAAAATTTTAATTGAATGTGAAGAATTTCCCCACAGTAAAATTCCGTAGGAAATCACCGAGTGAAACAATGAAAAGTACACGGTTTTCAAAGTGACATTATCGACTATAAATTTTAATCGTCTCAATAAAAATAAAACACTAGATAATTTTTTACTTATATATGTTACATGAGATAACCCATTTAGTGAGGGTTCAATAAGCAATCCAAGAACTGAAACAGCGGAATCTTTATTCAATTTACTATCGTTAGAGATAATCATCTGTTGAGTTTTTTCTTTATTTAAAAGTAAATTATTAGCGGAAAACCATTTTTCAGCTTTTTGAGTGCTAGCATCTCTTACTCCCAATAATGATTCATAATCATTAGCACTATTAATAAGTGTGGTATCGTCAGCGAAAAGGACACTATTGCAGGGCCTCATATAGTTACTGAAATCATTTATATAAATTAGAAAAAATAAAGGGCCTAAAATAGAGCCCTGCGGTACACCATACTCTATACCTTTACACTTGGATGATGTCCCTTCAATAATAACAATTTGTTCCCGATTGTGTAAGTAAGAACTTAATAAATTCAATGGTGTCCCGTCTATACCATAGTGTTTAAGTTTCGTTAAAAGTATTTGGTGGGATACACAATCAAATGCTTTAGAAAGGTCGCATAAAGTAACAGCCGTATGTTTTCCTTTTTCAAGATCTTCTATTACTTTTTCTATGATATTCAAAACAGCTTGACTTGTCGAACGTCCTCTTCGGAAACCAAATTGTTGACTATTTAGAACGTTATTGTCATCAAAGAACTTTAACAGTCTATTTTTTAGAATTTGTTCAAATACTTTAGATAGAGTTGGAATTATGGAAATGGGTCTGTAGTTCTCAACTTTATTGTGATCTCCTTTCTTGAAGAGCGGAATCACTTTAGTTTTTTTAAAAATATCCGGATAAATGCCTGTCTCGAAGCATTTATTTATCAAAGATGTTAAAGGTTCAGTAACAAAATCAATAATCTTTTTTAAAAAATTATTGCTCATATTATACAAATCCAAACAATTTGAATTATTTAAGGATTTTATGGCATTGTAAACTTCTACTACATCGGTAGGTTGAAGGACAAAATTAGAAGTGGTAGAATCGTTAACACTTATCAAAATATCTTCTGCTTTATACTGACAATCTGCAATACTTTTAATTATGTCGATTGCTACAGTTGTAAAGTAATCATTAAAATCATCTGGCGATAAATCTTGGTGTACAGTTTTAGAAACGACCTTATTACGCTCAGAATTTATAAGACGCCAACTATCTTTACATTTGTTGGTTGATTCATAAAGAAAATTACTATACGCTGTTAATTTTGCATGTTTAATTTCATCTCTATAATATTTAAGTTTTGTTTTATATAGATTCTTAAAGCATACACTTTTCGTACTATTAAAACAAATACTAATAGATTCTAACTCTTCTCTTATTTTCTTTAGTTTAAAGTTAAACCAATTTACAGGTGGTTGATCTGATTTTACTGTATATTGTTTTAGAGGAAAGAATATATCGATCAAATAGACTAACCAATTTATTAAAATTTGTGCGTGTTCTTCAGCTGGTAAAGAACAATCAACGAAAATATTGTTAAAGTCAGTAATATTTAAAGCATACTTAAAACATTCGATATTTTTTCAGTGAAACTCCTCACACTTCTAATTTTTTGTTTCTGTGAGTTGTTTACGTTTAGAAGTACAAAATATTGGCCAAAATGGTCTGACAGGCAAGGATCAAGAACTCCCGCTTTGAATTTTTCTGAATGAAGATTTGTAATAAAGTTATCAATACAGCTGCTCGAAGTTTCAGTAACTCTAGTAGGCTCCGCAATAGTAGCCCTGAGTCCATAAGAATTAATTAAATTTAAGAAATCATATGAATCATTATTGGGATTAAAATTTGAAAGTTCAATATTGAAATCTCCTGTAATTATTATTTTTTTATGATGACATTCAAGATCTTCTAACATTTTTTCAAAATTATCCATGAATAAAGATATATTACCTTTGCCAGTTCTGTATACAGCAATAAGAATAATATTGAAGTCGATTAATTCTGCGCCACATACTTCTATATTAAACAATATGTTGTACCTGTTTAAATCTAATATTTTATATGCAATATTGTTTTTCACAAAAATGCCTACACCTCCATGTTTAGTTGGATTTCTACAAACAAATGAAATTAGTTCATAAGAATAAAAATTAATAGTATTTAGTGATTCTTTATGGAGCCAATGCTCCGTTATACAAATAATATCGAAAGGGTAATCTTTTAAAAATATGGAGAGTTGATCTACTTTATTGCCTATTGACTGAATATTGACATGAAATATACTCACACTAAAATCTTTACATTTATTTATAAAATCATAAACAGAGTCACTAGAGGTTATTTGTTTTTGACTATCTGCTGTTTTTTCTGAAAAAACGGTTTAATATGAACTCCTGCTGGCCATATAGAAGGGTCCATAGCTTTGTCCTTATTTGTATGGTGAACTGATATTTTGAAGGATGAATACATATCCGGATACTTTGAGTCTAGTTTCAGTACAATGACCTCAGGAAACACTGTTTTTAGATAATTTTCAATGTCATTTTCACTAGTCCTTGGAGCTAATCTAAAAACATGAAGTGAAGAAAAACGAGGTGCAGCTTTTAATGTTGTTACAGTTATGTTTGTGTCCATATTTCCAAAAGTGTCTTATTAGGTCTTTTTATGTGTTCTTTTACGTGTTTAATTTCACCATTAATTATACTTACACTTTCACTTTTATTATTGTCAGTATTATTGTCTACTTTATTTGTATTTGTTTTATTTTTATTGTCCAAAACATTATGGGTTTTTTTCTCATTAATTTTACGTTTATTTTCGTGTTTACCTTTGCTGCCATTTTGATCTTGTGAATTAAACGTGTGTGGCTCAGTCGATAGAATTGAAAAAGTATTATTTGTATTTAAGTTTAAATTGCTAGGATTTTTATCGTCAGTTTTTGATGGTAAGATAATAGATGGCTCACCGTGTTCTGTTTTATTTTTATTTTTTAATAGAGACACATGGTCATTTAATATATCGATAGTTTGTGATTGATTTTGAATTAAACTGTCTTTGTTTTTTATAATTTGTTTTAAGTAATAAATTTTACATTTTAATACGTGTATAATATTAGAGTCTGTATCATTATTATTAGCACTCGAAAAGGATGAGTCAATATCATCGTCATCTTCAGCACAACAATTTATCATATTTTCACCCACTATAGGTAGTTTTAAAATTGTTGCACAACTTGTGTGTGACACTACGTTACATTTAATGCACTTTGGACCCGATTGGGCAACTTTGTGACATCTTTTGCACTGATTTTCTAACAAAGTTAGAGCACATAAATTTTTCACATTATCACTTTCAGCCATCTTGAATATCATTAGAACATTTTATTAAGAAATAAAAGCTTAGTAGTAACATTATACATTTTATCTTTTTTGTCAGGTCTAGTTATCTACAAAATGATAAGTAAAACTTTACACTTTTACTGAAAATCATGTTTCATTTCTACTCCGTGAATTGAAAAGTACTTAAATAAAAATTAAAGATGTTATCAATGAGTTATTCCAAATGTAAATCAATAAAATAATATAATTTTTACAACACTTAATAAAAACCAAAATGAAAATTTTATTAGCTCATTTTATTTAGTCACACTAAATAATGTTGATCGAAAGTACTGTTAAAATAATAAATGCAAAATTAAAAATATGCATATAGAACGAGGTTCTTGCAAACATAAAAAATTTATTTCCCCAACACTATTTTGGAAACTACACATTCCACAACTAAAAATTATGTTGGAATCAATATTATTCCAACAAATCGTGTGGTATAAATTCCGTATGCCGTTTGGAATAATTCCACACGGCTTTCGGCAAATCAGAATCTGTTTAGCCGCATATTAGCGCGGAATATCAAATATCTTGGTTTGGTTGCTATGGTTTTGATGTTTTGAACACTTTTGGAGTTTTCTGTTAATTTTTACAGATTTTTGTAGATCTTTAGAGCAGTAAGTTTATCTAAATAATAATATATTACTTAGAAAATTAACTAAATTTTGTAGAGAAAAATGTCGAGTGGCAATGAAGATATACTTGATGTCCGTTTTTCGAGGCGCGCCATTGGGATCTCGGAAATTATATGAGATACGAAGTCGGCTAAATTGGGACAAAGTTGCCTCATTAGTAGGCTATTTTAAAGATAAATATTAGTGAAAATGAAGAACATAAACATACAAATAAACATATGGCAATATTTAACTTATTATTTCTTTTGTTTCAATACCACAATCATTGTTTCTACTATATAAAATTAATAATTGTTGCATATTTGCTGTTTGAAACAAATGAACATCAATAAATTGCACCCTTGGAAAGCTATAAAAATTCTCCTTTTATTGTTGAAGTTTTCCAATATGACGAACATATAAAAATCATAACTTTGACATCATAACTCGAAATCTAACAGTAATAAAAAAAATTGAGCATAGTCGTTCGAAAGAAAATAAAAAAGTGTCCTAAAGAAGTATAAACCCATATTATTTTACAGCAAAATTTGATTTTTTTGCGTTTTTCTAGTGACCTATGAATATAGTTTCCGAGATTCTAATGGTGCGCCTCGAAAAACGGACACCTGTAGATATAGAATGTATGCCACCAGAAATAAGGGAACTAGCTAATGATACAATGGGCCAGTTATTACGAAAAAAAATCTAATGTGGCCAGCACATTACCTTCCGTAAGTTCTATGTACTTTGTACAAATTTCATACGGAAAGTTCCTTGCTAAATTAAATATTCTATTTCTTGTACATTACCTTCCGGCAGTTGCATGTATTTTATGCAAATTTCATACAGAAAATTATTATTTTGTGACATTTTCTATATACAGTGTAATGTATCTGCAGAAATAAAAGATTTATTATTATTAATATTATTATTATTATTATTATTATTATTATTATTATTATTATTATTATTATTATTATTATTATTATTATTATTATTATTATTATTATTATTATTATTATTATTATTATTATTATTATTATTATTATTGCTTGTACGTTACCTTAAAGCAGTTGTATGTATTTTATACAAATTCCATACAGAAAGCAAAAGATCCTATATATCCAGTAAAATTATATGACAAACACACTATGTCAATTTCACTTGACACTGACATCTTTCAATCAGAATTTTCTTAATAAAGTAGCTGTTTCCATAGCCATGGCTACTTTATGAAATTTAATTTCTTTATAATTTTTTAACTCTATTTCCATTTAATATTAAGTATAAAATGCAGTCAAATCGTATAGAGAATAAAATATTCTTTAATATTTATAATATCAAATGTGAAAAAATTATATTTAACATAGTTTTTTCAAGAAAAACTGTTAAAATCTTCAAATGATGGTACTTCCGGTTGACCAATTGTAACCAAAATCTAATCAGCTCTTCATATGGATGTAACGAAGAAGTATACGAAAAAATTATAATTTTTGTAACTGTAGTATTAGAGTTATCGCAGACGAAAATTTTGTTACACACACACACACACACACACACACACACACACACACACACACACACACGCGCGCGCGCGCGCACACACACACACACACACACACACACACACACATCCACACACACACACACATACATACATACATCATCGTAAAAATAGTAAATTCGTATTCTATGGACCCTAAAACGTGCTTATTGATTAAAAACTCATGATCGAATTTTTTGACCAAAGACAATACCTTCCTTACCTAAAGGTGACGGAAGGTAAAAAAGCAAAAGAAAGGTATAAATGCTGATGTTATAATCAATTTATGGACTGGCGTTAAAAAAATATTTGATTGTTCTGATAATTGTTATAATCAAACAACATTTTCTGAATAATTTCTAAAATCTTGTTGGAGAAAGTATAGTCCAAACACGTTTGGAATGGCATAATCCACACTCGCAAACCGTAGTCCTCGCCTTCGGCTCGGACCACAAACTTTTTGCTGGTGTGGAATATGGGCCATTCCATTAAAATGGCGACTGTGTATAACAATTACTTCAATATTTTTATATTTTACATTTACCCTAATTGATCATATAATATAGGTTCATAGGTCTTCTAATAATATAAAACCCAAATGTCCGCGTAGGTGTGTGTCAGCCAATTAATCATCAATCACGCACAATTGCCAATATTATTGGCTACATAACTTTAATTAAACAAAAATTATATTTTATTCTCAACTAACTGTACCAGATAGTAGCTATCTCGTAGCGACTACGAGTATGAATGTTTGCAGTTTTCAACCAAATATACACGTATCATGTACCTTTAAATAGTAAGTACTTAAAAATTCTACACCAGCTGTCTCATTTTTAATATCAGCCGCGAATAGTACTTCTTACATCTAATATTTCCCACAGTAAAATACAGTTACCACATACGGTACGCCACAGCCACACATCACATCTTCCAGTGTTTAGTGGTTAGAGTAGCGATAACGGCCGATGCCAATGGGTGTATAGTGGTGTCCCGCGTCGCCACGAGATGGACACGAGAGATAAGAGAGGGGTGCGAGCCAAGGACCACCCGTTCACACGAACTGGTGCAACCAAGGCTGATTGCATCACTTTGCCTAATTTCCAACTTTCCCAGACACGAGAATGAGTACATCAAGGGAGCAATTGATTGGAATGATTGCATAAGATGAGATAAAAGAGTAAAATAATGTTTGAACTTGTCAGTTTTGGGTTACAGTGATTTATATTGTGGATAATGAAATATAAATATGAATCGGTCTTACAATTTCTATAAATAAACATATCATGGTTTATTTCCCATTTCTGGGAATGCTAAACTTGAGCTGTTGCGAGAATTTCTATATGCCTTCTAAGCATTCAATTTAAAAAAAAAAAACTTTAAATAGACTAAAATTTGAAAATATCGCTAAATATCAATTAGATATTTTACAATAGGGGAATATCACTAAGTGAAGTTTAAATATTTTGATAATATCGAGGGGTGAATCACTCCTTCAATTTTGTACAAAAGATTGTACAATCATGGGATTGTAAGACGATTGTAATGATTGTATGCAAAAATGTACAATATTTGTAAAGATTGCAATGTTGTAATATTAATTATTTTACAATTTTTAATATAATATTTAACTACAGAATTCACTCAAATTCTTTATACTTCTTGATAATCTAAATTAAACCAAATCTTTTTTAAGAAAAAAAAATTGTTGACCTATTACGAGGCCATTTTAATGGTGTTTCGTTATTTGAGAAATAATCCATAAGTCACTAGATAGAGGCAAAAATATAAATTTTAATTTTTATTATTTTTACCTTCATTTATTTCAAACAACAAAAATATAACAATTATTAAATTTATAAACATTATTTTTAAAATAATCACTGAACATTTCTTAAATTTCGTTATAAATATGCCATTGCCTATTATGACATCCATATAAAAATGTTAAAATTAATTGAAGCACAAGATTTTATAAATTTTGAGAAATGAATAAAGAAATTATCAATGAAAATATTTAAATTATCATTTTGAATGGTGTTTTTCAATTTCATGTAACAAACTTTGTTTTAGTCCCCTAAAGATGTGCATATCAAAATCAAATATTACAGATTTGAAAAGTATTCGTAAAAAGAAAAAACTGTTTAATTTACAAATTGCCTACCTATATCTAATGGCAGCGATCTATACATTTTTGCTCAAATCACAAAATATCTAACATTAAAATGTCCTTCTAAATGGGCAAAATTTTTGTTTAATTTAATCGCCTTCGTATCTTTTATATATCTCGAGATCCCCATATTGCTCAAGTTATCCTGGACATATTTGACTTTATATTAACAGTTAAAATTGAATTAAATCAAAAATACTAGCGAAAATAGTGAATATGTTTACTTCACTAAGGCAAACACTATCCACTGCGGCCTATGGCTCTTTTGGCATTTTCATTGCGCATAAAATGTGATTGTAAAGACTGTACATGGTTGTAATGATGACTGTAAGTGATTGTAGCGTGATTGTACGTGATTGTAAAGATTGTAACTGACTGTAACGTGATTGTAATGATTTTAAATGAATGTAGTGATTGTAGGCAACGATTGTAATGAATGTATATATGATTATAAGCGATTTGTACAATGATTGTAGGAGTGTGATTCACCGCTCGGATAATATATACTAAAAATATATCAGGTAAGTAGCCTAATAATAAATATAAAAGTCAAAATTATATTATCTTGTAATTAAAAATCGAAATTAAAAGTACTACGAGTTGAAAACGGTCGCCACATAAAAATCCGGTTATAACGTATATCCGGCCCTGGGAATATTATAGGTACTTTAACGTAAGAAAATTTACCATAAATAAACTCCAATTTTATATATACCGGGTGTCTACTTTTTTGTGGACTATAGGAAATACAATGGTAAAATTTTCATATTGCTCTAAACTCTGCCCAATTAATTTTAGAACAAAAGTGTAAATACAAAAAATGTTCAGAATTTAAAAAAGTCCAAAATTATTGTTTGCATGCGTTTCGTTTGAGTGCCATGAGCATTTTTACAAAATTTTAAAGAGTTGTATTGCTTGAATTTGGCAGATGACATCTGTCATAAAGTTTTTATAATCATTGAATTCGTTAAATTATTTATCAGTAAGCAAGGATGCATACCATCGTAGAAAAAGCTCAATGGAACAATATGAACAATTAAATATCAATTAATAAACTTTTATCTGTGAAAGTCAAACAATACGACTATTTGAATTGCATATTTTGTCTTGCATGGTACTCTGTAAAAAGCTTAAAGACGGATATTTATTTTACGTTTATCTCATGGCAAGAACTTATTATTTCAATAAAGTTACGCTCATTTGATGCAGTATTTAATTCTGAACATTTTTTATATTTACACTTTAGTTCTAAAATTAATAGGTCAGAATTTACAGACATATGAAAATTTTACCATTGTATCTATGGTCCATAAAAAAAGTAGACACCGGTATATAAAGTTTACACACCGGCAAAGTGATAAAACAAAAATGTCGAAAAGAGAATTTTGGAATACACGTTTAATGATTCACAATAAACTATAATGACAGTTTGAATGACATATGACTGATGACAATATGATATTTTACTTCAATTATATTTTCTCTCTGCGCCATAGAAACATACTCTAGGGCCGCATACGTACTTCCGGTGGTATTTAATATTTAATTTTTTTTTTCGCAGTAAATGATACTATTATTTTTTCATGTAGAATAACATATAAAATTTTCAAAAATTATAATACTCCCCTATTAGTTTTTGAAATTTGTGAAGTATTTTAAAAAATTCACTTGATCTGAAACAGAATCTAACGTCAGTTCATACAGCTTAACATGTAACAAATTATTGCTTTACTTTTATTGGGTGTGAATGACACCTGTATTTAATTTGACGTCGCAGGAGTGGGGGGTTGTTTTTCATGACTATTTCTGGCGCCAAACTTTTTATTTAATTATTTACGAAAAAAACAAATTATTATTATATTTTTATTACTATGAAAAATATTGCATAAAATTTCACATAAAATACTTTTTAAAAGATATGAACCTGGCTTATTCGGTAATAATTAATATATCCATGATGCTGTTGAGAGCATTTACTAGGCTATCAAATGAGTGTTAGTCAAGTAGGTAATGATAAATGTTATGGTAAATTAATGTGTAAACCAGTAAAACATTGTCTATTACGAACAGAGTTGCGACCTGACAAAATATCTGTTTATAATTTATAAATTATTCCGAATAAATTTGAATTTCGCTAATAAATAAATTTATGATCGTCAAGAACAGGTTTAACAAAATGTAATTATCTTTTTAAATTTTATTTTTGTTGGCTCTGAAATATACATAAATTTTTATTAATATTAATAATTTGTCAAATTTTTTTTTGCTTATATTCTTATTTTCATCTCGAGCTTCTTTTTAATTTTTTAGATATAAACAGATAGCGACTAGAAAAGCAATTTAATTTATGACGTTTTAAACAATAGCTTATATGGCTTCTGGTGCTACCACAAAACATTATAATTTTATAGCTATACAGTTGAAAATTTTCACATCATATATTTACCTTTAAATGGCCAATAATTCGCTAAAATTACATCATAAACTTAGAGTGTAGACACATCTTTATTCCAACCACAAAATAGTATTTAAATTTTATTATTTTACTGTCCCATAAACAATATTGAGACCGGTTATTACCCTATCATATGCAACAATAGATTTAATAGAACAGGGGAACCGTACAGAAATTCAGGTGAGGTGGTTATTTTCGCACCCTCCTAGGGGTAAATTTATTATATATTCATATCAGAAGTATGTGCCATAATAATTAGGAAACAACGAGAAACAAATAGTGATATTTATTTGCATAAGTACGAATACCTATAGATATGCACCAACATTAATAATAAATTTATTATTTATCTAATTATTAAAATTAAAAATATATGAACTATTTTTGATTTTAGACATTTATCTGATACTGATAATTTTTCAACTGCATAAAAAAATATTGGGGTAGATACCAGTAAATCACCGGTATTTTCTAAATTTTGTTTCATAAAGCTACTTATGTAAAATATGAAATACTGCAGTATACAAATTTACTCTAGTATTTACTTAGGTATGAATAATTTCATTTCATAAAAACTACATGTCGAAATTTACTGCAGTATATTAAATCCAGAAATTACCCCAGTCGGAAGGTGGGTAAAATAAAGATAACAAAGTGTTTAAAATACAAATATTTAATTTATTATTAATATTTTTGATAATAAAAATTCGTTTTTTACTTATATTTGTGACCCATTTCAAATTTTTATTTTGCATTTACGAAATGTTTTATATTGTGTTCACTGTTTATTAGTACAGGAAGGTAGTGGAAATTCCTCTACAATATTGAAAATTTTCTTTTTCAAAACATTTTGCTACCTTTAATCCCCTAATGACTGTAGATTCTTTTCCAATTATTTCTCACCTCAGCCAGTTTCTTGTCTATTTTTGCATTAAAATGTAGTATATTTACAAAAGTTAAATAAATATTATAAATGAAAAAAGATTTGAACGATTGCATCTGAGTTTGGTTTAAATATAAGGAAGATTAATTAATTAGGAGTATTTAATATCTAGTAGTAAATAAATCGTTCAAAAATTTATTTTTTCTAAGATTGCACAAATTATTATCTCACAAAGCATTGTGTATCATTAGTTAGTAATCCCAAAGAAACTGAAAAATCTTAAACTTCATTCCATTTCTTCTGTTCTGCATTTCATATTAAATTATTGGAAAATTTACCAAACAGAATATCTTTATATTTTAATATTTCCTGAAAGAAACTATAACTTTTATCAAAAAATCACAATTTCTTTTTGACAGAATTTTATGGCGAAGATGAATTTCGTAGTAGATATAGATTTACAAAGAACACAGTTTTGCAGACTATTTTACCCTTAATAATACATGTAAAGGAATTGGTCAGTAAGTCGGATTATAAAAAATGTTTCTGAAATAATAGCAGGTTATTTGCCGGAGTACATAAAATTTCCTGAAAATAAAAATAAATTTTGGAGTATTGCAAATTTTCCTGTAGTAAGCGGATGTATAGATTGTACACATATTCCCATATCAAATCCTGGGGGCGATAATGCGGAAATATTTCGGAACCAGAAAGGATACTTCTCATTGAATGTTCAGGTCGTAGCTGGACCTCAATTAGAAATTCTAGACATTGTCGTGAGGCATCCCGGGTCTGGACATGATAGTCTAATATTTAATAGAAGCGCGCTTCGCGTATTGAGCAAAATCATGTGGAGGGTTTACTTTTAGGGGATAATGGGTATCCGTGTAGAAATTATTTACTGACACCAGTAATTAATCCAGAAACCAATGGTGAAATGAGATATAATTATGCACACATCAGAACAAGAAATATTGTTGAACGTCTCTTTGGTGTTTGGAAGAGGAGATTTCCGTGTTTGAGAAGGGGGCTATCAACAAAATTCAATACATCTCTAGCTATTATATGTGCTGCTGCAACATTGCAAAATATAGCAATTGCTTCAAATGAAAATAACATTGTGGAAGAAGTAGATAATGCCAATGAAAATATTCCAGTTACAAATAATGAAAATAATCAGTTAGGGTTATTATTTAGAAATGAATTTATTAACCAACATTTTAGGAATAATAATAATTAACAAAATTTATTTTAAGTAATATTTTTAATTTCTCTTAATTATTTGTTATTTTGTGTTATAAATCTTTTTAATTGCAGTATGGCCAAATGTCTTTTGGCCTCCAGTTTTTTTTTGCTACTAGCTGTTTTTAATTGTTGTTCTTCTATTTTCATCCGTATTTTATATATTTCTTCTTGTTGTTTAATGGCTTCTTCAATTTTTTAAATTCTTAAATTAGATTCCGTATTTAAATTGGCCAGTTTGTTCTTTTTGTTGGCACTAGAACTAGTGTTACTACTAGCACTGGTGTTATTACCAGCACTAATATTAACACTAGAAGTAGTATTATTATTTGAAATGTTTGAATGAAGTGTATCTACATTATATGTGATGTCGAACCTGAGTCTACTACAAATATGTCACATTATGTATTTTTAAAGAGTACGCAGTTCTATTTTACAAGAATACTTTTTATTTGTAATATTTTACATTTACATGTCAAAACCTCATAATCATATATAACAACTGAATATTTTTTTTAATTCTAATTGTTCACATCTAGCAGCCAAGTAACAAAAACATTCAACTTCAAACTATATTTTAAAATTTATAATCTTTACTTTTAACACCTTCTCCTAAAGATTATAAATTTTAAGTTCACAAACACATGAAAAAACTTAAATATTAATTTACAATAAATTATTTACTTAACTAGAACGTTTTTATGTTTTAGAAACTTATTATTGTTTAAAGCCTTTGTCAAAATGTCTGCTGTCATTTCTTCAGAACATAGGTATTCTATATTGAGGAGTCTTTCTTTAACCTTTTCATTTATGAAGTGGAACCTTACATCAATATGTTTACTTCTTCGATTAAATTGTCCATTTTTAATTATTTTCATTGCACTCTGATTGTCCATTTTTAGGGTAACTTTTACTTCTGAATTCACGAGATCTTCAATTAGAGCTTTTAGGAATAGTAATTCTTTGACGCAGTCTGCGGCAGAGATATATTCGGCTTCTGTACTCGACAATGCAACTATGGGTTGTTTTCTGGAACACCAGCTTATTGGTCCTCCGCAAAAGAGAATTACATACCCACTTGTACTTTTTCTTGATTCAATGTCTCCTGCAAAATCTGAATCGCTGTATCCGACTAATTCATAGTTCCTGTTTTCGCTTTTCGTGTATACTATACCATTATCCTTTGTTGAGATCAAATACCGCATAATGCATTTTATATTATTAATGTCTAAATTTGTTGGATTTTCCATTTTTCGGCTGCAGTAATTTACCGAATAAGTTATATCTGGTCTAGTTTTATTTGCCAGATATAGAAGGCTACCTACAGCTTCTCGATATGGAAATTTTTGTTTTGTCTTTTCTTGATTTTCCGTATCTTGTTGACTTACCATGGGAATTATAGATGTTTTTGCGTTTTCCATTTTATAATTTTCTAAAATAGCTTGTGTATAAGTTTCTTGATTAAGTTTCATCCAGTTCGGTCCTTTTTTAATTTCGATTCCTAGAAAAGTTTCTACTTTATTCCATTTTGTCATCTCAAACTTCTCTTCTAATTTTTCTAATAGGTTGTAAATTTCATTTTCGTTTTCTCCGACTATCAAACCGTCATCAACGTATATTGCCAAAAACATAGTTCTCTCTTCATTTCTGAAAATGCATTGCTCAACATTCAAAGATTTTAAACCGACTTGCTTCAAAAAATTTGTAAAGTGTTCATTCCATCGAAGTGGCGCTTGTTTGAGTCCATACAAAGCCTTTTTTAAACGACATATTTTATTTTCAGTTCGTTCATAACCTTCAGGAATTAACATATATACTTCATCTTCATCATGTAATGTGCCGTATAGAAATGCGGTTTTTATGTCAAACTTTTTAATGACATAATTATTATTTATTGACAAGGCAAATAATGAGCGTAAGGAGCTTATATTTACCACTGGACTGAATACCTCTTCGTAATCTATACCTTTTTGTTGTTCAAAGCCTCTGACCACCAACCTTGCTTTTCGTCTACCATCGTCTTTTGTTTTGAATAACCATTTGCTTGTTAATATCTTCTGCCCATTTGATTCTTCTATATTTACATATTCCCAAGTTTCATTTTTCCTTAGTGACTCCTTTTCGTCCTCAATTGCTTTCTTCCAAATATCCTTTTCTGGTCCATTTACTGCTTCTTCATAGGTTAACATCACGTAGTCTTCAAATCTTTTCGGTAATTTTATTTGTCGTTCTCTTCTACTTCTATCTTGTCCTTCTCCCATTCTTGTTATTACTTCTGATTCAGTTAACTCTTCACTAGATGTATTCTCTTCTTCGTTATTAATTTTTATCTTAATTGATTTATGTTGTATATGACTGCGAATTTCTGGTTTCTTAAACACGACGTCTCTGGAAACAATTATTTTATTTTTCTTCTCATCCCATAATCGGTATCCATTAAGTGCATAGCCAACAAAGATATATTTTTTACTTCTTTCGTCTAATTTTTTTAATTGGCCCAAAACTTTCGCATAAGCTTCGCTGCCAAAGATTTGTAGTCTAGATAAGTCTGGTTTTCTTTGATGCATCATTTCACTTGGTGTTTTAGGTACTGTTTCAGACGGACTGCGGTTTAAGAGATATGCTGCTGTTCTTACGGATTCACCCCAGAATTGTTTTGACAAATCAGAGTCAAAAATCAGTGATCGTGCTTTTTCTAAAAGGGTACGATTGAGACGTTCTGCTTTACCATTCAACTGGGGCGTGTGTGGTACTGTCGCATCTATAACTATCCCTTTTCTTCTACACCAACTTTTCATTTCATTGTTTATAAACTCACCGCCATTATCGCATCTTAGTTTTGAGACCTTCAAGTTTTTATAAGCTTCCATTTCTTCAATGTATTCTTGTAGATATTCTTTAGCTTCATTTTTGCTTTTTAATAAATAAACCACTGTATAATGAGTAAAATCGTCAAGAACTGTTAACATGTATTTCTTGCCATCCCATGTCATAGGATCTATTGGACCTGCTATGTCGCTGTGAATTATCTGTAGTGGTCTTCTTGCTCTATATCTTTCACTGTCAAATGGAAATCTAGTCTGTTTAGCTTTGAGGCATATCTTGCATATTCTGTCAAGAGAGTCACAATCTTTTTTATTAATGTCTAATCCTGTAGACATTTCATTTTCTGTTAGCTTTTTCATACTGTTTATATTTAAATGTCCTAGTTTTCTGTGCCAGTCTTTTACTTTTTGTTCTTTACTTAAAGTTAACATACTTTCGTTTTTCTTTAAAAAATTTACATAATACAGTCCATTTTCATTCTTCTCGCCTTCTAGTACCACTTTTTCATTCTTACTTATGTAGACTTTATTGTTTTTAAATGTGATTTGTCCATTTTTTTCTGTAATTGCACTTACCGATAATAAGTTCTTGCTGACTTCAGGCACATACAGTACATTTTCCAAAATACATGTGTCATTTTCTATAAGTCCTTTTCCATCTGCTTTCATGGTAGCATTTTTCTTTGCAACACAAATTTCTGTATTTGCTTCTTCATATTCGTTGAATAGGTCAATGTTGTTTACCATATGTGATGTCGAACCTGAGTCTACTACAAATATTTCACATTTTTCTTGTATCATAGCTTCTTCTGACAGAAATGTTAATTTCCTTTCATGTTTCATTTTTGTTTCATCATGATTTCTTTTAAAATAGCAATCCTTCTCCATGTGATTATTTTTCTTGCAATATTTACATGACACTTTCTCTCTGTTACCATAACTGTCATTCTTCTTGAAACAATTTTTCGCCAAATGGCCATTTTTTCCACAATGAAAGCACTTGATTTCTTTGCGTATACTACTTTTATCTGCTTTACAGAACCGCCAATAGTGTCCTGGTTTTTTACATTTAAAACAAATTTTTTCTGTTGCATTGAAGGCTACTTTCCTTTCATTTTCACTGGTTTTAGTCATAGTTTCTTCTGCAATAAGCCTGGATGTTAGATTCGTTAAAGTACGTTCCTTTTGTTGCGTAGATTCCCATGCTGTACGAAAATGCTTATAGGTTTCTGGCAATGTGCTTAAAATTTTGGAGATCAACATTTCATCATTGATATCTTGATTTAGTGCTTTTAATCTGTATGCTAAATTTTCTAACTTGCTTATGTGAAGAGAAATGTCACTGCCTTTTTCATAATTATAGTTAAAAAATTCTTGTAATAATGCACACTTCTGTTGCTCATTATCTTTTTGGTAAATACAGCATAACTTGCTGTACATTTCAGCAGAAGTATTACAGTTCATGATATGCATCAGAACTCTTTTATCAATTGAAGTTATAATGGCTTTTTGAGCTTTAGCATCTTTCTTCTTCCACTCTTCTTTTTCTGCGTCTTTGGTCAATGTTTCTAGTTTCGATTCTCCTTTTACTATTTCATATAATCCAGCTGCTTTAAAAAGGATTGTAATTTGAAAATTCCAAACTTGATATGATTCAGCGTTTTCTAACTTCTCAATCTGAGCTACTTCTTCAGTCGACACCATTTTTTTTTTTTACTTCTTTTTACTGAAGACACAAATATTAGTTTTTATTGGTTTTTAGTGTATCCTGGGCCCATAACCTGTTCAGGATTATGTATTTTTAAAGAGTACGCAGTTCTATTTTACAAGAATACTTTTTATTTGTAATATTTTACATTTACATGTCAAAACCTCATAATCATATATAACAACTGAATATTTTTTTTTAATTCTAATTGTTCACATCTAGCAGCCAAGTAACAAAAACATTCAACTTCAAACTATATTTTAAAATTTATAATCTTTACTTTTAACATATTTGAAGGCTTAACTATTATTTCTGAAATATCACAAGAATTCTGAATTTGACTTTCCATTCCAGCAGTACTGTTCCCTGGATATGCTAATGTCACATCTGCATGTGATGCAGCTATATCCACCGCTTCGAATATTGGATCAACTCCTATTTGTGGCTCAGGACCACCTCCCGTAGCTAATTTTTGATATTTTAATTCTGTCGCTGCTTTTCGTTTCCTATGTAATTTTAAAGTTAAAATTCATTTCAAGAAATGATTGAGATTTCATTTTACCGTTGCTTCAAATTATTCCATAATTTCTTTAACTGAATGGTATTTGTGAGATGATGTCACCTCTGGCATTGTACTCGTCTTTAATTTTTTCCCATTCTCCATTTTTCTTCTGAATAGTCGCATCGTCCGTTTTCTTGCTTTCAACTAACTTATATTTGTCTACTATATTAGCCAAAAGCAATTTTTCTTTGGTGGTATATGCAATTATTTTATTTTCCATTACACTCATATCTATGACCTGACGTATATGTAGGTGTCAAAATTATAATTTGACAGTAAAATATTAATATTTACAAATATACCAACGCAACTAAAACAAATTCTCTAAATCCCTACCTTGAGATTAGTACTTAACCGAAAATTCACGAAGTATCGACTATAAAACATATGATGTACTTGAGGTCGAGAACGACCGGAGTAATGCTTGGCGAAGTAATACTCAAGTACGAGATTGAGCATCGACTATGGGTACGGGCATAAGTAACGTCAAGTCTACTTGGGTAAGTACGTGGGTACCTACTTATGTTTTATGAAACAAGTATATATACCCAAGTATTTTTAAAAATTTACTTAATATACTGAAGTAATTATTAGTGTTATTAAATCATAGTAAAGTTGGTAGAATAAACGTTTAATTATTGTTAAAGCCACTGTGCTGTTTAATTTCCCAGTAATCAGTATATTTTTTACGTGCCTATTGAAACACGTTTAGAGTCGCACGATTGTAACTATCTATAATATATGACACGATGTGATGTACATAGTTTAGTTTCCCGTGATTGTTAGTGCATGGACATATATTTCTGTGTATTAAATAAATGATGTGCAAACTAATATTTAAAGCGAAAAATACGAAGACTAATGTTTGTGTGTTCTTAGACGACGGCTCCTTGTATGAAGATTCTCTATTAACCGGTAAGCAGCAAAATTTACTCTTTCTATAAATGAAGAGATGGCTACGGTATATCGAAAAATAAAATATATAAATATTCGATAAATATTTAAACGGTATATCGAGTAATTTATCGATATATGCAGGTGCGATATATCATTACGAAATTTGTATCGACCGAGTGGTAAAAGATTAAACAAATTATTATTTTTACAGTCAGTTTCAGATGACTTCACTTCTTAAAGTCAAATTTGAATTTATACATTACTTATGCCTCATGCCTGTTTATTTTGTACAATAATAAATAAAGATTTAAGTTGTGTTTTTATTTAAATCTTGTGATTCTTTATTCATACATCATCGATATATCGATATGCTACTAATTTAAGTTGTGTTTCTATATCGCCGATATTTCGATACTCGATATATCGAATATATCGATATAGCTTCAAAATACATATATCGAATGATACGATATATGCTACTACTTTTTCAATCCCTCTCTTGTCTTCATATTCATCCTCAAATAGATTGGTCTTCTTTATTTATAATACTTACATTATAGGTATCAAGGTATCTTCAAATGAAATGAAATATGTACTTATAGATCATGTACGAGGGTTACGTTAGATCGTTAGAAGTTAGAATAATTGTTGAGAATAAGAAATACTGCCTGTTTGTGTTATAATTTTACTCGAAATATAGGATCTTTTTGCTCGAATCTTTCTGTATGGAATTTGTATAAAATACATACAACTGTCGAAAGGTAATGCACTTACAAGAAATTTAGAATCTTTTGCAAGG
Source organism: Harpalus rubripes (assembly GCA_963082715.1). NCBI lineage: Eukaryota > Metazoa > Arthropoda > Insecta > Coleoptera > Carabidae > Harpalus > Harpalus rubripes. Next base: position 39,811,496 of record OY720454.1, read on the forward strand.
AACTTTCTGTATGGATTTTATAGAAAATACATAAGCATTTACGAAAATTCTACCGGTAGATACCGCATCTATCGACTGTGTTCGAAAACACGAGTGGTAAAAAGTTACCGTGTTCGAAAATTGTACAATATCTACCAGATTCATTTACCAGATTCATGAAGAATCTAATCTAAAAAAAATGTAGTCATGCAAAGCGAAGCGCGCGCGTTGAAATTAGAAATGTGTTCAAAGTAGAACTACTCAGTTTGTTAACTACATTAAATTTCTAACCTGTTTCAAATTTTCAATTTTTTTTATAGGTTATAGATCTACCCCTGTATACCACTTGCGTTCTTAAAATATCGATTCCGGTAGCTATAACCTGATAAACAGCTGTTTGCCGGTAACAGTTTACCGATAGAATTTTCGTAAATGCCTCATATAACTGACGGAAAGTAATGTGCTGGCCACATCAGATTTTTTTAATATTTTAAAGTATCTACGTATGTTAATGAATTAACGGAACAGAAGGTTTTCGTCTTAAGAAATGCTATATGTTCCAAGCTTCAATTTATAATTAGATATTTTGAAAGCTTTGCAAAAGAATATTGGTTGACAGTGGCGGGATTTGGGGGGGTAACTTTAAGAAGTGGAAAGAAAGAATGGTGAAGTGTATTATTATGAAGGGAACTACTTTAAATATATTTAAAATAAAATTCTAAAAAATATGAACCATGTGTCTTTCTCAATAATGTTTCTAGCGACCCTCGTATCAGGTTAATTGGTCATTTATTCAATTAATAATATTAATGATAAACGATTATAGCTGCTTTATGATGGATTTAATTTACAAATTTAGATTTACGAATTTACAAATATAAATTGTACATATCCCCTTTTATTGGTTCATGATAAATTTAAAATATTTATGATTTAGAATTTACATGTAGGCCTGATTTACATTAGCAGTACAATGACGATACAATAACGGTACAATGACGGTACGATACTACTTACTGCAATGTATTTTAATGGACCCATTTACATCTACGTTCTCGGGACGATGACGGTACAATGACAACACATTGATATTCACTGATTTACATTAGCCATACGACCACGGTACAGTATTGTTTTGTTTCTATTGAAAAAATATTGTATCATAGTGACAGCATAGTATTTGCGTGCAAGGGGGAGTGGAAGGTTGCATTTGAAGAGTACGTGCACGTCACGTTGACGTTCATGCCAAAATCAACTATACTAGTACGTGATTGACATCTGACATGTTTTTGACTTTTTGATGTTTGTCTTTTACCCAAACCAAAATGTAGTTAAAATGAGCTAGAAATGAGAAATAATTGAACAAAAGTTATATGCTTATGGCAAAAACGTAAAATATACACTACAGTTTATTACAGTAAGTACATAAAAACAGTAACGTTTTGTAAAATTTTCTGGATTTTCTTCATTTTCTTCTTCTTCGTCAAAAGTAAAGAGAATTAGCCAAATCTGTATTTAACACATTTTTAAACATTGCACGATATTTTCTACTTTTGATAGAAACATGACATATACAACACAGACTGTCACAATACATAAAAGACAAAATTATATTGTCGTGGTACTTTATTATGTTCGTACCGTCGTGGTATCGTTTAATATAAATGCCAAGTGAAATTGACATACCGTCATTGTACCGTTATTGTACCGGCATCGTACCGTCATTGTACCCCTAATGTAAATCAAACCTAATATTACTATATTTTATATTCTAAAAGTAAATTTGTAAATGCGTCCAATCATTTCACAGTATTTCAAACAATGATTTTGGTGGGGAAAATGACAGTTTCAAGTGACAGTTGAAACATTTTAATTTTGATTTGACAAATGGATTCTGAAAATATTTATTTATTTATTTATTTATTTATTTATTTATTTATTCATTTATTTATTTATTTATTTATTTATTTATTTATTTATTTATTTATTTATTTATTTATTTATTTATTTATTTATTTATTTATTTATTTATTTATTTATTTATTTATTTATTTATTTATTTATTTATTTATTTATTTATTTATTTATTTATTTATTTATTTATTTATTTATTTATTTATTTATTTATTTATTTATTTATTTATTTATTTATTTATTTATTTATTTATTTATTTATTTATTTATTTATTTATTTATTTATTTATTTATTTATTTATTTATTTATTTATTTATTTATTTATTTATTTATTTATTTATTTATTTATTTATTTATTTATTTATTTATTTATTTATTTATTTATTTATTTATTTATTTATTTATTTATTTATTTATTTATTTATTTATTTATTTATTTATTTATTTATTTATTTATTTATTTATTTATTTATTTATTTATTTATTTATTTATTTATTTATTTATTTATTTATTTATTTATTTATTTATTTATTTATTTGTTTGTTTGTTTGTTTGTTTGTTTGTTTGTTTGTTTGTTTGTTTGTTTGTTTGTTTGTTTGTTTGTTTATTTATTTATTTATTTGTTTGTTTGTTTGTTTGTTTGTTTGTTTGTTTGTTTGTTTGTTTGTTTGTTTGTTTGTTTGTTTGTTTATTTATTTATTTATTTATATTAGGGAAACCAACAGTATAACCAATAATAGGTTTCCACTATAAATAATACAAATTAACAAAAATATTGTACATTTTGGTATGTAGAACAAACTTTTATTCCTTGTGTTGGATTGTGGAACGTGAAAATTTAATTAATTAATAATATTGAAATTATCCAAAAGATTATTAAGGACTTTATACAACAAGAGCATATCAGCAATAGTTCTTCTCTTTTCTAATGTTTGAAGATTTAATTCACTTAAGATTTCGAGATAATTTACTTTATCAAAAGGGAATTTATATTTTGACATATTTATGAACCTTTTCTGAATTGATTCTAAATTTTTTATGTTTTTATTGTATGCCGGATTCCAAATTTGAGTTGCATTTTCAACAATTGGTCTCCCAAATCTTTGATAATGTTTTTACGTTCTAAGGTTAGATTATGTAATGTGTAATTAAAATACGTAATATTCTTATTTCTGGTAAAACTTACAGTGTAGCATTTAGAAATGTTTAAAGTTAAATCATTCTCAGCACAGTATTGTGTCAATTTTATAAGTTCTGCTTGTAGTTAGTAGCAATCATTTAAAGACTCTATCATTTTAAATATTTTCGTCATCTGCGTACAACAAGAAGTCACATTTATGAAAGCAATTGAAAATAGAATTAATATAAACATTAAACAATAATGGCCCTAAATGTGACCCTTGTGGCACACCGGAAGTGACGTTGATTGTACGCGATTTGAAACCATTGACAAATACTGTCTGAGATCGATTCTTAATGTAAGATTCAATCCATCGCAGAAGGGAACCATGAACTCCATAAGATGCTAACTTGTTAATTAGTAGTGGGTGATTAACCCTGTCGAAAGCTTTACTGAAATCAGTGTACCCAACATCTACCTGGTTTTTGTTATCTAGACATTTTGCAACAAACTCTGTGAAAGGTACAAGATTATTCAGAACTGATTTTCCGTTACAAAAACCAGTTTGGTTTGGGATTATTATACTATTTAAATCTGCTTTTATTTTACTTACAATTAAGTATTCAAATATTTTTCCAAAAGCAGATAATATTGATATAGGTCTGTAATTTTCAATATTCCGTTTATCACCAGATTTAAAAATAGGGATAATGTGTGAAGTTTTCCATGCGTCCGGAAATGTACCCGTCTGCAAGGATTTGTTAAACAGTATAAATAGTGGGTATGAAAGATAATAAGCACAATTCTTTATGGATTCGAGATGTATTCTGTCTGGTCCGCAACCCTTCTTAGTATTTAAGTTTGTTAAACATTGTACAATATCTGTCTCAAGGATAGATATTTGACCTAAATTTAAGTTTGTGGAATCTGAAGTTATATTGTTACTATTCTGGTGAGTTGTGTACACTGATTCAAAAAAGCTAGCAAAAAGATTACTGAAAAGGCTACAGTGTCTTTTAAGAATAATGAGTTTGGTAGGCTATTATCTTTGCGTAATTTTTTAGTGTGTTGCCAAAAGTGATTTACATTAGTATTTATGTTGTCCTCAATGTACTTAATATGGTTCATATAGTCTTGAGACATCATTATTTTCACCCTTCTGCGAAGTATTGTGAAGATATGATAATCCTGAACGTTACCGTAAGTATTCCATTTCTTATGGTACTTATTCTTTTCTTTAATTAATTTAGTTAATGGCTGGGAAAACCATTTTGGATACTTTCTATTTTTATAATTATAAACAGGGCAGAAAGTATTCAAAAGGCTGTAAATAATAATATAAAATAAGCTTATATCATCATTAACATTACTATGAACAAATTTCGTGTCCCAATCAATGGCGGATAACTTATAAATGAGATTTTCATAGTCGCATTTGGCAAAATTATAACTATGGAAATTCTTACTAACAAGTGGTTTGAAATTTGAAATATTAATATTTATTTCTAGTGCAGGATGAAATATGTCACCTTTACTTAAAGGCTCAGTGCATTGGGAGACGCTAATGTTGTACGTGGAAAGAATTAAATCTAGTATTGTACCTTGGTGGTTGGGGAATATGTTGTGTTGTTTTAGATCACAGAGGGACATGGTGTTAATTAAAATGGTGTGGATGTCAGATCTTCTTAGTACGACTGGTTGGAGGGGGTTATTTGGAGCACTGGGCCATTGTAAGTCCGGTAAATTGTAGTCGCCTGCTATTATAAGATTGGCGTTGGCAAGTTCAAGGGATACCTCACTAACTTTCTTAAAATGGTCATTGTATGGGCTGGAGTCACTTTGAGGAGGGATGTATACACAGCATACGTAAATTTTTTTGTGGTCACTACTGGAGATAGACACCCAAATGTCTTCCGCGGAGGAGTACCAGTTAGGATAATGTTGTGAAAAATATTTTTTAGATACAAGGATAAAAACACCCCCGCCTTGTTTTTTAACGGGATCGTTACGGTCGCGTCTGTACACTGTGTATTTATTTACATCACATATTTCACAATCGTTTACCGTATTATTTTGCCAAGTTTCACTTAGACAAATTATATCATAGTTGCATGCACTTATTTCATTATAAATATTTATCAGTTTTGTTTTTAGTCCACGTACGTTCTGATAGTATAAACTGAAATATGGATATATTATTAATATTATCTGTAGAACAATACAGATTGATTATGATAAAAGTGATAAATATCATATAACTGTCTTCCCATATGTGTCAAACCACTTGATCCAAAATAAGTTGACTGGGCATATTTCATATCTTTAAATTCACTATAAACCAACAAGGTAAATCGTAAATTTAAAATCTAAATTTGTAAATCTAAATTTATAAATTAAATCCATCATAAGCCAGTCATTATAGCTGATTTCAATAGACCCCTCTCACCTTAAAAATCGAAGACAGATAAAGACCTCACCCCCTTCCGAATGATATTTCTGAAATCGCGCCACTCTTGGTTGGGGCAACTTTAAGAAGTAGAAGGAAAGAATGGTAAAGTGTATTATTATTGAAGGAAACTACTTTGAACATATTTAAAATGAAATTCTAAAAAATATGAACCATGTGTCTTTCTCAATAATATTTCTAGCGACCCTCGTATCAAGTTAATTGGTCATTTATTCAATTAATAATATTAATGATAAACGATTAGGTTTTAATATAAATCTTATAAATTGATTTAGTTTCATAGAATTATTTAATAAATGAATAGAATTTATTATTATTACAAAAAGAAATTCAATAGGAACTGTCTAACAAAGATCGTTATTGTTTGAGTGTGTCTCCATATTTAATTCCTCATACAATACAATTCCGTGTATGTGCAAGTATCATTCTTCATCTGCACATTGGAGTGGTCAATTCTGATCCAAAAAATCACCCTTGTAGTTCGAATAGCACCACAGGATACCGACATATTGTATAGAGGGTGCTTCCAATATACTTTCCTTACTATTCGACTACTACCCTTATAAAATGTGTCTGTTAGGGCGGGAATTGTTTGCCGTGGTTGTCGGTCGCCCTATAAACGATGTCATTAACAGACAAAACACTGCATAAATGATTCACTTTTGTTTCTTCAAGTGGCAGAAACAATGGGTAACAGTATACTGCGGTACTTGCGGAATACGGGGCAGAGTTATAGGTTAGGTTATGTTACACTGAAGAGAGGTTAGGATCGTGGGAACATATTACTCGTTATGTTGTTTATTACACACCTAGACGACTATACCCTTCTTTGTTTGTTACACTTTATTTAACGCACCAAAATAAAATAATATGTAAATTTTTGTATTTTAGCAGATTGGCACACCCAGCAATAGGTAATAAGCCGTGATGATACAGGGTGGGGCAGAAAAACCTATCCGATTTCAAATCCCTTTTTCCCAGAAGAGGGAGCAGGTAGAGTAGTGGGGTAAAAACCGTTAGAAAGCCGGTTTTATGCCATTTGTCAGTAGTCAACATGCCTTGGTCTGGTGAACATCGTGCTTTTGTTATTGAGCGGTTTATCGAATGCGGCGGTTCGATAATTGCTACACAACGTGCTTTTCGAATTCATTTCGGACTCGGGCGTCATGATCCTGTTCCACATCACGCTACGATTAAAGTGTGGGTGTCAAATTTTAGACAGACGAGTTCAGCATTGAAAAAGAAGTCGCCTGGACGTCCCAGGACAGCAACAGGACCTGAAAACGTGGCCAATGTGAGAGCCGCGATTGAACGTTCCCCGCGTCGTTCGGCGCGAAAACATTCGCTCGCTTTGGCGATTTCCAACCGCAGTATTCGGCGCATTTTGCACCGGGACCTCAAAATGCATCCCTACAAAATGGTTGTTGCACAGGAATTAAGTGAAAGGGATTTTGAAACCCGTACGAACCTGTGTCGCGATCTCCGAGAACTCCCAAACGACGATGTTGTGCTCTTCACGGACGAAGCCCATTTTCGCCTTTGTGGTGCCGTTAACAGGCAGAATTTTCGATATTGGAGTGACGAAAATCCTCGAGAAATCCTTCAGGAACCCCTCCATAGCCCAAAAGTGACTGTGTGGTGTGCTCTTTCCCGCCTAGGCGTCTGAGGGCCTTACTTTTTTGAAGAAAATGGGCAAACCGTAACGGTCAACAGCGAGCGCTATTGTTTCATGCTGGAAAATTTTCTTAGACCCAAAATGGAAGAAAATGGCGTGGAAAATGTGTGGTTTCAACAGGATGGTGCAACCGCCCACACATCGCGACGATCAATGGACATTCTCAGGGAACTGTTTCCCGGTCGCCTCATTTCCCTGAGAGGTGATCTTGGCCGGCCCGCGCGCTCACCGGATCTCACTCCATGTGACTTCTTCCTTTGGGGTTACCTCAAATCGAAGGTTTACCAGCATCGACCAAGGACCCTTCTTGCTTTACGAAGGGAAATTGCTCGGGCAATTGAAGAAATTCCTGTGGAAATGACGGTGAAAGTCATGGAAAGCTACCGCGAGCGCCTAAATCAGTGTATCCGCTCCCAAGGACGACATTTGAGTGATGTGCTTTTCAAAACTTAAATTTAAAAATGGCATAAAATTTGCGATATGTTAATAAAAATTTTTTTTGACAAGTTGAGTGGTTTTAATTTTATAACGTTTTGAAATCGGATAGGTTTTTCTGCCCCACCCTGTATATTTATTTACTTTATTTTGTATTTCAATAGTTATACAATTTTAATGATGCCTATCAAAAAACTCCATAATAACGTAATATTATACTTAGTTATGGCAACAGGTAATTTAAAAAGCAATTTTTGCTTTATCGTGAAACAATTTTTAGTCAATCAAAAAGCAGTTTTTGGTAGATCGCGACTATTCCTAATTCGCAAATGTTTTTTTGAACATGTATGAAGGCTCCTTTATTTATATTAGAAATTAGTGATTCTGAAACGAATGCAAGTTTCCGTGTATGTATTTAAATTGCAATCGTTCACAAAAATTAGAAAAAGTACATATTTTAAATTTATGACTACTTGAGCGGTATTGTACAGTATTTTTAAGCGATCATGGCAATCGCTTCAGTGCTTATGTTGTTTTAATTATTTCCCAAACTAGTGCAGGAATTGACTATTTCCTGCAGTCATTTTGAGTTTGAGACAGGAGCGCACGTAGGATATTTTTTTGGGAGTGGTCCAGCTGAGAGCTAATTTTTAAAATTCCTAAACTTTAAAAATCTACGGTTTTCGAATGGTGCTCATCACTTGACATTTATGGTAAAAATAATAAAACATTGTTGGTATGTTACAAAAGCAATAATTTTGTATTTAACTTAACATGCTAAAGCTTCAAATCGCGTAAAACAAGGCGTATAATTAGATTTTGTAATCATTTCTTTTATAATTTGACAATTAAGGCAGCTGAGGTGACAAAAACAGAGAAACAGAGCGCCAAGCAAAGCCGACTTGATTTTGAAAACAATTGAGTTTTCCCATGTAATTTAAATGGGTGAATTGAAAAACTTGTGGGCTTCGATATTCTGTAAGTGTTACAGAACGTGCTCATTCTGTAACAGTTTTCAGTTACAGTGGTACAAAATGTGTGAATTCCATGGTAGTGGTAGAGAAAAATATATTTTTTAAAATTATTTCTATGTTTCGGAGTAGGAATGATATATTCTAGAAAGCTTTGATTCTAAAATGAGTTTTTAAACGATTTTTGGTGACATTTTGTCATATCACTGTCGCCAACCTAACTATTCTACTTAACAATTTTTATGAAAATAATGTAAATTTCTAATTTGTGTTAGTATAGGTTGCTTTTTGTTGCTTCTGTTTTAATGTTCCTATTATTGTATTTTAATTTTAATGTGCCTGATTTTTTTTACAGGCGGTCACCCGTTGTTTTCTATCATCAGTGCCAGTGCACATCCTTGCTGGACTTTGTTATGTAAGTGTCTACCCACATATCAAATGTATTAGTCTGTAAGTGTAAACTTGGTACTCGTATTTTGCTCCTACATAATGAAACGACCCATACATCTTATGAAGTGTGGTACCAACCCACATTCCCACTTCTGGTCGAGTGCACCGCGTCAATAAAAACACGAATTACGCGTCGCGATTGCGATTGTTGTGATCCGGCCCTGATATCTCAGCCCGCGTGAGGTTTCATCCTATCGCTATCACCATCGCCAAATGTGTTAATTACGGGCCTGGACTGCGGGTTCGTTAGCCATTATCGCACTACCGTATTGTTAGCTGCCGGCTTCGTGTTTTCCGATCGGATTCGACGATACGCAAAGTGTGAAAGAGGTTATGATTTTAAATTGGGCTAAAGGGGTAGCAACTTTTTAATGAACTGCATTAAACAGATGATTGATTGAAAGTGGATGCTGCGAGATGACTATAATACTACCGGCATGGCTAAATGTCATCTTGATTTCAACAATATAAATCAAATTATTACATAATATGATTCAGAAATAATGAGAAAACAATTTCAGTGAATTAAATTTTGGACTACATTATTTATAATGTTTAAATTAAAACATCTAATATTCATACATATAAGAGGGAGTTAAAAAAGCGTATTTTTAAGGGTATGTATATTTCGATGTCACTACGACGATATGCTATGTGCTGATACAATACATATTTAAATTCAAAGCAATCTTAGTGCCATTTTTACCTCCTGTCATACCGTAGGTAAGGGAGGTAATGTTGTCGGTCGAAAAATTCGATGGTGAGTTTTCAGTGAATAAGCACGAATTAGGGGTCCCCACAACACGTTTTTACTTTTCGTCCACGATAACTCTTATAACAAACTTCCAAATATCTCAATTTCCCGTATTCATATAAAGAGTTGATTAAATTTTGGGTAAAATTGGATAACCGGAAGTGATACTTTACATGAAGCCCATAACAGTTTTTAATGAAAAACTATATTTAAATATTATCAAAACTTTTCAATTTTAGTATTTAAGACTTTTATATCAAGGGGAACAACATATTAGATTTTGGATAAAATTAATAAACCAGAAGTGATACTTTACTTGAAGCTCTCAACAGATTTTCGTGAAAAATATGTTATAATATATTCCAAAACTTTTCAAATTTGGTATTTAAGATTTTTATAGTAATCAGAACGACATGTTATATTTTTTCTAAAATTGATAAACCGGAAGTACTACTTTACAAAAAGCTATAAACAGATTTTCTTGAAAAAATATATTAAAACGATTCAAAACTTCTCAAATTTGGTATTTAAAACTCGTGTATAATTTGAAACAACATTAGATTTTGACTATACCTATATGATAAACCGGAAGTGGTCCTTAATTTGGAGCTTTTAACATTTTTTCGAGGAAAAACATAATATTGGAACAAAAAATTAGATTTTGTTTACAAACGATCAACCGGAAGTGGTACTTTACTTAAAGCTCATTCCTATTTCAAACGTGGAATTGACGGGAGGTCATATGTTGGCCACATCAGATTTTTAAATTTTAAAGTTATTCAGCAAAAATAATTTGTTCAAAACAATAACTAACCTACAACTTACAATAATACTTTTATTCATTTTTCCATTTCAAAAACATATAGAATTTTGTGACAATAGGGTATTTCATACAATGAACTAATGAACCATACGTCATAATAACGTATTCATATGCAATAGTACTGATAACACCACTAGATTTCAGTCTAGTAGTAAACAAATAATCATTTATACGTACCTACTAAGAGTACCAAGATGATTTTTCTAAGCTTTTGTATGTGGAGGTTAAACATCTTATACACTCTGTTTCCCCGAGTAGATCCTTATGTCATAAATTTCTGCTGCAATAATTACTAAACTTTTATCTAGAATCTTTGTCGTACACAAATAGTATATGAGACTTTTATTTGCTATCTAATTATTATAGAGGGGTCTACGCTATCTCCATCCAACCAACGGTGAAAAATGATATAGAAACAGTACCTAGTGTAACCGCGGTAACAAATGGTAATTTTAAATATTTGAATTATTTGAATATTAATGTCATTCTGTCATCCATGTGGTGATTAAGTTGATTTTGGCGTTGATGGTTTTCATTGTGTGTTCGTAGTTTCGCTAGTTCTTGGTATTGTGCATATTAGTATAACAAAGATGGCATTTCTAAGATTGCCGATAATTATTGCAACATATTGCTTTTAGACAATAAAAAGAGGTATATTTCAACCATTAACATATACTTACTGTAATAATTATCATTCAATTGGTTTATTATTGCTAAATAACTGTTTTTACTCCCAGTTTTGATGAATAACAAAATTGACATAATAAGTAGGTATAGTCCGTTCGCTGACAAAATAATGTGGTAATATGGAACTAATTCTCGAACAGAAACAACGTCATTCCATTGGTTCGGCTCTAAAATTATCCTCTTTTTACCAATAGAATGACTTGTCTCTGTTCAAGAATTAGTTCTACATTCTTTCGTTTCAGCGAACGGAGTATAGGTAGTAATACTTATTATAATATTGTCAGTTGTAACGGTTTTGACATTACGTCAACAATCCCCTTCACCCTGGCGATTTAAACTATGTACAGTTACGGAAAAAAATGGAAACACCTACGTTTATCTAGTTGGTAGTTTTGTTTTTATGAATTTTTAACATTTTAATTTGACTATTTCACTCATAAATATATAAACCAATCCAAATTCAGGATTCTACCTAGTTACCAAGTTTCATTTCGACAAAACACCGTCAAATTTTTTCGCACCTTTTAAGCCAATAATATGTCGCATATTTACAAGTGAGTTTTGATAAGCGAATTTTTTTTGACGTTTTAGAAACATATTGTTTATATACCTGTCAAAGTCTGTATATTTTCAGTGTTATCAGTTTTTATTAAAAGCGAGTCGATTCGGACAGCAATCTAATTAAAACGTTGAAAAAGCAAACTGAAACATAATACCTCAAAACACAATATAAAAATTAGAAAATTTTTATCAAGACAAAAATTATGTAAATGATTACATGATTTTTATTTTGGAAATAGTCATCCGAATACCATTCGTAGTTAAATTTTATCCTGGAAAAAATTTCCGATTGCTTTACTCGAGCCTGTTGCCAATTTATCTCGTGAGTTTGACAACTCGTGATTTTTTGTCAATGCCACTCAATTAATTGCTATAGGCAACCGGCTGTCGTAACAATCTGAAAAATTTTCCGGCAAAAATTTACCACTTTATCTATTGTGGAGTAAGTTTTTCATTGTGTTTAATTTACCTACTATTAAATTACAAATATATTCCAGAAAAATTAAAGAACAATGTTATTATTAGAATTTCTGTTAATTTTGGCGTTAAAATTGACACAAATTAAAATTCAAGATCGACTCAATACGGCAAAAATAGATGTTTCCATTTTTTTGGTCGTAATAGACCTTTTCAATTCAAACAAATAGAAGATATGTGCATTGGGGATCTGTGCATAGCAAGAACAATTGAAATCCATGGCGTTTGTTTATAAAAAAATTAGACTTAAAACGTGAGAAAAGTTTCTGACAACTTTAAAAAGCTTCTCATAAAAAGTTACAAGTTTGTTGAAGCTAAAATGTCTAACGCTGCAAATTTTGCACCGAGAATACTGGTATTTTAACGACTGCAATATTTTTGACGTTTTGTTTGACAGCCCAACTGGCAATTGTTGGCGCTATTTTACTTACTATTTGCAGCGATAGATAGAGATAGCCGTTAAATTGAAAAAGTCTATTGTACTTCCTCGCTTACGATTGTTGACATGTGCATATACATATTAGGATCGCTGAGAAACAGACTTTATAATAATATTGTCATGAATGTTTTGCACTTTTGTTCTAAACTACTCAAAAGTGAAGACGGATATCACTGTTTTTCTTCAAGCTTATTGTAGTATGCCTATTATGTTACTGTACACACGCTATAGAAGATATTCATTGTCGTACTAGTACAAAAATGTTGTTATTGTTGTATCAGTAAAAAAAAATGTTAGCTTCTTACTTTACCGCTGGCGGCGGCAGTCGTCACAGCAACACAGATTATACTGAAAATTGTTATTTGACAGTTGCATCGTTTGTGTTTTGCAGTGTACACAGCCAGCTTTGGCTAAAATTGAAAATTCTACAAACAAAAAATCCAAAAAATGTCAATAAATTAGTTGAAACACTTGAAGAAAAAATAATATATGTCATTCGGAGTAGAACGCCCTTTTTGTGTTTTACCCAGCTTGCCAGGCTGGCGCCTCGGCCGCAATAGCTGGGTTCAACATAAAAACACCTCTTTCTACTCCTAATAACATAATACTCGTATATACTATTTTCTTCAATCATATTATAATATTTATATTATGCTACTGTGCACACATTATAGAAGATATTCATAAAAAATTTGATGTGGCCAGCACATTACCTTTCCGTCAGTTATATGAGGTATTTACGAAACTTCTACCGGAGAACTGTTACCGGTAAACAGCTTTTTATAGCTACCAGAATCGATATTTTAATAACGCAAGTGGTAAACAGAGTAGATCCATAACCTATGAAAATATTTGAAACAGGTTAGAAATTTGACGTAGTTAACAAACTGAGCAGAGTCCTACTTTGAACACATTTCCATTTTAAGGCGCGCGCTTCGCCTTGCATCACTACCTTTTTTTGAGATTAGATTCCTTATGAATCCGGTAGATGGATCTGGTAGATATTGAACAATTTTCGAACACGGTAACTTTTTACCACTCGTGTATTCAAACAGTCGCTAGATGCAGTATCTACCGGTAGAATTTTCGTAAATCCGTATGTATTTTCTATAAAATCCATACAGAAAGTTCCTTGCAAAAGATTTTAAGTTTCTTGTATATAAATTACCTTCGACAGTTGTATGTAGTGATGGGCATAATCGAATGATTTTGAGAATCGAATTATTAGTATTTGAATGAATTTCATAATCGAATGATCATTCGAGTATTCGAATGAATTTCATAATCGAATGATCACTCGAGTATTCGAGATATGAGAACTTCATTCGTTCATTCAATGAATAGTTTTGTGCTCGAGCGAAAAATACCCCTCCTAACACAAATCATTCGATCTCGGTTCTCGGTTCGGTTGTATTCGGATTACTTCGCATCTCACATTCCCGTATCTCGTTCAGTCTTATGCTCTGCTGCATGTCTGTTCTGTAGTAATTGCAATAATACTGGCAGACTGGCAGTGAGAAACTGACAACTGATTCAGGTTTATTTTTCATTTTTCTATTTGATAAGGTGAATAATAATAATTATAATTATACGAGCCCCGTCTCAATGAAGTTGGCCCACTCGCTATAATTTCATTTTATTTAGTTAAATTATATTATGATGCAGATAATTTTTATTAATATTACAGACATTTTGTCATTCTAGTGACACAGCAAGATAATATGTTTTCTAAAATATTTTATTTTTTAATGTAAAATGATATATAGTTACTTTTACCAACAATTAAAAAAGAAATGAAAAAAATTAAACGAATTTAAGTCGTATGTGGTTTTATTATAAAATGTCTAAAAAAATTACATTAGTAATTTACAATGAAAGTGATGTGTGTGATGATTTAGTGTAGTCATTCCGAGTTCTGTAACGAAAGAAGAGTTTTTTATTTTATTGTTTTTAATGTTTTTATTAATTTAAATACTGCAGTTTAACAAAGAAATTAAATTATTTTTGTTTCTAATCTACGTGAGTTTTCTTTCCCATAGTCCGAATTACGAAATACGAGATACGAATGAAAGCGCATTCGAGTTCACGAATAGTTTACCTAAGAAATTCAGTCTACCACATGAAATACCATTCAAGCGATAAAATCATTCGAATGATTTAAACGCACTCGAGTTCTCGACTTTAACCGAGATATTCAGTCTACACATGAAATACCATTCGAGCGATAAAATCATTCGAATGACTTAAGCGCACTCGAGTTCTCGAAATATCATTCGAGCGATATAATCATTCGAATGATTTAAAAATCACTCGAGATATCTCGAGACATTTTCATAATCGAATATTTCGATTATTTTCATTCGAATGATCCCATCACTAGTTGTATGTATTTCGAGCAAAAAGATTCTATATTTCGACTAAAATTATAACACAAAAATACTACGAATATGTCAATTGCACTTGACACTGACATCTATCAATCAGAATTTTCTTAATATAGTAGATGTTTCTACCATAGCTGGCTAATTTATGAAATTTAATTTCTATATAATTTTATAACTCTCTATCCATTTAATATGAAGTTTAAAATGCAGTCAAATCGTATAGAGAATACAATAATCTTTAATATTTATAATAACATTAAATGTGAAAAAATGACATTTAACATCGTTTTTTCAAGAAAAACTGTTAAAATCTTCAAATGAGGGTACTTCCGGTTGACCAATTACCTATAACCAAAATCTAATCAGCTCTTCATATGGATGCAACGAAGAGGAATACGAAAGAATTATAATTTTTGGAATTGTAGTATTAGAGTTATCGTAGACGAAAATTTTGTTACACACACACACACTGACACACTCACACACACACACACACACACACACACACACACACACACACACACACACACACACACATACATACACACACACACACACACACACACACACACACACACACACACATACAGACATCATCGTAAAAATAGTAAAATCGTATTCTAGGAATCTTAAAACGTGCTTATTCATTAAAAACTCACCACCGAATTTTTTGACCAAAGACAATACCTTCCTTACCTAAAGGTGACGGAAGGTAAAAAAAAATGTTAGCTTGTTATACTGTATTTCAGATACGAATAGACTTGGTGGTGCTGAGGAGCCAGCTTGTTTTACACGCACAAAATTAGTTTTGTTTCATGTATGACCACTGTATGACATACTTGACAGTTCTGAACATCAAAATTAGATCATTTTAAATTCTTTAGCAAGTAACCAGTTACGTACAGTTGTTAAATAGATTATAAAGTCAAAATGGAATAAATAATATACCTGCTTACATATTGCTATTGTAAACTTGGTTTGCGTTTAGACCAATCAGAAAGCTGGAATCGTAAACTCTAAGTCTATTCTTATCTGAAATACAGAATAGTTCACTGCTGGTGGCGGCAGTCGCCACAGCAACACAGATCATATTGAACATTGTTATTTGACAGTTGTATCGTTTGTGTTTTGAAGTGTACACAACTCAGCCAGCTTTGGCTGAAATTGCAAATTCCACAAAAAGAAAAACTCCAAAATAATGTCAAAAAATATTTGAAAAAATCATATATGTCATTCGGAGGAAACGCCATTTTTGTGTTTTATCCAACTTGCCAGACCTCGGTTAGCGCCTTGGCCGCAATAGCTGGTTTCTGATTCAACACAAAAAGACCGCTTTCTGCTCCTAATAACATAATACACTATTATTTTTTTTTTTCTAATAGCGAACTATAACTTATATTTATTTATATTAATATTTACACGAAAATATTTTTAATACCCTTATTGGATGGGGATATCAAAAACCATTACTTATGTTTATTTGCATCAACATTTACACGAAGAAATATCCCTATTCACTTTTGAGTAGTTTAGTTTGGATTCATGTACCTACTAATGTTTCGTCGTCGTTTCATCATCTTAGTAGTCAAATAATGAGTTTGTTTGGAACCATTGCACATATCGTTTCAACAACGCATACTTTAATTGTAATTTTATCACAAACATAATTTTTGGTTCAAAGAACTTTTTAACGTAAAAATTATATATATTTTTTGGAAAATATATCCCATTGTCGAAATATACTATTCAATATAAAATTTAAGAGAATTAAACAGTTTTCATTTATTTTATGCTATATTCTTAGTATACTTGTAAATCATAAAATGTAATTAGGTATATTTTTTATTACAATAATAAAAAAGTTTCATTTTGATTACACCTTTTTCTTTTTATACAAGGTAAGTTTTCTTACCAATTTGGTCTTATTGAAAAAGGCAATAATAATTATTATTATTAATTCTTCAGGAATGATTGATCAGTTTTTTAATTAAGAAATAATTAATGCAGAAATTCATTAGCAAAATGTAGCAATAATTGCAGTTGGCGTCCATTCCATATAAGGTTAGATTTTAGAGCAGCTCTGGAGTGTCTTGTACGTAATGGTTAGTCACAATTTGAAGCAAATTTACGGTGGCAAATTGCTTACCCATAAATGTTACACAGCATCTTACTAAGCAGAAACCGACTCCATATTGGTGGATGGGATGCTTGCTTATTACCGGCCAACAGGATGGTGTGTCATCGCTATTCAATTATATAGAAAATATCACGGCATTTTACATTATATAGAGCCATTAAAACATAGTTTTAATGTGTAATACTTAAACACATTATTTATTCATAATTCAGGAATAAACATCAAATGCTATGAATTTATAATTTGGAAAAATAAAAATACTACATAGTTTTTTTTTTTTTAATTTACTTTTCGCAAGACACAAAAATCCTTTGTGAGATCATCCATATCTCTATTTTTATTTTTGTTATTATTGTGCCCTGTTTCATGAAAGCATGTTAAATGAAGGAATAACTAATTGCCTTGTTACTGCGGGTAATCACTGATTAATCCAATTGTTAACTTGAATTGGTCTAAGAGACTCAAAATCAGGAAAAATTAAGGAAAAATTCGAATTTTTGTCCATTTTCAATAATATTTCATTAAAAATGTATCAGTGGGAATATTTCCCTGAAAATTGATATACATAAGTTTTTCTGTACGAGCAATTCATTGGTGAAGTCGTTGCATCTGTATAACAAACCATTTTTTGGGTATAATTGATGGCCGGACTTGGAGGACCCAAAAATGGGCCAAAAAATTTTATTTCCAAAAATTATTAAAATAAATAGATTAACATGCGTACATTGAAAGTTAGGATTATGGACTTTTTAAATTGACCTTTTTCAATAGAGTATCAATATTCAATAAGTACATCATAAAAACAAGAATGTACAGTTATAGTTTGAATCGATTACTAGAAAATAGATCACTTTAAATGCGTCACAGACCTAGAAAATCTGAAAATAACATTCGAAGAAAGAAAAAAGTAGTTTAATTTGTTTGTTTATTACCTTAAAATTAAGAAGAAAAGTTTATTGTGTAATTGTGCATTGCATTGAGTTTTTTAATTTTATTGAACTAAATATTATTTTAAATATGTTACTGTTAAGTGTGTTCTTAAGTAATTTATATAGTCATATTTTATTATTATCATCTCTCTACTTCTTTTTATTGTTTTAATGTTTTATTAATATTTTATTATTGATTGTATTGCTCATGCCATTTGAAATATAAATATATATATATATATATATATATATATATATATATATATATATATATATATATATATATATATATATATATATATATATATATATATAATGTAAACAATATAAATTAACGAAATTTTTCAAATCAATTGTTTTCTAAATTTATTAAATTCTAAAACATTAATTTTGATTGTATTAAAAATATATTGGCTTAAATATTTACCTATTGACTTTGATATTGAGAATCCTATTCTTATTAGTTTAGCGTTTAGCTATTAGATATTTAATAAAATGTGATTACTTTGCGTTAAATGAGTTTTTGTATGTTTTTTATTTTATTTCATTGGGCACAATTTGGATGTCAATTCCTTTAGGCTACAGGTATCTTTATAGTTAGACTTTGGTTGTCCTTGCATAAATATTATATCGTTGTTTTTTTAGCCTGCAACGGTTAGGCAATCAAACTTATTTTGATCAAAGACTGTTGTTCCTGAATTAAGTATTAATCCAAATTTTTATTTTTTTTGTAAAAACTATTTCAATTGTTTGTGAACAGTTTAAATTGTAGTAAAGATAACATTTCAAATGTGTACACATTGTAAATATGGGAGCACCAAGTACTAATTATACAAAAACTGTGTTTTATCAAAAAATTTGTAATTCAAATGACCCACATAAATTCAAGTATCCTTAACAAAATTCCCAATAAATTAGTCTAAAAATAACACAAAAAATCATCCATACATTCAGCATAAAATTTCATAAATAGCAAATAATCGTATAAAACAGTTATTCCCACAAAGGACCACTTAGAAATGAACTTTATCTGTATATCTCGCCCCTGCCCCTATATAGTCCGAAACTGACTTTATATTGTAGCTACTTGAGAGATGCACTCGATAACATTGAAATTTCACACAATATGAGAAATATATTTGTCAGGGAGCGAGTAAATGCAGTTATAATGCCCAGTGTAGCACTTCAAGTGGTTTCCACAATATTTCCAGTGGTCGCAGTGGTTGCAGCAGTGAATGGTAAGGTCCCGTGCCGTCTTACAATGAATGTGAAACTGTTGAGATTTACAGCTGTTGAGATTTTTGGAATTTTTTGTACTATTTTCTTTTATTGATGTGTGATCGTGTTGAAAGTAATGTATTGTGTAAATATTTATAAGGGTTTGTAGAATTCTTGTTTTACATTTGTAATTGCGAAAAAAATGAAGGTATTTACGGAGCATGAATATTTACACCATTACACATAAAAAATCTGGTGCGGCCAACACAATACCTCCCGCCATTTACAGCCCGAGTCACAAAACAGATTAAGCTGATCCTTATTTCTGGATTAACGAATTTTACTCTAATTTTTGCAATTTATTTCTTAAAATATAGTCTAAATCTAATCCAAGTAACTACCTTTCTGATAATAAAATGAAGATTAAATTTTAAATACCGCGATAGAATAGAATTCACTTATCCAAAAATGAGGATTAGCTTAAACTTTTTTGCGGATCTTTAATTTTTATTAATCTAAATACATACCTGCATATTTACTTATGCTGGAAACTGTATTGATTTCCTTTCCTATTGTTCTATTTACTCTTTTCTTTTTAAAACTTTATTAACAATTATTAATTTGATGTGATTAGTTCTTTCACAGTGACGGTTATCTGTCAGTTACATACAAATGAATAACTGCGAAACCGAGAAGTTTTGTTTGTATAAAGTGTAGGCTCCGGGATTTAAGTAATAGATAATTTTATAAATTTATCCATAAATTAAGTACAAAAAATATGAATCCAAATCTGTAGAAAATTTAATAATCTTTAATTTGTATAATAACATTAATATCGAAAAAATAACAATGAAAGGTATTTTTCGACGAAAAACTATTTTGAGCTTCAAGTAAAGTGCCTTTTTCGGTTATCCGATTTACACCAAAATATAATGAGCTCTTTCCATAATAGAAAAATAAATTTTTAATACGAGTAGGTATTAGGTCTATCTATACATACATACACACACACATACACACAGCCATCATAGTGAAAATGTTAAAATTGGATTCTAGGGACCTTAAAACGTGCTCATTTACCAAAATCTGGATAAGCGATTTTTAGCACGATCCCTAGACCTCCCTTACCAAGTGTAGCGGGAGGTAAAAATTAAATGGTATAAAGAATAACTTCTTTAAAAAAATGGTTTACAACCTTGGAACAATAATTAATTAAATATTATAGGATTTCGAATAAATGGAGTATCTATATGAAAAAGTTTTAAAACAAATTAAGAACTACTAAAAAAAATCGAAGCAAATAGCTATATTCTTTTATTAATGATGAGGACATATTTGTACCGTGCAGGCGTTTACCAGGCGTCACCTTACGCCGCACACTCATTTGTGGCGTGGAGTGAAATTTAAACTTAAACTTGGTTTTATTCAGTTAGTCAATTCAGTTTTACGTTGTAATTAAAATATTATTCAAAAGAAATTGACATCAATTTATTTGGCTAACTGAATAAAAGCAAATTTTAATTGTGATTGGTGCAGCGGGGCATTAGTAATTAATTTTTCAAATTATGATATTTGAATGTATTATCAATTTTCCATGATATATGTACCTCCCGTACCTCCTTTGTTTAAAAAGGAAATATTTTGAATATTAACGAACCCAGAGCATTATTCAATTTGACCAATAAATTTTTAATACGAGTAGGTATTAGGTTACCGAATTTTTTAAGTAAAATCGATTATAATAGAATCAATATAAGTTCTACATTTCTCTATGTTGCATATGTTACACCCAAACAACGAAACCGCTCAGTGAGCGAAAAAACAGCCACACCGCGTTGCGGGCGGTGCTGACCGACCAAATACCGAAATTTGATAATTGTTTTTTAACCACGACGCGTTGTGGATAATGCTGAAACGGCAATGACGCGTTCTGGATTATTCAGAACGCTCATAAACAGAATGTGTTTTTGATATTAACCAGATTGACAAAAATAATTACTAATTAATTAAGTTCAAAATATTTTATTTATACGCATGTTTATTTCTTCATGAAACAATAGAAAATGGATTAATAACAAACTGAAGCGTAGGTGGTTAAGTAGGGCAGCATTAAATTTCAGCCCCTCCTTCATTGCAGTTAAAACCACGTTTAATGTAGTTCTTGTCGTCCCTGAAAATGTTATAAATATTAAGCATCGATGGGAGCCGACACGGAGCGAAGCGGAGTGATTGGCTTCTGGTGGATCGCCAGTGTAGCGGTTAGGTTCACACCTTTCTGCTCACTGTCTGTCTATTTATGTAAGTAACTGTCTAACTTCCACAGCTTCAGTATCACCGACTGTCAGTATGCCATTACTCTTCAACACCACTGCCGAGTATCCACTTCTACTTGCCGTTACTGTCTCCGTATACCTAGCTTCCCAGTACTCTTCAACACTATCGAGTATTCTCTTCCACATCTATCACAGTATACCAGTAACTTCCGAAGTATTCCACTCGAAACTAAACTGCATACGTTCTCCACGATGTGCTATGTAACTGTCTTCGCACACACGTACGTCGCTTATATAGTTGCTCTTGACACCTTCTGGAATATTCTCGAACTATATAACAATACGCAGGTTATTACGCTTATCTCCCCGTATTTACCTAACCGCCCGCCTCACGTCGGCCTCCTATCGCGCGCTGCACTGTTGGGTGTTTGGGTGTGTGTGTGTGTGTGTGTGTGTGTGTGTGTGTGTGTGTGTGTGTGTGCGTGCGTGCGTGTGTGCGTGCGTGCGTGCGTACGTGTGTGTGTGTATATGTGTGTGTGTGTGTGTGTGTGAGTGTGTGTGTGTGTGTGAGAGTGTGTGTGTGTGTGTGTGTGCGTGCGTGTGTATGTATATATGTATGTATGTGTGGATCCTCCCCTCTAACTCAAATACTATCATTCAGAAAATTTTGAACCCTTGTATTTCGAACTTTTTCTGTAATGGAAAGAGCCCATTAAATTTTGGTGTAAAACGGATAACCGAAATGGCACTTTACTAGAAGCTGAAAATAGTTTTTCTTCGAAAAATACCTTTAAATGTTATTTTTTCGAGATTTATGTTATAAAAATTAAAGTTTATTAAATTTTCTACAGATTTAATACTTTTTCTATATATTTTATGGATAAATTTATAAAATTATCTATAATTTAAATCCTGGAGCCTACGCTTTAAACAAACAAAAAAATTAGAGTAAAATTCGGTAATCCAAAAATAAGGATTAGCTTAATCCTTTTTGTGACTCGGACGGTAAATGGCGGGAGGTTTGGCCACACCACATTTTTTTAAACTCTTATTCCAGAGTCTACATAATGTAGGTACGTACATTGCCTTTTTTTAATTTTCATCTATGGGCCACAGATTTACAAATTCTAGTTGGTACCTAATGTACTGAAAATGAACAAGCTCTTAAAACTTTTAATTAAATTAGAAAAAAATTGACGAAGAATTAGGGAATCTAAAACTATAGTGTGAAACTGTGAGCAATACAAACAGCAGTTAAACAAACAATTACCTACTCGATATTTCCGTCAAATAGCATTTATTCTTATTATACTAAAAAAAAACTAAAGTTTCTGTATACATACCTTCTTCAAGGTAAATAAGATTGATCTTAAAATCTACAACGGAATTATATTTGACGTAGATGAAAGGTATTTTGCAAGCAAGGAGAAACACGAAATCTTTACTGTAATAAAAATCTTTAACAATATTTTTTTTTATATACGAAGACGCATAACTGAGTCTGATAATCACCTGCAATAATATATGGTTAATAGCAAAATCTGTATAAGGAATAATACCACACCCACCAATGGGTCAATAGTTGTGGTGCTATTTATTCCCTTTTTTACAATTTCTTTATGTATTATATGATAAGCCTAAATAGGAACTTTTAATAAACTCCACCTTAATAATGTCTCACTAAATATATTTGCCATATACGAATATATCCTACTTCATCCAATATTCATTATGTAGTTTCCTTTCGCATCTTCACTATTTACAACTTAATCTCTCCTTTCTGGTGTTTTACTTTCTGCAAACTGGTTCGTCCATATTTGGAGCTGGTGTTGGAATGACCGGGTCAGCATGTTTCACGGTCAGCGGAATCGCAGTCGCACAGGTACGTACGACAGATGGTGCAGCGGATTCGGAAAGTCGTCAGACCGGCTGAGATTTCGTGATGGCATGTGTTACGTCATGTTGGATAGGTTAGGGACGTGGACAACGCGGTTATGGAGATGATGTGGTGTAGGTCAGTGTTGTAAGAAAGCGGAAAAGAAACGAGAGGTGGATTTATGAATTAATTTTTAGGTATTTTTGGGACGTAATTGTTTTAAATGTATGTTTTTTTTACCTTCCGATATTATAGTTCAGGGAGGTATAGAAATTATGCTAGTAATCACATCTAGATATTTTAGTGAATAATCACAATTTAAGGTCCGTAGAATTCGATTTTAACATTTTTACGATGGTGTCAAATAATATGATCAGTTAGGTAACGTTCACGAAGTTAAAAAAATAAAATAAAAATATACATACCATTTTATTTATAAGAACTAAACCGTTCATATTTCATATATAGTGGACCAGTTATTTTTTTTTCTTTCGATGTTCTTGTTATTTTGACTAGTTTCATTACTTTTTCCTTCAACTATTTCTTTGTTAGCGTTCTACTAATTATAGATAATGTAATTTTGGACATTTGTTAGAAATTGATTGCTTCGTATATAATTCGATATTTAAACCCTTTACATATCACTCATATCAGATGATTTTTTTTGGATTTTACGTTCGTAAGAAAATATCTAGTCTCTGAATCTAAATGCATTGTATAACAAATATTTTTACAAGTACCTAACATAATCACGCTCAAATGAAAATCAACCTACATATTTTTATATTAGAAAACATACATTACAAACCAAAAAAACTACAAGTGTAGGTAAATAGGCTACCTTTATTTCTACCACTCCTGCACAACTATGAACTGACTGAAACCACCTGAAACACACCAATAAACCATTTCAAAAATGTCCGCGATCTCTACGTGTTTTATTTTTTGTACTAAAAACTTAGCCGTGCCGTTAATTAAAGGCGTAGGAGAAATGTCAAAATGCATTTAAGTGCAATAGTACAAAGTAAGTAAAATGTTCATATTGAAAATGAAAATTTATCGAAATAAATGGAATATATTCATCAGTTATTTATAAATTATATTAATATGAGAGATATGGTATAATAACTTAATTTTTTATTTTATATATATATATATATATATATATATATATATATATATATATATATATAAATATTTAGGATATTTATCTTGTGATGATTTCTTTCCAGTAATATTAAAATATCCATTGCTGTCTATTTTATTCTTCGTGATCCATTCTTTTCTTCCGATCATACTTATAGAAAAATAATGAAATCAAATGTTTTTTTTTTCAATTATTATTACAACCCCGTACACAATATAAATTTCTATAATAAGAAGGAATATTAAATTTAACTATTTCCGTTGTACAATAAAATACGTACGTCATCTTATCCTAACTTTTCCTTTTATAAGACTAAAACCTATATAAAACTTTGTATTCCTCTTTTTAACATTGATGGAAAATGGGAAGAACGAAGAACTGATTAGTTTTTGGTAATAATTAGATCACCAAAAGTAGTGGTTTAATTGAAATTAAAAACAATTTTTTGCCGTTTGGCATTAAAAGTATAATTTTATTGACCAAAGTTTTACTTTCTCTGTCGGTGGTATAGAAAGCATTATTATCATCCAAATTTGTTTTTGCATAGCAACCCTACCTCTATGCAAAATGTGAATAACTACGATGAAAATAACATTTATTATAATTATGTAATTAATATTAATTCTAAACTATAAAAAGAGTTGGCTTCGCCGTAAAACGCCACTGCGTGAATTTGGTACCTACTTTTTGGCATTTTTCAATAACTATTCTTTAAAAATTTACATCTAAGTATGTATCTATATTGTAATAGGATAAAGAATAATAGGATATATTGGCTGGTAGTATGAACAATTGATTAACGGTGATTAGTGAGCAGTTGATTGGCACTGTTTTATCTCTCTCAATCGTTTATGGCTTATTTTATTATTTATAATTATTTTTTCTATAACATTAATTCTTACAATATTCATAACATTAGATTTATAAAAATAACGTAATCACATTTGTTGTTACGTGTTGTACACAAACATGTAAACATGCCCCAGCGGTAAAATCTTGCACAAGAAGATCATTCAGTAGTTAGGTACTAATTTACAATAATTTAAACAAAATTTATTTGCAGAATAAAACATTATTTTTCAGAAAATAAGTCTAGTAAAAATGTTGAATGTCAGTAGGTACTATATAATAATAACTGTGAAAGAATGTTATCATTAAATCTAAAGGAGTAAATGTCTTTATTATTTTACTCTCTGCTTTTATATTAATAGTGCGATACTATAATTTAAGTAATTTTGCTGCAGGTGTCATCTAAAAAAATAATATTATCTTCCATCTACTATGAGCAATAAACTGTTAAAATTTATTTTGTTTTCTTTATCATGCGCCGACTATCTTTTAATTTTTAGTTAGCGCAATGCGTATATAACATAAGTAATAGTTCCCTGAAGAAGTACACCGGCAAACATTTAGCCTATTTGAATTTTTAACATATTAAAATTTCAAGCAGATTATTACTTGCAAGATAAACTGCATCCCGTTTATATCCTGCCATTTACGTGCGTGTTTCTTTATTAAGATATAAAGAAATCCTGTATGCACAACTACGCTTCACATGTTCCTAATTGACGTAATTAAAATGAAGTATTGGTTAATTAATACAACATAATTATTCACAATTAATAATGGTTACCATACCGACACTGTAAGTTAAATATTTTCTGTGTTTAAGATTTTAGACATTTATCGTGAATCTTTTTGTTGGAATGTAAATTGCAGCAGTCAACAGAAATTGAAATTGTAGAAATTCTTCACTTTTATGGACTTGCGTAGAATTTTACGAATAATTTGCACATTCCTTACACCTTAAACTATTTAAAAATAAAAGTTTTAAATATTTAGTACATACATATAAACCTAAAAAAAAATGTCCTACATTTTTTAAATTTTAGTTCAGAAATAGCATGGGTTCCACGATTTTTTAATTTTAATCTTGACAAAAAGATTTAGACCTCTATTTTTTGTTGAAAATTGCGTGTGTCGTAACAACCCCAAAAGAGAGAGATACTACTTGTCCGTTATGAAACAGAAGTAGAATGAGAAAGATAGTAGAATGAATACAATGTAAATTAGAAACGCGTACACAGTAGTTTAGCAATACAGTATGCGGTGGACATAGGTTTACGTGCCAAGGGGGCTCATGAGATACGAGTATTAAATTCTTTTTAAGACATAGGATCGAAAACACTTTGAGTCTATTAAAAGTTGTAGTAGTTTTAGATAATAAAACGAAGTATACTTGAACCCTTGTACGTATATCGTAATTCAATTGGTTTATTAATGCTAAATGTCTACATACCTATACTTTTTGACCTTACGTCAATAATCCTCCTCTCTCCTTGGCGATTTGAACCGCTTACGATTGATGACGTGCGTATCATTTCATGGAAAGGACTTTAGTTTAATTACAATATTATTAATAATATTAAAATTGATATAAAAGCGTTGCCCTGAAAACCCCTGTTCATTTAAAACAACATAAAGAAGACTCTATATTTGATATTATGTACTTAGTAAAATTTATTTATATTTTTGCAAAGTTTTTCAGCACTTTTCATTCATTCGTTTTATAGAACTTACATAAATTATTTCTTTTGTGTATTAAAATTAAACTATTTAAATTTAAATGAATTTAAATGCAAAACGCTGTATACGCCAAGTGGAGACATATTATTTTCTTGCTATTTTTTACCTTACGCTACCCTTGTTAAGGGAGGTATAGGGATCGTGCTAAAAATTGCATATCGAGATTTTGGTGTAAATCGGATAACCCGAAAATTGAACTTTACCAGAAACTCAAAATAGTTTTTCTTCGAAAAATACCTTTAAACGTTGTTTTTTCGAGATTAATGTTATTATAAAAATTAAAAATTATTAAATTTTCTACAGATTTGCATTAATACTTTTTCTATATATTTTAGGGATAAATTTATAAAATTATCTATAATTTAAATCTCAGAATCTACGCTTTAAACAAACAAAACGGTTATTCAAATGTATGTAACTGCCAAATAAATGTCACTATCAAAGAACTAATCATTTCAAAATAATATTAGTAGCGTTTTAAAACGAAAAAAGTAAATAGAACAATAGAAAAGGAATTCAATACAGTTTCCAGCATAAGTAAATATGTAGGTATGTATTTAGATTAATAAAAATTAACGATTCACAAAAATGTTTAACCTAATTCTCATTTTTGGATTAGTGAATTCTATTCTATCCCGGTATTTAAAATTTAATCTTCATTTTATTATAGCTCTGGTGGCTCAATGGTTAGAGCAACGCCTCATGTCATAAGAGCCCTCGGGGCTCCGAGTTCGAATTGCACTAAGGCATGGATGTGTGTGAATGTGAACCCACTCTGTAATTGGGATTTAATCCTGTTGAGGGGTTTAAAAATGTAGTTACTTGGATTAGATTATATTATAAGAAATAAATTGCCAGGTAATGGCGGGAGGTATTGTGTTGGGCACACCAGATTTTTTACAATTCATATGGCATATTTTAACAATTACTCGAAATCTCATTCAAACGGCATTTATTCTCTTACAACACCGACGTTTCGGTGGGCATTTGCACCTTCTTCTGGGTAGGTATACTCTTACAAAATCAAATTATTACATCCCATACACAAAATACATTTTTTCAATAAATTCAGTTTTGTTGTCGATTTTAGGAGTAAACTGATAAGTATTCTTTATAAATTTTTGTACGATGTTATGGTGTAGCACTGAAAGTAAAGAACAAATGTGTTTTGTGTACAAGAGATTTAATATTTTGTAAAGATCTTACCCAGAAGAAGATGTAAGAGTGTATCAAAACGTCGGTGTTGTAAAAGAATAAATGCTATACGATTGAGACTTCGAGTAATTGTTAACCATATACCATAGGCAAGAAATTTACCACATTTATATACAAAGTACAATTTTTATTTCAATAATATTGGAAATCTAGATTTTATTTTTTACTAAATACTAATAATTTGTTAAATATGATTAAGAGTACGTTAATACCTAAAAAATATATAAAACTACAAATTTTCCATAACCTTTACCATTTTCTCTCGAATCCTGCGCCACATTCTCTCCGTAACATAACCAAAGTTACGAACCTACAATGCGGGTTGCATTACTCTCGGCGTTAGTAATTCGTTCACCCGTCGGCAGGTGGTATTAGCTGTCGGTTGACCCTATGTACCCTAGGTCCCTGGGTCGTTAACTAGGCAGGTGAAACTGAAAAATAAAATAGAACCAAGGTGTGTGGACATGTGCTGTGTGCTGTGCATTTGCAAGCAATTTGTTACTACAGTAATTAATTCTAACTTTGACCAAGAAGAGTATTTTTCCAGTGGAAAATAAATACCTAGATGATGATGGAAAATAAAATAATGATATACAATTAATTTTTTATTAATACAATCAAAATAAAGCAGCAATATAATAGATTATATAAATACATAAATAAATAACAACATATTCACTTGTAAACATTCCGTAATGAATGTTATATTAAAAAAAATTAATGAACAGATGCTCTTTCTGGAAAAGATACTGTGCCTAAAGAGTGTACTAAACTTTAACAATTTGTTAGGGTTGTCATTTGAGCGAAAATGTCATACGAGGGTCACGCTAGAATTAGTGAGAATAAGAAAGTCAGATAGGCGGATAGGCCGTGGAAAACAAAATTTACACTACCATTTTAAACAGTTATTTATCTGTCATTTGAAATTAAGTTGTCAAAAGTTAGTTAATCATTGTTTTGAAGTAACGTTGTTAGTGAAGGAATTAACCAGTTACCAAGTTTTATTTCGACAAAACACAGTCACTAAAAATTTTTCGCACCCTTTAAACCAATAAGATGCTGTATTATTAAAAGTGAGTTTTGATAAGCGAATTTTTTTTGACGTTTTAGGAGTGCCTATAGAAACATATTGTTTACATATCTGTCAAAGTGTTTATATTTTCAGTGTTATCAGTTTTTATTAAAAACGAGTATATTCGGACAGGAATCTGTTTAAAACACTAAAAAAACAATCTTTCTAAAAAAAATTATTAATTATTACTTGATTTTTATTTTGAAAATAAATAAATAAATATATCATTATGGCATATTAACCATTGCTGGGTGTGCTAGTCTGCTTTGTAAGCAGATATCGGTAATGATAATGACATATTTGTAACGTGCGGGCGTTTACCAGGCGACACCTCACGGGCACTCATTTTGGAAAAAGTCATTCGAATACCATTCGAGGTTAAATTTTATCCTAGCAAAATTTTCCGATTGCTTTATTCGAGCCTGTTGCTATTTTTTTTTTTTTTGTCAATGCCACTTAATAAATTGCTAGGCAACCAGCTCTCGTAACAATCTGAAAATTTTCCCAACAAAAAATTTACCATATATAAGAAAAAATATAAAATTAATAGAACATCCGTCATATACTCCTGATTTGGGAATGTGCGACTTTTTCCTATTACTTAGGGTGGAAGATTTTAGTCTAAAGAAGAGATCTATGCTGCAACTCATGATTTTTTTTTTTTTGAAAGCATTTCAAAAGAAGATTGAAAGAATGGTGAAATGTATTATTGTTGAAGAGAACTACTTTGAACATATTTAAAATAAAATTCTAAAAAAAAATTGAACATTTGTCTTATTCTCAATAAATCTAGCGTAAACCATGTATAAATATTTGGGTGGACGTTAAAAGGGACCAAGTCGAATTTTATCCGGACGGCCTCCTAAAGTGGTTCCAAATAAATAAAAAAAATGTGCACTCAATGATTCCGCTTAATATTAATATTTGACTGTGCCTAAATACACTTGAATTTTCCCCATTTAAATAACATTGGGTTTTGCCACATTTTGGAACTGTTTTTTGGCAAAGACAATAAGAGGTTTAAAAAATCCACTCAATATTGGATTGGAATAATAGAGTGACCCGAGAATATGTAGACAAAATTTAAAGTCCCAATCAATATTCTTAAGACAATTTTAGATAGTTTTTTTTGGGCTTTTGTGCGATAGTTTAACCATCTGTAATTATTTTAAGAATAATGATTGGCACTCCAAAATTTTTTGCACATATTCTCGGATCATTCTCGAATATAGTCCAATATTGAGTGGATTTGTTAAACTTTCTATTGGTTCGAAAAAAATAAAGTTACAAAATATGTCAAAACCCAATGTTATTTAAATGGGAAAAATCAAGTGCATTTAGGCCCGCTCAAATATTAATATTGAGCGTAATCATTGCCAGCACAATTTTTATTTATTTATTTCAAACCACTGTAGGGGGCGGCCCGGTTAAAATTTGACTTGACCCGTTTTAAGGTCCATCCTAATAAATATAGTTGCGCAACAACAAGAAATTAAATTTTTATTTAAGAGCATGGTAAATTTTATATATTATCAAATTTACGAATTTAATATCAAGTTATCGTTGATATGGTTTCTATCCGAATATTTACGAATCAACGTCGGTATTCTTATAATGTACGACGACCATTCCCATTGTCCTATTCATAAAGATAAACCATATCTGCATATTCGATTGCAGTAAAATAATTAATTTTCTTACTAAAATTAAATAAATAAACTAAATAAACAGTTTTTGGATACCTTTATGTTGTTTTACTTTGTTTTTTTTACTATATGTGATAAGAATTTACATACACAATCGTGCTGAAAATACATTCATTGACTTTTTTTAAAAATTGCGCTTCGTAAGCACCTATTATTATATTGAAAAGTATTAAACGTCAATCAACAATATATTACATTTTTCATTCATCAGTTTTAAATTTATATTTATAATACAATTTTCTGTAGTGAGTATGTAAAATTTAAATGCAATATGTATAGATACAATGTTTGTATTTATTTCTTTGAATTCTTTTAAAGATTAATTTAATTTAAAACGTATGGACATGCAGTTATGTGCAAATTTAATACGAGTTCGTATTTAATCATATGTATAAAAAAACTAGAGCTACTTTTAAAATGTAGTTCTTGCTACATCATTTACAGATGATTACACTTTCAATCGCAGTTGATCTGATCGACTGAGCTGATTAATTTAATCCAGTTTTACTTATACTTTTTATTTGCAATTCTTAATACTATTTTTACACAATACAATTAATACATTTATTCACTCACGAGCTTATTTTATACTGTATATGTACAACATTATGAACACCATCATTTTATTATTTTTCCACCATCTGTTTTGAAGTACTTTATCCATTGAAATTTAATATGAATTCATAATAACCAAAAAAAAAAAAAAAATGTGTTAGTCACTACTTATTGGTGATTGTTATTAAAGCTAATACCCGGTATTTTCATCTGTGGTTAAATTGTCTGTTAACTTAACTGTCAGTTAAAACGAATAATATATCATCAATATCGATATTATATAACAAGTTGCAAAAGTTACACATGGTGTTAATTTTTTATATAACATTTTTTGTTTTAACAACTGGCAGTTATGTTTACGGACAGTTCAATTTAACTGGAGATGAAAATACTCGGCCTTAGTTGGTTAATTATGATTAACCGGACAAATAGATTACTAGTTGCAAAACAAATAGACCTTTTCAATTTAGCGGCTGTCTCTTTCTATCGCTGCAAATAGTAAGAAAATGGCGCGAACAACTGCCAGTTGGGCTGTCAAACGAAACGTCAAAAATATTGCAATCACTAAAATGCCTGTATTCTCGGTGAAAATTTGCATCGTTAGACATTTTAACTTCAATAAAAGCATTTGTAACTTTTTTCGATAAGATTTTTTACAGTTGTCTGGGATATTTTTCACATTTTACGTCTAAATTTTTTAGAAACAAATGCGGTGGATCTCAGTTGTTCTTATTATGCGCAGATCTCCATTACGCATATCTTCTATCTCTTTAAATTGAAAAGGTCTATTGTTTCCCTCATATAAAACTTAAAAACAAAATAAATCTGAAATTAAATGTTTTATGTATGAGAGATATTTACCTATTCTTTCAAGATAAATATCTTATAAAATAATATAGGTGTATGAGTATACAGGCTGTCCCAGGACGAACTTACGTTATCGTTATTTTAAAAACTATTTAATATTATTATACAATATTTGGTATCTAGGGGTTTTCCGACATGCCCGTTTAAACTCAAATATTTTCAAAGCAGTAGCATTTCCGGTTTAACCAGAAGTAGACCCTAACTTTCTTATTTTAAATGGAATGCTATATTTTTATTTTACCATTGAACCACTTCATGCGTAATTCATGATTTTTTCTCTAAAAACGGCCACTTCTTTATCACCATATTTCGAGAATTGAATCGAATTTGTGTAATCTGTAAAAAACAGTTTTATAAAGAAAGCTTTTTTTATACTAGTATAAATTAATAACCGACAATTTTTGAAAAATGTAATTTCTAGGTCAACGTAAAGTTGAAATTCAAAAAACATAAGTTTTTTCAATGGAACACCTCATAAAAATCTAACAACTTTCAACATAGGATATGCTACAGAAACTACATTTATTTTTTAACAAAGAATTCATTTAAATAATAATATATGTGGTGTTCCATTTAAAAAACTGGATTTTTTGAACTTCAACTTTTTTTCATTGGCGATTATTAATTTATATTAGTGTAAACAAAAGCTTTTTTTATAAAACTGTTTTTCCAGATTATAGAAATACGATTCAATTCTCGAAATATAGAGTGATAAAGAAGTTGCCGTTATTAGAGAAAAAATTTGAAATAGTTGAATTACGCCAGAAGTAGTTGATCATGAGTGAAAGGTTTTTTTTATATATTGCGTCATAATGAAGCCATTACGATACGCAATTTTTTGTTTTAGACGGTTTGTACTAGATGACGCATCTTTAACCCATTTTTACCTAATTTATTTTTAGTTAATTGACAATTCATTTTAATAATATAATGTCGAAATTATTTTTTTTTTATTTAGGGAAGATTATTTACATGAAAATGTACATATGGTTACAAATATAATCACAAATTGAATAAGTAAATGTTATTGTAGAAAGCGCAAAATATAAAAAATAGTATAAAGAACTCATTTTATAAGACTTTCTTTCGCACTTGTCAATTAGAAAACTCGCTAACGCTCGTTTTCTAAATTTTGACGCGTGCGAAAAAAATATGTCTTATAAAACACGTTCTTTAATATACTATTATAGTATCATATGTAAAATTTTCTGCTGAATTCAGTGGTAAAATAAGAAATATACCATTCCACTTAAAATAATAAAGTTAGAGTTTATTTCCGGTTAAACCAGAAGTACTACTGTTTTGAAAATATTTCAGCTGAAACGGACATGTCGGAAAACTCTTAGATACCAAATTTCGTAAAATAATATTGAATAGTTTTTAAAATAACGATAGCGTAAGCTCGTCCTGGAACATTCTGTATTTTATTATGCATTTACACTACATGCATTAATAGAGGAAATAATAAATATTATCATTTCACAAGTCTATACCTAATTAGATTAAATATCAAAATTTTAAAATAGGTACTAAAGAAGATTGCTCTATTAACCGCAACTAACCGGGTTATCTTATAGTGATCAATACAATGCAATTACCATGTAACCCCAATTAATTTTTGGGTAACCGCTTTGAATAAGAAAACGCCTTATAAAATTTAAATATAAATGTCATTTACATTTACAAATGTTATCTTTTTTGTAAAATCGGCATTAAAGATAGGCATTGAAAATAACATTAAGTGCTTTTCAAGAGTAATACATTTTTGTTGTCAGTTTATAACAGAAAATTGACATTTGCAGTTGACACCGCGATTTGTACGCACATAGAAAAATAGTATATCACGAGCATAAAGTGTTTGTCGCTTTCGAAAAATTGTTTCTTAAGCGACAAAAAATCACTTTCCGAACTAATTCACTTGCAAAAATGGTAAACTTTCCGTTTATGGATAAAATATGTCTTTACGTACTTGTACTATAAACAACTACGTTTTAAAATTAAAATTTAATGAAACATGCAACATGCGTGATCTTTTTACTTTTGTTTTTAAATTTAAATATATACAATTTTTGTCTTCTATTTTAATCTCACAAAATTATTGTCATCTACAATCCTAAAAATTTCTTTTCTAAAATTAACTAAATCTTCGTTAAATCTCTCTGAACTTTTGTTATGTAATTTTGTTAAAACTGGTGGTAATGGAGTAATTTTGGCCATTTCTGCCAAATCTTCATAGTATTCCCCTTGTTTCGGCCCCATCATATGTGCATGTTTCTTATTAAATCCGTTCGCATACAACTCTGTCATATACACGTGGAGTTCCTTGAACATGTCTGCCTCGGATGGTAACTCGAAATTGCCTTGTAAGTATTCGAGGAAAAACCTTGCCTAGAATAAATATTACAAAAGATGTTAAATGGTGGAAGTGTGAATTGAATACGTACATGTATGTATTTTGATAATATAATATAATTATAACGTACCTGCAAATCAAACATAGAAAAAGCGCAAACATAAAATGGAAGGCCAATGAAACACATTGTTGGATTGTTTATAT
This sequence comes from Harpalus rubripes, assembly GCA_963082715.1. Lineage (NCBI taxonomy): Eukaryota > Metazoa > Arthropoda > Insecta > Coleoptera > Carabidae > Harpalus > Harpalus rubripes. Next base: position 39,846,772 of record OY720454.1, read on the forward strand.
TTATCAAATGTTTGTATAATGGGCTAACGTGGTTATCATCGACTGTTATGCCTGATCTTTCGTCCAAAAATGGAAAGGAATACATGTAGCCTGAAATATATTACACATTACAATAATATTCAATTGTTTATATTGATTGTTTAAGTGTATTAGTAACGGTTTGTCAAAAATATTTGCAGTTTGCTTCTTTTTAAGTTTTATGAACAAGTTGAAAAATTACATTTATGATAAAAAAAACCATTCAAAGATAATCTGTGTGTACAAAATTTTTGGTCGCTGAAGGGCATCAGTCAATGGAAATTTATACTTGAATCCTGAATAAAAAAAAAAATGGTGACTATAGTTATTCTTATCCGGCAATGGTTGAATGGGGTCCTGCACTCTGATTTATTTTTTTAATTTTAAATGAAAGTTCTTTTAATTTTGAAGCAATTTGTAATATTAAAAAATCTTAATTGTTTATAGTTTAACTGCATTTGATTTTTAATGTCAACATGACGTCACGGCGACACCTCCAGCTACGAGATAATGCATAGCTGACTCGTCCGCCATATTGGTGCCAAAATGAAAGCAGTAAATTATGAAATAAAAGTGTATTTCTTACAAGTTTATGTAGTAGCTATTTTTCATAATTAAATATAACTTCCATATTTGCCATATTATATTTATTTAAAATAATAATATAAGAAAAAATACGGTTCGTTAAGATTTTTGAGGTTAGAGAAAAATATATGTATTGCATAAGTACCTGTAAAAATTAAAACCATTTCTCAAACGATCTCACAATTTGGAGTAGAACAACACGTAATTATGGATAATTTCTATGATTAATAATACTGTAACGCTAATATTGAATGATTTAAGTGGCTCCAAAATGGTGGACGAGTCAACTGTAATTTATCTAGTAGCTATAGCAACGCCTATTGCTATATCTTTCTCTCGCACAAGCTCTACAGTGATCAGCGAGCATTAATGTGACGTCACAGTGACACTGACAACAAATATCAAATATCTCGCAAAGTAATTATTAAAAAATTGTTTTTTTTCATCTAAATCGCTATTTATTGAGTAATATAAGTATACAGTGTACATTATTATTATTTTTGTTATGGTGCAGGACCCATTGTGCAATAAATTTCGACAAAGACGAGATTTGGCCTGTGTAGGACATGCTCGTGTTGCAGTATCAGATGAAAAATGAGACAGTTGGAAATAACTCTACAAGCTAATAAACTCATTAAATTAAAGACGTTCTCAAATATTGAGCATCAGTTCCCGTGCAATTTCAATTTCTATGATCATTTTACGAGAAACATGTCATATAAACATAGGCCCTATTCCTTTTAGTTACCAAAAATTTATTAATAACAGTTAATTTTGAATTAATTAATCAAGATGCTTTTGAAAAACAAAACGTTTTTATCTCATGTTTCTTAAATTATCAATTTGCACATTAATTTTATCATTATTTCCCATGGTTTTAGTACTGTTGCTTATTGTTTACCTGTACAATACACAATGACGTCAACAGTTGCTCTCGATTTATCCCGGAATACAACTTCATCTTGCGTTAGTGATAAAACATCTGGTTTTTGTTTTAGATTATTGGGAAACTTTGTTTTGATCTCTTCTTTACAATGATGACTTAGGTATACCTACAACATATCTATTAGGAAAACATGGATTGTGCAGTACCGTCCAAAATGTGGGCAAACCTACACCTGCTGATTTGTAAAATCAATGTATTCAAATTCTTTTTCCCTCATATAATTCTTAATAAAATTGAAACATTTTATTTTATTAAGAGACAAGATACTCGTATAAAAGACAGACAAATATTGTTAATCAGCTCTGGAAGAATTTGTAAACATTTTAAAATCAGATTAATGTTTTTCAAAAACTAATTTAAAAAAATTGTTAAGTCGTTATCCAAATGAGGTATTTTCCGAAGAACCGTAAATTTCCACTATTTTTTTTTTTTTACTCTAGGAAATATAGTGGTAAAATTTTCATATTGCTGTAAATTCTGCGCTATTAATTTTAGAACAAATGTGTAAATACAAAAATTGTTCAGAATTAATAAATGCACTAAAAAACCCAAAATTATTGTTTGCATGCGTTTCGTTTGCGAGAGACAAAATACAAGCAATAATTTTTAGCTATTTACAGAGTGCCACGAGTACTATCACAATTTTAAACAATTGTATTGCTTGAGTTTGACAGATGACATCTGTCATAAATTTTTTATAATTATTGTATTCATTAAATTATTTATCAGTAAGCAAGGATATATTTACCATCGCAGAATAAACCCAATGGAACAATAATAATAATTAAATATCAATTAATAAACTTTTATCTGTCAAAGTCAAATAATACGACTATTTGAATTGCATATTTTGTCGTGCATGACACTCTGTAAAACACTTATAGACGGATATTTTATTTTCCGTTTATCTCAAGAACCTATTATGTGTATCAATATGCATGGCATAGGCTCATTTGATGCAGTATTTAATTCTGAACATTTTTTATATTTACTCTATAGTTCTAAAATTAATAAGGCAGAATTTACAGCCATATGAAAATTTTCCCATCTCTCCTATGGTCCATAAAAAAGTAGACATCCGGTATATTTTTATAGTTGGATTTTATTGCTTCTCCCGTAATTATTATGTATACTCATAGACAATAGCTGTATTCTTTTTGGACAAAATCTCAGCTTATCTCAGATCACTTCAGATAAACTCAGGAAATCGTTGTTCTTTTTGACACAACTGATCTGAGTTGTTCTGAGTAAACTCACTTCCCCTCTTTCCGACGCTACACTACCAGTTTACAAAACTCAAAATGATTTAAAACACTCAGTTTGCATTTTAAGGTTATATAATAGAACAAATTTTATATTCACATACAGATATACTTATAGTAATACATTTTCAATATATCCATTTTTCATTTATAAACAGTATCATAGATCAGAAAAATGTCAATAAATTTGACAGCTGTTATAGCAAATGCTATCGGTAAAGAAGGATATGATAAAATTGAATAAAACTTGTTCTTTTAGCAAACATCACAACTCACTTTAACTCAACTCAGATATGTACTGAGCTGAGTTACAACTGGGTCAAAAAGAATACAGCTAATAATTGATTAAGCGAGTAGTTGAGTAGCATTTTTTTTTTCTGTCAATTGTTAATGGATTCAGAGAAAAATACTTCAAATTCAAATAAATGATTGAAGCGTACAAAATTCCCTAGATCTAGCCGGTACCTTTATTTTTGGACGGTACCTACTGTACATCCAAATACTAATACTACGTACTTCTTCCGCTGTAGCCGCAATCTGCAACGCTATATCCATTCCAGAAGGCCCAGCTCCTATTACTAAAACTTTTTGATCTTCAAAGGCTTTAATATCCCTGAAATCGTGACTGTGGGTTTGTTTCCCTCTAAAAATATTCTGTCCCATTATCTGTGGATATTTAGGAGTATGATAATGTCCGTTACAGATCATAATGGCGTCAAATTCATATTCTTTGATTATTTTCTTCTGCAGATCTGTGATCGTTACTTTCCAGACATCTCCCTCGGGTTCAACATATTTAACTAGATGGTAGAACTGCAAGTTTTATTGTTAGAAAAAGTTGTTGGTATTTAAAATGCTAATCACACCTGAATTAATTGACGCAGGTTGAAATGATCAGTGTAACTGTTAAGGAATGCAAGTATTTGTTCTTGAGTAATGTATGATTCTTTGTAGTCAGGGATTTTAAAATCAGGAAATCCCATTACTTCTTTTGGAAGATTTGTTCTAGAACAAGACATTTTTTCCTTATATGATATGTAGATATTTTCTATCTAAACAAAGAAAACAAAACATTAATAATCCAGGAAAGTAATAAAATATATCTTTTATTATATTTGTTACTTCACATACATATAAATTTGTTTTGTTTGATTAAAACATGAGAAAATAATTGTCAACAATTACGTGTCACATAATCACATATCACATGCTTATTTTTTTCCAAGTTTTCTGAAAATAATCGTCACTAGCTTATAATTATCTTAGCTAATATTTGGGAAAGAAAATAAAAATTATAAACGTACAATGTTATTTTCCCATCATATACTTTTGAAGTACTATTTTATCTATTGAAATTTTATTACTAAAGTAACACTTTAAAGGTGAGGTTTGTTAAAAATTTCTTTAACTATTCGTTTAGTAAATACGTATCCATAGCAACCAGCAAAATTTGCGTTGTTTATTATTGAATATTGAATTTGTATGCCATACTCGATTGTAAAGAAATTTTAACTTTCCTCTTTTGGATAAAATATATCTTTAATCACTGTGTCCATATTCGATATATTACAAAATATTCTATTAAATTGAAAATACATATATGTAATTATGTGATAAAATTTTTGTATTTGTTTTATCACATGATTGACTACTTTAAATTCATTTAATATGAACTGGCATTGTTTATTTACATTTTTATTATCTACAAATTTGGAGATAAAAATTATATTTTTAATTTACAAGTACATAATTAACTTTTAAGATAATAATGATTCGGAATTGAATGAAGATTGACTATTTGTATAGATAAATAAATCTACTGATAAAACACATAGCATATGTAAACAATTATAAACATTGACCAGCCGTAGATTAAATTAAATGACTCATATGAAAATATAAATAAAATTAATTTCAAAAGTACCGAAGAAAGTGCATTTTAATGAAAATATCTAATGTGTTATTATCATAAGAACATATTATTACAAATATACTGAGGCAATCTGTTTATTTTGTTATCGATTAAAATAATATGTACAAGAAGGAAAATTTTGTTAATTCTCGTATACCGTTGATATTTTGATACGTGACAAATTTTATGGTTTCTATTATATTTTTATGTAGTAGGTGTATAAGGTAAAAACACCAATAGTTAAGCACTAATAATTTAATTACAATAAAATGAACAAATTTGACAGTTTTTAATATTGCTTTTGTTAGTATAACCATCTGTGTTGAAAATGTATAACATTGGTTTAAAGTAGAGTTTCATTGAACAGTGGGAGTGTTTTTTTGGATCAGAATTGATGAATCGTAGTTTAAATCCTTAAGTTTATAATTATGTTGTAATAAATCTTTAATAGTACTTTTCTCAAATTTTCCTGTTGATAATGGATTTAATAGTAAGTGACCTTATAAGATTATATAAAATATTAGTGATTTTAGATTTTAAGTCATGTTGCAGCCTTATGTAGGGTGTCAATAGTTACTGATACAAATTTTTGGCATATTTTTATCATTTCACACCAACTGGAAATAGCTAATAAAGGTAATTTAAAAAAATATGTTATAGTATTTCCATTATTTGATTTCCCATGAATGCAGCTACATGTACATATTACCCAATTGCCAGTAAGTTAGAAGAGAAAAAAAAGAAGCAAAAAAATCACGAAAATGCAAAAAACGAATTACTGAATTACTGGCGCAACCATACGCATTTACGGCTGTGATAACCAAGTGAAATTGAATTCCAAAATTCTAAGGCCTTTAATTTGTTAGTTAAGTAGGTACGACGTATATTAAAAAGGGTCTACTACTGGTAAATTTATGTGTCAACTACTAAAAATTTGATAACTGACGAATGTCAGTCAACTACCAATGCATTTCGTTTTCTTAATTTAAAATATTGTTTATAAGATAATTATTTTTCAATTGTTATTTATTATTTTGCTAAACATTAAACCATGTTTTTAAACAACAATATTATACATTTTCATTTCTTAAAGCTTATTTTATAAAATAATTTGTTTTACGGTTTGAAAAAAAATTATTACATTTTAATGAAAATAGAAAGAATAATAATAAAAATAATAAAGTTGGTTGTCATGGTTTTTATTTTTGACCGCAAAATACAAATCGCTTCTCTTTTTCAATATTAAAACATTCTTTAATAGATTAGGAAATTTTTATTTATATTTATAGCAGCAATTTATGAAATTTATTTATTAAACAATAATTTCAAAATTCTAATAATGAGTTACAATATAAAATAATCCTTTTTCATATTGTAACTCATTCATAGCATTTTGACTATATGTAAATTACATGGTCTGACTTGATGACCTTAACCAAGGCCGAAACGTCGTCAAATATGTATCCACAATAATAAATTGTTAAAAACTACATGGAAGCTTGAATTCAAAAAATACTCCTATAAAACAAACTCTACGGCTTCAAAAACATCTCATCTAATTAAACAATACTATTTAAAAAAATAAAAATAAAATGTAAAATGAAAATAGTTTACCAAAAGAATAGAAAATTGAGGATTCAGAGTAGAAAAATGGTAGAATTAGATTTACTAGATTTACTACTATAAAACTGCGTAGAAAGCAATATCAAAGGTTTGTACATATTTGTTTAGATTTAGAAGAAAGAATAGTAGGCGTACAAAAAGATTTAAGTGTCATTTTTATAATTTAAAGCTATACAAAAAATATATTGTAAGAGACAATAACAATTTCTGTGTAAAACCATGTGGATTTTTTTTTAAATTCAACTGCACTTGCTGTTTATAAAATAAATTTTTAATTTAAAAGTTTTGGGCCATGGGTCGCATTCTAAAGTTTTGCGGCCCGCGTGTTATACACCCACTCCACTGTTATACAGGGTGTTAAGGTATATACATTTCGATGCTGATTCACAATCAAAAAGATTTTTTTCAAAATTCGCAAAATTATGGACATGCTTCTAGAAGAGTACATTTCTGGTGCCACTGGTCGACACGTAATTTTTATTAAAAAATAATAATGGATTTTTTAATCACGTAACTAATGTTAATAACAAATGAATTAATTTTATTCTGACAATTTGGACTTCATAACAGCAATAAACAAATGAGTACGGGTATACAACAAAATTTACATTACATACATAAAAATCATATTGGCCATTTCAATATTGAAATAAAACGGAATGTTTTATTATTTTTCTACAACAATGTTCGTTACGTGATTAAAAAAGCCATTATTATTTTTATTAAAAATTACGTGTTAACCAGTGGCACTAGAAATGTACTCTTCTAGAAGCATGTCCATAATTTTGCGAATTTTGAAAAATTTATTTTGATTGTGAATCGGCACATCAAAATGTATATACCTTAAAAAAAATACCATTTTTTTAACACACTATAAGTACGTTTTAGATTCCAATTTTTATACGAAACTCGCGCTAGAATTATTGCGAATAAGACACATAGTTAAAATATTTATTAGAATTTTATTTTAAATATGTTCATAGTAGTTTCCTTCACCAATATACTTCAAAATTCCTTCATTCCAAATTCCTGAATGCCCTCAATGAATCTTATTTTGAAATGCTTTCAAAATGTTCATGAATTGCAGCATCAATTTCTTCTTCAGAGGTAAACCTTTCTACCCCGTATTTTTTAACTCCTAAAAAATAGCCAAAAACCGCATATTGTTAAATCATGTGACTATGAAGGGTGTTCTATTGTATTTGTTTGCCGGAAACTGGTTATTTCCATGGTTTCACTCACAACGGTACCTACTTAAAAATAATGATTAAGCTCTCATTTTGTTTTCCACAGCCTACCTAATATTCTTATTCTTAATAATTCTAGCGTGACTCTTGTATATTTCTCCATACAATGTGGAACATAAAATTTTGTTATAATTATTGGTGATTAACCTTACCTTAAATTTTTGTACATACTCGTATGTATAGGAATCCCGAATTCATCAATTCCAACCCTATCCGAGTAGACCCAAGTGCCGCCAACTTCCCCAGCCTGTTCGAAAACAACAACCTCATGTTTATATTTCTCATGTGTCGCTTGTCTTGCAGCGGCTAATCCAGCAGCCCCTGCTCCAATGATACAGATCCTCATCCTGAGATCTTCACATACACACTGTTCCAATGATAATGACACACTGAATGATAAACTCAACTGGGTCAAGATAAACTCCAGGAAAAATCGTTCGAATCACTTCAAGTTTGCCTTGAGATCAATTTTTACAATGATAAATATGTTAATGACTTTATTTTAGCATATGAATTTGAATTGTCTCTGTTTGGATAAATTGTTACGCGGGTAAATATGTACTTAGTTTCCTAGTCATGTGATGATCATGAAATGCGTGAGTGTTAATACGAATACAAAGTTTTGTAAAAATGAAGATAGAAGATTTTTAAATTTGAAAATGTGTAGTGATGTATAAATGAAGTATATGAAAGAAAACCGCAATGTTTTTGTTAAACTCTTCGCTGGAGGTCAGAATATATTAATTACTTTTTCTTATTATGATGTGGCGGTACTTTATAGATATTACTAAATTTACACCAAATTTTCCAGTTATTAATTTTCAAATATGAAATATGTATTCATTTTGAAGTAAGCCGACATTACTTTTACTGCCGCCAATCCGAAATCTCTATAAATAAAAATAAAATTGTACATCACTGATCATATTTTAATGAATTATTTACCATATTACTAAAATTTATTTGTTTATTTAATAATAAAATTTTACTGCTCTCGTATTAGTAAAGTAAAAACTGAAGCATTTAAATTTTAAAGTGCCAAAAATATTAGCGTTTTATATGAAAACGTTCTTTGAAGTAAACAAATTTGATTTTACGAAAAATTTTATATGACTGAGTAAAACAAAATCGCTGCATTGACATTCGACAGTGTTCGTACTTGTCATATGTCACCGTAACTATTTTTGCTATAGTTTATTTCACGACATATTGGCCAGTTCGCCAGTTGCACCGCTTATAAACACCGATTTTCTCACTTGACCCTGACGTCATAGGACCGACCAAAAAACAAAGAGAGACTTGACAGCTCCGTGTTATTTTAAAAGATGGAAGTGAGAGGTTAGTCACTAGAGACCTCTGACGGTGATTCCAAAACTCATGTTTGTAATGCGGACAGCATGCATCTATTTTGTAATGCGGGCAGCATGCATCTCTTAAATTTAAAAAATGTAAAAGATTAAAAATAAATTCAACGTTTCTTTCACAAACATATATATTAAATATGAATATCAAATATGTGTTCGATATTTTATGAAAGAAATATGTAGTTTATTTGGTTTTACAAATAATATTAAAATATGGATTGTTTGTTTCTGGAACAAAGAAGATCAAAAGCTGATATGCTCTTCTTATACAAAATATTAAATAATCTTACCGATAATCAAAGTATTATAGGTTATGTTTTTATACGTGCCCCAGCTGTTCACACACGGAGCACGACTCTTTTTTATATGCAAACATGTAATACAAATAACTTCAAACATTCGCCACTGAACAGAATAATGGCCCAATATAACCATTCCTATAATCATCTAGATATCTTTAATATGACATTATTTCAGTTCAGGGGCGCATTGTTATAGTCAAGGGTCAAGGTTGTAGCTGTTTAGTAAACAGTGTTTACATGGTTTTTTACAAATTGTATTTGTAATTTGTTGTTATCTATGCACATATTGTATTCATAATTTTTTGTAACTTCTTGGAAGCCCTTAATTGGGAAACTGTGGGCTTCCCAAATATCAATAAATAAATAAATAAATATTTTTTTTGTAAATTTATTACAGCAGTAAATAATAATAAAATAGTGTTTACAAATCATGTCTCTTGGTCTTGGTAAAGGAAAAAAACCAAGCTCTTCATTTTCCCTGTTGTTGCTTTTACATTTTCTGAAATTAGAAATTTGTATTATTTTCATTTTCATGAACGTAGTTTGGGGTTGATTAATAAAATAAAAATTAAGTTACATACCTTTGTGATTAAAAGAAGCACAAAAATAATACATTGCAACAAAAACTAACGCAGCAAAGCTTCGTCTTTGAATACGAAGTACAAAGTGAAAATGCTACATTTTAAATGTCAAATTACCGACCAAAAAACAAATGTGTTAACACGCACATTCTCCGCCAACTCTGGACATATTGCAAAAACTATTTGCTTGAGCTGCCGTCTGCCGGCGATTCCAAACTTATACTCTCTTTTATTCTCTACCTCCTCTGCTCCACAAGTTCTTCTACCGCAAAAAATCCTATTAGCTGTCAGGGGGCTGACGTCATAGTTTGATGTTCGTATGAATCAAAGGCGATTTCGGGCGACATACCCGTTCACTTCTTAGGATCAGTTACGGTCACTTGCGGTATGCTATGGTCAGTGGTGGCGCCAAAAATCAGTGGTTCACTTGTTGTCACCGTGCTTGGAGGTTATGTATATTCTGCGACCATTGACGTATTATATAAATGGACGCAACGTACACTGGCTTGCAAAAAAATCGCGTACACCTTAAAAATCAAGTAACCGAGTTTTTACCTTTTTTTAGCTATGTAAATACGAATTTTTTTAAAATAGGTTATATATCAACTGTCATTGGAGTTGTCACTGTCATGTTACTATTTTATATATCGTGGAGCAAGTTCTGCATTGTGCTTAATTTACTACTAAATTATAAATATATTCTAGAAAAATCTTTCATGATATCGAGAATTCCTTGGACGATATACTCGTAAACGACCATCATGGCAGGACTTAAATACTTTTTCATCAGAAAAAACTACATTATTCCAAAAATTTAGATGCCAGTAAATATAATTTAAACTAAACAGAATTCTCGCTTGTTTTTCTTCTTCCATAAGAATATAGCTTTTCTAGCACTTGCTGAGTTTTTAAATTCAGAATTTTTGATCCCCCGACATGCAGTTGACCATGATCCTGGGAAATTTGTTGCAAATGCTTTTCCAAAAGGGTTTTCCTAAAAATGATTTACAAGCGCTTCATCTTGCCCATTGGTGAAAATTTTTGGACGTCCGGAACCTTCTCTCTTTCTTATACTTCCTTCATTTTCTCACCGACTCTTCACCCTCATAACATTACTTTTATTAGTATTAAAATGTTCTGCTATTGTTCTGATTTACCACTCCTCTTCTAACTTAGACTATTACAACTTTCTCATTTTCTGATAGTTTTGGCATCTTAATTGACACTAATGACATTGACAAGTTAATAATCGAGACCGACTCAATACAGCAAAAAACAGGTGTACGCAATTTTTTTGCAAGCCAGTGTAGGTACTGCTTTACTGTATAAGCATTGACGCACACCTTAGAAAAGGATAGAGCTAAGTTAGGGGCAAAGTCAAAATGAAAAATAACACAGAGTGCTTAGGAATATTCATCTCATTCATAATAAATGACAATGTAAAATATAGTTCATCTTCGATTTAACAAAATATTTCATTCGTATATTAAATTATTTGTAAAAATAACAAATATAGAAAAATACTTTTGCTTTAACTAATATTATTTATTTAAAACTATTTTTATATACATTTTAGGTATAGTCCGTCGATTGAAAATGATTTCTGCATCACAGAATGTTTGGATGACTTGAAATTGTGTTTTCTAACTGCAATAAGCCAATCTGTTCACAGTTCATCTTTCGGAAATCTACTCAAAAAACATTCATATAAGATATGACAGTTTAGTTTACGACGAATAAGAAAGACTTGTGAAATTTTATCTCTTTTTGATAACGAACTGTGCGTCCATTTGCACTGCATGATATTACCATTTTAAAAGAATTCTGAAATATAAATGAAATCACACTTATATGCATAGCATGAATGACAGAACATAACCTGAATTACCAGCAAACTACATTCAAATAATTTTTATTTCACATTAAATCAAAATTACTCACTTTGTATTGTAACTAACTCTTAGTTAGAGGTATGCATATTATTTTTACTAATATTCTGAGGAAATATATTGCACTTTTACTAGCTGTCACTACTGTCAGACCAGCAAACAAAACAACAGACCGCAACAATGTTCTTGTTTGACGTTGCCCCGCTTATCTATCTTTCCTTTTCTAAGGTGAGCGTCAATTCCTCTCTCTCTACGTTGGGTCCATTTATGTAATAAGTCAATGTCTGCGACATTTAAAACTGTCAAAAATAGTGTCTGACAATTAAAATGCATTAACGGAGAAAGATAGTTTTTTCCATATTTGTCCAAAAAAAGAGTCAACGAAAATAATGTCACCCTGTTTGATATAAGACCACGACTCCGACTGTTTTGACTTTTGACATTTCAAAAAAGACATGATAAAAAGAGATAGAAATAGTGAACAGAGAGCTGACCCGACTAGCAAACCCGTTCAGCTGTCAGCACTGATCCAAGCATACCGGGTATGTTGTTCCTAGTCCTAGCGCCCGAATGTGTGAACGCACCTGAACGCAACATACCGCAAGTGAACGGTTGTCGCCCGAAATCGCCTCAAATGCTGATCAAATGGTACTGGTAGTGATGGAAACCTGATTACCAGCAGATCTCAAACAGTTTTGAGTACAAGGTAATACGTCGTAGACTATAGCCATGGTTACACTTATAAAATACGAATTCATTATATAGTACAGAGTTGTGTACGTATTTATACACCTATAGTTATTTATTATAATTATTAATCACATTTTTTTCATCCATTTATTTAACTTTTGCCTGTCAGTCTGCCTGCATGTTGTATATCTGTTCCAACTTTTTACATACAATTTTAACCGACTTTCTAAAGGGTCTGTAGAACTGAAATTTGGTACGTAGTTAGAATATATATATTTTCATTTTTACTTGTTTACTCTTGCGGCAAGTAAAAGGTTGCATGTTCATCGATGTTTCAATTTCAGACCACGTTTATAATTATTCACATTCGGAGCGTAATTTGTCGTTTGAAATCCATGTGTTCGTAATCCAAAATTGTTCAAATTTTAACCTAAATTTGTAAATTTTATACTGAATTATTTCATTGTTAAACTAAACTACTACTCAATTTTACAATTATTCTTAAGATTATATTTACCTAAGAACGACAATGTTTTAATATTCAGGTCTAGTACATTTTTATAGTATTTATGATATGTGTTAAAATAAAGCGACATTTTGTTTTGTAAGAAGGAAGTATGGAACACGACGCAAAGGGAAGTCAGAAATAATACCTTTGAATATATAATACAATATTACAATTATGTATTATATATTCAAAGATAATACTTTGTAAAAATTACTCAAAATACATAATATAACCTATTTCATAAAGCTTGTATGTACTTGTACGGTGAATCAAGTACACGATAATTAGATAAAGAAGAATTATATTATTATTGAAACATAATTTCATTGTTATATTCAAATTTTATAATTATTTTTATATCGTTCTTTAAAATTAAATTTATAAGTACCCACTAAGAAAACTTATAAAAATATAATATTTTAACCCATGTGAAAAACTACTAATTCGTTATTACACGTTTACTCTGTACTATTCCTGTTTCATATATTTGTGTATTATAATTTCTCGCGTAACCTAAGAATCTGGAGCGTTCGGTATTAAACTATTATTCACGAAAGATGACTATTCAAGGTCATTTGTTCGAAGAAAGGATACACATCACTTTACAGCAGTAGTTTAGCAACATTTTGTATTAGAAAGAGAAAGATTATTTGATCTAGGTCTATTTAATTTATGTGGTGTGACAGATATACGTAAATAGTGGTATTACTTTCTAACACACTATAAATAATAATGACGTATGTCGTAGAATTACAGATACCTAATTATCTACTACACTGCCCTCTGTGCTAATATTTACCCAGTGGCGTTGCCGTTTAAATCAAATTATTATTCCTTGGTTTATAGTTAAGACTATGTTTTTGAATTTTGTAAAAACATAAGTGAAGAACATAAATCTTTCAGAAAGGCATTATTTAGAAAGAAACATAATTTTCAAATAAATTACTGTCATTTTTTCAGTTAAAATGTGTCATAAATATTTCATGTTGCACGCCTATGCATATGAAATGCAATGAAGTTATCTGCAAGTAATATTATATCAGATGGCTTACAAATGGCCTTGAATAGTCATCTTTCATAAATAATAGTTTAGTATTAAGATCTGTGAAATCCGTCACGAGACGTATGAGCTCTGAGCAATCCATAGATTTCAATACCGAACGTACCCACTATAGTCGCCGTCCAAAAGAGTATAGACTGATGCTCAACTTTTTATCTTCTCCGTACCCTGTCCCTTGCCAAGCATTTTCAATATGTCCAGTGACTTGGCAACAGTGTAGAAATCTCCAGTCCATACTTATTTGGCAAGTATAGTGTTAAAAGTAACAATGATCTGTCACTTTTTAATACTGGTGTCATAAAATGACAATTTTAACCCTAAAAACAAACATTAAAAAAGCCTACTACTTCTAGTAGATTTGTAGATTTTTATTATTGACAAAGTTTGGTTTCACGAACTTAAATTATTTATTTAATGCACGTAATAACGGTCAGCACCATCTGCTATTTTCTTATGTGAAATGAAGTATAGTATTTATGGTATGCTTTATAAAAGGATTAGAAAACGAATGTTTTGCAAAAAAAAAAAATTATTACTACTGTTGCAGTGGCAATTCAGTTACATAATATACAAAGGCATTCGGCTGGTAGCATGAACAACGAACAAGTGATTATGGATGATTAGCGAGGAGATGACTAGCACTGTTTTATCTATGTCAATCGTTTATGGATTATTTTAAAGAAAAATATTTTAACAATTATTGCAAAATTAATTGTAAGCATCTTTTATTTGAAGTACTTTTCTCCAAAATAATTCATAAACATTTGACGAAGATAAAACAGTGCTAGTTATCTCCTCGCTAATCACCCCTAATTAGTTGTTCATGCTACCAGCCTTTAAATTTGAAACAAAAATGGGTCTTATTTACATCTTTTGAATTTAAATGCTTTAGTTTTTCCTCTTGAATTTAGAAGTATATTTACGAATTTCGGCACTTCATTGTAAAATAAAACAATGCATCAATTTCTTAAAAAAAGATATTTGTTAAGTTCCGCAGTTGATAGTAAGCTATGCAATATCTATTACATTTATAAGTTCTTCTGTATATATTAGGCAATAAGAAGTAATTCTATAACTCTTACTTGTTGGAAATTAATGTTACTCTCATACATCATGGTCTCCTAATACTTGAATGCGTCAAAATCGACCCGAAATGTAACGCTTTCTCGCGAGTACCCGATTCTTACTTTCTAGAAAACATAGCAACATTCTGCGAAATTATTAAAGGAATTTGGCCGCCAAATCTTTATTTTGTAATACAAAAAGAATACATAAATACGAGATAACTGTTGATTTGAATAATTTATTTAATTTGTAGATAAAATTATTACAAAATAACAAAATAACAGTTGTTCCGTCTAGTTAACAAATACATAATTAAAAGATGCATATTTTATTGATATGCCAATGTCAGATATTATATCATTTCCAATTTTCAAATAGCACAAAAATAAATCCTTTTCATTACTAAAGCATTGAGAGTTCATCAACATTAATTGAAAAAATTAACTGAAAAAATAAGAGTAATTCATTTGAAAATTATGTTTCTTTCTAAATAATGCCTTTCAGAAAGTTTTATGTTCTTCACTTATGTTTTTGCAACATAGACTTAACTTATAAACCAAGGAATTATAATTTGATTTAAACGTTAACGTCACTGGCTAAATATTAGCACAGAGAGCAATGTAGTAGATAATTAGGTATCTGTAATTCTACGACATATGTCACTATTATTTATAGTATGTTAGAAAGTAATGCCACTATTTAACTATATCTGTCACACCACATAAATTAAATAGACATAGGTCAAATATTATTTCTCTTTCTAATACAAAATGTTGCTAAGCTACTGCTAAAGAAAGTGCTATGTATTCTTTCTTCGAACGTCGAACAAATGACCTTGAATAGTCATCTTTCGTGAATAATAGTATACTTCGAAGTACAAGTACAAACAGAAATGAAATCAAACGTTAACCATGTGCTCGCTGCGACAGTTGTCAGCGTCAGCCAATAGTAGTCAAGATGTACGAGCTTGCGCATAATTCCAGGTTGGGTGTTTGTGTGAGATAGACTTATGCAGAAATCTGTGTGCAGAAATGATATTTCCATTTCACAGTGTTTCCTTCACCTACTCTTATGGGAAAGATATAGTCCAGTAAATGAAGGATTTTACCCTACAAAAGGCCGGGTAGTTCTGAATTTTTGATATGTTGTATAGGATGGTTGGTTAATGAAAAATCCAAATTTCCACAAATCCCCTTCCTCCGCTCCCTCCGCCATCTTGAAAAACTACCATAAATCGGCACTTTTTTCAGTTTTTCACCTATAACTTCTATCTGGTGAATTTTACCGAAAAAAAAAAGTTATTTGCCGACGTGTAGAGAATGAAATTTCCTAAAAATTTGATACGAAAAGTTTTTTCCACGATTCATAGCAACGGAGCTATGAAGCTCCCAAAAAAGGCAACAATTGCGCACTTAGCAAAATTTTTAGTTTCTTTCCATTTTACATCGCAATAACTCCGTAACACTTCATTTTAGCGTAAAAGTCCTCATAATGAGTCTTGTAGAGAATTTAATTACCTACAAAATCCATTTATTAATTTCTTTCTACTACCAATGCAACAGAGTAGGGGTAAATTTACAAAAAAAAACGAAAAAGTGTGTTTTTACAAGTTTAGTGCAGCAACAGTCTTTGGCTCGTTATTTCTAATTATACAACTATTATTTCAAACAGAATATCCTATATTGATTCAAAATAAACGTAATTATGTGTTGGAGAACGTCAGTGAAGCCTTGTGGGACTACTAGAAAAAACTGTTATAAAACAGCACCTACTTGTTTTATTTGCCTGCAAGATCTTTCTAGTGCTCTTAACTCGACATGGGACATTTGCCGTATATAATATATGTTCTAAGATTCAATATTCTAAAACATTGCTATATTATGCCTTTTGTCAAACCAATAGTGGTGGATCTGCTCCGCTCTCAACAAGGCAAAAGTAGCGATCTTAGAAAAATATTGAGGTTTTTCCCATTTTTCATAGCTATAAATATATTGTAATGTGCAGTGCCCGCCGTCGCCGCGACTGTCACCGCCGCTACTGTCACCGCCGCTGTCCCCGTCGCTGTCGCCGCCACTGTCGCGGGGTCGTGCGAGCGTCTATTTTTAGCGATGACTCAACGGACCTGTCTGAACCTGCTTAATTACGCGGTTGATGTAACCTATTGTGTTTTATCTAGAAGTGTTCAAGTGAGTTCTGGAATTTTCGACTAGGGTATATAAGCACCGTTAGCGAAGGCACTGGACAGTCTGATATCTTTTAATTATATTTAATATCTATTTATCATTATAATAAACTTTTATTTTCATTAATAATAATTGACTAATATTTACACTTCTCCCAAATAAATATAAAAACGTTACAATTGGTGTCAGAAGTGGGATCAATAAACCGTGAAGTGCAAATAAAAATAAATAATATGGCAACTAAACAAGTAAAATTAAGTGAGTTAAAAGTAAGCGATCTCAGGAAAGAACTGGATGAGAGAGATTTGGATACGACAGGGCTCAAAATTGTTCTACAATCTCGTCTGCGACAAGCATTAATCGATGCGGGTGAAAATCCTGATGATTACTTATTCGAAATTCAGTGTGACATTAGTCAACTGTTAGAACAAAAATTGACAGAAAATTCTAGAACATTAGAACAAAAATTCGAACAAAAATTTGAGGAAAGTTCTCGAAAAATAGAAGAAAGTTCTAAAAAATTAGATGCATTAACAGAAAATTCTAGAACATTAGAAGAAAAATTAATGGAAAGTTCTAGAAAAGCAGAAGAAAATTCCAGAATATTAAAAGAAGAATTATTGGGACATTCTAGAAATTTAGAACAAAAACTAGAAGAAAATTCTAGAAGTTTAGAACAAAAGTAAGAAGAAAATTCTAGAAGTTTAGAAGAGGTTTTCCAGAGATTACGGAAGGCTAACTTGAAGCTCAGCCCCAAGAAGTACCACCTGTTTCAAAAGGAAGTTCATTAACTTGGACACGTGGTTTCAGATTAGGGTATTGCAGTTGACCCGGAAAAGATAAAGGCAGTGAGAGATTGGCCAGCGCTTAGAGACAAACACGAACTTAGAAGTTTTCTTGGTTTGTGTACCTATTATCGGCGATATGTACCTGGATTTGCCAACATAGCCAAGCCATTGACAAAGCTTACTGAAGAAGGTCGAAGATTTATCTGGGAAATGGACTGCAAAGTTGCGTTCAAAGAACTAAAACATGCTTTGACAAGCGCACCTGTCCTGAGTTATCCCTTACCTGAAGGAGAGTTCATAGTAGACACAGATGCCAGCAATGTGGGAATTGGTGGCGTTCTTTCCCAGATACAAGACGGGCATGAGAAGGTTATTGCCTATTTAGTAAGCCCATTTGAGCGTATTGCGATTGATGTGGCTGGACCATTCCCAAAAAGTGACGAAGGAAATAAATACATCGTGGTTGTTATGGACTACTTCACCAAGTGGGTTGAAGCATATCCATTACCCAACCAGGAAGCCACCACGGTCGCTGAAACTTTAGTTAAGGAATGTATATGCCGATTCGGAGTACCGCGTGAACTCCATTCCGACCAGGGAAGAAATTTTGAGTCTGCCGTTTTCCAAAATGTCTGTAAGATATTAGGAATTAATAAAACTAGAACAACTGCATTACATCCGCAGTCTGATGGCATGGTTGAACGAATGAACAGAACGATCAACCGATATTTGTCGAAGGTAGTCTCCAACCACCAGAGACTGGGACCGACACCTCCATCTGTTCCTGTTGGCTTATCGTTCATCCGTGCATGAAACAACAGGGCAAACTCCTGCGAACATCTTGTTCGGGCGCGAGTTGCGCTTACCATGTGACTTGGTGTTCGGCAGTAAACCTGGGGAAGATCTGGCCGGGGAAGATTACGTTACGGACTTACGGAGAAGAATGGATGACATTCATGAACAAGTCCGTACGAACATTTAAGCTGCCAGCGACCGTATGAAGGACCGGTATGACATCAAGGCCGAAAAGGGTGGATATCAACCTGGGGATTTAGTGTGGCTTTACAACCCACAAAGACGTCGTGGGTTATCACCAAAGCTGCAAAATAATTGGGAAGGCCCCTATGAGGTAGTCAAAAGGATAAACGACGTGGTATACAGAATTAAGAAACAACCTAGCGGGAAGCCGAGAGTAGTACACTTTAATCGGCTAGCCCCTTTCGCCGGAGACAACCACGAAGCAACAGTTCGTCGGATCATAACACAAAACCAACTTTTGAAGACTTCATGGAGAACTATTCCTTTGGCCGCAAGGCGCGGTTCGGCGTGACGAAAGAAGAACACCGAGATCTTTTTACCGTATCTCCAGATTATTCCCTCGGTCACTGCGTATCAGAAGACTTAAAGATGTCCCGTGGCATAGCTTCAGCCTTTAAGGCGTAATTTGGGCGACAACAAGAACTGGCCAACCAACGCCCAACTCTTGGGAAAACGCTGCGCCTGAGGGATAGCAATGCAGACCATCAACGGTACATCTATTACCTGGTTACAAAACCACGCTCGTACCAGAAGCCGTCGTACCGCAACCTGTGGAACTCGCTGTGCGATTTGAGGGATCATCTGCTTGAGAATGACATTTTGAAGCTAGCCGTACCGAAGTTAGGCTGTGGTCTAGATGGTTTAGATTGGAGGATTGTTAGGAACATGATAGAAATCCTCTTCCGTTTTACCGGTGTTGAAATTCTCGTTTGCAGCTTTAACCCTAACGGACATAAAGAAGAAGTCGAGCGGACCATCGACTGTCATTTCTTCAAAACTTCGAAATGCACCAAGGGTAATGCATGCACATTTCGTCATCACAAACTGTTCCGGGACGAAACAGTCTTAAGGAGGGGGCAGTGTAAAGTGCAGTGCCCGCCGTCGCCGCGACTGTCACCGCCGCTGTCCCCGTCGCTGTCGCCGCCACTGTCGCGGGGTCGTGCGAGCGTCTATTTTTAGCGATGACTCAACGGACCTGTCTGAACCTGCTTAATTACGCGGTTGATGTAACCTATTGTGTTTTATCTAGAAGTGTTCAAGTGAGTTCTGGAATTTTCGACTAGGGTATATAAGCACTGTTAGCGAAGGCACTGGACAGTCTGATATAAACAAGCGTCGCGTGTTGAACAGTTGGTGATATAAACAGATAGTCGACAAGTGGTGAATATAAATAAATACAGTTTATAAATAAATAAGTGATCTATATATTGTTTAAATAAATAATCTTAGTGTTTAAGTGTTTTATAATATTCTTTGTTTTAATTAGTGTTTAATATTTGTTTAATCGTAGTGTTAATTATATTTATCATCTTTTAATTATATTAATCTATTTATCATTATAATAAACTTTTATTTTCATTAATAATAATTGACTAATATTTACACTTCACCCAAATAAATATAAAAACGTTACAATATCATTATCATAAAATTTCATTATATAGGTTTAGTTGCCATACTCAGCTCTATCGTTACAAAATGGAGAAAATATAGAATACACAGATTACCGCGAAACATCCATTTTCATATTTTCTTTATGCATATTTTAACAACCGCAAATTGGTACTTTTTCCAGTTTTTCGTTTATAACTTCTTTTTGATGAATTTTAGCGCCAAAAACGTTATTTGTCGACTTGTAGAGGACAAAATTTCTTGTAAATTTTGTATATGAAATTTTTTGGTCCGATTAATAGCAATGGAGCTATGAAGCTCCCAAAAAAAGCTAAAATTGTATACTTAGCAATATTTTTAATTTCTTTCCACTTTACATCTCAATAACTTCGTTACACTTTATTTTAGCGTAAAAGTCATTATAATCAATCTAGAGGATTTAATTACCTACAATATCCATGTGTCAATTTTTTTATTACCAATGCAACGGAGTAGCGTAAACTTACCAAAAAAAAGGAAAAGGTGTTTTTTTTTACTTTAGTGTAGCAACGTTGTCTCCGATTTTTGAAACTATACTTGTATATATAATATACGGCAAATGTCGCATGTCGAGTTAAGAGCACTAGAAAGATCTCGCAGGCAAATAAAAGAAGTGCTGTTTTATAACAGTTTTTTATAGTAGTCCCACAAGACTTCACTGACGTTCACCAACACATAATTACGTTTATTTTGAATCAATATAGGATATTCTGTTTGAAATAATAGTTGTATAATTAGAAATAATGAGCCAAAGACTGTTGCTGCACTAAACTTGTAAAAAAAACACACTTTTTATTTTTTTTGTAAATTTACCGCTACTCTGTTGCACTGGTCGTAAAAAGAAATTAATAAATGAATTTTGTAGGTAATTAAATTCTCTACAAGACTCATTATGAGGACTTTTACGCTAAAATGAAGTGTTACGGAGTTATTGCGATGTAAAATGGAAAGAAACTAAAAAATTTGCTAAGTGCGCAATTGTTGCCTTTTGTGGGAGCTTCATAGCTCCGTTGTTATGAATCGTGGAAAAAACCTTTTATATCAAATTTTTAGAAAATTTCATCCTCTACATGTGGGCAAATAACTTTTTTTTCGGTAAAATTCACCAGATAGAAGTTATAGGTGAAAAACTGAAAAAAGTGGCGATTTATGGTGGTTTTTACAAGATGGCGGAGGGAGCGGAGGAAGGGGATTTGTGGAAATTTGGATTTTTCATTAACCAACCATCCTATACAACATATCAAAAATTCAGAACTACCCGACCTTTTGCAAGGTAATCCCCTTTTTCGACTTCTGTTTACTGGACTATACGAGCATTAGCAATATATTAGTCTAATAGCTATATGTACCAACCACTTGGCACATACTTCCGGGTGTTGCCAGTGTACTGAATAAGCCGAAAATGTACTGACAGCACTGAACCATATACAAACTGACTGACAGCCATATTCAATAAATTTGACGGCATTATTTAAAACTGTTTTATATGATTTTCGTCTTGTCTTCTGTAGTAAAGATTTTAAAATAATGAAGCCAAATTTATTGAATATGGTTGTCAATACACTTTCAAGTTAATCAGTATATTGGTAACACTGATTTTGTTAATAACCATGAAGTATGTGCTAAGTTAACACGGGTGTTAGAACCACGCTCGTGCTACCAGCCATTATTCGCGACTGAAATTAATAAGCGTAGTACAATTCAATGAAGTTGGCTATGCCACAAAAAATATACGAGTAGATTTCGGTAATGATGAAATATTCGTACCGTGCGGGAGTTACACTATGTGTACACTATTGTTAAAATGCGAGATATAAATTTTTCCTACAACCGTGCATGAAAAGTACTTTTCACACACTCATTATAGTGTGTAAAGTGTCACTTTTCAAGCACTAGTGCATGAAAAGTACTTTTCACGTACTAGTGCTTGAAAAGTAAATAAGCGTTGCTAGGCAACATTAAAATTCGGTTAATTTACCTATCAAGTATATAATTAGGTAGTAAATAATAATGAAAGTAATAAAATTTATTAAGAAATATGAATATACATTGTAAATGAAACAAATCTAATATTTTTTTTTTAACAGATTGAGTACTAATCTAATTTTTTTGACATGTATTCTAACCTAATTTTTAATATTAATATTAAATGTACAATTTGTACATTATAAAAGACTAATCATCATCTGTCTGAGATTCTTCCAAGTGTTTAAGTTACATTTTTTACAGTGTTATGAGAAAGAGTACTAACAGTATTTGAAGCTGCTGGATGCCTGTACACTCAGTATTATGAGAAAGATCAATACCATTTCGGTTGTAGGAAAAATGTTGTATGCAACACGTGTGTAAAATAGTATTTTTTGTCTCGTGCTACAATTTCCGCATTCGGCTACGCCTCATGCGTAAAACATCGCACTCGACCAAAAAAGTACTACTTTACACACTTGTTACATAAATAACTATTAATGTACGGTTTCAATATAATATTACTATATTATTATAAAAAACTAAATCTAATAATGAAAACATGAAAATGATCCTACGGTATCGTTAAAAAATACAGGTAGTTCTATTTGTAAAAATCAATTTACTGAAATTATTAGTTATTGTTTTCGTCAAATTTGTTAATGACTATTTCACTCATAAATTTATAAGCCAATCCAAATTCAGGATTCCACCTAGTTACGAAGTTTCATTTCGACAAAACACCTACACAAAATTTTTTTCGCAGCCTTTAAGCCAATAAGATGTAGTATTTTTAAAAGTGAGTTTTGATAAGCGAAATTTTTTTGACGTTTTAGAAACATATTGTTTACATACCTGTCAAAGTGTGTATATTTTCATTGTAATCAGTTTTAATCAAAAACGAGTCGATTCGGACAGGAATCTATTTAAAACGTTGAAAAAGCAAACTTAAATATAACACCTCAAAACACAATAAAAATTAGAAGATTTTTGTCAAAAAAAAATATATATATAAATGATTACCTGATTTTTATTTTGGAAATAGTCGCCCGAATACCATTCGTGGTTCTTGGAAAAAATTTCCTATTCCTTTACTCGAGCCTATTGCCAATTTATCTCGTGACATTGATCAAAAATCACTCGTTGGACAACTCGTGATTTTTTGTCAATAAATTGCTAGGCAACCAGCTCTCGTAACAATCAGAAAAATTTTCCGGCAAAAATTTACCACTTATATTATATATGAAAATACAATAAAACAGAGTATTTTATCTTATTTTTGCCAGTTTTCCTTTGCTTCATTTGAATCCAGATGGCCAGATGAACTTTTGTGGTATGAAATGGGGACAAGACCTTAAAATCATATCATATATATCATAAGTGGTAAATTTTTGCCGGAAAAATTTTCAGATTGTTATGAGCGCCGGTTGCTTAGCAATTTATTGAGTGACATTGACAAAAAAATCACGAGTTGTCAAACGAGTGATTTTTGATCAATGTCACGAGATAAATTGGCAACAGGCTCGAGTAAAGCAATCAGAAATTTTTTCCAGGATAAAATTTAACCACGAATGGTATTCGGATGACTATTTCCAAAATAAAAATCAGGTAATCATTTATACCGGGTGGAACATCATACCTGTGTACATAGGCGATTCATATGAGAAAAACAGTTTTTTCGTGCCCATTGCTCCCCAAATTATTTTAGACAAAAATGCTTCAAATAAATGTTGTAGAGCATAAAATTCTGCATCTAAATCAATAAACAGAATTACTTTTACATGCTTTGTAACGACACAAATTAAATAAGAAAATATTGAAAATTACGTTGAAAATATCAAATAGCCATGGAATTGAAACAAAAATAGAAACAAATAAATAGGTAAATTAAATTCATACAAAAATCTCCATACCTATTATTACGACAATTGTACATTTCAATGAAATATTTATTTTTTATAGGATTTTTATTGAAAATCTTTTTAAATTGGAAATAATTCATGTAAACATTAAGACCTATCTACTACAATTCAAATTTCAAACAGTAATTCTCTGAATAAAATAATCACTACAATTTATTATTATAACAAATATTCGAATAATCCTCCGTTTTCAGCCAAGCAATAACCAAGTCTATTGTAGAATGAATTTCTTACATTAGCGAGCTGCCTATTTGTGATTAAGGCGCTCTCCTCCATGATAGCTTCTCTCAATGAATTAATATTTGGGTGGCGCTGCTTGTAAATTTTACATTTAAGATGACCCCATAAAAAAAGTCGCAAGGTGCTAAATCAGGAGATCTGGCTGGCCAATTTAAAGTTCCACCACGACCAATCCAGCGATTTGGAAATGCTTGGTTTAAATAATCTCTAACACTTACTCCGAAATGAGCTGGGCAGCCATCTTGTTGAAACCAAACCTCCTGATTTTCGCGCGCTACACTGTCTAATGCAGGGCCGATCTCATTAATCAAGAGTTCTAAGTATGTTTCAGAATTTAAGTTGCCAACGATCTCAAATGGTCCAATAATATTGCTATTAAAAATGCCTGCTCAAATATTAATTTTTTGAGGATATTGCGTTCTGGTGGTAACATTTAATCTTGGATTTTCTAGAGCCCAGTGCCTATCATTTTGAACGTTTGGTTCATTGTTTAATGTAAAAGTACACTCATCGGTAAAGCAAATAGATGGAAGAAAATCACGATCCCGATTTGCTCGTTCTTGCATATCTTCACAAAAAACTCGCCTACTTTCTTCATCAATGGGCGAAATGTCTTGATGGCATTGCATCTTATAAGGGTGGTATTTATGTTTTTTAAGAATGCGCAATACAGTAGAATGAGCAATCTCACATTCCTGCGCTATTATTCTTGAACTTAATTTAGGATTAAAATTTATTAATTCCAGAACTCTTTGTTCGTTTTCTAAATTAATGCGATTATTTTTATTTCCTATAAATAAAGATATGATTTGTTTGTAAATATCTTAAAAAATATTCAAATTTAAATTTACCTGTACTATTTTCCGCCGCAACACTTGCCGTGGATTCAAATTTTTGAACATACGCGCGTATTGTTGTAGCGCTTGGAATTGGCCTATTTGGAAATTTCACGGCGAATAAATCTCTAACTATACGTAAACAATTTCCACTATAAAAAGTTTTTATTATAAAAACCTTTTCTTCGTTAGAATAAACTGAATTCATTTTGATATTTTACCGTCAAATTAGTTATTTATCTGTCAAACGTCAGACATTTATTTGTTTCTATTTTTGTTTCAATTCCATGGCTATTTGATATTTTCAACGTAATTTTCAATATTTTCTTATTTAATTTCTGTCGTTACAAAGCATGTAAAAGTAATTCTGTTTATTGATTTAGATGCAGAATTTTATGCTCTACAACATTTATTTGAAGCATTTTTGTCTAAAATAATTTGGGGAGCAATGCGCACGAAAAAACTGTTTTTCTCATATGAATCGCCTATGTACACAGGTATGATGTTCCACCCGGTATAATTTTTTTCTTGAAAAAAATCTTCTAATTTTTGTTGTGTTTAGAGGTATAATGTTTCAGTTTGCCTTTTTAACGTTTTAAACAGATTCCTGTCCGGATCGACTAATTTTTAATAAAAACTGATAACACTGAAAATATATAAACTTTGACATTTATGTAAACAATATGTTTCTAAAATGTCAAAAAAATTTCGCTTATCAAAACTCACTTACTTGTAAAAATACGACATCTTATTGGTTTAAAGGGTGCGAATAAAATTTTATGACGGTGTTTTGTCGAAATGAAACTTGGTAACTAGGTAGAATCCTGAATTTGGATTGGTTTATATATTTATGAGTGAAATAGTCAATGTTAAACACCTGTGGGAAAATTGACAAAATATTTCTAAATCAATTCCAGGTAATGTCAAGGTGGATCAGGAGTGTGCACTCAATGTTAAAACAATAGAACCGCCAAGGCGGCATGTCGGTTAGTTGGGGCCA
Organism: Harpalus rubripes; assembly: GCA_963082715.1. Lineage (NCBI taxonomy): Eukaryota > Metazoa > Arthropoda > Insecta > Coleoptera > Carabidae > Harpalus > Harpalus rubripes. The sequence continues at coordinate 39,873,227 of OY720454.1, forward strand.
CAGGTTGAGGCCGCAAGATGCCTCTCATTTTTCTCAGTTTTCCATTTTTTTTATTATTAAAATTTAATTTATTTTACAAATAAATACAAAATATTGATATAATATTGTTATTATATTTCATCAAAAACCTAGTACAAAAAAATAGGTATATAATACATACATTTGCTAGCCTATCCTATAATACATAATAAACAGCATAATTAATTTCACGGTATTCTAAAATAGTTTGTTATGAAGTTAATAAGGGAATTTATACATTATACTGCAGTTGAGTTGTTTAAAAATGGGACTTTATAATTAAATTTATTTATATTAAATGAACAACTAATTTAATGGCAAATTTTTATGATCCGCTTAAGTAGCAAGATTTAAGGTACAGTTTGTCAACAGAATTGAAACTAAATATACCATGATGATCTTTATTTCTCCTCTGATTTGTTTTCTGGTGTTTTTAAGAAGAGTCTAGAAATGTGTGGTTTACTTTCTTCAATCATGATAAACCTGTTAACTACATTTTCTGTTTGATAAAAGTTCAGATAAATTTGTTTCTCTAAATTATAGATTGAATAATATTACCTTTTTAAGACTATATTATTGTTGAACACGCAATTGATTTGGAGTGGCTTTTAATCAAAATATATAATTAATATCCAATTAAACGACATAACCTTTTCGCCATCTACAACAAAAATTTAGTAATTGTTAAATAATGTTATTTCATAAAATAACTTACTGTTTACCTTGAACAAAAGTCTCAGAATGCAACAAACCGTTCTTTATTCAGAAAGTACTTTAATAAGATGCGAAGAAAATCGCAGTGTGAAAACTAGAAAAAAATTCTTATTGCTGTTTGCTGTTTGTTTGCGATGTCAATATGTTGCCAAGGAGACGATTAACTACTTGTTCATTGGTTAATTTAAATCCGAATAGTTGCGGCCAGGGCGGTCAGATGGCGCCACAAATGACAAAGGTTGGCAATATAAGTGATCTCTCCAGTTGGTAATGTTTTATAGAAAACAACGAATGCCTGATACGTTGTGTCAAGCCGTTATCAAAGCTAAAGGAGGTTTTTTGAAGAATCGAAAATTTAAATTCACTAAGCTAAATACTTATAACAATGTCCAATGATATTAGTGTAAACATTTTCATTTGGAATTTAATAAATTTTAGTTGTTTTTTTTACTGATTTTCTCATAATAGACCTTTTCAATTTAAAGAGATACAAGAAATGCTGATCTGCGCAAAGTAAGAGTAAGAACAAATGATCTATGGCGTTTGTTTCTAAAAAAAATCAGACGTAAAATGTGAGAATCTCAGATTTCAAAAAATCTTATCAAAATAAGTTACAAAAGCTTTTATTGAAGTTAAAATGCCTAACGATGCAAATTTTCATTGAGAATACAGGTATTTTAATGACTACAATATTTTTGACGTTTCGTTTGACAGTCCAACAGGCAGTTGTCTGCGTCATTTTCTTACTATTTGCAGCGATAGAAAGTGGTAGCTGTTAAATTGAAAAGGTCTATTATCAAGTATATTCACATATTTATAGATTTATTTAGACGGTACCTACCTACTTTTATAAAAATGAATCCATTGATTACAACAAAGAAAATATAAATTTGCAAGTACTTAACTAAAATCATTTATTATAGAGTTACAATGTGTTATATGTACATGATTACAAAAAAAACATCATTTTTTACCACCATCACCATACACTTCTTTACTAAATTGATTGATAGTGGATTCTAATTCGCTGCATGTCATATCTAACTCACTTTCAATGTCAGCAAATGCTGATAGTCTTTCTGGTGCATCGATCACACCGTAATCTTCCATGATATCCAACACCTGGTTTATAATATCATGATCTTCTTCGGTTAATATTCCGCGCGACAAGCCGAAATTGTAAGAAAAACCATCCGTCGTTTCTAGAAAAAACGATTATTGGTAAATAAGACTCGGTTGGATTGTTGTTTGTGAGTATGGCTGTTGAAGATGTACATTTACAATCGTACTTTTTCCTTCGTAAAGAACTACTACGTCATCCTTGCTTTTGTTGACAATGGAGTTTATATGGGCTTGGGCTTGTGCTTTTAATTTTGCGGGGGATAACTTTTTCGGGTTTTTGTTTTTCCTTTGGCTGTGGCGCGAAAGAGAATGAGAATGATCTCGAGAATGATTGTATTCCATTTTTTTCGCTACACTTCTTGTAACTCTTCGAGGTTCGTATTCGGATACAGTTGATTGTTTTAATTTTATTGATTTAATTGTCTTTTTAATCTGAAAATAAAGTGGTTAGGTACGTACTTTAATTCGATAAAAAATCGTTTGAATATAGTTTCAAGAACAACCAAATGTCAAATTGGTTAGGATATAATTAATAATTTGTCAAAAAGTGTTATTGGTTTTTCTTGCACCATAGTTTCAACATATTTTTTACTCGATTTTCTCGGATGTCTTCGTCATCTCGTTTTCTTTTGCGTGTAACTGCAACCATAATGTAAATAAAAAATATGTAACAGAAAATTTGTGAACCAAATAAATTTCCAAAATAATTATTGATTTTAGAAATGTCAGATTGAAATGAGTATACTATGTATCCATAACAATGAATAAATAAAAAATTAAATTTTGTTTATTAATAACTTGATCTGTTGTCAACCATACTTACGTTTTATTTTATCCAGGCAAATATTAAGATTCGATATTCGAAGCAAGAGATCACTACTTGGAAGATTGTCAGCACATGTAACCCATTATTATTGAAACAATTGGAAAAGAAATAAAAAGTACCAGCCTACTATAAAAAGCGCTTATTTTTTCTGCTGAAAACAGGAAATAATCACACACTAAAATCATTTTCTTCCCGGTTCATAATGTAGGGGAGTCTTTTTAATATATTTTTATAACATATATGTCAATTATTTGCTATAATTCATTTTTGAGAGATCAGTTATATTCATATTGTTTCTTGTAGGTAATTAAACATTTACATTGTTGTAATTAAAAATAGTGGGCCGTATTATAAGCACACTTTTATAATAAAAGCAATTTTATAGAGCGCTTTTATATCATATTCGTATGAGGGGTGTATTAAAAAAGTGCGTTCGTAATACGGGCTGTTTTCATAACGAAGACAAATTAATAGATCAAGATCGTATTTTTAATAAAAAAAAACACAAGAAAAAGAAATTGTTTTAAGAATTAGAAAGGGCAGGGGCTTAGATTAAGGAAAACATATAGTAGAAGATTGGCTATCTCCCTTATAAATCGTGATAACAAGTTTTAGTGACATCTATGAAAAGGTCAGAGAACTAAATTTGACAGCTAAGCGTTGGCGGGAAATATGAATTTATATTGAATTATTCTAAAAATTAAATTTCAATTTATTAAAGAAATATGAAATCTATATTGCATTGTAGGAAAATAGGCAATAAAAGTACTTAATATGTTACTGCCTTTATTTAAACATGTAGGTATTACATTATTTAAATCGAATAATAAATAACTACAAATCTCAAACTACTCAGCGACAACTCATCAAATTTAAGCACATACTACTCAAGAAAACAATAATTTGAATTATTATTATATCATGAAGTAGGTAATTTTATTTCAAAAAAGGGTTATTACTTTAAATGTCAGCTAGAAATGCACTACTTCTTTCGATATTCGTCCACTATAAATCTATTCTCCTTTATACTCCTTTTTTATTAAAACTAACACCATACTATTCCAACATTCTTTGATGAATCTTATGAAGCTTCACGTCCTTTCGTCAAAGAATGGGATGGGATGTCTTGCTGAGTACGTTCCGCGCCGTCGAATTACACGCGGTCGAAATGTACCCCCACCACTTTGTCCGTTCTACAGAAAATCAAATATTTCCACGCCGTCGAATCCCACACGGTCGAAATGTTACACGATACAAATCCCTCGCTCTCGTACGGCTCTCTTTATCGATCGTATTGCATTCTAACAATCTATGCTTCGTGGTAGTTCCGCGTCAAAGATAATTTATTAAAAAGAAATTTTAAAACATATATTATTATACCACGAACTATTTAATGAATGAATCAGGAAAAGAATATATATAGTTTACTAGTTATTTAATATTACAAAATAATTAAATTTATTTTCAAGTAGACAAGTATGTGTAGATACATCAAGTTATGGTCAAAATATGCCGAGTGGAAGGAAATATATTTGGAAATAAAAGCAACATAAGATTTATAATAGACACAGTAATACATAGTTTTACAACTTATTCACATAATATGACAGCTAATCTAAAATGGCGGACCAGCAATATCAATAATTTTACTTAAAATGTATAAGTGAATTCTTTTCCTGCTTCATTCATTAAATAGTTTGTTGTATAATAATATAATATGTTTTAATTTTATTTTAATATATTATCTTTGACGCGGAACTACCACGAATCATAGATTGTTAGATATGAGGCGCCGTTTGGGCCAAAATAAAAGTTTCTGTAATATATATATATATATATATATATATATATATATATATATATATATATATATAAATATATATATATATATATATATATATATATATATATATATATATATATATGTATATATATATATATATATATATATATAAATATATATATATATATATATATATATATATATATATATATATATATATATATATATATATATAAAAATTTCGTGATATATAATATTTTGCCATGTTGATATATACAATGGACCTTTCCAATTTAAAGAGATAGAAGATATGCGCAACGGGGATCTGCGCATAGTAAGAACAACTGAGATCTATGACGTTTGATTCTAAAACATTTAGACGTAAAATGTGAGAATATCTCGGATAACTTTAAAAAATCTTATCGAAATAAGTTACAAAAGCTTTTATTGGAGGTAAAATGTCTAACCATGCAAATTTTCACTGAGAATACAGGTATTTTAATGACTACAATATTTTTGACGTTTCGTTTGACAGCCCAACTGGCAGTTGTTCGCGCCATTTTCTTACTATTTGCAGCGATAGAAAGAGATAGCCCTTAAATTGGAAAGGTCCATTTTCATTGTGATATATACAATTTTTAGTTCTATGAAATGCCGCAATATAATGAGGGCGCTCACTTATAAAATTTCGTGATATATAATATTTTGCCATGTTGAAATATACAATTTTCATTGTTATATTCGCGATTAAAATTAAGCCGTAGCCATCTAGTGGCAAAATAAGAACTATTTGTTGTCGTACTTCACTGAAAACGCTATTTGGGCTAGTGTTATTTTATTTGGTTATTGTTTGTGAACAGTAAGTCTTTGTTTTATTATTTCTATTTTACGTGTTCATTCACTACTTCAGTACATAGGTATTGACCAAAATCAGATTTTTTGAAGACTACTTTCCAGTTTAAATCTGTTTCATCCTTAACCTGTTTTACACTTTCCTTTTTAATGACTGAAAGTTTCCTGATTTTTTCTTCATTTACTCTATTTTCTACTTAAAATTCCTTGAAGAATTATTGGAATTTAGAAATTTAAATAATTCTCTTTATGAGAGGTGAAGATTATTTTCCAAGAACATTGCCATATTTATCTGCAAATAAACAAATTTTGAAACGTCCATGCACAAAATTGAAATAATAACATTGAAACTTAATCTTCAAACTTATCAGTAAGTAAAATAAAACCTGCCTAAATATTTTAATAATAGAACAAAACACTCTTGAAAACTGCGTTTTTAACATGTACACAAGTACGTTTGAAAATGACAGTACGACAATCATCCGACATCTTGGTTGATAACAGCGCCGCCACCGGTGATTTTATTCACGAATATAGAATTTTTACTTCTATGAAATGCCGCAATATAATGAGGGCGCTCACTTTTGTGATGTTGCCAACATAAGTAGATAAAAGCACAAAAGTGAGCGCCCTCATTATATTGCGGCATTTAATAGAACGAAAAATTCTATATATCACATTAAAAATTGTATATATCAACATGGGAAAATATTATATATCACGAAATTTTATATATATTAGGTAATAATATACAGGGTGAGGCAAAACAACCTCCCTAGTTTCAATAGACAATTGTAAAGCGAGCAGAGTTCGTAAAAGGGTGGGGATGGCGTGTATGGCAGCAGGTAGATATGCCGTTTGCATTACAAAAGGTTTCAGTCGTAAACATAATGTGGACGAATGAGCAGCGCGCTTTCGCCGTGGAAGCGTACATACGCGAAAACGAGTCTGTAATCGCCGCCCAGCGCGCGTTCCGTATTCGATTCCAAATTCCCCGTCGTCAAGCAGTTTTGGACCGAAAATCGATTACGTTGTGGGTAAAAAACTTTCGGGAAACAGGATCTGTTGTCAGAAATAGAGATGAACGACCTCGAACTGCTCGAACACCCGAAAACATAGTCGCAGTTACCGTCAATTCTGAGCGCTATGTAAACATGCTCCAGAATTTTTTGCCCCTGCTCTTGAAGAACTTGGTCTCGAGAATGTCTGGTTTCAGCAGGACGGGCCCACACCCCATACAGCACGAGCATCAATACTGGTTTTGAGGGAAATGTTCCCTGCGCGCTTGGTTTCCCTGAGAGGCGATATTCCGACGCCCGCGCGCTCGCCAGATTTGAGTCCGTGTGACTTTTTTCTGTTGGGTTATCTCAAAGCAGAGGTTTATAAACATCGTCCGAGGAACCTGCAAACTCTAAAGGAGGCAATCCGCACGGAAATTCGCCGTATACCTGAAGAAATGGTCGAAAGGGTTACGAGAAACTTCAGAAGTCGCTTGCAGCAGTGTGTAGACAATGAAGGACAACACTTGGCCGATATGATTTTTAAAACCACATAAGATAAAACTGGCCATGTAACTACTTTATTATATTGAAATAATTTTTTTTGTATCTCGACTCCTTTTTTTTAATTCACTTTAAAAACTAAGGAGGTTGTTTTGCCCCAGCCTGTATATATATATATATATATATATATATATATATATATATATATATATATATATATATATATATATATATATATTACAGAAACTTTTATTTTGGCCCAAACGGCGCCTCATAGTTAGAAGGCAATACGATCGATAAAGAGAGCGGTACGGGAGCGAGGGATTTGTATCGTGTAACATTTCGACTTCGACCGCGTGGGATTTCGACCGCGCGGGATGCTTCGATCTTGTTGCCCTCCTACGGTGCAAACATCTAAGAGCACCGTGATGATGTACATTCTTCTGGTCTACTTGCACGCACGATTTCTTCTACTGGGGACTGTCAACTTCTGCAAGAATGTCTCTTTACTACGTAGAAGTTACAAATATTACAAGTGATCTTTTTCTGAAATATGATTAATATGTTAATTTTTTATATCAACCTCGTATAATAATGCTAATATGAAAGATAATATACTTACCGAAAATATACTGAATGATAATGCACTATATTGCAATAAAGATACAAATTCACAAATAACAGTTTGAATTTGAAATGTTAAAATTTTTCAAACAATGCAATCTCAGACTAAATATAATTATGTTTAGCCTGAGAATGCAATGATAGAGAATTGTGGGAAATTTACAGCAGTTTTCAAACATTTATCACCTTTTTATAGGATTTTGACATTAAAGTTTGAGAATCACTGTAAAATCTGTACTACTAACGACATCTATGAACGGGTCAGGAAGTATTTCCAACGCTACTAGATTGAAAACTTGTTATCACGTTTCTCAATACCGATTCGCCCCCCTGGGCAGGGGTTCAAGAATGCTATAATAATTATTATAATATAATATCACATTTATTACGAATAAATAGGAAAATCAATTACCGACAATGGCGGCGATCTTGGCACATGGCCATACTCTGGTTATAAAGGTACCCTATCGAACATTAATGTATAGTGGCCTCTAGTGAGAAATTCTTGAACTAGACCACGTATATGCCTATCTCTAGTTCTCACTTTCTGGCCAGCCGAAATCAAAACATTCAGTGAGGAGGGATAGGGTATGTTTTGTCTAGTTATATTTGGTCGTTGGTCATTATGTCCGTTTACTTTTTTTGTATTTATTATATTTTAAAGAGTGCATAAAATAATATTAAATAATCACACTGTGAATTTATAAAGGTAATAAAAATGAATTTATTTAAGATATATATGATATGTGTTGTTATTATCACATCTAATTTAATATCACTAGTTCTGAATTACATAATGATTATATATTCTAAACTTACCTTTTAAAAATTTAAATGATTGTGCTTAATATTGGTAATTTTTAGTTGTTTTCAACATGTCAGTAATCGTGATGAGATCTGAACAAACTACACAAGCAAATAAAATAAAAATATTACTTACACTTTAAATACATATTAAAATGATATGTAAATGCGTTTTTCATCAAAATAAAACAAATAGCCGCGAAAATACATAATAATTTACGCAAGAACAACACATAACAGATTGGCCGGTAATGGCGGACGAAAAGTGAGCCACGTCGTGGCCATACCCTGGTTATAATGTTCGATAGGGTACCTTTATAACCAGGGTATGGCCATGGCGTGGTTCACGTTTCGTCCGCCATTGTCGGGCCCTCTGTCATATGTGTTGTTCTTGCGTAAATTATTATATATTTTCGTGCCTATTTGTTTTATTTTAATGACAAACACATTTACATATCATTTTAATATGTATTTAAAGTGTAAGTAGTAATGTTATTTACTTGTTACCTTCCGTCACCTTTAGGTAAGGAAGGTATTGTCTTTGGTCAAAAAATTCGGTGGTGAGTTTTTGATAAATAAGCACGTTTTAGGGTCCCTAGAATACGATTTTACTATTTTTACGATGATGTCTGTATGTGTGTGTGTGTGTGTGTGTGTGTGTGTGTGTGTGTGTGTGTGTGTGTGTGTGTGTATGTATGTATGTGTGTCCGTGTGTGTGTGTGTGTGTGTGTGTGTGTGTGTGTGTGTGTGTGTGTGTGTGTGTGTAACAAAATTTTCGTCTACGATAACTTCCATACTACAATTCTAAAAATTATAATTCTTTCGTATTTCTCTTCGTTACATCCATGCGAAGAGCTGATTAGATTTTGGTTAGAATTGGACAACCGGAGGTACCCTCATTTGAAGATTTTAACAGTTTTTCTTGAAAAAACTATGTTAAATATCATTTTTTCACATTTAATGTTATTATAAATATTAAAGAATATTTTATTTTCTATACGATTTGATTGCATTTTATACCTAATATTAAATGGATATAGAGTTAAAAAATTATAAAGAAATTAAATTTCATAAAGTAGCCATAGCTGTGGAAACAGCTACTATATTAAGAAAATTTTGATTGAAGGATGTCAGTGTCAAGTGAAATTGACATAGTGTGTTTGTCTTATAATTTTACTGGAAATAGATATAGGATCTTTTGCTTTCTGTATGGAATTTGTATAAAATACATACAACTGCTTTAAGGTAATGTACAAGAAATAATAATAATAATAAATCTTTTATTTCTGCAGATACATTACACTGTATATAGAAAACGTCACAAAATAATAATTTTCTGTATGAAATTTGCATAAAATACATGCAACTGCCGGAAGGTTATGTACAAGAAATAGAATATTTCATTTAGCAAGGAACTTTCCGTATGAAATTTGTATAAAATACATAGAACTGACGCAGGCACCGGACAGCTAAATGAATGTGCCAAAACACTATCATAGTTCCAGGAAGCAAACTGTAGAGGCGCGACCGTGCTTAAATTTTAAGAAAATGGATTAAGTCACCTTTGAGTTGAAAACATTTTGCAATATTTTGTATTGCAAAGTCACATAAGTCCGCATAAGTCATCACACATGTCATTGAACCTACGTTCTAACATCTTTAATTATTTGGTAATTCAATTTGTAAAAGTTTATAGTTTATTTATGGTGTCAGTACTGATTTATTTCGTGATTTCTTCAGTTTTAAAGTGTATTAACTGTTTTTTTTTTCTTTTGATGTAATATAGAAATGAAGTTCAATAAGCTGATGAACATTCGTTGTGTTGTTTGATATAAAGTGCAGTGCAAAGAAGCAAATAGACGTTTACTTTTATATTTAGTGGCGAAATGTACCATTTTCAATATCGTTTTATCTTACATATAAACAAATATTAAAATAGTGTATGTCTAAGTGACTAGTAATTTTAAATTTATTTTAAAATGAATTTGTAGTTATTGTTTTGTGATTTTTTAAATATATGTGTATCTATATTCAAGTCTCTTATCTTCTATTTTCAAAATTCGAAATTTTAATTTGTGTATACAATGACATGTCATCTACGTCAAAGTGTCACAGACTACCTAGCCGACCAAGCCATCACAGTGTGCGTTAGTTTATGGAAGCAATCTGTAGATGTCACTATTTCGTATTTAGAAAAATACATTGTGTGTCCTATCTGTAGTTGAGGTGATCCGTGAACTGACGGAAGGTAATGTGCTGGCCACATCAGATTTTGTAGTTTGTTAGGATACTTACCACGATTACTGATAATATTGAAAACAACTAAAAATTCCCAATATTAAGCACAATCATTTAAATTTTTAAAAGGTAAGTTTAGAATATATAATTATTATGTAAATAAGAACTACAGATATTAAAGTAGATGATACAATAGCAACCCATATATTGTATTCTACGTAACCTCTAAATGTTTGTCATAATAATAATTGTGTATCTCTTAAATAATAGTTATTTATGTAACAAGTGTGTAAAGTAGTACTTTTTTGGTCGAGTGCAATGTTTTACGCATGAGGCGCAGCCGAATGCGGAAATTGTAGCGCGAGACGCGAGACAAAAAATACTATTTTACACACGTGTTGCATACAACATTTTTCCTACAACCGAAATGGTATTGATGTTTCTCACAATACTGAGTGTACAGGTATCAAGCAGCTTCAAATCATGGTCGTACTCTTTCTCATAACACTGTACAAAATGTAACTTAAACACTTGGAAGAATCTCAGACAGACGATGATTAGTCTTTTATATAATGTACAAATTGTACATTTAATATTAATAATTAGTTAAGGTTAGAATACATGTCAAAAAAATGTCAATGTTCTTAAACATTAGATTAATACTCAATCTGTTAAAAAAATATTAGATTTGTTTCATTTACAGTGTATATATTCATATTTCTTAATAAATTTTATTACTTTCATTATTATTTACTACCTAATTATATACTTAACATGTAAATTAACCGAATTTTCATGTTGCCTAGCAACGCTTATTTACTTTTCAAGCACTAGTGCGTGAAAAGTACTTTTCACGCACAAGTGCTTGAAAAGCAAATAGGCGTTGCTAGGCAACATTAAAATTTGGTTAATTTACCTGTCAAGTATATAATTAGGTAGTAAATAATAATGAAAGTAATAAAATTTATTGAGAAATATGAATATACATATAAATGAAACAAATCTAATATTTTTTTAACAGATTGAGTACTAATCTAGTTTTTAAGAACATTAACATTTTTTTGACATGTATTTTAACCTAACCTAATTTTTAATATTAAATGTACAATTTGCCACCGCTACAAATCGCGAAGCCCAGAGCATTTATGACTTGCGATGTCTCTTCGAAACTATCCATTTATAATTTACACCATAATATTATTGTAAATTTCTTTTGGGTTTTCACAATATGCTATTTTTAAAATAATGATGAAATTTCCTTTTGTTGTTGGATTCATTCTTGTAATCAATATTATTAGGCTACAATCAAAATATTTTTTGTTGCAATCAATAGTTTTACAGTTATAGTGTGGTTATAGTTTCCAATATAACAATACCAGATAAATATCCGTTTCGAGGGATATTTTTTTTACTTTTCTCTACTAAATTTGTATGGTAAATCAGGGGAACATCGATAGAAAGGAAGAAATATGAAATCACTCAAATGTGAAAATTCTACCGTAGTTTTTAAATCATATTCTTTGAAAAATACAAGTATTAATGTAATGATATGTTTCGTTGGATTCATTTGTGCAATGATTATTTTTTAGCAATAATCAAAATATCATTTGTTGTAATCAATTAAATAGTGTGTTCCGTAAATACCCGAAAGTCACCAATTTGAGTTTTTCCGTTCCGTAAATATTCAATTCCTGAAAAAATTTGATTTATGGAACGCGGTGACCTGAAATTGGTGAGTCTGATTAGTCACCAAACTCATCGCGTTCAAAGCACGATGACTTCGGTTATTTGCAGTTTGCATCAATTTGACAAATAACATTGGTGCTGTTTGAAGATGATTTTAAGTTTGTTGTTTACTTTGTGAGGTTGTGATATCGAAAATTCGTAGCTATGTTTAAATTGTTGACATAAAAATTGCTAATATATTTTTCTTTTTACAAGAGTGAATAACAAGGTGAATACAATTGTGCACACTGCGATTGAATTATAAATGATTTGAATATTGTTGGGAATCATGAATGCTTTTTTGACGGAACTTGAATGCCAAGCTGTTCCGAAAATACTTACCACTTTCAGTAACCAACTACTCACCGAAATCACCGATTATGATTAGTCTGATGTATTTACGCAACATACTAAAAATAAGTAATAATAAAGGGCTCAATAGAACATTGTGCTTATATATAACAATGTAATCAAAATAAGGAGTTTACATACTAAATATTTTTATTCCTTTATCTTATTTATTAAGATATGCAGGTATATAATATTAAAATATTATTAATAAAATAACTTGGCATTTCAATAGTTTTTATATTAACAACATAAAAATCACTCCTTTGGTCTCATGTTATTTTTTTATTTTATTATTATAGGACTTTTCGTTCCGAAATAACTTCTTTTTATTTAACAAAACTAAATCAAAATATATGTATAACAATGTATAATTAAAAAAAAAAACTTTTCATCCTAAAATGACAATGCTGAAAAACACTTGCGCCTGTAGGGAGTAATGCTCAAACTGGACAAGACATATCTCTGTCTCTCTCTGGCCAGCTGAAATCAAAACAAACCAAATGAAGTTTTATCTATACAGGGTGTAAATGAAATAAGTGCATTAAATTTGACCAGTAGTATAACTCATCGAGAGCAACAATATTTCTTAATAACTTTTTCTCGAAATCGCATATTTTTTAGCATTTTTACCACCCCGTAAATTGACGAGTCGTTCCAAATATTTTTGTAATAATTGAATGCAGCAGCAATAGCTATGAAAAATTTTGTTTTAGCAATTAGCAATTAACAGTCCTGTCAATTGTTGCAATTAAATTTTGACATTAGTAATAAACTTATTTATAAGGTAAAATTCTGTCAAAATGCGAGTACACAGACATTGGCCCGTATTCTGAGCGCACTTTTATAATAAAAGCGCTTTTATGGAGCGCGCTTTTACATTATATTCTTATGAGGAGTTTGCTCCATAAAAGCGCTTTTATTATAAAAGTGCGTTCGGAATACGGGCCATTGTAATTACTTACCTATGGTTTATTTATTTATTTTTTACTCGTATCTGTACTACATGTTACTTGACATCACGGTTCTCATAAAGACAGTGTCATGGAGTTGCCAACGCATTTACATGGAGCGTTTCCAAATCATCACCAAATCATTCTGTTCTTAATATTCGCACATTTGTTAATCTTGTACATCTTTATCACATCACAATACGGAGTGTCACATATGACAATTTTTAAAAAAGCAACAGTTATATCCATACCATGTGCAAAAAGTTCAATGTTTTCAGCACATAACAGACTTCAATTTTGGGAATGGCTCATAATGTTCATTCATGAGACTGAATTTACTTGGGAAGGTGTATTTATTATGCACAATACACATCTTGACAGACGAAAATGCTGTAAAAATTTTCATTAAAAAATGTTTTGGGCGGGAACAATAAATGGACGACTAATTATTGATACTCATGTACCTCTTTTAAATGGACAAAAATTTGTACTTACATTTTTTGAATAACGTATTTAAACTATTATGATTTCTCAACGATAAATAATCATCTCATTACCTAACAACTATGCTTTTGCTCCTCGTCTCTCCTTGTCTTCCTCTATTCACACTATTCAAAGGTGATTAAAATCCTGGTTCAAAACACAACTTTATAATTTTGTTATCCAAAATTTAAATTTATTTATTTTAAAAATTGTACTCTTACGTATTAATTAATAATAATGTTATTTCCCTTGATTCGTTTATTAATTACTGTGACTGTAAGTGTAACCGAAAACCGACAATTTTTGAGCTGATCGTATCCCACTTGAACACGGCAACAGTCATTTGTTCTCCATGAGCGGGTAACGAAATATGCAGCAAATCTTTAAAGAATTTTAACTCAAAATCTAAAAGACTAAAAGGTTAAATTTAATGCACTTATTTCATTTACATCCTGTATAGTATCTGGTTTAAGATTGCAGTGGTGTGAAACTAGGAGCAATTTGATCTTGTTGTTTGATTGGATAATATTATCCAATCAGAAAACAAGATCAAACTGCTGCTATCTTCGCACCACTGCAAGACGGTGGGCGGTGTGCACAAAAATGGTTACTCATTGAAACATATCAAGGTTATGTTTTATGTCACAATAATTTTGCAATTTCTATTTTATAAAATATTTACAATGAATGTGAATGATAGGACGTCAAATATTGTGTGATGCAGAGGGGGATGTAATAATTCTTACAAAATTACCGATTGAAGTATCAAATTTTATAAATTATTTATAAATTATAAATAAGATTATATGAGGAACAGATAAATAAGAAAATAACTTTTCAACAGGTATCTTCTACTAACATGGAAAATTCTTTTAGGTATACATATTTTCTCATTGTAAAAGATACATATCGTATGAATAAAATTCCAATAATGGGCGTCTGATTGCAATAATGAATTACATAAAAATGTGTTTCTTAAGTTAATATTTGAACAAGATATAATACAAGCAGAGAATTGTCTTAAAATTGTATAATACTTGCAGTTGTATGAAATAGAAGTCTATTTTTGACATAATTCGTCAATTTATTATAGATTTTGTACATGTAATGTTAAAGATAGAAATTCACATGGTTCGTATTTTTCGTGTATTTTTTTTCCGAGCTTGTGTAACTGGTTCCACTTAGAGCCTGGTATATTTTAAATGAAGAGTCTTCTTCATTTATTGCGAATATAAAAGAAAGATGTTAACATCATACACTGATATCGTGATACGTAGAAATTTTCTTCTTTCCAATCATTCAAGTTTTCCAACTTATTAATGGACCTATTCAATTTAAAGAGATAGAATATATGCGCAATGGGGATCTGCGCACAGTAAGAACAACTGAGATCTACGGCGTTTGTTTGTAAAAAAAGAGATGTAAAATGTGGGAATATTTCAGATAACTTTAAAAAATCTTATCGAAATAAGTTACAAAAGCTTTTATTGAAATTAAAATGTCTAACAATGCAAATTTTCACTGAGAATACAGGTATTTTAATGACTGCAATATTTTTGTCGTTTCGTTTGACAGCCTGGCCGTTGTTCGCGCCATTTTGTTACTATTTGCAGCGATAGAAAGAGATAGCCCTTAAATTGAAAAGGTCCATTTCCATGTATTGTGTATCTTGTAACATTTAACTAATATAAATTATAATATAAATGTGATAAAATAGTTTACAGGAATCGCACATATTATGAGAAAAATTATATTTTCTGCCACAGTACCTTCGCTGGTATTTTGACTTTTATGATTGCCTAATCACATGTATAGCATTTTAAATATTTTCTTTATTCATTTTAATATACTGATGTATAATATTCATACACGATAGCAACAACTCAAAATAAAATTGTAAATTGTATCACTTTCTCGAAATGTGCAAATTGATTTGGTAATCAAAAATGCCAATGTAATCGTTAGAGGCGTTGACGCTCAAAATGTGCACATCGCCTATAGTTATATTTCGTCGTTGATAATGACAGCAACTAAACTATATGTCCTTCTTCAACAATTAAATATTTTATTTATTGAGATGGGGGGTTTACGTTTAACTCCTAAATCCAACCCCCTGCGGACACTACTTAATTTGACGTAAGAAAATAGTAGATGGCGATTGAGAGCCGACCGTTTTTACATGCATTAAAATAAAAATGTAAAAGGTGTGAATATTAATGACTATAACAAAACATAGTAAAATATCACTTAATTAAAGTCTGTCGATTTTATATGGTAATAGACATTTTCAATTTAAAGAGATAGAAAATATGCGCAATGGAGATCTGCACATAGTAAGAACAACTGAGATCCTTGGCGTTAGTTTCTAAAAAAATCAGACGTAAAATATGAGAAATATGTCAGATAACTTTAAAAATACTTATCGAAATAAGTTATAAAAGCTTTTATTGACGTTAAAATGCCTAACGATAGCGATGCAAATTTCTACCGAGAATACAGGAATTTTAATGACTGCAATATTTTTGACGTTTCATCATTTTCTTATTATTTGCAGCGATAGAAAGAGATAGCCGTTAAATTGAAAAGGTGATCGGTGATATTTTTTTCGCTTTTGTGAATTAGGTTTGCATTCTGACCAATCAAAAGGCAGGATTTATATCCTTATCTAAACCAACGCTATTTTTACCTTCCGCCATAGGTAAGGGAGGTAATGTTTTCGGTCCAAAATTCTATAGTGAGTTTTCAGTAAATAAGCACGAATTAGAATCCCCACCACGTTTTTACTATTTTTACAATGATATCTCTCTGTCTCTCTCTCTCTGTGTGTGTGTGTGTATGTGTGTGTGTGTGTGTGTGTGTGTGTGCACGTGCGTGCGTGTGTGTGTGTGTGTGCTTGAGTGCGTGCGCGTGGATGTGTGTGTGACGATAAAAATTCCAAAAAATCAAATTTTCCGAATTTCTGCTTTCTGCATTCATATAAAGAGTTGATTTTATTTTGGGTACAATTGGACAACCGGAAGTGGTACTTTAATTGAAGCCCATAACAGTTTTTAATGAAAAACCATATTAAAATATAATGCAAAACTTTTAAATTTTAGTATCTAAGACTTTTATATCAGTGGGAACAACATATTAGATTTTGGGCCGGCGAGCTACCGAGCTTAGTTCGGTAGACCGGAGCCACGAGGGCCGATGAAAATTCTCGGTATAATACGCAATAATTGAAAATAAGGCATTTCGGCATACGCAGCAATGAGACAAAGGATTATTTATTTTATAATGCCAGGATAGGAAATTACCGGTATAGTCCACGAGCAGACTCGTGATTCGAAGAACCTTATTGACGTGCTTGGAATCGACTAATTTGTGTTCGCTTGTCACTTTGACAAAATAACTTTTTAGCAGCTCAAAATCAAAAAAGTCAAAACATTTTTCAAGAATTGCAGGCCGCCCTCGCTGGAGTCAAGCTCGCGGCCTTATACAGACGACTGTTATTAAGCAATGACGTCTGGTGTGATCTTAGTACATCATTAATAAATATTGCGGCGGCAACCCTGTATAATAGTTAATTTATCCAGGTAAGTCAACAATCCGTTAAATATATTCTTTTTTCTAAAATGTTCTGTGATCTGGCACTTTATGTTTGTACATGAACAGGAAAAACATGCAGCTTCACATCCATTGAAAAAATGTAACTTTCAATTATAAGACATTTGACCTTGAATGAAAAAAAAAATTGCCTGCAGCGCCTTTTTTATGAATACCTTTACATGATTTATCTCCCTCTTCCTTCACCTCACCAAATTTTTGGTGCACAAGCCGCCCCTGACTCACTCCCTTTTATGGCCGATTATAATTTCAGCTCAGGCCGCAAAAATACATATATTAAAATGTGATACAAAACTGTTTCAAAAATATTGTAAAAAAAATTAAGGGCATATAGTACTGGTCAAAATAAGTAAAAAAGCTTAATCGACATAGGACTGATCTTCAACTGTTTCCGAGAAAAGTGAAAAATCGAAAAAAACTGACAAAGATAGTGATCGAACAAAATTTTGTCTATGTCAGTAAATAGACTATAAAAAACAAAATTTTATATGAAACGTTTTTCTCAATTTCTAATAGTTACGAAATATTGGCCAAGGTCGCCACAACATTTAACATAGTACAATTATTTGATTTTTTTTAAATAACAAAAGCACATCTAAGATGACAGAAAGGTAAACAAAAAATCCCATTTAATCAAAGTCGTAACTCTTATAGTTTTCGAGACAGCAGACGTAAACCCCGTAAAAACTCATTTTTCACTGCCTCAAATCTCAGAAACTATGGACGATCGGACCCATGTTGATTAAGCTTTTTTACTCATTTTGGTCAGTACTATATGCCCTAAAACAATTTTATAATATTTTTGAAACAGCCTGTATATGATAAATCGGATGTGGTAATTTGGAGCTCTTAACAGATTTTCGAAGAAAAACAAAATATAATCCATAATTTCGTATTACAGACTTTTCTATTTACTGGAACAACAAATTAGATTTTGTTTACAAACGATCAACCGGAAGTGATACTTTACTTAAAGCTTATTGCTATTTTAAATATGGAATTGACGGGAGATCATGTGTAAGCCACATCAGTCCGTCACCTTTAAGTAAGGAAGGTATTGTCTTTGGTTAAAAAAATCGGTGATGAGATTTAATCAATAAGCACGTTATAGGGTCCCTAGAATACGATTTTACTATATTTACGATATGTGTGTTTGTGTGTCAAAAATTTCGCCTGCGATATCTAATAGGTACTACAATTCCAAAAATTATAATTCTTTCGTATTCTTCTTCGTTACATCCATATGAAGAGCTGATTAGATTCTGGTTATAATTGGTTAACCGGAAATACCTTCATTTGAAGATTTTAACAGTTTTTCTTGAGAAAACGATGTTAAATATAATTTTTTCACATTTATTGTTATTATAAATTGGAAGAATATTTTATTCGATTTGACTGCATATTATACTTCGTATTAAATGGATATCGAGTTAAAAAATGATAAAGAAATTAAATTACAGAAATTAGCCAGCTTTGGTATAACTATGGAAACAGCTGCTATATTAAGAAAATTCTGACTGGAAGATGTCAGTGTCATGAGCACGTCATGAGCAATTGATACAGTTTGTTTGTATTATAATTTTATTGGAAATATAGGATCTTTTACTAGAAACTTTCTGTATGGAATTTGTATTAAATACTTACAACTGCCGGAAGGTAATGTACAAGAAATAGAATCTTTTGCAAGGAACTTTCTGTATGAAATTTGTGCAAAATACATAGAACTGACGGAAAGTAATGTGTTGGCCACAGGGCCGGCCCAAGCTACAGGCAAGCCAGGCGACCGCCTGGGGCGAAATTGGTTTTAGGGCCACATTTTTTGAGACTATTTTTTTTTCAATAAATTAAAAATCAAAAAATCTGATGTGGCCAGCACATTACCTTCCGTCAGTTCTATGTATTTTGTACAAATTTCATACGGAAAGTTCCTTGCTAAATTAAATATTCTATTTCTTGTAGGTACATTACCTTCCGGCAGTTGCATGTATTTTATGCAAATTTCATAAAGAAAATTATTATTTTGTGACGTTTTCTATATACAGTGTAATGTATCTGCAGAAATAAAAGATTTATTATTATTATTATTTCTTGTACATTACCTTAAAGCAGTTGTATGTATTTTATACAAATTCCATGCAGAAAGCAAAAGATCCTATACCTATTTCCAGTTAAATTATAAGACAAACATAATATGTCAATTTCACTTGACACTGACATCTTTCAATCAAAATTTTCTTAATATAGTAGCTGTTTCCACAGCTATGGCTACCTTATGAAATTTAATTTCTTTATAATTTTTTAACTGTATATCCATTTAATATTAGGTATAAAATGCAATCAAATCATATAGAAAATAAAATATTCTTTAATATTTATAATAAAATTAAATGTGAAAAAATGATATTTAACATAGTTTTTTCAAGAAAAACTGTTAAAATCTTCAAATGAGGGTACTTCCGGTTGTCCAATTCTAACCAAAATCTAATCAGCTCTTCGCATGCATGTAACGAAGAGAAATACGAAAGAATTATAATTTTTAGAATTGTAGTATGGAAGTTATCGTAGACGAAAATTTTGTTACACACACACACACACACACACACACACACACGGACACACATACATACATACATACACACACACACACACATACAGACATCATCGTAAAAATAGTAAAATCGTATTCTAGGGACCCTAAAACGTGTTTATTCATCAAAAGCTCACCACCGAATTTTTTGACCAAAGACAATACCTTCCTTACCTAAAGGTGACGGAAGGTAATTATAAGTTTATTGTGTAGCTTTAATCAGAATGCTGATAATTCCAGTTGCAGCAAACTTATATTAATTAAATCCTATTTATATTTTTCTACTAAGAAAGAAAAAAGGTTAAATTCGATGGCGATTATATCAATTAAAACATTGTCATACTGAAGAAGTAATTGTTGTTTAGGAAATCTACTGAAAAATACTCCCAACATAAAAAAATTGCAACAAAAGCTTTTATAAGGAATCCTGTGATGTAAAAGCCCCTCATCAATTTGGAAAAAGGCGACATATTTTGGTTTTGATATTTTTCTTGAAACGGTGATCCGTACCGAAATTTTATACAAAACAAGATTCTTATATTTTTTACCTAGAATCTAGGATGAACCGTTAAAGAGTTAAATTAGATTTTGCGAATTGCAAAATAACGAAAAGTATTTCTACCGACATTTATACCTACACTGAGAAATATTTTTTCTTTCCCTGTATACAGGGTTAGTCACGGAAGAGTTATTTTGAAAGTCCGTTTGTTTGCAACCCAAAATACTAATGACAACAGACCATATTTAATTGTTTAATGTCAAAATGACAGAACCATCACTAACAGGCAAAGAAATGGTGAATTAAATAAGCGATAATACAGATTTCTATTGTACAAGTTACTTCTTATTGGCTGATTCTATATAGTTTCTATGGATATTTATTTATTTTATTTCTACTTTGTGAATCAAATCACAAAAGATGCCATTTTTATGACGTTTGAAAAAAATTCTATTTTTTTTAAGAGAAGCTAGACGCTGTTGTAAATTGTATTTCGGGTTGCACATAGACGGACTTGGAAAGTAACTCTCCCGTCACTAATCCTGTATGTATATGGTATTAGACAAAAATAAAGCGACTCTGTAGAACCCAAAAGAAAAAAATTCTCTGTATTTTAAATATCGAAAATATTAAAAAAAAAAAAATGAATCTGTGATTGTTCGCGAGTTATGGACACAAATCGCCTCTTTTCTAATTTTTGTACCTATATAATCTAAACAAAATTGTAATAAATGAGGGGCGCACTTTACAATTTTCGCATGGGGCGCTCAAAAGTCAATTTGTAAAAAAATTGAGATGGTCCCTTTTCTAAATAACCGATTGAAATATAATCAGTTCATCACTTCTTTCATTTATCTAAATCTAAATACATAGGTACCTACCTATATGGGAATGGAAGAATGAAAATAATTAGATTGCTTTATAACGCTTTATTGTAAATTGCATTATTTTTAAATTTATAATACAAAAAGAAACATTTAACATTAAATTCAGTAACTAACATTGCGACTGATGGATAGTTAATTAATTGGTGTTCTGCTGATTATTTTACATTGTTTACAAACTCAACTGACAAATTTATACAACAATAACAGACAACACACCTTTTGCAACATTATACATCATTCCATTGTCTTTATTTTAGATATATTAGGTACCCTTTGCTAGTCGAACGATAAACGTGCACAAAATCAAAATTAACATCACCTTACATCTCTAGAAAATAACAATAACACTAGCTAGACTTTGCTTTGCGCAGATCTGCCGTTCGAGTACGTCGAAATCCAAGATTATTCAAATGAAAACGATAAAAAAACTCGTCTAGAATACTTTCAAATTCTACTGGAGAGATAAGAACATTCCGAATGCAAATTAATACAATTCCATGAATGAGAAAATATATTTTTCAATAGAGCAAACATATCTACCGTATTGAATTCTGTAACAAACTCAAATAAGCCGTTCGTTATTGTTAGATAAATGTACAGGAGACCCTGATCCACAATTAGGAAAAAGATTATGAATAGTATACTCAATTAAAAAAAAAGATTTGACATGATTTATAATTAACATTATTAATTGTAACAGTATTTACTATATTTTAGGTCCGATATTTTCATCTCTGTCTGTTAATTTAAGAGTAAGTTAACCGAAAAATGTCTCATTAAAAAATTTACACATGTTTCATTTTATTTATCGATACCATATTTTTTTACGAACAGTTAACAGACAGTTTAACCAGAGATGAAAATACCGGGCTTTAACGTATGAATTTATTTATTATACTTATGCACAATGCTAGAAGATATCTCTGGTAAAATTACAACACGTCTATAACTGAGAAAATAGAAATGCCTCTTTTTATCGATGATCTTTTATGTCCATCGGAATCAGTATATAATTTATTGACAGTTATCAGATTCAAATTCAAAATTCGCGAGAGAGAAGTAAAATGAAAGTTGTAATTTTTGGCTATTTACAAATTGCCATGAGAAATAGAACAAAATGTTAAACAGTTGCATTGTTTGAGTTGACAGATGACATCTGTCATATAGTATTAATAATAATAATGATTGATTTCATATAATTTTTTTCAATAATAATGGATACCTACATTTACCATCTCACAAAAGTATAATTAATTAACTAAATATTAATTTAATTAAATCAAGCATTATTAAGTTTTTATGGCATGTCATGTGTCAAACTCAAACATTACACTGTTTAAGATTTTTGTTCTATTTCTCGTGGTAGTTTGTAAATAGCCAAAAATTACAACTTTTATTTTACTTCTCTGTGCATGTAAACAATAATTTTGGACTTACTACATGCAGTTTTTAATTCTGAACATTTTTTGAATTACATTTTTGTTCTAAAATAAATAGGGCGGAAATTACAGTCATATGAAAATTTTACCATTGTACTTCCCATGGTCCGTAACAAAAGTAGGCACCCGGTGTATTGTAGGAAATATTTACGAATCAAGGATGTAATATAATTGTTGTCGAAACTATATTAGTTCTTCATCACGTCTTGTTCATCAATTTTACAATACTTATACTTCGTTTCACGTAAGAAAATAGCGTTGGTTTAGATCGGGAAATAAATTCTGCCCTTTGATTGGTCAGAATGCAAACCTAGTTCACAAAAACGAAAATAATATCACCTGTCAGTTATCAAATAAAATCTACAGAAAAAGTGATGTTTAACCATGTTTTGTTGCAATTTTTAATATTAAGATCTTGTACATTTTTACAGATAAAAATATTTATTATTGACAAGGTTTGGTTTCACGAAAATTATTTATTTAATGCATGTAAAAACGGTCGGCTCTACTATTTACTACGTGAAATGAAGTATAACAAATAAATTCTTAATAAATTTAATTATTGATACTATACACAATAATTATGTAAAATATATTGACTAGTTTAACTATTAGAAACTAAGTTAAATAAATGTAGCTAAACTTTGAACAACTGATACTACATTTATATTTTATATAATTATGTATTGTTGCATTTGGTAACTTCAAACATTTTGTTTCTATAAATTGTTTGTTTTGCCTTTGTACCATATTTTGTATTTTTCTATCAACATTGCAAAACACTAATATTATGTTTAATTGTAAAGACGCAACTTTCTATTATTACAATTCTTTAATTATCCTGCCTGAATTTAATAATATACGAAATATGCAAAAACACGTAATGCAACGAGCAAATATAACTAGACAAAACTTCATTCGGTTTGTTTTGATTTCGGCTGGCCAGACAGAGAAACTCGAGATAGAGATATGTCTTGTCTAGTAAGAGTATTACTCACTAGAGGCCACGTAGAGTATCAGGGTCTAGTTTGAACGTTGCTCAGTAGAGGCGCAAATGTTCTGAGTTAAAATTCTTGGTTAACATTTAAGATTATCATTAAATAATTTATAAGGTTTAATATTAAAGAAAAATCAGCGAGTCACTCACAAAACCACTACAAATAGAAAACAAAGACGAAGTACACATGCTTCTATATTCGAACTAGACAAGACATATCTCTATCTCTAGTTTCTCTGTCTGGCCAGCCGAAATCAAAACATTCAGCGAGGGTCGTTGTTGTAATGTAAGATTATGTTTGATTATTTGGCATTACGCGCTTTTACCTTGAAGCTATATTCACTTTATTTTCTTTGTCATTCTTCTTCTGTCTAACAGCAGACAGGTAATATCTTTCTCTTTTGGGTCCATTACGTTACGTCACAATCAATTTTTAACAACTTTTTTTTTCTCGTGTATGAATATACTGGGAAAAATAAAAAATAGGGATCTATTTTTTTAAAATAAAAATTACCCTTAGTTTCGTATACAGTGTTGCCGCTGAGTGATAAAAAATTGTACTAGATTACAGTTTAAAATTGTACTAAATTGGGTCCGAGTGTACTGACGCGCGAAATTTGAAAGAAAAATGTCAAAAGAACTCATATTTTTATTGTAAACAATAAACATTTCACATATGTTAATATTATAAAAGTAAATAACAATAAAACAAATAAAAAATAATTCTTTCGGGTATTAAAAAAAACATTTTTCTTTATATTCCAAATAAATAATTTAGAACCATTTAAGAATTATTATTAAATTAATTACTTGTCCATTTTCTTGCCTTTTACATTAACAAGTTCAGCTGCAACGTTATGTAGACAGAAGCAAAAGAACGGGAAACAGAAACAGTACACTTCATTTACCAATACCAACTACCAACCAACTAAATCTAGTTTTTTTTTTTTTAGTTTCCAATGCATTGAATAACGGAACCGCGAATTTTAAAACTATTACCAAAACAGCTCTATTTACTTGTGGTGGTACTGCTATCTACTATTAAAACTGTCACTTCCTTCAAACTCAATTATCGCGCGAAATAACAATAGTGATAATAAAAACGTCATAACTTGCCAAATTTACAAATTGTACTAGATTCCTTAAAGAGGTACTAGTGTACTAAACTAATTTCCATTGTACTAAATCTAGTACAATTGTACTAACAACGGCAACACTGTTCGTATATTTCATGATTGATAACTGTCAACTTACATACCGATCGATTCTAGTAGCTTTTAAATGTTGAATTAAATATAAAACACGAATATATTTTGCAATTTCATCAGAAAATTCTTCAACTGTCTTCGACAAGTGTATTATAAACATTACAATATTTATAGGCTAAATTCAGTATTATTCTTTAGTCTAATGATAGTCACAAGTAAGCTAGGAAATACTTTCCATTTTTTTTTAATAATTCGTCATCATATTACGTTTGATTTTGTTATTTTTAGATACTTTCTTGTTTAGATAAAGAAGAGTGCTGAATTTTAAAATCAAAATTTAAACAGTAAATTCTAACAAGTAACATTTGTCTTTTATAAGAAATATTGTAAAAAAGGAAATTGATGGCTTTTCTTTTTTAGGGTTTAAACCATTTGATAGCATATTTTTGTATGTTACAGAATTCAATATTTTATAAGATTATAGGAACGTCTAAATGATGGGGAGGGAACATTATAATTAATATCACTTTATTTATTTATGGCTGACATAAATAAAAAGCCATTAAAAGTTATTGTTTCCTTATGAAATACAATTGTAATTATCTGTAACATTCCTAAGCGCGTTGTTCGCATTTCATAAGGACTTAAAAATTGCTCTGGAATTAATGAAACGACATATTGAAGTTCATATCTACTTCATTTCTATTCCCGTATTAAAACTTTAGATAAAAGTCAGAGGTGACAATCAGATATTGAAAACTCGGGAATGAAATGATAGAAACCCGGACCGGGCACTCACACTCTTTAGGAAAATAACATTTGTTTTGCAGGGGTCAATAAATTTTGATTATTATGAATTAAGTAACAACATTAACACGTATTGTCCGTTGGGCATAAGTAAATTCATTTAGACAGAAACGTTACTGACATGTATTTAAAACATAGTAAAAGAATAAGATTTCTAGGTTACTACAGCAAATTCGAAATCGAAAATGCAGTAGAGTCTCGGTAATTCGAGTGTCCAATAAATCAATTTTTTTTAAAACTCCTTACTTTCCCTTATGAAATTAATTTTTTTCCATAACATAACTAGAATATGTTTTGCTTCGAAAATATTCTCTCATGATATATTTTTGATCTTTTAATCTACATTGTATTTTTTAAACATGACATAAATATTTAAACAATTAAAAAATAGGTAAAGGAAAAGGAAACAACAACCATTTAAATAAAAAAGAGGTACTGTGCGCTATTTTCTTGGACCTCAAAAGAGCTTTTGAGACAGTACACAAGGAATTGTTATTGGATAAATTACGAAAGTATGGCAATAGTATATAACACTTTAGAATGATTTTTTCACTATTTAACTAATCGTTATCAATCAGTAAAACTTAATAACGTTCCTTTTGAAAATTTGTCCAATAACATGGGAGTTCCTCAAGGTAGTGTATTAACCCCTTTACTTTTCCTATTATACATCAATGATTTGCCAAACATTATTCAACATTGTAAAGTACATATTTTTGCGGATGATACTTTAATCTATTTAGAAAGAACACACTATGATGAAATTATATCCAAAAATTAATAATTTGGAAAATGTGTACTGCTGGGTGAATTCTAATAAATTTAAATTGAATATTAATAAATGTAGCTGTATGTATACAGGCTGCAACACCAAAATCGACCACCGCCATTAATTTCTTTATTATTATAGAGAAGAAAATATTTTTTTAACCAGTGGTTCTCAGGTTACATCACATAGTTATATTTTCCAAGTGGGATTATACTAATTTAGCGTATTTTTCTGAATTCAACCATGTATTAGTTTTATATCTTTACATAATAAAAATATTGAGAAAAATCCAATTGAAATTTAAATAAATTTATTTTTTTTTACTTATTTTTCAGTAGGCTAAGTACTCGTGTATGTATGAGAAACAAAACTTGCTATCTGTCAGTTTGTATTACTTCGGATGGAAATCAAATAAAACACTATTTATAAAGTTATTAAGAAAATATTTGTTTCGTTTTAATTTAAACTCAATTTTTTTTCATACATAGCCTACTAAAAAGTAACTATAAAGATCAAATTTATTGAAATTTCAATTGAATTTTTTTCAATATTTTTATTATGTAAGGATATAAAACTAATACATGGTTGAATTCAGAAAAAAAATACGCTATCGAATAGGTATAAAAAATATCTATAATCCCATTTGAAAAAATATAACATTGTGTTGTAACTTGAGAACCACTGGTTTAAAAAAATATTTTCTTCTTTCGTGGGATGGCCCCCTTGGTCTCCTATAACTTTGTTCTACAGTATTATTTTGTAATTATAATAAACAACATAAGAGCGGTGGTCGGTGTTGGTGTTACACCCTGTATAGGATCTAATACTCAATACCTGAAATTTATGAATAATAAAGATAATGATTTTAAAATAGATAATAATTGGTTACAAGTAGTTGAACAAGTAAAATATCTTGGAATAATAATTGATAGAAAATTAAAATTTGATATACATGTCCAATATTT
The DNA here is from genome assembly GCA_963082715.1 of Harpalus rubripes. Taxonomy (NCBI): domain Eukaryota; kingdom Metazoa; phylum Arthropoda; class Insecta; order Coleoptera; family Carabidae; genus Harpalus; species Harpalus rubripes. The sequence continues at coordinate 39,900,986 of OY720454.1, forward strand.
ATGTAAAAAGTAGCAAAAAAATGAACTATATAAAAATAAATAAAATAAATATATCATCATGTCATATTACCCATTGCTGGGTGTGCCAATCTGCTTTGTACGCAGATTTCGGTAATGATGATGACATATTTCTGGCGTTGAGAGTGCACCACAGGGTCAATTTTGTGCCATTTGAAATTCGAAATATTTGGCGTCGGTCGGGATCGAACCCGGTTCCCCAGATTCGCGACCTGACCTCAGGCACGCGGCCACGAGCAGAATATCTAAACATTTGTCATCTATTACCACATTTAATGTATTCTGGTACCATTTTATTTATGTGTAATAAAAATGATTTAAATAAGCTTCAAAAATTGCAAAACAAAGAAATGCAAATAATTTTGAATTGTAAAAGATTTACTAGAATTACTAATATGCTTAATAATTTGAGCTGACTTACTTTAAGACAATATGTTGAAGTCAATGTTTTAGTATTCATTTATAGAATTGTACACAATAAACTTCCAATATATTTAAAAGGAACATTATTTACATCAAGGAGAAACATAATTATTCCACTACAAATAATCAAAATTTTAATATAAACAGAATAAATCTAGTACAAATGATTCGATGTTTTATAAGGGATTAGGACTGTATAACAAACTCCCAAATATTATTAAAAATGTAAACTCTACAAATGATTTTAAGAAAAAAGTGAAAACATATTATTTACCACAAACAATATAACTGTTATTTAGTTTAGAAATGTAGTTCATTTTATATATTTATGTATGTATTAGCAATTTTTTTTGGCTAAATAAACATTATTATTATTATTATTATTAATTGTAAATGTACTCAAATTAAAATTTTCAAATGTCACTGTCAACAAGTGTCAACAACAGGAAATACATTTTTGTATCAGTCTTACCAATTTCAAGTAATTTTTTTATTGGCAACTGAATCATTTATTTTTTATCACTCTGTATATCAAAACAAGTCGTTAATTTATAGTACAAAATTATAAAAATTCTTTCCGTGCAAAAATTGAAACAAAAAATATATTAATATAGCAATTTATAAATTCCACAATAATTTCATGGATTCTCTGGGAAATACCCAATTCTCTGGAATTCCATGAACCCCTGATTTTCCCTAGCTGTTGGGCAGTTTGCAACCCTGTTTTTCAATTTGTTTCTTTCTAAAGTGTTTTCTAATTGTTTAGGAATTCCAGTATTATATACGAGTATCATGATTTTTTTCATATTTACGTATTATATTTCAAACTGTGTATCGAACTTAAATACTTCTTGTTTTTACTTTTTTTATTAGTATTGTTTTCTTAATAAAATTCGATTATTTGTTACATTTTCCAATAATCCGAGTTTTTCAATAACTCATCAAGTTCGGTTAATCCACACTCTACTGACTATTAAGATTTGATGTGTTTTAACGATGAAAATTTTATTAATTGACATTTAGTTATAATTTTGTTACAAAATATAACAGAATGAGAAAAATGTTATGATATATTTGTAGTAAGTAATTAAAAATTTAGTTTTCCATTGTAATTTACTATTTAATAAATAAGGATTCGTTTCTGTACAGGGCCTGACTAAATGAATTTCCATATACAAAGAGTGAATCTATTTTGTGAGAGCCCAGCCGTGAAGTTCGTATCTGAAGATTGTCTTTGCTTAGCTGTGTAACGAGGCATTTTCACAGCATACTTCATAAGAAGCGATAATTTACACATTGTTTTAATGTTTAAAATGTCTTATATTCTACTATTCACAACCGTCATTATTGATTTTTAAGTTGTTTCTTTATTCCGAAGCTTTACACGAGATCCTTATATAGTACAATTTAGCAATTTTAAGTTAAACGAAGTAAGTAATTTCTATTTAATTAGGCTCTTCATTCATCTTGTTATCGAATAACTATAATTGACTGTTTTGAAATCTTAACGTAAACAAACACTATTAGAATATAAATGTAAAATAATGTCTATCTTATCTTCTACCGCTCTTCCATTTATTCTTTCTTGCTCTCGCACACAACGACACGACAACATATCGTCCAAAGTAGAAGATCCTGTAGTAGGAATAACAATATGTAACTGTTCTAGTTTGTAGTTAGTTAAAACTGATTGGAAATTATGCTTGCTGTCCTATTAAAACGTCACACTACCGCGCGCAATCACTAAATTATTTTGCACTATTGATATTATTGATTGATTAAGTTGAGTTGAATTGTTATAGAGGGCAGCCCAGTTGTGGGAATCCCTGCCGTTGTGAATCTATGCAGCCACTTATTGCTCTGTTTTGCACTGTCTGCTTTGCTAGCGACTAGGTTTAGGTTCGGTAGAGAGAGGGGAAGCCTGCCAACTGCGAATTTAGAATGTGTCAGTCTTGAATTGAGAGGTGGAGCAGTTGTGGTTTCCTCGTCTACGCCTACGCCTATGCTGTGGGGTAGAGGCACGGGGAGTGAGCAGGGGATGTTCTATGAGTTGGGCTCGGCGGCTCTGGGCTCGTCCGTGTCCAGGCTAAGGCACTCCGTCAAGAAGTCCTCCATGGAGCGGTACACGTGCTCCAACACGCCTACCAGCTGGTGACCTTCATCCGCGTAGCTCTAAAACAACAATTATAAAACCATAACAAGAGAAGAGCAGCAAATATAGTACTGGAAAAAATCATAAGAGACCCGGAAGTAGATAATCTAGGATGCATAATTAGCAAACAAACACAAATATTAATGCTGATGATATTGTATTAATCGGATGAACACAGCACTGCTAAAAATACATGTATATCCCTGGAAGAATCGGCACATAAAATGGGATTAATTATGAATGAGGACAAAATCAAATAAATGCATGTAAAATAAACACAAAATGATTTAAGAAAATTTGTTGTAGGAATATATAATATTGAAGCAGTTACAGAATTCGTATATCTTCGATCATTAATAAGAAACGACGGAGAAATAAAGAGGATAATTAGCTTAGCTAGTAGAGCCTACTTTGATCTACGTAAACATCTAACATCATAGAATCTCCAGAGCAACAAAATTTAGATTGATTATACTCCACATTAATTAAGCCGCCTATTTTCATGTACGGTTTTGAAACATGAACCTTGAAGTAAATAGATATCAATTTGTTAGGAACATTTGAAAGGAAAGAAAAATATTAAGAACGATTTGTGGAGGGATAAAAGAACATGGTATACATATAGTGCTGGCGCTATAATTTCGAATTATGAGCTCTATGGATACATAAATGTAATAAAAACTATAAAAATAGGTCTTCTAAGTTAAATGAGACAAGTAGAGAGATTAGAAGATACAGATCCAACTAAATTAGCTTATAAACAAAATCCTTTCCTTCGGACAAAGAAAAGTGGGAAGACCAAAGAAAAAATATATGAAGAAAAGACCTAAAGAAACTGGAAATAACAAATTGGAAAGAAAAAGTAAAGAACCGAACAACTTGGAAGGCATTGTTGAAGTAGGTCAAGGCTCACCAAAGGCTGTAGTGCACAGATGAAACATTACCAAATCTGAAAACTATAGTCAGCCGAGTAATTATGAACATATCTACAAGTATTATGAAAGTACCTACTGAAGAAAATAATTTGTGAAAAATTAATTGATTTCACCGGGACTAGAACCTATGCTCTGTTCCATTTAAGCCATTCAGCAGATGGCGCTGATATCAGCACCAATTTTAAGTAGCCGGAATTACATTGGGTAAACGCATCTCTTGTCTCCCATTTCAGCCAATCAGAGAGTTCAAGACGGTGCCCTATTCTTTACATACTGAATGGCTTAAATGGAACAAGGTATAGGACCTTCCTATGGCTAACAGTTAACATTTATATTATCAAAGGTCCAATATATTCTTAATGAATGTTACAAAACACAATAAAACTGAACTTTTTATTTCATTATTGCCATTATGTATTTCATTTGATTCCTCTGAACTTTGTCGAACATCTGCGGGAAGCAAGGAAGAGACCGATAATGTCATTAGGTTGTGGGAAAATTTGCAATTTGGAATATATTTTCTTGTAGTGCTACAAAAATTAATAAGTACAAAGCAAGCCTAGAGTCTGTCAAGCCGTTATCAAAGCCAAATAAAGTATTTCCGAACAATCAAAAATTTAAATTCGCTAATTTTCAGCGGTTAAATGTTAAATATTTATAACAATATTCTGTTTAGTTAAAATATACATATGACAGTACGGGTAGGCAAAACATAACCAACTGTGACGCCCCGAGCCCCAAGGCCTATTAGAAAAAAAAGAGTCTACCTATCACGTCGGCAGCGTCCTCGAAGATAAACGATGTCTTCCGAATGAAAAGTTACTAATTTTTTAAGAAATTAAAAAAATTCTGACAAAAACAATACCTAATCCACAAAACTCGAGTCTTTACACTTGTTTTTTAAACTTATTTTAAAAACTAATATAACGACCAACGACCTGAATTTTGCGGGCGCTTGGAACATACATCGTGCTATTTCGGGTATCTGCCGATGTGACGGCTATAGACTCTTGTTATTAGAAATACAAAGACAAACAAGCTTCAAGAAAGAGACAGTAAAGCACTACCATGACTTCTTAGATAGAATTTAAAACAGTATTCAAATGTTTTGGATAATTTTGTTTCGGTATTATTATTTTTTAATTTGAATTTATCTATCAGCTAACAAATCATTGTTATAACAAAACTGATCACTCATACATACATCAAGCATCAGGGTAAAATAAAACAGAGCAAATATTAAATCAGATTAAGACAATACGTTGAGAAAAGAAGAGTGGTCATGGTAATATAAAACTATCTCTCTTTGCGGGCCTGCCGTCTTCTTCTAAAGACATGTAATAGGTAGGTACTAGACGGGAGGATGTTTGTCTCATAAGTTTCCATTTAGAAAAAAAGTTTGAACAAAGAAATACAAAAGATAACGAAAGAATTAATTACAGTTTTGAAAAAAAAGATTAAAACTGTATTGACATTTCTCTAACTAAACTTTCTATGACTTCAGAAAAATTCACGATTTCCGATAAATCGCTTACAATTTTTACGTTCATGTTATAACAACGCAAGTTATATCAAACATTCCTGCATTAGTTATTGTTGAGCCTCCGTCTAAACGTAGGCCTTAAAGTGAAAGAACCGAAAATACGGGGTCCTATTGAGCATGGAACTGGGTAAATGCCCTGTTTGCCCCTGTACTTGAACCGGCTGGACATATTTGTATTGTAGCGGGCACTTACCTGGCGTCAACTAAGGTTAAATGGGTTTGTAATACGGGCCATTGTTTTTCATAAGTGTAAATTCTTCATTTATACTACATGTTCTAAATTGAGCTGCACTAGAATATCTAAATAATGCATTACCTGATAGCGGAAGATGACACCAGCGTCGGTAAGCGCTCGTGCGAGAGCAACGCTATGCTGGTAAGGCGCTGTGATGTCAGCGAGGCCATGCATGAGGTACAGTGCGTGATTGGGGATGTGCCGGGCTCGTTGTGTGGCGTCCGCCTCCACGTAACCCTTGTAGTTGTCCCCCGGCATCCCTAACACGCGCTCCGTAAAAGCTGAATCTACAATGAAGATAAGTCCTACGTTGAATCTACAAAGATTATTGGGTAATTGGACATACAAATAGATAGAGTAATAACAAAGTACTCGCACGTATAAGGGGATAAGCCCGAGAAAACATAGTCACAATAGAGTTGTATTTGTAGAATAATGATTAAAATTCATCTGGGGATTAAAACTATTGTCAATGTGAAGAATTACGGGCAGGAAACAATGAAAGCTACCAAACATCAAACAAAGGTATAAATTAGAAAAATCTGATGTGGCCAGCACATTACCTTCCGTCAGTTATATGAGGCATTTACGAAAATTCTACCGGTGAACTGTTGCCGGTGAACAGCTGTTTATCAGGTTATAGCTACCGGAATCGATATTTAAATTACGGAAGTGGTAAACAGGGATAGATCCATAACCTATAAAAAAATTGAAAATTTGATACAGGTTAGATATTTAATGAAGTTAACAAACTGAGCAAAGTCCTACTTTGAACACATTTCCAATTTTAACGCGCGCGCTTCGCTTTGCATCACTACCTTTTTTTGAGATTAGATTCTTCAGGAATCCGGTAGATGGATCTAGTAGATATTGTACAATTTTCGAACACGGTAACTTTTTACCACTCGTGTTTTCGAACACAGTCAGTAGATGCGGTATCTACTGGTAGAATTTTCGTAAATGCCTATATATTTTCTATAAAATCCATACAGAAAGTTCCTTGCAAAAGATTCTAAATTTCTTGTATGTACATTACCTTTCTACAGTTGTATGTACTTTATACAAATTCCATACAGAAAGTTTCGAGCAAAAATATCCTATATTTCGTGTAAAATTAAAACACAAATATACTACGAATATGTCAATTGCACTTGACACTGACATCTTTCAATCAGAATTTTCTTAATATAGTAGCTGTTTCTTGTATAGCTGGCTAATTTATGAAATTTAATTTCTTTATAATTTTTTAACTCTATATTCATTTAATATGAAGTATAAAATGCAGTTAAATCGTATAGAAAATACAATGTTCTTTAATATTAAATGTGAAAAAATGATTTTTAACAACGTCTTTTCAAGAAAAACTGTTAAAATCTTCAAATGAGGGTACTTCCGGTTGACCAATTATAACCAAAATCTAATCAGCTCTTCATATGGATGCAACGAAGAGGAATACGAAAGAATTATAATTTTTGGAATTGTAGTAATTAGAGTTATCGTAGACGACATCATCGTAACCACCTTAAAACGTGCTTATTCATTAAAAACTCACCACCGAATTATTTGACTAAAGACAATACCTTCCTTACCTAAAGGTGACGGAAGATAAAAAAGGATAAAAGAACAAAAGGAAATGACCGAATGACACCAAAAGAGATCTGTAGACAGGAAATATAAGGATAAAAGAAGTGGGGAGATAGAACAAACGATAACCAAAGGATGGAAAGTTGTAGTTAGTCAAGCCCATCGCATGTAAAGCCCGTCAAACTAAAGTATGGGCTAAAGTATAGAACAGGGTAAATTCAAAATGCGTTTAAATATTTATACATTAGCCTTATATTCAATAAAATAAACCAAAATTAGGGCGCGGAAAGCAATATATCAGCTGAGTTTCGTCAAATTGAGTTCTGTGCGGGAGGTTACAGTTACATTAAAGTATTTTTTATAAAATTGCAAGCCAAAAAGTCACATTTTTTACAAAGAGTTTTTTTTAAATATTTTTATATATTTTATATAAAGGAATAGAATCCATTAAAACAAATGCATTTTAAAGCTTTACCGTAAAATCCACCCAAAATATCAAGTATTATAAAAATAATATTTGTACTCACTGTAGTACAGCCAATCCGTTATAGGCGATACAGCAATCCCACACTTAAACACCCTCTGCTGACTCCCCAACACCATAGCCGTCACATATCCCCCATACCCCCAGCCCCAAAGACCAACCCTGGTCTCATCGAGGTAGGTGAGGGTCTCTAACAGATACTTTAGAACCAATATCTGATCCTGGACCTCAACCCCTCCTAGATGCCTGTACAAGGCTCTAGTACTGTGTCCTTGCGCGCCTCTAACGTCGAGTCTGACGTACACCACATCGCAGTGGCTTGACATGTACGTGCCCCAGTCTATCCGGAATTCGTCCGTCACGGACTTTGAACCCGGACGACCGTTGACTTCTACTAAGACAGGGTAGGCAGCGTCGCGGAGTTCCTCACGCCATGAGGGTGGGAGGAGGAGCTGGACGTGTGCTTTGCTACCCTGAAAAAATTTAAGTAGAGTTTGTATAGGTCTGTTTGTTTCAGTACCTTGCGTCTACGGTTTACTGCCACACCAATATACTTTGTATGGACGCGGCAGTAAATCGTAGACGCAAAGTAGTGAAACGAATAGACTTATTAACTAAATACATACGAGGGAAGATCATTATTTATGGTCCCCTGACATAGTATGCTTTGGCAGTGAATAACGTTAAAATAATAAATATTGAATTATGTTTAATTAGTTTTATACATCAACAAATATTCTTGGTCTTAACACATTTACTGCGGAGGAAAATTTTCATGTTTTCCAATACAATACATATACAATTGTATTCTATTGCAAGAATGAAAAGAGTCTACTGACGATGACCAGGATCAGATGCTAATTGATGATAGAGATAGAGAATTGAAATAGCTGACACAAATACTTAAAAATTACTTTATTTACATTATTATTAATATCATATCTGCTTGACGAGCTACTTGACTAGGTTACGCAGAGACATATATCAAATTTCACCCCCAAGATAAAACATATTGTTCACGCCAAAAGCATGTGTGTCCTTTTTGTCCCCTGTTCCAAACATACCTTGGTTGTCAGACAGCATGCAAGATGACGCTGCGGCACCAAGCAGTAAAAATTTGCTGCGCACCCAAACAACCATTTCAGAAATTTGAGCGACCACTACATTTACTTTTTGAACTAAAAAGTTAGTGCCGTTAAATGGCGGCATTTCAAATTTAAACGCGACCTCGGTATTCTGTTTTAAATTTTAGAACTACACAGAAGTTGTTAATATAAATTTGAGTATAAGATATGATTTCAATTCTTATTTTACAGATAAAAACTTATTTTACTATGTCAAAAAATGAAGTCCTTTCATCAATCAATTATAAAAATTGTATTACTATACCTAACCTAACTTTTTTATTTTCTAAACCAGATAAAACATTTCAAATGGCAATATTTTGTGGACCAGAAGTTTATTACCCGTCATAATTATTTGAAAACCGAAACCAACAAAACAAAAACAAAACTGAAAAATTGACAGAACTGTCATATAAACAAGGACGGGTATACGGCAATCGACAGTTCAACACTTGGCGCATGTGCTTTGAATTTCTGAAATGGTCTATTTTTTGCAAATAAGTTAGTTACTCGCATGAGCTCGCCATTATTAGTTTTGTCTTTATTTGTCAGAATTAAAAGTTTAATGTCCAGTTGCACCAACAAGGCTTAAATTTTAAGTGAGCCTTAAACAAAAAAATGCAATTTGAAATTAAGACAGCAATGCATAATAATTCATTTCGATGCAATATTGTCAATTTAAGAAACGTGTAATGTGATCTGTGGTTTATAATTTAAACTTTGTTGATGCAACTGGCCATAAGAGTTTAACTATTGCATTGCATATATATTATTCCGCATCGCAATTTATTAATTAATTCTGCATCTCCCGCTTATAAATCACGCTTTAATTTAATACAAATTTGTCGCTAAATATTAGTGCTGTGCATGTGTGACGCTTCTTTTCAAGTCAGGCCAAGGAAGAAATCTGGAATACTACAAGAGTTCGACTACACCATCGCCAAGAGCGACAGTTGATTTCCAAAGGTATGTTCCTTTATTCTCTTTTCCTATAAGGCATATGGGTTTGGCAGAATATCGCTCCCACAAAAATACACTCCACTTAAAATTAGCAGTAGCTAACCAGCTATTCGCCGCACCACATATCTTAAAATTCCATTTTGTTACACTATGTCCATGTTACGGTGTGGGTTATTTAATCCCTAAAATTTTATATTAAATATTTCTATCTAACGATACGTATATTGACTGGATGAATGATTTGAATGTTGGGAGCTATTATACATACATCAGATCTTATTTACTTTAGCGTTGTTAAAAGTCTTTAGGATCCTTTCCGCATACTTAAATGTAATGTTTCATTAAGGTTTTTATGAAACAACAAATTTAGTGCATAAGAGCTATGAGCATATTACGAGTTGAATTGGTTCTAAGGGCTAATTATCTCTAATCGCCTATATGAAATATATTTTTTAGAAACCGAAGTATACTTTAAAAACGTGTTTTCCCATCAAACTCAAAATGCTACCTTTTACTATTAATTCCAAAAGAAATGATTGAATTTACTGTTTACTGCCTCACTTTGGGAATACATAGAAAGGGATTCAATGGTCCCTAAACGCTATGAACTTGATAAAAAAATGTCGGCATGAATGTTGACACGTTCTATAATCTGGACTCTGGAGTACTTCATTCTGAAGAAAACTTGGTACAGTTTAAAGCAGATCAGGGAGAATTTATTTCTAAATTTATAACTGTTCAATCCAGAATCTAAATAACAAATTATGGATATCGTCAGAAAAACAGACTCTGTTGCTTCCAGCAATAAAATTATATTTTATGATAAAGCGGCATACAAAAATATGTACTTACAATACAAGTATAATTGAAAGTAATTTCACAAATAATGCGTTATTTTCTATATGATCGATATAAAATTCAGGCAGTGGGGGGCGGCAAATTTCAAATAGCCCGAGGCGGCACTGAATATCAGTCAGAATACACCTATCATCTCAATCTCAATATATATGGGCGCCTTTTCACAAAACGATACATAACACAGACAGCTCACAAAAATTTCGAAGTTACATGTTACATAACGTTGTTACATATCAGATACATATAGTATACTCGTAGAAGGAAAATTTACCGTAAACAATGATCTTCTCTCTTCTCTAACACTACATATTTACAGCAATCCACATTGTCCATTTAATTTTAAAAATAATACACAGAAAAAAATTAAACAAAATTCTTTCTACCTGTGGGAGGGGCACTTCATACGATCTCTGTGTAGGCAAAGCAAGCTGCCTCAGTCTTGCTGTTCTTTGCGGCCTCGTATCGTACAGTATTCGCATCAGTCGATGTGTTTTTGCGTTATGAACTCCCGCCAAAGGTAGACCAGGTCCTTCACACTGTAGGGAATACCAAGATTCGCCCGGCATAGCCGTATTGGTTTCAGGGTTCATAGCGCGAGGATTGACTGAAGCACTGAAGTGGGTGCAGTTGCTGTAATAGTAACGACTGCTCCATAAAACCTCCCCTAGAAGGACAAAAAATAGAGGATAATTCAAGTGGACTCTAATATTTATTTATTTATTTATTTAAAAAGAATTGTTAATTATGACAATGGGACATTGCTACTCCAATAAAATTACAAATGAAATATTAAAACAATTGATTTCAACAATGGAAAGGTGTATTATAATAATTAAACAAAAGGAAAACAAAACCTAAGCAAGATTTTGAGTGAGAATAAGAAACTCATTATAGAGAGAATACTATGAATTAACGAACCCTAAATTAATATTAAATATTTCACATCACATCAGATAACAGATATGAAGTAGATGAAAAGTTTAAATGCCATAATAGACTTTATCTTCACTTTAACACTTTAAATTAAAATTAAAGTTGTGTTCGTTTTCATAATATAACTTTAGCACTTTTGGGAGCACTGTAGCATTACTTTAAATTAAAGATAAAGTATTAAAGTGAATCTGATTATGAAAACAGCCTTTACTAATTTATTATTTGAGATAAGATGATCTTGATTAAAACAATAAATTTAATGATTTCAATAAAGAAGTATACTGGTTTTTAATGAAAACGTTGATTAAATAATTAATAGTCGAATTTTCAGTAAATAATCAATATTCCATCATAGTAAGCCCAAAAAGAAAAATTGCATGTGCAGTACCTTTGACATTTATGGTTGAAGTAAAATTATTAATAGGTTTTTTATATTTTTACTTTATTTTTATATTAATGTTTCCATTATAAGCAAAATGTCAAAATTCAAGATCAATTTAAATTTATAAATACATAATCTGTGCTGAAACTAGCAATTTACATAATGATGTAGTATTATTTACTTAATTATTGTTGTCAGGTGTGCGAAATTGTACTTTTATTTTTGCTTAGTAAATTGATGTTTGAATTTAATCCCAATTTCATATTCAAAATCAAGGGTCATTTGCAACGAGTGACAAACTTTAATATATATTCTATTTAACCATTTACATTTTATTTATTTGTGAGGTCAACTTGAGATTTAAAAAATCAATTGAAGTTGCTGTGGGTTCTCGGTGAAACATGATTAATAAGGAAAATATTACACACTCGGTAGATTTCACAAAATTTCGGTGTTGCTGCCATCATCAGAAGAATTACAAGAGTGAGATAAAAATGTCATATAAACAAAGATCCTATTTCTTTTAGATTCTGAAATATCAAAAGTTTTTAAAATAAGAATTAATTTTAAAACTTTGTTAATCCAAATTTTGAAAAGTAAAACATTTATATTCCGGCATTTAATTTTTTTTTTTTTTCGTTAGTTCTGCCCTGTAAGACTATGAATATATAATTTTGAGTAAGAAAATACATATTTCAAGTGATTTTTAAAAATTCATCGAAATTAAAATTTTCTATTATGGCACGCCTTATGACAAGTATCCGATATTGACATCTGCAGTGAACTTCAGTGCTTAAACACCATTGATCTAATAATTACATATGGATGGAGTCTTGCTTATAGCCGTACACAGTATGCTGTGAGGTTAACATTCGAGAGAGATAGCTATACACAAAGTCCTGCAGTGGGAGAGCGATAGAAGAACGTAGACCTTAGTCACGTGGTACAACTACCGTGTACGCTCTGTAAGGCAACAGGAAAAGTTGAATAAAATGAATAAAACTAAGGATGTTTAATAAATAATTTTATGAATTATTAGTTACTTTTGTATTTTAATAGTGTAATAAGCAAATTAATATATTATTAACTGGCCAATGACTATTAAACTACTTTATTATCAAATTAAAAATTTTCTTATATTATATGCACAGCACACCTTAACCATTTTAATTTTTAGTATCCTTAATACTTTATAATAATTTTCTTACTATATTTAAATAAAACAAGAAATTTCGAGAGCGCTAATACATTTCTAGCGACAATAGACCTCAGTCACGAGGTTCTCGCTCTGTCTTTATTGTACAATGTTAACCACAGACTATCCTTGTCTACGCTCCTTCCATTTACGAAGTATTTATTAGTTCTATGTTAAACACATGTGTTCACATACAGCTATTTACCTATTTACAACTTTTGAAGAAGAAAACGTAGGTAAACATACAAATATCAGAGGGACACGTAATAATTAACACAAACAAAGTGAATAAAATATCAAATACAAAATACACGCTCGTAGTATCTACTAGCGCCATCTGTGTTTCCAGCGGTATGTATTCAATCTGAAATCATCAAAAACTACGCAAAAGCATATCGACATGACGTCACAGTTTGCAAGGACGTTTCTAGATATGTAAAGAATTAATTTTCTAACATCAAATTATGAATGAAAACTTTTCCCTAAACATGTTTTATTGTATTTTTTTTTACTATATAAAGATGTCACCATAGAAAAAAGTTACTATTATAAATTCCAAACACCGGAATACACCATTGTAACACTCCCCTATTCAAATGCAGTACTAACTGAAAAATTTATATCTGTAGCTGTAGGCTGAACTACAAACTTTTATGTTGTTAAAACATAAATCTCATCTAACCGTTTTGAAGCGCCATTAAAATATTCACTTATTTCCAGAGATGTGCCTCTACGCATAATCTATGATGGTGTACTTATATAGTGAACAATGCGTAAACAATGTAAAGGATGATGTCAAATGTAGAGGTTTAACAAAATAAAGATAATTTCATATTAATTTTGAAGCCAGCGTCATTGATAATAAATAAACCGAAATGGAAAGTAGAAAAGAAAACGAGAATTTTAACAAAATTAAATTATACTCAAGCACACAAACAACAAATATAGTCATATTTTTCTCCTTTTTTAAGCAAAAAATGAAAAATATAGTCTACATGGGCGTAGACGATATACAAGTTTTGATGACGTAATTTACGTCATTGTCTACGCTATAGCTCCTAGATAAATTATAGCTGAGTCGTCCACCATTGCGGAGCCACTTAAATCATTCAATATCAGTGTTACAGTATTATTAATCATAGAAATTATCCATAATAACGGGTTGTTCTGCTCCAAACTGTGCAAATTATTTGAGAAATGGTTATAATTTTTACACGTACGTAATTCATATATTTTTCTCTAACCTCAAAAATCTTAGCGAATCGTATTTTTCTTGTTTTATTATTTTAAATAAGTATAAAATGGCAAATATGGAAGTTATATTTAATTATGAAAAATACTTAGTACATAAACTTATAAGAATTTATTTCATAATTTACTGCATTGATTTTGGCACCAATATGGCGGACGAGTCAGTTATGTATTATCTAGTAGCTCTAGTCTACGCGTAGGCACATCCCTGTATATTTCTGAGTAAAAAATCAACAAACTCAAAATGTTATTGTTTCCGATCTCCCCTACTTCACGTTTCTTAAATTGACAGGAATCTTGATTATATCCTTATCCTTATTTAACATGAATGGTTTTAGTGTTTGTAATGGTTATGTGAATACGAGAGCTACAACCCGGAGTCTACGGTCCTCCCTTAGAATTTTTACTGCCGGTTATTTCATTATATTTGTTTATCTTTCTATATTGATATATTTTGTTTTATTACCCATATCGTTTTTTGTACATTATGATACTAATAAAAAATAAATGAAGAAAAAAGTTCTACCTTAATTATTGCATGCAGAACATTAATTTCATGCTCACCTAAGTCGCAAGTAATGCACTGAGCTTCAAACCTTCTCGGATCATCTATAGTAGGATCACGAACTACGTATAAATGCTTCTGACCTGGTTTCTTCTCGTGGCTTCCCAAATAATATCTGAAACAAATCAGGCTTTGAAAATTTTCTCCTTTTGAATAGTTCATACACTTACACAAGGTGGTTGTAGGTGTCCCATGATAAGATGTCGTACACTTCGTAGCGTCCGTGGCTCAGTACGGAAATTCTCTGCTGGGTTAGGGTCACGTGCTTTATGTGTGTGTAGAACTCAGTGTTTTCTTCCTGGATTGGAGCGAGCATGAGAAAGCTATCCCCGTCGGGAGAAAAGACGGGGTGTTTTTTGGGCTCGAGCCAAGAATCTTCGGGGGCCCTTTCGGCGTGAGTCTAAAAGAAGAATACAAATTTTGTTGTAAGCGATTCGTAAGAAAATTTGTGAAATGCTTATTGGAACAGTTCTTAGA
The DNA here is from genome assembly GCA_963082715.1 of Harpalus rubripes. Classification (NCBI taxonomy): domain Eukaryota; kingdom Metazoa; phylum Arthropoda; class Insecta; order Coleoptera; family Carabidae; genus Harpalus; species Harpalus rubripes. The sequence continues at coordinate 39,916,105 of OY720454.1, forward strand.
CAGATGCATTTAAAAATTTAATGTCCGATTAGTATATTAGTATTATTATTATTATCATAACAACCCTGCTTGCAGGGTTATCATATAACAAATAACGCCCAAGGGTATTATGAGTTGTTACTATGGTAATATCAAGAAATTATTATTTAGGATAGTTCAGTAATTATGTCATATGTGGCGCGCTTCATTAAACTACTGTCCTAACGGTAAACACGTGTTTCAAAGTGAACTTTATTGCCACAATAAATAAGAACTATTATTTTAAACAGTTCATTTCGTCGCTAATGTCTTACTTAATTAAAAAAAGTTAGCAATTTAAGCTGTCATTCAGTTAACTTTCAATATTACCCTTTCAATTACAAAATACATATTATTCTAATTTGTAATAACAATTATTCTATTCAAGTTTTAAAAAACTTTGCTTGGAACTAAATATTCGTTCAATTTCGAACATGTTCGTGAAACATCGCGTGAAGTGGCCGGAAGCCCCTTTGAAAGAACACGACATATTATTAATATATTATGTGGAGACAGAGTTATTTATGTACCTTAAACTTAAAAAGAAGAAATCTAAAATTCTGAAAAGAACTGAAAACACTTAAAAACGCCAACAAACAAAATCTCAGTCGGTATGTCGGTAAACTCTCGGATATGTTTAAAGCTGCGGAAGAGCTGATTTCAATATGAAATAAAACCTTTGTTATTTATTATTTATATCTTTTCGTAATACCATACTGTTAATATGATTTAACAGAACTAAACACGTAAGTGTTAATGGGTCTATAACGGCCGCCGTCTGTTATTATAACGGACGCTCAAACGATTGCAACGAAGAATCAAGTCCTCAAGAGTTCCCGGTGTTTCTAATAAAAATCACACCATCATGATCAAAATTCGAGCCTTTGTACACTTTAAATTTAAAATATAGGAACATATCTAATTACTCAATATGCTTCTAGTTGCTCTGCATGCATAACCTTTGCACAGAATAGTATAATATATGTCCTCATTCTGTAAGTTTTCAGTTATAGAATGTATGAATTCCATAGTACGTAAATCTATTTTATTCCATGTTGGTTGACACGGTACAACTGTCAGAGAGAATTGACAATTTGTAAACAGAAGAAGAATTTTTGGAAGATATTCCTGTTGAAATAGAAGAAGCTTCTGCGACATGTGCAAAACGAAAGAAATGAATCAAAAAGAATATGAAAACTTTATGCAGTGGCACAAATCCAGAAACGTGAACATTATGCATTATCAGTATCCTTCTCTCCTACGTCTTTGTAGACAAAAGTTTCTATAGTAAAACCGAGTAAAACTTACTTTGAAGGTTTAAGGACGACAACATTGACATTTCAAGGTTAGTATTTTGTAATTGTGTATTATGAAACCTCTATTAGTCTATTTTAAACACTCGTCTTTTGCAGATGTGGCAAATTATTTTATGTTAACACGAAAAATTATGGACACCACACGGCCGATATGCAAATAACGGACTCGGCTGATTATTTGCTTCATATCTGCCTAATGGCGTTAATAACTATAAAATTATCTTCTTTATAATACCATTAATATCAGCATCAAATTACAAGCCTTTAAATTCTGACCCTTATGTGTGCTGTCAATAGAGCCTACTTTGAAAGTATCGTTTTTATTTAGGACAGTGCTTCATATTTCGCGCTATATTCTGACGTCACACGTACCCCATTAGGCATTTACGAAAATTCTACTGGTGACCTGTTACCGGTATACATCGGTAAACAGCTGTTTACCAGGTTACAGCTACCGGAATCGATATTTTAAGAAAGCAAGTGGTAAACAGGGTAGAATCCTAACCTATGAAAAAAAATTGAAAGTTCGAAACAAATTTGAAATTTGACGTAATTAACAAACTGAGCACAATCCTACTTCCGATTTTCACATTGAACATATTTTCACTTTTAACGCGCGCGCTTCGCTTAGTATCACTACCTTTTTTGAGGTTAGATTCTCCATTTACCGGCTGAATTACTCGATTCACAAATCATGGATCCGGTAGATGTATTAACCACTCGGTTTTCGAACGTAATCGGCAGATGCGGTATCTACCGGTAGAATTTTCGTAAATCCCTATTGATAATGGGTTGAAGACTAAAAAATCTGATGTGGCTAGCACATTACCTTCCGTCAATTCTATGTATTTTATGTAAATGTCATACAGAAAGTTCCTTGCAAAAGCATTTTCTTGTACATTACCATTAGGCAGTTGTATGTAGGTATTTTATACAAATTCCATACAGAGACTAGAAACTCTAGCGCATATATACTGTCAACTTCACTTGACACTGACCTTTGAATCAGAATTTTCTTAACATAGCAGCTGTTTCCAGAGTTATAGCATAGCTGACTAATATATTATGATATTTAATTTCTTTATAATTTTTTAACTACATACCCGTTTAATATGAATTATAAAATGCATTCAAATCGTATAGGGAATAAAATATTCTTTAATATTCATAATAACATTAAATGTGAAAAAATGATATTTAACATTGTTTTTTCAAGAAAAACTGTTAAAATCTTCAAATGAGGGTACTTCCGGTTGACCAATTATAACCAAAATCTAATCAGCTCTTCACATGGATGTAACGAAGATGAATACGAAAGAATTATAATTTTTGGAATTGTAGTATTAGAGTTATCGCATTAGAAAATTTTGTCACACACAGACACACACACACACACACACACACACATACATACACACACACATACAGACATCATTGTAAAAAAAGTAAAATCGTATTCTAGGGACCCTAAAACGTGCTTATTCATCAAAATCTCATCACCGAATTTTTTGACCAAAGACAATACCTTCCTTACCTAAAGGTGACGGAAGGTAAAAACAAGCAAAAGCATTCATAGCCTACCTACTTCGTAAATTTTATTAAAACTTTCTGATCCGTAATCCGTAGAATATTAAAAAATTATAGTCGGACATTAAACGTAGAAGGCACCACGGAAGTTAAACGGATAATAATGCCTTCGGCCATCAGAAAGTACATCTTTTAACACGCTTGATACCTTAATTACTATAATATTAAGTTCATCGTAATAATTAATGCATTTATTGTAAAGTGTAACCATTCAAATTCTAACAGTTTCGTAAATTTTGATTTATTACAATGTTGAAATGTAGTTAAAAGTTATTTAATAGTAAAAATAGTCTCCAAATCTTGCACTTAAATAGAAATAAACATAATTTTCTAATAAAAATACTATTAAAGAGCAAAAATGGATACCTAGGGGATCGATTCATACAGAAACATCAAAACGTTGTGACGTAGCTCCCTATAAACAATAGAAATCTCAGTTTAAATGTTTTTGTTTCTGATTGGTCCCGTCTTTATGCGCAAAGGAGCGCCTGTTTCCGGAGCGACTATTCTCGAATTTGGAGCGCTCTACGGAAACTCGGAACTGCATAAAGCTGTCCTTAGCCTGAGTTTTGTACATTGGGTTAGATTATGTTAAGTTATGTTTAGAAAAGTCAGAGCACTACTTTTAACTATTTGACCCGTTAATTATACGTCAAAGTACGTCTATCGCAAAGGTCCCTTTTGAAGGTCATTTAGATCAGATCGCTATTTATCTAACAACGGTTTGGTAAAGTAATGTTTGCCTATGAAAGTAGCGTTTATATTTAAATGAATATTAGAAAGCTATTTTCCATTGGATAAAAAATTAAAATTATAGGAAAAGTTACATCCAAGTGTAAAATGGAATATGAAAAAGGGGGAAAATAAAATTTCTTCGTTTTATTTACACTGTTTTATAATTTATTTATTTAAATTATACTGCAACCGGTTTCGAATATTAAAAAATTATTATCAGGCAACCGGCGAGACTATAAAGAGTATAAATCTTATAAATAACAATAAAATGTTAGAAAAACAAAAACTTACATAACAAACTACAAGCGAACTCCAGAAGTGAAGTAAAACGAGGAGTAGATTAGCAAGTCAATATTTAAAATGAAATTTTTGAAAAAATTCACAATCGTCCGCTCTCAGCGAATCGTCGAAAGGTAGAGTAAAATTACATTAAGAGTGGGACACTGACGTCACGACAGTTGCTCGAAGTTCATTATAGGTACGTCAAGTGATGAATCAGTTAATTTTTTACACGTACGCGTACCTATAAGTTGATATTGAGTGTCTCATTCTTAAAGTAATTTTACACTAGTTCTATTTTCGGTTTTCTCACAGGTTCTTGCACTACCTTTTGATGATTCGCTGAGAGCGGACTATTGTGAATTTGTTTCAAAAATTTCATTTTAAATAATAATAGTAATAAACTTTATTGAGATCCACTCAAAGGCGAGGTTCAGCCAAAGGCTGTTCTTCCACCTAGCCCACATAAATAAAATATTGACTTGCTAATCTATTTAATGACTAGTATTAGTTTTACGGCACTTCTGCAGTTCTCCTGTTGTTTTTTGTTTAAGTTTCTGATTTTGTGTTTTTGTAATATTTTATTGTTATTTATACTATTTATATTCTTTGAAGTCCCGCCGGTTGCCTTATGATGATCATTTAATGGTCGAAACCAGTCGCACTATAATTTAAATAAATAAATTATAGAAAAGTGAATAAGGCGACAAGAAAAAATATTTTCCCTCATAGGGGTAACGACATATTAAGCCTTGCTAATAAAATCCATAAATTATTCAGTATATTTACACCTGTGGCGTAGCCTAATTTCCATCAAAAACTGCAATATTTCGCTTAATATTTCATAGCGTGATCTAGGAGCTACAAGTGGTTGGAATAGGAAGTATTTACCTCGATACAAGTCCAATTAGGCGCAAGGCACGCTGACACAATGCTGAGGTTCTGCGCTCTATTCATCCACACGGCGGAGACTTGTTGGTTGCTTCGGCCTATCCATCCAGCAGACGTGAGATAATAATCCCTGGGAGGAGAAATACAGTGTTACTCCATATACATAATGACGGTATAACTGTGTAGGTGTAAAGCATAACAAGCACAAGAATTTACAAGAAAATGACGGAATATTTTTTAAAGACATTTCTATATGAGACGGTATTTCTTGTTCCTGTTATGTACGAGCATCTCAGCACTTTTTCCTGAGTAATAAAAACTTTTTCAGCAAATGTTGGAGACCGTACTCAACTGTGGCTACTTATACATGATAGAACGTCAGCAATTAGTTTAAAGACGAAATATGTCTCAGATGCCTAATTTTAAAACAAATTACTAAATTAACATTCTCGTTCTCGTCAAAATTCATCCCTTAAACTTTAAAGGAATCTTCTTGTTTTAAATTATTATTTCCAATGGTCAAGTTAATATTTACAATATTAGCTTAAAGAAAATGAATATATTATTTTACATTATATAAAGTTAAGGGTTGTATGTCCAGTATTAATAGTTACTAAGATAAAATGAGTCGTACCTATTGGAAACTTTCATAGAGCTCGTTTCTCTAAAGAATGGGGTCATACCAAAAAAATGGTAATTTTTCTTTCATAAATGAAAAATTTACCCAATAATATGCATATATTCATTATTAGAAATACACGCTCATTTCACAATCAGCATATACTTTAAAGACTTTATATTATTCTTTCGTTAGATTTAAGCTGGAATATTGTTCACAAATATGGAGCCCAACCTACAATAAACATAGATTCTGATTCTATTGAAGTTTTACAAAGAAAATTTGTTAGGTATATTTACTTTAAACGATATCATGTTTACCCTACTAATGAATTTAATTACAATAAGTGTCTAATCGAATTCGGAGTTCTGTCCTTGGACGACCGTAGGAAAATGCAATCATGTTTATATCTATACAAATTAGTCAATAATTCGGTATATGATTCGGCTATCCTCTCTAAAATAAATCTTCTTGTTCCTCGATCTCGAACAATCTCGAACTAAATTGACATTTGCTTCCCGACTCCAAGGACAAACTACGAACTTCGTTCACCTGTTAGACATATGTGTATTATTTACAACAAATTTGTAAATGAATTATCAGAATTAGATATATTTTCTAACAGCGTTTCTAGGTTCAAGAAAGTACTGTCTGCTTTACTTCTTGCAAGAACCGATAATTTATAATTCAAATTTAATAATAGTGTAGAGTGAATTTATAATAAATAAAGAAATAAATATACATCAAAAATATTTAATATTATTATACTTTTTCATTCATTATTTTCTTTATAAAGATTCTGAGTCTGATTTTGTGACGTCATAATTTTGTACACAAATACACGATAGTGAGGCACACCCGTACTCGTGCCTGTACTGTACATAACCTCATATAACCAATATTTTTTAAGAAACGTTAATATTCTTACAAGTTGTTTTTCTTAAAAAAAGTAAGTATAAATAACGAAATATGTTTAATAAAAATTATAAATAAATATAATTTGTTTGATTTAGATATTACAATGGTTGTACAATATTGTTCTGTACCGTCCTGCGAGAACAACTCGTTGAGAAGTAAAAATAAAATGTTTGTTCGTATTCTTTCCGCTCAAGATGTAAGGGAAAGATGGTATAAGGCAATAAATACTCCAAGTTTTGAAGACTACTATTGCTTATGTGATGATATAAACATCAACTCTAGTTCCATTTTTAGTCGGTAGGCGACTCTACGGTCGCAAAATTATGACGTCATTTGAAAATTTATATAAACTTTAAAAAATTATTTCTGTAAAACTAGAAACTTATGTAATATAAAATATATAATAAAAAAAAAAAAATTGGAAAATGTGGTATGACCCCATTCTTCTGCGCAAATAGGCCTTTATCTAAACCAAATTGGTAAGCAATCGTATGCCCATCTTTGTGGTACTATTTGTTAAACAAAATGGTATTAAAAGGTAGAATATTTGTAAATCTTAAATTAAATTCTACCGTTTGCACGTTTTTATTAATAATGATACGGAAACATTGATGTGCTGATTATTAATAAAAATTAATTTTGTAATCATTATATTGCATAGGTGCACATAAATGATTATTTTCGAAAACTATAGTAACAACATTTTTTTTTATTTTTATAATAAATTATTGTTTAATGTATCTATGGAAATAATAAAAATATAATTCATGCCTTCAAATACATATTATGTACATACATATGTATTCCAAAAAGAATTTATTTGTTTAAATAACAGTTTTCTTTTATATGTTTTTTAACGCCCGTAGCGGTAAAAATAATACTTATTTGTTTTTTGTTAAGGACGATACTTGATTATATTTAGTAGATAGTCTTAATTTCTGTTTGGTCAGAAAATATTTTCGTTTTGATGTGATGGCTAGTACTTTTAAAATGACATTTTAAGTAAGGTATTATCACAATGTAGGTACTGTTCAAATTTTTTAATATGCAGAATAAGAATTAATACATCAATTTGGAAATTTAAAACCATAAAAAACGCATTGCTTCTGACCAATTGTTTAAAAAAAACAAAGATCTAAATCAATTTAAAAAAAGAAGTAATACATTAACTTAAAACACGTATATGTATGTAATTTAAAACAACCTAATAATATATAAAGCGATTTGTGGGAATGGACTGTAATGTTTTTCCAGCTGAAAATGAAACTATGCGAAACTAGTAGTACCTATACAAATTCAATGTTAAGTAAGAATAAATATACCGACAAAGAAAATGGAATAATGAGTAAACTGAAAAATAATATGTATTCGTATATAACAATATATGTACGTTTCCTGGGAAATTGTACTTGATTATAGGTAACAATAACAATCAAAACTTTTCACAACAATTAAAGGGTTCTTTTTTTGTTGTCAGTCTAACAAAGGAATAATAAGTGAAAATAAAAACTATACAGGGGCGTATTTCGATACCAATGTTAAAATTTTTAGAAGTAAAATGTTAAGCGAAATCATATAAAGAGGGTAAAATGCAATAATTAGGATTACTCAATATGTCAACCATCCCAGAAGTCGTAATAATATTTTTTTTCACTGTGTAATTAAGATTACTCAACATGTAAAATCAAGTAACAATGTAAAGCAATTATCATTATTCATTACTAATTGTATTCCAATGGGATATGTGACTAAATTTTGATTTATACATATGTTACTACTATCCATTTCAGAATTATAGTCACTTGAATTTGAAACTCCATAAAATACTTCTAAAAAATTCAAAAATTATGAAACACTTTTTCAATTATGACTATACATTTCTACTTAATTATACTAATTTATATAATATATATATACACACACAGGGTGTTCATTTTAAATGGGCCACCATTGCTATCTCGAGAACTATAAGAGCTACAAAGACAGTTAAATGGGCAAACAATTTCTATTTCACAAGAAAAATTTAAAGAAAAGAAAAATTATTGTTTTGGACCAGTGGTTCTCGAAATACGGGACCTAATTTTTTAATTTTCAATGGGATCATATATTTTTTATTTGCTCAGTCGTTAGAGAATATAATTCTGAATTCAGTGATATAATATTTTTATTCCCTTACATAGCGATTTGTTTGAGAAAAATCCATGTAAAGTTTCATAATAATTTGATTAAAATATAATAAGAGCGTCATGAATGGAAAAAAACGAATCCGTGTTAATTTTTTTTTTTTTGACAGAATTAGAATGCCATGAAATAAATACGTGAATATTTTGTTTATGTTGACATTTATGATCTCTTACAAGAACAAAACATTTACTTCTTTCGGTCAGGGCACTCTAATTCTATGTATTAAAAATCACATGTAGTCATTTTTTTCATACACGGCACTCTTGTTACAGCCATATTTTAATCAAATTGGTATACAACTTTACATGCATTTTGCATCGTTGTGTAAGGGTATAAAAATATTATATCACTGAATTCAAAATTAAATTCTATAACGAATGAGCAAATAAAAAATATATATTCTCATTTAAAATAAAAAAGTTACGTCCCATATTTTGAGAACCACTGGTCGGAAAAAATATTTTTCTTTTATTTAAATTTGTCTTGTGAAATAGAAATTGTTTGCCCATTTAACCATCGTTGTAGCTCTTATAGTTCTCGAGATAGCAATGGTGGCCCATATGAAATGAACACCCTATGTATACAGGTTGTCAAATTTAAGTGTTTCACTATTGCTATGTCGAGAACCGTAAGAGATACGAAGTCGGTTAAATTAGCAAACAATTTCTTTATTATAAGACTATTATAGTAATTAACGTATCAAGGGTGTTATAAGGCCAATAACGCCTGAGGTCAACAGTGTACTTTTCGAGAGCCTCTGGCCCGAGATGTGTACGTTGACCGAAGGCATTATTGTCCGTCTCACTCCCGTGGTGCGTTCAACGTTTAACGTCCGACTATAATTTTTAATGTTCTACGGATCAGAAAGTTTTAATAAAATTTGCGGAGTAGGTAGGCTACGCATACTTTTGCTTGTTTTTTAGGCTTTATCCCAGTATCAATATCAATTTATTGACAACATTACCATAGCAACAACTCATAACACGCTCTAGGGTGTTATTTGGTATATAACAACATACCAGTCGGACGTTAAAATTTTAAATGAGAACCTACTTTTTTTATTCGCCTATTCGATTCAGCATTTTTTTCTGAATACAACGATATAAAATGTTTATACCCTTACATAACGAAAAAAACGAGAAAAATGCAAAAGAAAAATTATTATTTTCATATTTATTTCTACATGTAGTCAGAGTGCCATGACAAAAACAATTGTATATTTTGTTTTGTATCACATGTCTAATACGGATGCATTCGTATCGAAGCGAGTTAGCGTACAAGATCAAGAAGCTGAGATAAATATATTAGCATATTTTAAAGCTAATCCATCAGCTTCAGTTAGAATGGCTGCCACTGAGTGTAATTTAAGTGTGGGCACGATTCATAGGATTTTAAAGAAACATAAACACAGACCATTCAAAATGATTAAAATTCACAATTTACATCCTGGTGATCGTGAGCGAAGATTAGAATTTTGTAATTTATTAATAAATGAGGATCCAGTTATCTTAAAATCAATTATTTGGACTGAGGAAGCCAATTTTTCTAATAATGGTATGTCAAATAGAAAAAACACACTACTGAAGCCGAGAAAATCCTGTTGCTCTACGAGAGAGAAGTTTCCAGCGAAAATTTAATATAAATGCTGCCATTTTCAGTGATAATATTTACGTACACATGTACGAAGGTACATTGAGTGGTAACAGATACCTGTATTTAATTCAAAATATGCTGGGTATTATTTTGGAAGACATACCAGTAGCTGAGTTGGGAAACATTTATTTCCAGCAAGATGGTGCACCAGTTCACAATTCGCGTCAAGTTAGGGATTACCTAAACGAACGGTTTCCAAATCGGCGGATTGGTCCTATTCCGTGGCCCGCAAGATCACCAGACCTTAATCCCCTGGACTTTTTTTATGGGGTTATGTTAAAGATGAAGTCTACAAAACTATCTATCCAGATATTCAGCATTTAAAAAATGCAATCGAAAATATTATTTCCCACATAGACGGTCGAAATTTAAGAAAAGTAAAAAAAAAAAATATATCACCACGGCATATTACCCATTGCTGGGTGTGCCAATCTGCTTAAGAAGAGTAAGAAGTAATATGTTCAGAAGGCTGGAATTACGTATAAATCAGCATATCAATAATTTTGAACAATTTTTATAACATTTTTGAAAGCATCTAAATCACCCAAACAATGATGAAAACAAAATATTCAATTGTTTTTGTCATGGCACTCTGATTACATGTAGAAATAAATATGAAAATAATAATTTTTCTCGTTTTTCTCGTTATGTAAGGGTATAAACATTTTATATCGTTGTATTCAGAAAAAAATGCTGCATCGAATAGGCGAATAAAAAAACTAGGTTCTCAATTAAAATTAAAAAGTTGAATTCTGTATTTTGAGAACCACTCCTTTTAATAGTCTTATAATATAGAAATTGTTTGCTAATTTAACCAACTTCGTATCTCTTACAGTTCTCGAGATAGCAATAGTGAATAACTTAAATTGAACACCCTGTATATATATATATATATATATATATATATATATATATATATATACCGTGTGTCTATCTTAAAGGTGTACATGGGAGATTAACATGGGAAATCAGTTTTTTAGAATTTCCTGCTCACCTAATTATTTTAAGCAAAAACGCGTCAAATAAAAGTTTTAGGGAACAAAATTCTGCATCTATATCAATAAACAGAATTACCTTTACCTGCTTTGTAACGACAGAATTTAAATATGAAAATGTCGAAAATTACGTTGAAAATATCGACAACCATGGAATTGAACAAAAAATAAATAAATGCTCGAAATTTGATCTGTCACAATATTAGTTAACTTATTTGGCGTTTCTGACAATTTGATTTGAAAAATATCGATAATTATGATAATAAGAGAAATATTATATTAGACTAATAAAGTTAAAAAATACAGTTTTGTTTAAATAATATGAATTTATTAAAAATTCAACTGCGTAACAAAATTATGTATGATGCTTTGATGTACTCCAAACTCATTTCCAATACATCTAGTACTATAGAAGGGGACTACACTTATTCTCAACACTCTTTCTTCCAGTAACGCACGTTTTCCTGCTCGTCCTATAGTCTGATTATGCGGCTCGTGTGTATTTTTTGAAAACACATTAGCAGTCTTCAAATTAGCAGTCTTGAAATTTTGTCACGAATTTAGCAATTGTGAAATCACGCTCTTCATTAATATAAATATTCATTTTCTAATAATTTCAGACAATAAAATTAGAGACAAATTCAAATTGTCAGAAACGTCAAATAAGTCAACTTACTTTGTGACAGATAAAACGTCAAACATTTATTTATTTTTTGTTTAATTTCATGGCTGTCGATATTTTCAACATAATTTTCGACATTTTCATATATAGTTTCAGTCATTACAAAGCATGTAAAGGTAATTCTGTTTATTGATTTAGATGCAGAATTTTATGCCCTACAACTATTATTTGATACGTTTTTGCATAAAATAATTAGGCGGGCAGGAAATTGCAAAAAACTGATTTCTAATGTTAATCTCCTATGTACACCTTTAAAATAGACACACGGTATATATATATATATATATATATATATATATATATATATATATATATATATATAACGGTGCAATTTTTATAACATTTTTGAAAGCATCTAAATCACCCAAACAATGATGAAAACAAAATATTCAATTGTTTTTGTCATGGCACTCTGATTACATGTAGAAATAAATATGAAAATAATAATTTTTCTCGTTTTTCTCGTTATGTAAGGGTATAAACATTTTATATCGTTGTATTCAGAAAAAAATGCTGCATCGAATAGGCGAATAAAAAAACTAGGTTCTCAATTAAAATTAAAAAGTTGAATTCTGTATTTTGAGAACCACTCCTTTTAATAGTCTTATAATATAGAAATTGTTTGCTAATTTAACCAACTTCGTATCTCTTACAGTTCTCGAGATAGCAATAGTAAATAACTTAAATTGAACACCCTATATATATATATATATATATATATATATATATATATATATATATATATATATATATATATATATATATATATATATATTTGCAATTTCCTGCTCCCCTAATTATTTTAAGCAAAAACGCGTCAAATAAAAGTTTTAGGGCGTAAAATTCTTCATCTAAATCAATAAACAGAATTAACTTTACAGGCTTTGTAACGACAGAAATTAATTATGAAAATGTCGAAAATTACGTTGCAAATATCGACAGCCATGGAATTGAACAAAAAATAAATAAATGCTCGAAATTTGATCTGTCACAATATTAGTTAACTTATTTGGCGTTTCTGACAATTTGATTTGAAAAATATCGATAATTATGATAATAAGAGAAATATTATATTAGACTAATAAAGTTAAAAAATACAGTTTTGTTTAAATAATATGAATTTATTAAAAATTCAACTGCGTAACAAAATTATGTATGATGCTTTGATGTACTCCAAACTCATTTCCAATACATCTAGTACTATAGAAGGGGACTACACTTATTCTCAACACTCTTTCTTCCAGTAACGCACGTTTTCCTGCTCGTCCTATATTCTGATTATGCGGCTCGTGTGTATTTTTTGAAAACACATTAGCAGTCTTCAAATTAGCAGTCTTGAAATTTTGTCACGAATTTAGCAATTGTGAAATCACGCTCTTCATTAATATAAATATTCATTTTCTAATAATTTCAGACAATAAAATTAGAGACAAATTCAAATTGTCAGAAACGTCAAATAAGTCAACTTACTTTGTGACAGATAAAACGTCAAACATTTATTTATTTTTTGTTTAATTTCATGGCTGTCGATATTTTCAACATAATTTTCGACATTTTCATATATAATTTCAGTCATTACAAAGCATGTAAAGGTAATTCTGTTTATTGATTTAGATGCAGAATTTTATGCCCTACAACTATTATTTGATACGTTTTTGCATAAAATAATTAGGCGGGCAGGAAATTGCAAAAAACTGATTTCTAATGTTAATCTCCTATGTACACCTTTAAAATAGACACACTGTATATATATATATATATATATATATATATATATATATATATATATATATATATATATATATATATATATATATATATATATATATATATATATATATATATTTGCAATTTCCTGCTCCCCTAATTATTTTAAGCAAAAACGCGTCAAATAAAAGTTTTAGGGCGTAAAATTCTTCATCTAAATCAATAAACAGAATTAACTTTACATGCTTTGTAACGACAAAAATTAATTATGAAAATGTCGAAAATTACGTTGCAAATATCGACAGCCATGGAATTGAACAAAAAATAAATAAATGCTTGACGTTTTATCTGTCACAACGTAAGTTAATTTATTTGACGTTTCTGACAATTTGATAAAACGTCAAGCATTTATTTATTTTTTGTTCAATTCCGTGGCTGTCGATATTTTCAACGTAATTTTCGACATTTTAATAATTAATTTCTGTCGTTACAAAGCATGTAAAGGTAATTCTGTTTATTGATTTAGATGCAGAATTTTAAGCCCTAAAACTTTTATTTGACGCATTTTTGCTTAAAATAATTAGGCGAGCAGGAAATTGCAAAAAACTGATTTCCCATGTTAATCTCCTATGTACACCTTTAATGCCCGTTTGCACCGTTGCGAGTTAAGTTGCAATTAGTAATAAGTGGCGCTTAAATTACTAAAAACCTTTGCACCGTACCTTAAGTTCCACTTTATTTTTACCAAGTGACGCTTATATTAAGCCGTACTTCATCTACCGCTCAACTTCATTAAGTGACACTTACGAATATTCACTGTCATTTCGAACTGTGTGTCAAACTGATAAGATGGATGTTTTTGATGATATTGAAGTTAATGCTGTAGAGGACGATGACCGGGATGAAATTAATTTAATAAATTATGGTATTCCAAGGTAGAATTTTTTTTTCACACATTGGATGATTTAACATTCTATCAGAGATTTCGGTTGACAAAGGAAACAACATTGGAATTATTGGTATTGATAGAAAATCAAATGGAATTCACAAGTGACATGAACAATTCTATATCTCCTATGAATCAAATTCTTAAATATTTGCGTTTTTATGCAACTGGTGGTCACCTCACAAATGTGGCAGATTTTTCAGGAATGCATTATTCAACTGTGTCAAGGATAATTGTAAGAGTATCAAAAGCAATTGCGTCGCTCAGAGAGCAGTTCATAAAATTACCCCAAACTGCAAGATACAAACAAATTGCACAAAATATTAAAAAATCTTATTTTTCATACAATGTACAGGCTATATGTGATGCAGATATGAAAATTATAAATTTTTAATGTCTTCTGCCATTTCTAAAATATTAGCATTTAAATATTTTGCATGTTGGTACATTATAATACTTACTTTGTATTATATACACTAGAATCAAATACAACTCTCAATATAATAATAATGACAGTATTATAAACGAAATGTCACTCGTCACCTTGAAAGGGAGAATATAGAAACAATAAAAAAAATACAATATCCCCAGAGTGATTCGAACAAGTGACGCTTATGAAAATTTTTCTCAAGTGGAACTGGTGCAAAGATAATTTTATATAACTGTCATTTATATTTAAGTGCTACTTGCTGAAGTGTAACTTATATAATGCAAGGGTGCAAACGGGCATAAGATAGACACACGGTATATATATATATATATATATATATATATATATATATATATATATATATATATATATATATATATATATATATATATATATATATTTAAAATAACACCCATTTTTAGCGCGTTTCAAAAATGCTCAACTTCATTGATGTCTAATGTTAATATGTATGAATAGAAAAATTATAAATTTTAATACGTTGTACCCATAGGTTTTGTGAATATAACGTTAATTTTTTTTCGATTTATTTATATTTTGTTTATAACAATTAACGACTCAACTGACTATAATTCTGAAATGGATAGTAAAGAAAAAATTAAATACGCGTATTTTTGATTAATTATTTGCAGTTTACGAGAAAACAATTATTAAAAATTTAGAGATTGGGTATAGTGACGTCACTATATGGTCCGAGCGTGAGAAGACAAAAACAAGCAATATGCCATAGCGGTAAAAATATAAACTTATACCTTACTGATTGACGTCACCATACCGCTTCTTCAAAATATTCAATTTTAAATAACTATACGAAATAATGTATAATTTCTTATAATATGATGAGAAACAATAGGAGTTATATTTTATAATTCATGTATAGGTATTGAAATTTCATTATGGTCACATACCCCATTCCTTTTTTAATCAAAGGTCAGTAGGAAAAAATTCAAAATTTGACTTTTTATAATCCGACAAACTTGAAAAGTGACATGTCTGTTTTTGCCTTGTGACCACAGCAAACGCGATTAATTGCTGGTCATCAAAACACAGGCATTGGCAGGAAAATTTAAATTTTTTCTCTTTTTTGTAAAAACAGATTATAGTAAGATTGATGTCTACTTACTGTCCTTGTAAGGCCCTTGGGGATTTCACTTCCCATTTCAGAATTTCCGTCAAATTCGTGATGTCCATAATCCATAATTGCACCTCAGGGTTTGGGGTTCCAGGCTGTTTCATGAAAAAATAACCAACCATATAAAATATGATGAAGACAAATTCTAGTTTGGAGTAGATAACCGCCCAAGAGACTACCCGATATTTGTTACCCGGACAGGTGGGAGGTATGATTTAAACAAAGTGAGGTCCTAAATTCACATTTTGCAAGTTTACTTAAATTTAGAAACGGGTAGATATTTATTCAAACACGGGGCCTCAAATAGGGCTATACATTATTCCGTAGAGCAACATTTAGATTTTTTTATATAAAATTTATCTACAGTAAGTACCCTAAGCTTAATAAAAAAATCTTATAAATAAATCAGTTTATAATTCAAGAACTTAATAGTATGAGTACATGGGTATTTTTTGGAGAGTTAAGGACAAAGTATTTCGAATCTACCAGCTTCGTTTTTATATAATAAAATATTTGAAGTTTTGAACGCGCAGAAACATACGCGCATAATTTTCTATCCGTCGTGCCATCATAAATTCAAACAAGTGTTATTTGGTTTGAAAGTATAAGAATTTGGAATTGAGTACATGGAAGAGGCACTAAAACTCGAATATTTTAAAAACTAATAACTTATTGAAGTTTGATAATCCCTATAGGTAAAGTTTAACAGCCCGATTCACAAAAAAGTTTAAGCTAATCCTCATTTTTGGATTCTATTCCGGTATTTAAAATTATATTTCATTATATTATCAAAAAAGGTAGTTACTTGGATTAGATTAGACTATATACTATAAGAAATAAACAGTCAAAATTAAAGTAAAATTCGCTAATCCAAAAATAAGGATTGGCTTAATCTTTTTTTGTGAATCGGGCTATTAAGGTCTAGTTTTAATATATATTTTTTACTCATAAATCAAAGAATGTATTTAAAAAAAATAATAAGAATATTAAAGAAGTTTGAGAAATTATTATATACTTTTTGTTAAATTGGTACTTAGATCCTTTGAAGTAACTCTTTGTTTACAGAATCGAATATCAGTCGATAGTTAGTCGTTATTTGAAAGTTTCTGTACTTCTAAAATAAAAAAGTTACATAAACATAGCATATTTTTCCTGTTTTAGTCTTATAGCGTGGTTTACATTAGTAAATTTTATTTCTTAAAAGGAAAAGGCCATGCCCTTAATTTTGATTGATTTTATTTTGACGTTTCTTAAAACTAATGATATGCTTCATTGCATGTCACGTGTCTGCGTTTGAACTAATCCTGTCATTATTATACTGAGAATAAGTCTCTAGTGATTATTCCCGGGAATATCTCTGTAGCTTTTATTTTTGTTGTCAGATAGCTATCAATACATAAGTAAACTGAGTGAGTGCCGTTTCTGATCATGAAATAAACCAAAAAATTATAGAAACCAATTGTAGAAGTACATTAATTAGTAACTATAAATATAATTCCTGATTATTTATATTTATTTTGCCTTGTCAAAGTTGTGTTTTAGTTGTCAACAGATTTGCCAACTGGGCCATGTAAATAAATGAAGCTAGTAAATTACGACAGTAGATGGCATTGAAACAAATTTATGGATAAAAAAATAATGTAATTAAAAATAATTCGAGAGTTCGATAAATTGCCATTGGCAATAGCCAGTCATTTTAATGGTAACATGTATTCAATATTTTTAATACATTTCTCTAAGAAAACAATATTTAAAAATATTATGCAGAAAATTTAATTTATTGTAGTGAGCGTTGTATCAACCTGTTTCCGCGATTGTTAGTTAAATTTTGTGATGAAACCATGCACTATCAACAGCATCTGTTCAATATTCAATCAGCGTTGACAATACTGTGTTAATGATGTATGTAGTTCGCATTTCATTTCCCACGTACACGTCAGAAAAATTGATGAGCCCGCGTGCACGTATGGAAACTAATTCTCCGCAACGGCAACGGTGTGCCGCGTCGAGCAACGTTGATTTATCGCCGCTGACGATTGCGGAACTCCTAAAATGAAAACGAATTCGCGTTGTTTCGGTTTCGAATAACTAGAGTTATGTGTCGCGCTCTGATACTCCACAGAATGGAAAATGGACTGAATTTACTACCTAAAAATCCATGAAAAATAATTGCAGGTGGACGAAAATTCGTTTAAATTGTCCGAAATCAACTGAAATACATAATTTAACGGTTTTACCTCTGACATCTTTATTAATTGTTATATATTAATGTATTTTAAAATGGACAAATGCAAGTTGATTCTGCACCAAATTAATAATCTATGTATTTTCAGGGCAAGCCAATCCGGGAAAGAAGCGGTTTTATATACAGGTGAGACAGTTTTGTACATTTTTCCACTTTTCAACTATTGCATTGGTATAAATTAGGTGTTCACAATTATTCAAAACCGACTTTTCGGTTTATAATTATTGTACCTTCGCCAGGATCTACAAACATTACTGATATAACATCTAAAAATAGCGTTAAAACTCATTTCGCCGATAGGCAAGCTCTATTATAAATTGATAAGCCCAGTGGACAAGAACTACAAATCAAATTTGGTTTACAAAGTTCACTCCACTAGAAATTACAATGTTGCATTAAATATATAGGAACTACAAACCGATATGCTAAACTTAGGATGGATAATCGCAGATCAACACGGAAAAACACAACGAACAAATGCGCTATAAAGGAAATTCAGTTCAGTATACGGACACGGTAACTGCTTCAGATGTTTGGATGTGAGATGCTTGACCACCCGTTTAACAACCCGGACTTGGCACCAATCGACTGAGTACCCAGGCAGCGACATTTTATTAAGAGAGGCTACAGACGCAGGTGCCTTGGTGCCTAGTTAAAAGCCTTAATAACGATGACGACAAAACGTAGTGTGATCTACAAAATTCTAAAATCTAATTCCTATAATTTAGTGCATATAAATTTACGATTAAGACATTAGTGATTGGTGTTACGTCGAACCCAGACTAAGACTATAGAGTAAAGATGTTTATTCCTTACGGTTGGATAGTGTATGATTCGATGTTGAGGAAATATAGTAGCTCTTTGATTAGCAGCTCCTGCAGCCAAAACGGCACTAGTTGCGAACCAAGGAAACGACAGGTTACCTACTGCCGAATCGTCGAACATGGCATACATAATGTGGGTTCCGTCCGCAGAACCCCACAAGGCCTCTGGAGTAGATAGAACATCCTCTGCAAAGAAATATACATTATCATTAATACGCGAATATCTAAAAGAACATTTTCTTTTTTGTTACCTTGATAAAGATAATCGGGAATGCCATTGTAGATGGAATTAAGCATTCCATTGGTGGTCAGTCTATGGTCAAGAGTGTCAGCAGGGGATGTTCTCAAGTAAATATCATTGTTGGCAATAATTAACAATGTTGTTGAATTGCCCAGCCAACTCACGTGTTGTAGGCGTTGTTGTTGCACGTTGGTTGCACTGTTCAATCGTAAGGGAATGTGGTGACTAATGGAAAACAAAAATTGTAGTATGATAATCAGTTGACAACTTTCTACACTAATATAAAATAAATTACCTACTCGTATTTGCAAAACATTATTTAATTTAACTGATTTTGAGATTTTCAAATCATATCTCTTATTAGTCCGGATGTTAAGGGCGAAAATTTGCCTGCACCCTGCATTTTATGATGCAAGCAAGCCGTTTGGTTCATATGTTGCTGGGACCATGCCCTATACCGATTAAGAAATGTAGCCACCCGGAAAAGCCCTGGAGGCACGAGTTATTGCGCAGTTTTTATAAAGTCGCAGTGGTGTGCAAACCATTGGATCTACACAGATGAATTTTTAAAAATATTAATTATAATGGAAAGGTCTTTGACACTGCAGTGCAAAAAAGAAGTTTGGTTACATATAACGTAGGTATTCATTTTCCTCATGAATTTTGCACATTGTGTTTTTTTTTAGAGAAAATTTTGGCTTCGTTGGCCGATATCGCAAGAACGATACATTATACCGGAAAACAACCCTAATAAAAGTTGTAGCACATTTAAAGAGCTATCGATAGAGTGCTTAACGACTTGGCTATCAGCGGCCCGCCGAGACGGAAGATTTTTTATTACTAGATATAATTACTTATCATTAATTAATAAATAAAATAGCACTTAACAACTTTATGGAAAAAATTAATCCAGAATTTAAAATTTGACATTAAAGACTCACATGTATAGGAAAAATTGATTAGATATAAGTTATGCAAAATGAAGGGGCCTGGCCGGATCGGGTTTTTTAAAATATACGGGCCTAGTCGGACCATGCTTTGTAAATGAACGGGCCTGGGCGGACCGGGCTTTTTAAACGAACGTGCCTGACCGGGTCGGGTTGATTGTAAACGGGCCTGGTCGGGTCGGGCACTTAAAGTGAATGGACCGGGTTCATATTTATCTTGAAAGTCGGGCCGGGCTTTTTAAATGGGTGGCCCGGGTCGGGCCGGGCTTTATATTTCTTTTAAAAAACTCGGGCTTAATCGGGTCGGGCGTAAAAGTTATCGGGTTTCGGGTGGGCGAGCCTCAAAATTTTGGCCTGTGCAGTGCTGTACAAGAGAATATGTTGGATGCTCGATAATTTCAACAATAATTTCACTCGTTTCTTGTAGATACTATGCGCTATCCACTACGCGTTAAAATATTAGGTGGGAATGAGGCTTTATTTGAATAGAATAAATTGTTGCGCGCTAAATAACTACAATATCGAATATTGACTGTCCATGCTGTAATGAAATTCTTGACAAAAAAAGGATTTCTCCAATTGTTATTAAACAGAGATTGGTGGCATTTGTGGGGCAGTTTCTCCTCCATATTCCACTGTGGAAGAGTCGGCAAAACAGTTTCGCCTGAAAAGATATCACTGATGATGATCCTCGCGATGGTCGGCCAGTGGAAGTGATAACTGCAGAAAATGTGTGTTGTGTTGAAGAGGAATTGTTTAGTGACAGGCGGCTGAAGCTGAAAGAATTCTCGGCAAACTTAGGGCTTTCCATAACGATTGATTTTTTTGGATTATTCACGAGAAGCTTTTCATGAGAGGGGTCAGTGCAAGCTGAGTACCATCACTTCTATATTCTCGGTTGTAATATTTAAGGTTTTGTGGTAAGAGCAATAACAGATAAATAACTTTTTATAAACTTTTCTAAATTATAGTTTCAATAATCATATTTTAACTCTGTTTATCTATTTAAGTTATAAATGTCAAAATTCAGTTTAGAAATTCTTATCGTATTATGATAGTCACGACATTTATTTGTTGATCATTAAGTCTAGAAATTATTATGTATACGTGCGTGACTTTGAATGCCCTAGCCTATGCAACCTGTATCCCTAAGATAATCCTGTCCTGAAGATAGCGCTTTGTTTTAGAGAGTCTAGATTAGTTCGTCGCGTCGTGAAGACGTTTGTTGTTTTGGACATGTAATGTGTTTTAGTTTTGGGGCGCGTGCTAAACGCCCGCCCGCTGGGTTACGGAATGTAACATGTTATTAATTTCTTAGTTGTGTTAGTTATGTTTAATTAATAATAATTATAATCATGTAAATAAAAACTTTAGTCATTAGTTAATCAGTAAATCACAAGTATTTGTCCATGTCCTATAAAACTAAGTATTCATCAAGTGAAAAGTGTAAGTAAGTGTATGTGTATTCTTCCTTCTCACGAAGTCGTGGACGCCAACCATTCAAGCGTCCACCAGTTAGAATATAGTGTGTCATCGTTGGAGTAAGAAGTAGTAGTATTGCCATCAGCTTAGGAGACCTCCTCGTGTTACAGTTTATAAAAGTCCAGATTATTTTTTTCAAGGCCATATCAGTTCAAAGATATGAAAAGTTAAGCGAGATTGTGTTGAAAAGTAACATTTTTTTTTCTTTGTATTAAGTGCCTCCCAAAGTTGGTCAAGCCGAAACTTTTGGAACCAACCTCGTAACTATTTGGAAAATAGAAACTTGATCAATGAATGATAATCAATTTAGTCAAAATTTATATTTCACCCGACATGGCCTCCGAATAAACATTTTCAAATCAGAGAGATAGAAAAATACGGAATGTGATTTGCGCATAAGTCAATGAATGGTGGGAGTCATGGTTACGTGCTTGTTATTTTTTTTCAATATCGTGAGTTTAAAAAACCATTTCGATGGACTATATGACCATATTTTTATTCTTCCGTTTTATAATTCTTTACAAAAAATAAAAATTCCCATTTTTTTTTAAATCGATTCATTGTTGTTAATTCCGAAGAAAAACAACAATAAAGTTTAGGAGAGGGAATATGTAACGTCACGTAGGAGAATTACAATTCATTCGAAAAAAATTATCAATCATAGAATAATCTATATTTGGCAAATTACTGGAATATATTTTTAACGACTCAGGTTCCATTTTTAAAATGATTTATGTAAACAGCCTTCGTTAACCATGTGGGGGCCACTTTTACTATCATTAGATAAACCTCGTATAACGCTATATCAGGTATAAAATTGGAAATAGTATTTTACACACCTCGGATAAACCCATAGGCGTAACTAAAAAATTTTTCTAGGGGGGGCCAGGCCCTTTGAGTTCGAAATGCAAAGTAAATAGAAATCCCATTTTGTCGTATGTATGCATTAAAAAATGTGTTTTGAAAATCACTGTTTTAGAATATTCCAAAAAATTATTGAATATCCCATTAAATTCTAGAATATTTCGGAAAATTCTAGAATATTCTATAAATTTTTGGAATTTTTAAATAAGTATATAAAGGTTGGCTAAGCTAAGTTTAGTTTTAAATAGCGACACAAACAGATAAAACTTTTTGGACCTTTCAGAAAAATTCTAGAACGTTAAAGAACTTCATGGAAAAGGAAATTCTAAAACATTCTGGAATTTTATGGAAAATTTCAGAACTCTCTCGAAATTCTGAACTTTCTAAAACATTCTAAAACTCTCTGGAACTTTATGAAAATCTTCTTAAACTTTTATGCACATTTTAGATTATTTTAGAACATGTAAGAAACTTTTCGAACTCTCCGGAAAATTTACGTATACCTATAATGTAGATTGTTTTGAAATTTTAACTTCTAGACATCGCTGGTTACTTTAGCTAGAGATGAAATACAGTGAATTTTGTGGTTAGGATGTAAAGTACAAAACGCTTATTTTATTGTTTAAAAAAAGCATAATTTGTGGAATAATTATTGCTTAATCAGAATTTTTCAAATCAAATAATTACTAAATTATGTACTACTCACTTAAATTTCTGTCGATTGATCAATTTACATCACACCATTCACAAAATTATATTAATAATTAAAATATAAAATAATCACACTAATATGTAATTTTTCCTAGGGGGGGCCATGGCTATCCTGGGGAGGGCCGGGCCCCCCCTGGTCCCCCCCTAGTTACGCCTATGGATAAACCTCAGATAGAATAAACACCAGTATTTCTTATCCCATGGAAATCGGTCGTATAAACCTCGGATCACTTTATCCCTGGGTTCTTATGGATACCACGTGAACACAAACGATGTTTTGTTATTCATTCGTTTGACAGATATCATCATCACTGTCAGAATCAAAAATAACATATCATCTAACATCATGAAAAATGCAAATTAGAAGGCAGAAATAATAACAATATTGAAAAAAAAAATAGTCTAACAAGAAGATAATTTTATTGTGCCAATACCAACCTAAATCGCAATCGTAGATAAAATTTCCCCTCTAGCGGCGCAAATTTGTACTACGGAAAGCAATCGTACAAGCGCCATCTGCGCCATATTGAATAAGTGACAGCTGAGTGAGTAGTGTAGTAATTAATAATTTAATATTTAAACTTGTCGCCTTCATATAAATAAGTTTTTAAACTCGGTTTGTATATACAGTCAACGAAACTCAGTGAATAATGTAAAATGTCATATATCAAACCCATCGTATGGCGGCCATCTTGTTTCGAAAATCAGCGCCTCTATCGTTAATTTCGATTGCGAATAAATATTTGACAGATAAAAACGCATTGTAAAAGACAGTCTTGTTTATCGAAGGTATAATTGCTAGAATAAAGTTATACCTCCGATAGCTATACCATAGTTTATCCATCAATTGTAAAAGTGGTCCTGTAATGTGGAAGTCAATGTCGTATCATGAAGTGTCAATGTCATATAATATGACATTGACACTTAAATGCAAACAAAATTTACCCAAAAAAATCTGTTGTATAATATTAAAAATTTCGTTCATTAAATTACCACTTTTAGCTTTGCAAACTGCTCTCTCATTCTCCTACGTGACGTCAGAGTTATGGCGCCGTTACATAAATTTTAATTTCAAATACTAATTTTAGTAAAATTATAAGGTAATGTATAGTTTTTATCATTATTATTGGTAGTTACAATGGTTAATTTTTAGTTTTTATACTTCATGTGCTTCAATTCGACAATGGTCATATAACCCATTGAAGAATAAACAGTTTTTTAAAGTTAAAGTGCGAAATGGTACTAATTTTCCCAAAGGAGTGGCGTTTCGTTTGATAGCCCAGGTGACAGTTTTATTCGCCATTTTACTTAATATGTGCAGATTACAGAGTCCAATGTGCCAACGGCGATTTTTCAATTAAGTAGCTATGTATTTTATATACACGTCTAAATAATAATTTAAAATACTTAATTTATTAGTAATTGGAATAAAAATACAAAAGAAAATCCCGAATAATTAAGTAGTAACTAGAAAAACTTTTCCTATTTAACTTTTGGAGAAGTGAATTATTATAACAATAAAACCTGACGTGTTCTGATTAAAATGTCAGATTAATCAATTACATGTAATCTTACTTGTAAATTTCCTAAAGTATTAATTCATTTTCTCCGATGGTATCTGGACAAATTGTCATCTTATCCACTAATTTCTTTTAAATAACACTAATTTAGTCGCGAGTGGTTCGTGTTAGAAAAACCATGAAAATGCCGATAACATCACATATTAATTAGGTATTTTGTTTCTAGTCACGAACGGGGGTTTCTAAAGCTCTTTACATCGCCGCTTATCGACAAGAAAAATTGTTATGCAAAATTTGCTCGCGTGTGAGATTAGAATCAGATTCTTTTCACTTTGTGTCCGTCGCTTCTTATTCTCTAGTCCTGGAGAAGTAACTGCATCAAGGAATTTATTGTTTGACGTCCAAGCGATTAAAATGTAAATGCAATGTCGCCATACAACCAAAATAGAAAAGGGAATATTTTAGATAACTACGTAGTTTACTCAGATAGAATATGAGATAATAATACATAATACGGGGTGCTATATAAGTAATGTGCCATAGTCCATGGTATGATAAAGTGAATTGAAAGAAGATATAATCTGAAATATATTCTACACAATTTGTCAAATTTAAAAGTTGTGGGGCTGTAAAGCAATCAATTACGAACCAGCTTCTTAATAAACGAAAATCTAAAAATCTAGTTATTCCAAAAACAATATTTGTTGGTTGTCATAAATGACGTTGAATTTGCAATATGCAGCATAGTATTTAGATATTTAGAAATGCCTGTTATTTTCACGAATCAAGAATACACCGACATGCATTTGTTTTAAAGAGAAGTGCGCCAAACCTATCGTCATTAATTAGACGAGTTTTATGCATGTCCCCGCTGACTTGAAACCTTCAAAAATGACAAATTTTCACTCGAACTACTGTGATTTTTAAATAATTCTTTTTTTCAAATAATGTAACACGAGGAGGGGGGGGGGGGGGTGGATCTGGATCATGATACTACTGTTTACTACTGATTACTCCTGTTTACTGTTTCTTACTCCCAACGATGATACACTGACTCTTAACTTGTGGACGCTTGGATGGTTGGCATCCATTACTTCATGAGAAGGATTTCGCGAGAAGGAAGAACACACATACACTAACACTTTCCACTGATGAATACTTACATTATGACATGGACATTACTTGTGTTTACTAAATAACTAACTAATGTTTTACTTACAATTGAACTAATAGAACTACACACTACATTTTTCGTCAACAAAAAGACGTCTGCACGACGCGACGAACTAATCCAGACTCTTACATGTTTACTCCATGAGTATCTAATGTCGACTCTTCAAAACAAAGCGCTATCTTCAGGGCAGGATTATCTTAGGGGTACAGGGTGCATAGGCTAGGGTATTCAAAGTCACGCACGTATACATAATAATTTCTAAACTTAATGATCAATAAATAAACGTCGTGACTATCATAACACGATAAGAATTTCTAAACTGAATTTTGACTTAAATAGATAAACAGAGTTAAAATATGATTATTGAAAGTAAAATTTAGAAAAGTTTATAAAAAGTTATTTATCTGTTATTGCTCTTACCCTCGTCTTATTACAATAAATAATTGTTATTGGTCCAACTTGAATTGTTTTTACAATTGCAACAAGCACATTAAAAAAGAAATTATTGAAGATTACGATACATTCCAACATTGCAACCTTGTTTATTAAGAGGTAACGTATGCTGTGTACTATTCGAATACATTCCTGTGGCTTAATGCAGTCAGTATTACAATTTTGTGAATAAATGATCTAAATTCGATAACATACTTTCGGTATTAATAATACCAAGATCTTTCTTTAAAACTTGACATTATACATTATTAATGTTGTTTAAAAATGTCACTTACTTTATGTTTTAAAATGTTCTAGATTTTATTGTCATGTCAAAATTGATTATTATTTGGGCTGTCAAAAATAATCGGTTATCTAGTTAACTGGTTACTGGGGTTGACAAGAAATAAGAATCGGATGAACGGTTAATCGGATAGACTGAACTGTTTTTTTTATTAATCGGTTAGCCGCTCATTGCAATAAACGGATAGTCGATTAACTGGGTATTTCAATTAACCGATTAGCTAGTTATTGTAAATAATTGGATAGTATGATTCATCGAGTATCTAACGACCTAACCAGTAAGAAATCGACTTACTGATTTTTGCAAGAATATTTAATAGGTTTGTTCCAACAGAAAGTTCAAAACCTTTCAGAATTGCTTAGAATCCATGCGCGAACTTACAGTTCTAGAACCGACTTGACTGGTTTTGGAACGATTTAGAACCGGTTGAGAAATTTTTGTTTGTCTTAACCAATAAAACTTGATTACTGTATTGAGGCATTATCACCCGTAGGTAATTTTCATTGTTTTGCCTTATTTCCATAACATTGTGCAAGAATTCTCCATCACCTCCGCTAGAAAATTCCGACAATTCGGAAAAATCGCTGTCTTCTTCCATTGCTAATTTCATTAAAAACAAAAACAAAATCAGTCAGGTTAGATAGCACGTCATACTTATTCAGAATAAAAAATTCTGGTAAAATCCTGGAGCTTTAAGAACGGTTCAGAACACAATTCACTCGTTCTTGGAACACTGCACCATAAGTTCTGAATATTAAATTCGACTTGTCGGAACGGTAAAATGGCTTTGCACAAACTCAGTAAAGTTCTGAACGGTTCTGAACTTTTGTGGGAACAGACCTAATAATAATAACAACATTTAACGTATTATTATTGAAATTGATTAAAATATAATTTTTTTGCTTTAATATTACTATTACTATTAGCAGGTTAACCGGTTAACTGGTTACTTGTAGCTGAATAGCCAGTATTTCGCGGTTACTCGGTTAAACAGATACACTGTGGCATCGTTCACCGTAGTTTTGTTTAAAGCGGCCAACCGCGGATGGCCGGTTCACCACGGTTACGGTTAGTAATTACGGTTGACAGACTACTACTAGTTTTTGGATTTTATTTTATGACATGACTGATTCAATGGATACTGATTTCTAGTTTCCTTTACTTACAATTTGATTTGGTTGTAGGTACTTGAATATAAAAATAGCGTTATTTTAGTCGATTACACAATCAGTCTCATTTTAGTCAAAGACTGACATTGGTTTTTCGTGCATTAAGCCACAGAATTGTCTACTAACTTTAGGTACGTTCTATCGGCGTCAAAAATATTCCTACTAGAATAAGAATATTCTTAAAGCAATAGAACGCTCAGTAGCAAATAACTGCCAAGTAAAAAATAAATACGATAGAACAGTGGCAGTGGTTATGTGTTATTGTTAGGTAACAACTAAAGATAACTTTGTATGTTTATTTTGAATCTTCAAAATGTTGTTATGCAAAAATTACAGAGATTATAATTATATAAAAATATATTAAACAATAAAAACATAAAGGAGGTATTTTTGTTGAGCGCAGTCTAATCTGAACATTCACAAATGTAACAGAAAGGTACGCGCGACAGTCGGCTAGTAAAATTTTAAATTTATCTCCACTCTATTATCTTCCTACCAGCTCTGAAGTTGGAATGATTCGTAGGAATATTCAGATTTTTTTGGCGCAAAAGAACGATCATTGAGGTTCTACTAGAAGAAGCAGGAAGATTTCTGACATCGATAGAACGTACCTTTTAATACATAGTCATAAAGAAATGGCAGTATTTTTCGATCTAGGATAGTATGAAGCTCCTCGGAAAACAAGCGGTATGACTAGAACCACAAGTCGGTCAAGGGCATTCGCAAGTCTCGTCGCAAGCGCATTATTTTTCGATTTATTAACAAAATCAATTTATATATTCTTAAGAAAATTTGATGCATATTTTTCAAAATTGCAAGTAAACACGGTAGAGCTGGCGCGCATTATATTGAGATTGGACCTGCGCATACTTAAATAAATAAACAAATAAATATATCATCACGGCATATTACCCATTGCTGGGTGAGCCAATCTGCTTTGTTCGCAGATATCGGTAATGATACTTATACTTTGGCTTATTAAAATGTATTCCGTTTCCCTTTATACCAATTTTAGAAGTTGGCATAGTATTTTCCTCCTTATAACAATATCATATTATAATTACTAATATATTTAGACTTGTCCAAGTACGAATTTTAGGTTCTGCGCATTCAAGGTCAGTCTAAAGTTAACGCGCGAGAGCTATATGTACATATGTACTATTTGTAATTTTAGAGTAGTAAGTTTATGTTCCCAATCTAAATCGTAATTGGAAACTTTTTCGTTAGTAAAGTTTTATACCTTAGTAAATTAATATAGGTGTATTGAATTCTTTTCACCTACAAATTACTCCATTTTTATCACATTCTCAAGAGGTAAAAGCAAAAAGTAAAAACACGTACATGAGTATAAGTAGGTCAATAAAGACGTGAGTGGAATTAAAAATTATACTCACTCGTTGCTAACATCGTAGACTGTGTAGTGAGCTGTGGTTGAATGCCTGAATACCTGGAACAAATGATAAACGGATTAAACATTGCCGGAAAATTAGATTTGCATCAATAAACATAGTTTACACGATTCATATATTTTAAACCAATTAAATTATCAGTTGAAAATGATACCAGAGTGAAATATGAATTACAGTTTTAATAAATCTATAAAATTAAAGATAAAATTGTCACTGAAGAGTAAAAAGCAATATTTTTATTAATTTCCTTAAATCTTAATAGTCTTGTAAAATAGAAATTGTTTGCTAATTTAACCGACCTCGTAGATCTTATATTTCTTGAGATAGCAATAGTGGATAAAATAAAATGAACAGCCTGTAGCGTTGTTCTATTAACTACTAGAATATGCTTTGCGATGAAAACAACGAATACGCAGGTCTGAACAAGCTTGTTTACATCGTAAAACCGCTCGCAGCTATTGCGTCATCGCTAAAAATATATACTCGCTCATCGCTGCGGCGAGGGCGACGTGGTTGCGGCGGCGACAGCGGCGGACGTTCTACATTACAATGCTATTATTCCACCCAGTCATAGCAGAAGCGCTTTCCAAGCTATACAATCATTTAGAATAAAATAGGAAATAATGGCGACAACTACTAGAGCAAATACCTGAATCGAACTGCATGTATTATATTAAGCCATACCATAAATAAATAATAATAAATAAATTTTATTGTATGGCTCTTGGACACAAAATAAATAAATAAATAACTGAAAACAGTATCTGTCGACTCTGCGAAGAGGACGAAGAAGCTTCGGAACAAATCCTGAAGCAGTAACTGGTTTTTTGAGACCTCTGGGACTGCTTCCAGAAAACCAAGATAGGGCTGTGCTACAATATGTCACAGTGACCAGTTCTTGAAACGCCCTGTGTATGTATTGTTGAGGGCGCTAATGGACTCTCAAAGCTGTAGAGAGAAGACCATGAAAGTAACTAACTGTTGTGCTGTTTGAAACTTGAAAATAATTTTCAAGTTTGACGTCAGTCGCATACAAAATAAGCAATAATGTAAAAATAGATCACCATATTTTTTATTATAGAAAACTTTTTATCCAAACGTTAAACACTTCTTAAGAATTTTTTGTATCTGAAAAATATCCAAAATGTTTTTCTTTCTTATTTCGCTTCTGGAAGTAATTTAAATTTTTTTCTGCAATATTTGTAAAGTCTTTGACTTATTCCCGAGTAAATCACCCTCCCACGCAGTAAAGTTTTATCCGCCTATAGAAAACTTGAGCTGGCGATGCAATTTCTTTGGTAAGACGCGAATTAAAATTCCACTCACACTCAGTCGGATCGGACATCACTTGCTGATTACTGCTTTATACACGGCGACGAGCGGACTCTGTCTTCGCAGTTGGAATAATTGTCACGAAGGAGACAAAATGGCGACAACGAGCGTAATTCCCGCAAAAGAGAAGACGAAGAGATGCTACATTGCATCCAACAACTGCAAACTGCAATAAGAAAACAGCGTGCTGATGGACGTATTTGGAAATCTAATTATTTTTAAGATTCTGCAGTTTTCGCGTCATAAGATTTTTAAAATAAATTGGGGGAAGAGATGAAAATGAAAGAGCTGGCAGATTATACAGTTTTGGACATTATAATTATATCATATTTATTAACTAAACTTTGTGACGGTTTTATATACGGCGCCATCCATAAATATGAGTAAACCTAATAATTACAGGATATACAATAAAAGAAAACAAAAAACTTTTTAATTTGGAAATGAATACTCGTATGTTTAACAAAGTACAGCAACCCTATTTTTTCTAAACCCGCCGAAGGAGGAGCTCAAATAATACCAGAAAGTAAATGGTTGATTCCAAATACAACACGATGCATGCCCTCTTAGGTGGTGCTATTGTTTAAAAGAAAAAGTATAGTATTTTCATAATTTTGATTTTTTTTGCAGATTGTACTACAAATTATTATGAAAAAGACTTTACCATGTAAAAACGGATAGAATATTTCTCACGCCAAACCCATACTGGAATAAATCATCCTCGAATGTGTGGTACAAAAATTGGAAGTAAATGAGATAGGATAATAGATAAAAACTACATCGGAAAAACCTGGCTTGGATGTTAAAAAGATAAAAACCTGTAACCATTCCATGAGATCAACTGTAGTATCTCATTTGCCATATCTTCAATTGGATCCAAATCATCATAAAGCAATTATTGAAAAAATGAGAAAAAACACTACTATAATAACGAGTTTTGCAGTAGAATCTTCAAATGCAAGTATCAGCTATCAGCAAGAAAATATTATTACTTTTCACAATAATTCTTTGTCTTGCATCAAATTGTGAAAATGTTACTTTTAATAATTGTAATTTTAATTTCTAATTGGATTGCAATTTATGTTTAATAAAGATGTTCATTTGTTAAAAATTGTCACCTAAAAACACTAAATTATCGAAAATATTTATCGCTGGAAGCACTAGTGCAAATTGTCGATATAATTCATTCTGATTGGTTAAAAAATGTCTAATCTTGCGTTTCTATTGGTCAACCTTTGACAGGTGACATATGAGTTGAATTGTCGATGTAACCGTGCCAAAAAAATGTTTACCTGATTTGTTTATTTTGCAATGAAATGTCAAAAAGTCCAAAATTGATTCGTTATGGTGACCTAAATTCTGTGGCAATACGTCTTATCAGTCGGCACTATTTTCGAAGCTCTTGTGATATATAACTGACTACTTCAGTCAGTAAAAAATTGTTAGGACGTTGGTGAAGTTAAAAAATGAATGCTGCTTCTTTCTTGTGGTTTTATTGTGCGCTAAACTATGCTTTGAGCAATTTTGGTGTTAGTTTGTAACCACAATTAACGTGGCATCGAAATCCCGATATACTCGCATATTTCTGTGGGGAAAATGTAAAAAGTGCCAAAGTTAGTCCATAATTTCCCGCGCGGTAGTAAAAACTCTATTCGGAATGCGGCTTAACCGTGCGGCAGGATTTGTAACTGGCAAAGTTTGAAATTAGAAAATAACGTCTCACAAATCCAGTGGAGAGAGCGGGCATGGATTATGCTTACAAATGCGCACGTCACCTCGACAAATATTCGTTGTTTTCCTGAGCAAAACGATATATTGTCCCGTTGCTAACGACCTCGTTTGTTCCAACACATTGCTTTTGTCAACAAACAGACAGACAGGAAAATAGATTTTGCTTTCGATATTATTTAATCACAATATGACTAAATAATGAGCTTCTGAAACTGCATTAATTTGAAACACTTATGCCTACTAATAATTAGATTTCATTCAAAATTTTTCTTGAAACACATCAAAAATGGATAAAGATAAAACCCTAACAACATCATCAGTTTATTTTAGGAGTAAAAGTAAATAAGTAGGTAATAAAAGTTTCAGAAATGAAATATGTATTTAAGTTTTAAGTTATGTTCAAATTTCAGATAGCACAAAAGTGACCACTGTGGTGCTCTTTCTACGACAGCTTTACGACAATGAGGTTACAATGGTAAGCGCTCTCTACGGCACGAAATCTACAAAAAAAAGCAAAATGGCACACTCAGGTCAGAAATAGGTAATAAGTGACGATATATTTATATTTATTTATTTTCTTAACCTCTGCGTGTTAAAAATATTATATTGTTTTTCTTACTTGAGACACATTCTCTGTGCCAAGACCAATGTTATAGAAATGGTATGCGTCACTTTTTTTATGATTCTTCATGTAAATTGAAAATGATCTATAATTCTAGAAAGCCTTAAAGTCGAGGACGAATTTAATTTTTATGCACGAACGGTTGTATACAAGTATAGGTAAACTAGATCTAGTACTGAAATAATTTGTCATATTTGTTTTCAGCTATCGTTATTATTCCGTGCATCACATTTTGTTAAATAATTTTGAAACATAAAAATATATTTAGAACCCACTGAATTTAAACGCTTTAATTTTTTATCAACTGGTTTTCTTTTTCAAACATAAATCCTGGAAATCCCTTAGGTATTTTTCAGTTTTCAGACATTTATGAAAATTTATATAGAGTAGCGGTCAAAAGTTTGCAGACAAATAATTTTCGTTTATACTTTTCAAAGGGAGAGGGAGACTTTAATTAATGTCACAAGGGTTTAAAAATATTTGTTTTTTATGATGATATGATTCATCTCGTACTGTAACTGTTTAATAATACACTGCGAAAATATTTGGCCTAACAATTTGTTTGAATTTAATCAAGATATTTTATATCCATTTTGAATCCGCTTTAGTTTCTTTATTTTTACATCATTATTTCTTGTAAATTTCTAGTCAAATAGCGAATAAAAGTGAAGTGCTTCCGTTCATCCGCATATACCTAGGTATGTATACGACAGTTGAGGAAATGGTTGTTACAGTTTAAAAGAAAGAAAATGCATCTTGCAAAATTGCTGTTTTATTATTAAAAGGAAAATTAACTGTGAATGAATGAATCTTAGATATGCTTTTATTGTACATAGTAAAGGAAGTATTGTAATAGCGAAAAATTTCGGTTTTCAGATTTCTACGGAAATATCCATTTTGACCTTATCTGAATCCATTTTGACTAATTTCGTCGAGACGTCAGAACGTACATATCTCGCATAA
This sequence comes from Harpalus rubripes, assembly GCA_963082715.1. NCBI lineage: Eukaryota > Metazoa > Arthropoda > Insecta > Coleoptera > Carabidae > Harpalus > Harpalus rubripes. The sequence goes on from OY720454.1 coordinate 39,950,185, forward strand.
CTCAAAAACGGTATGCCGTAGATAGTTGAAATTGTGTATTTATAGGAGTGCTATAACATCTAGTTTTGGTCATTACATAATTTCCAGAAGTGGTACTTTACTTGAAGCCTATAATAGATTTTAATGAAAAACTATTTTAAAGTATAATCCAAAATTTTTCAAATTTAGTATAAATAATACTTTTATGTCAATGAGAATAATAGATTTTGATTAAAACAGGCTAGGCGGAAGTGATATATTACCTAAAGTTGTTAATAGTATTTTTTGAATAAAATGATTTTATTTTGATTTTGGAAATAAATGCTTCAAATAAGAGTTTTAGAGAATTAAATTCTGCGTCTAGTACATCAAGTATCATTAAATTAGCCCTTTATATAAGCGAGATATGTAAATTTAAAAATTATATACTTTTTGGTTTTTGTAATAAAGCTTGCTATGGATTAGGACAAAAAATAAGAAAATACTTGATTTGTACTTTAAAACAAATACTTACTTTATTCTCTTCGGGTTGGAATAAAGGATATGGTATTTTAAATTTGCTTTACCCTTTAAATCTTATTATTATTTTTCATGAAATTTCTTATTTTTTTGTCAAGACTTTCATATCAATTTTTTTTATTTGACTAGGTAACTTATTCCATATATAGATTGTTTCATAATTTAATTTTAATTCTATATTTTTATGTTTACGTACGCAAGTATACCAGGTATGATCTAAAAAAATATTTAAAACACAATAACCTTTATACCAATCGAAAGAGAAAAAAAATGAGTATTTTTATAAAGTATAAATCAAATATGTGTTACATTTTTAAAAAATGTAAGTTTGTGTTATATCTCGTAAATTTATTTAAATAAATTATTTTCGTATGCCTCTGGATAGACAATAAAATTATCTAACTAACGTTTAGAAGTAATTTCAAAGTAAATATCGACCAAAATTCAGTTTTCCGCCATTATCTAGTAACCTGTGACAATTTTGGCAAAACAAAAGCATACCTACGATGGCTCCCCAAATGCGCACCACATGACTCATTTCATCGAAGTCGTATCTCTTATAGTTTCTGAGATCCCACTGGTGGCCTTCGAAATCCGGACACCCTGTATAAATAATTGAGCGCTCCCAGCTGAAATGTTTCTTATTTTGAATAATTTATTATAAAAAACATTTTTTAAAAATTCATCAAAATCGGATGAGTTTTTGAGTGTTTTACAAAATTAAAATTTAATAATCTTCCGCTTCAATGACTCGACTATAAATGATAAATCCCTATACATGTCAAACTATACATAGACTAAAATTTATTACTAACCCATAAAAAGTAGGTGTAAGGAATATATTTAGAATTACTCTCAGTACCGTCTAAAAATATGGATAGATTGCATAACTGAAACAGAAATTCACGGGCTTGGCTTGAAAGCCTGGCTTGCCTTCGCAAGAAAAAGCTTAAAAATTTAAGTGAAGCCTGATGTTTTAAAATGAAAAAAAAATCCAAACCAAGCCAAGCTTTAGATTTATGAAGTTCAAACCAAGCCAAGCATAACATTTTTATAACGTTAGTTGTAAACAAGATTTTTTAAGCTTTATACAGGGAATTTATTTTAACGTGCAACATATGGTCAACCACTTCTATGGTTACTACACGCTACTGTCAAAAAATGATAGCAGTGTAATATTTGTCCATTTTAAAATGCAACATAGAAAAATTGGTAGTATGCATTTTCAATACTAATTTCCAATAAATTAGCCTACATACTATTAACAAAAAATCAAAACTTTAATGTAGCACATCTTAACAAATTTTGACTTACAAAAATTCATAATTTTAATGTAATAAATGTTCAAGAATATCTCCATTCACACAGTGGCGTAGTGAGGGGGGGGGGGCAAAGGGGGCTATTGTGCCCCAGGCGCCACTCGCAGGGGCGCCAAACTGTCCTCGGGACAAACAAAATTTTCCGGAAAATTTCAATTTTTATTTTGATTCGTTTTCGGGAAATAATATTTGAGTTTCGGGAACGACACTGCCTTCCTTCAACCGGCCATTCCAGGGCGGTTGCTATGAAAATGGCGAAAATACGTTACTGCGCATGTGACGTCAGTCTAGGAGCTAAAAGTTGGCTATCTAGCTGTATCCGCTGTTCCGCTGCGGCAACAACCAGGCAACTACTTCCAACTATAAATTGACACATTACATTCAATGTGCTGGAATAGGGTGACCAGACGTCCCGGTTTTGAGTTGTATGTCCCGGTGTCCCGATGAACATCTTCGGGACACATAATTGTGCCGGTTTTCATACCCGACTCCAAATTTACTACATACATCATCTATCGACTGATATATTTATTTCATTAATAAATGTTTAATTGTTTTATATATTCTAATTTTAATTCTTAATTCTTGCATTTTAATGTAAGTGCGTTTCTGCGCAAATTGTAAATTAAGGTAGTTTGCAATGTGTACGTGCGGCATGCGTATTCACAATTGTGCATGTGTAAGTCTGTGGTACTGGGGCCCGATTCTTGAAATTTTTTGCATACGTAAGTGGGAGAGATGCGCATGCGAACTGCATATTGGTATTCTTGAAACGAAATCGTGTGGTCGTAGGCGAATATTCCGTGCGCAATTACATCGCATGGGTATGAATAACTTGAAAGTATCATTCGCACACGAAACTGTGTCTTTCACTGTTACTTGTGTTTGGTGTATCAGTATTTAGATGTTATAAATCAAATTATGTTTTTATGTAATTCCGGGTACGTTTTATGATCTTATAATGACGCCAATTATAAACCTGGAATCTCCATACACTTGAGTATCGTTATAATATTCTACAAAAATGTGTGCTCGTGCATTCATAGAACGATGCAATTGATTGTTAGAAAGGAATTTTAGGTGCCTCTTAACGAGCTTTGCATTCGAAATCTGAAATGGTTAGCAAAATTAGAGTATTATTATTATTACATAACACTTGCATATTAATATTGCCATATTATGTACGTACATACTGTAAACTAAGAAAAATAATACCTACTATATCAAATATATTATGTACATATAATAAATTTTGAATATTAAAATTACAACACTTATAACTTATGACAGCGTCGTTGACAGCTACGGCTGACAGCTTTGGTTTGACAGGTTGACAGTGACAGTTGAAAAACAATTATATGATGAAGCATTCACGTGGAACAAATGTTTCGTTTAGATTGGCTGCTACAAACTACGTTTGCTTGCTTTCGAGAATCGTATGCGTAGGCCGAGTTTCGTTTGGTATTCAAGAATACCACTCATACGTACAGTACTGTTCGTGCACGAAACTAACCACACGAATTTTGTCGCCTGCGGAAAATTTCGCATGATTTCAAGAATCGGGCCCCTGGTACTGTGCTTACGAAACGTATGGGTTTTGGGATGTTTTTACTTTAATTTATGAGTAAGACCATATTAAATTATATGTATAAGTATTATTTTTATTTAAGTCAACAATCCGTTAAATACAGGGTGTCCCATAACTTCAGGTACATATTAGAAGAGCATATAGTTCTTAATGTCCTGATTACGGAACAAAAAGAATTTTTTCAAAATTCCTATAATTAAGGGTAGTTCACTTAAGAAGAACATTTTATATACCCCTGGATACTATAATATTTGGAATAGTGAAATTAGTTATAACTATTACATAAAATAATTTAACAATGAAATTAATTTATGCAATTTACGTAAAGCTTTGTCACACCAATTAAGTGTGGGAGATGTGTATGTAATGAAAAAAACACACAGCCTATTCAAGCAGTGTCCCAAAACTGTTTCCTTCAAAAACCTCAAAACCTAATTTTTGAATTTTGAAAAAATTCTTTTTGTTCCGTAATCAGGACATTAAGAACTATATGCCCTTCTAATATGTACCTGAAGTTATGGGACAGCCTGTATATTCTCTTTTCTAAAATGTTCTGTGACCTGGCAATTTATTTTTGTACATGAAAGGGGGAAAACATGCAGCTTCACATTCCGTGAAAAAAAGTAACTTTCAATTATAAGGCATTTGACCTTGAATGAAAAAAAATTTCGCCTGCGGCGCTTTTTTGGATATATTGCCTCATCAAAATTTTGGTGCACGAGCCGTCACTGGTTTTACAATTCTCTGAAAAATGTCCCGGTTTTGCAATTTATAAATCTGGTCATCCCATGCTGGAGTGAAATATAATCGTGTATTATATGTAATAAAATAATTGGAGAAAGACATACAGAATATTGAAATTTTATTAATATATTACTTGCATTTGCTATAAAGTAAGTTATCCTTTTTTTATTTTATTTATTCGTATTTAAAAGTACTATCTATCTAAAGATAACATTAAATTAAAATTATTTCTTCTCATTCATTTATATTACCACATATTTTTAAATTTCTTATTAATCTCATTATTTCTTTGTTCGGCTTCTTTATTATTTAATGCGATTTTTTTTCTCAAATTTAAAGTCTAGCTTGAACTTGTGTCCCTATTTGCCCTGAAAAATAGTACCTATAGTGTGTTGTAGACGCGCACTTTAGGTAGTGACTATTCATTATGTATCATACAGTATTTTAGGTAGGTACTGCACTCTGTTATCGAAATAAAATTAATAAAACTAATAACTTTTTTCTAAATGTTGGAGTAAGAAATAAAAATGTCTATAAAATATATTTGTATTTATATACCCATTTTTTGGTCAAATATTTGTAGTAAAATGCCCTAAAATGACATTTAAAGATTATTTTATGAAGCAATTTCTTACGGGAAAGGGGTGCCCAAAAGGTATTATACCTTAGGCGCTAATTATGCTCGCTACGCCACTGCATTCACACTGAGGCAATATCCTAGTCGCCCGTAGAAAAAATTGACACCATTTGTGATGTGTTCTGGAGGTAACTCCTGTACTGCAATACTATTTATAATGTTGCATTTTAAAATGGACAAATATTACATTGCTGTCATTTTTTGACAGTAGTATGTAACCATGGAAGTGATAAACCATACGTTGCATTTTAAAATAAATTCTCTGTATAATAATTTTAAGGAGATAAAATGTAATGTATACCTATTTTTAAGGCTACGGCATTAACTTGATTTTCAGAACCAAGCATTAAGCTTCAAGAAATAAACTTTTTAAATTAAATGAATTATTTTCATATTTATTTCACTAGCTACTGTGCAATATTAATACCAGTTGTATTCTGTGAAATATGAAATGGTTCGCTAATCAGCAAATGATTTGCAATGTTATTTTCTTCTAGTAAGAGTAAGTTTATGTTTCTGGATATAAGGCGTACCTACTTATTTTCAGAGTTTTATGGTATTTGCAGCATAATCTCTAATCCAACCCTAATAACCCGAATTGTCTGTGAGTAATCGGTACGTAGTAGACAACAATAATGAAAACCGACAAAGATAATATTTTCTTTTAAATATTTCCTTGATTCAAGTTTTTATTATTATTACGTATATTATTAAACTTCGACAATTCATAAAACTAAAATTTCAAATTAAGGATGTTGCAATTTCATTCGTGTCGAAAATGTGTATAAATTAAGTCATCTGTAACATCGCAGAATGAATAAAACGTACTACGTAGTATCCTTCATATTTTATAGTATTGCTCCTCCGTAAAACCAACTGCACATTTCTCATAGACTAGAAGTAATAAAAACAGGAATATGAAGGTGGTAAAATCTCTTACTACATCTGAGCTGAAGTCGTTAGATAGGTCAGAGGTTACATATACGTGATGCAGTGCTCCGATTTAAATCAGTCGAATAATTATTACTCGGATCTGGATCGGGGAGAATGAGAATGCTAACTACCAACAAACACGGCAGGTAGATGAACTAGGGATCAAATACATTTTGCATGTCGGGGATTCCTTAGCACTACAATACAACGTAGTAACACGTAGTAATTTTCATGAATACGGGAGTTAAATAGAATAATTTACTTTATGGAGCTCCTAAATTAATTACAAATAATTAAGCATATTAAGAATATAGAGACATGAAATGTATTTAAAAGAAATTTATGTTTGACAGCGAAGATTTTGCTATGAAAACTTGTTTATTTTAATAAAACAGGGATTTGAAATACAAAATTTGGATATATAAAAGTAAATGGTAAATTTCTTTTTACCTCCCGCTACCCTTAGTAAGGGAGGTATAGGGACCGTGCTAAAAATCGCATATCGAGATTTTGGTAAATGATCACGTTTTCACGAATTCAATTTTAACATTTTCACGATGATGTGTGTGTGTGTGTGTGTGTGTGTGTGCCCGTGCGTGCGTGTGTATGTACGTGTGTGTGTGTGTGTGTGTGTGTGTGTGTGTGTGTGTGTGTGTGTGTGTGCGTGTGTGCGTGCGTGCGTGTGTGTTTATGGTTCCTGTTAACGTTCTAACTCAAATACTATAGGTAATTCATAAAATTTTGATTTAATTAATGAAAATTAAATAGCGGGAGGTGTTGTGTTGGCCACATCAGATTTTTTATTATCTGTGATTGAATCTTATAGCGGTTTTACAATTAACAATAAATCGTTCAATTTATTGACAGATAAATTGATCAATTTATCTTGCAAGTCGTTGAGAATTTACACGTAACGATTTTCTATCAATTTATTTTTGTTGAAATTGGAACTACCAACTTCATAATATTTTATATATTTGTGAAGTTAGAGTTTAACCTAGCAGCGCTTCAGTTTTCTTCTAATTTTTTGGAGTGTGGTCTTTCTTGTAGCGTACTCGTTAAAAATGAGTAAATCTAGTGAATAAACGTATATAATTATAACCTTGGAATCAAGCACACATTAAATATAGTTTGAAATTTGAAATGTCAAATATTATATAGTTGACACTAGAAAAGTAACCAAAATCTCCCTAAAAAATCGACGGAAAATCGCGGAAAATAGAACTCGTTCTATTTCATCAATTTATTTTCGTAAATAAATCAATCGATTTTTCTGTTTAATGCTGGATTTATACAGCGTAAGCCGTAACGTAACCTACCGTGCCGTGGCGTACTGTAACGTATCGTAACGCGTGATTTTTCTAGGCTATTTTATACAGAACTTTTACGATACATTTTCGTAAAAAGTATACTAATGCTCTGTCGCGACAATTGTAGTGTACATCAGATTTGTATTTATCAGGTTCGTTAGTTTATTCGCAATGCACTATATTTCATATATATTTCCATTGAATATATTAATCCAAACTTTGACACATGTCACTTATGTCAGTCAAAGTCACACAAGACAGACTATTCGTAATGCTGTATTTTTTATATTTATATCCATTTAATGTATTAATTCCAACTTTGACATAATTAGCCACACAAAAACAGACTATAGCGCAGGTAAGCAATAATTTTCATAATATCGCAACGTACCGTAACGTGCCTTAACGTAGATAGATAAAAGTTCGCGATCTTTGGGTTTTTGACACGTTACGGCACGGTACGTCACGTTACGGCTTACATCTGTATAAATTATCACATAAGTATGCATTGATTTATTCTTTACGTTACGTTACGGCACGGTACGTTACGTTACGGCTTACCCTGTATAAATCCAGCATTACATGTATCGATAAATTGAAGGTCGCAGTCGATCAATAAATCGGTCGATTTATCGTTAAGTGTAATACAGCTCTTAAGAATTGGTCTCATCTTTATGCTTACTTACTTACTTCTTCATAGATACAGTTTAGTCTAAAAATATGGGTACACGTAATAATTCATCAAGTCAAAAAGCTTTGTTTGAAAATTCACACTCGGCTTGGCCTAGGCTTGATGAAAGCAAAGCATGTTTTGCGTTCAAACTTTAAATTTTTTAGGTTTGGTTATATTTATCTGGTTTTTCTAAGCTTTTACAAGCTTTTCACGTCTTTCAAGCTCTGTAAATATGTATGCGCGTACTTATTGACGCATGCGCATAAGTTAGACTTTATTAGGAATTTTACTGATACATTTTCTAATATATTCTTTTGAAATAACTTCTGTACGTCCCGTGTATTGCGTGATATCCTTTGCGTTAATTTAATGGTGTATATTTGAAATTTTTTGTTTTGAAAAACGCAATAAAGTTGTTCCCAATCATGAAAGTAATTTTTAAAGTAAATTAACACCCTATGTTTTTAAGATATAGGAAATGCAATAAATAATAATGATTATTTTGGGAAGTGAGGGTTTAAATGAGGTATTATGCATCATCACGCAAGTTATATTAATACTATACAAAAGTAATAGACGAATGGGTATTTATATTAAGGTAACGTGGGGTAAGAGTTTAGTAAAATTTGAATAGTTGAACTATTTGATTCATTTACAAGAATATGTTTAACATTTAAAGTTTCATATTTGAACAAATAAACTACAAGGTAAGGTATATCCTTGCAATATGATAAGTACAGAAACTGTTTCAAATTATGCTTATCAAAATTTTTAATTTTTAAATTTTATTTGTTGATACTACACACTTTTCTCAAGAAATGACTAAGGTTTAGTTGCTACCGGTAACAAATTATGGTATACGAAGCCGAATGCGTGTGACCAGTGATGTGCAAATTTAGGAAATTTATTTTTTTGAAAGTTTCACAAAATGATTCACTATGTATTTCAATGAAAGTTTCATATAAAAATTTCATTGAAAGTTTCAATTAAATTTCAAGAAACTTAACAAAAGGTTAAAAAATTATTATTCAAAATGTAATATAAAAATGTAAAAAATAATTATGAAACTACTTAAAATAGAAAGTATCTTATTGTCTTTTGTATTTATTTCGTTGAAATATCGCTAGATTCTACCTTTAATTTTCATCATACTTAAAGTGTACTAAATCCTGAATTGTATATTCGAGAAATATAGAAGTTCCAGAATGTACCAAACATAACTTACGTAGAGAAGTGCAGGCGAATACATGTCATTTGCGCATGCGCAGTGTAGCTTCTGAAAGTTTCATGAAATTTAAGGCTTAAAACTTTCATTTTTAAAATTTTTCAATGGTGTGACTGGCATTTTTAAATATTAAAAAAATCCTGATAGAAACAATACCTAACGCACAAAATTCGAGTCTTTATAGGTAGTTGGTTTTTAACTTATTTTAAAAACTAATTAGTTTTGCGGGCGCATAAACTTACAATAGTAAGATGTTCATTTGTGACTATGTCTGAAGTTTAAAAAACTGACCTCTGTTGAAAAAAATCTGATGTGGCCAGCACATTACCTTCCGTCAGTTCTATGTATTTTGTACAAATTTCATACGGAAAGTTCCTTGCTAAATTAAATATTCTATTTCTTGTACATTACCTTCCCGCAGTTGCATGTATTTTATGCAAATTTCATACAGAAAATTATTATTTTGTGACGTTTTCTATATACAGTGTAATGTATCTGCAGAAATAAAAGATTTATTATTATTATTATTATTATTATTTTTTGTACATTACCTTAAAGCAGTTGTATGTATTTTATACAAATTCCATACAGAAAGCAAAAGATCCTATATTTCCAGTAAAAATTATAAGACAAACACACTATGTCAATTTTGCTTGACACTGACATCTTTCAATCAGAATTTTCTTAATATAGTAGCTGTTTCCATAGCTATGGCTACTTTATGAGATTTAATTTCTTTATAATTTTTTAACTCTATATCCATTTAATATTAAGTATAAAATGCAGTCAAATCGTATAGAGAATAAAATATTCTTTAATATTTATAATAACATCATATGTGAAAAAATTATATTTAACATAGTTTTTTCAAGAAAAACTGTTAAAATCTTCAAATTATGGTACTTCCGGTTGACAAATTGTAACCAAAATCTAATCAGCTCTTCGTATGGATGTAACGAAGAAATATACAAAAAAATTATAATTTTTGTAACTGTAGTATTAGAGTTATCGCAGACGAAAATTTTGTTACACACACACACACACACACACACACACACACACACATCCACACACACACACATCCACACACACACACACACATACAGACATCATCGTAAAAATAGTAAATTCGTATTCTAGGGACCCTAAAACGTGCTTATTGATTAAAAACTCATCATCGAATTTTATGACCAAAGACAATACCTTCCTTACCTAAAGGTGACGGAAGGTAAAAAATCTGATGTGGCCAGCACATTACCTTCCGTCAGTTCTATGTATTTTGTACAAATATTCTATTTCTTGTACATTACCTTCCGGCAGCTGCATGTATTTTATGCAAATTTCATACAGAAAATTTATGTCTTAAATTATTATTTTGTGACGTTTTCTATATACAGTGTAATGTATCTGCGGAAATAAAATATTTATTATTATTATTTCTTGTACATTACCTTAAAGTAGTTGTATGTATTTTATACAAATTCCATACAGAAAGCAAAAGATCCTATATTTCAGTAAAATTATGACAAACACACTATGTTAATTTCACTTGACACTGACATCTTTCAATCAGAATTTTCTTAATATGGTAGCTGTTTTCATAGCTATAGCTACTTTATGAAATTTAATTTCTTTATAATTTTTTAACTCTATATCCATTTAATATTAAGTATAAAATGCAGTCAAATCGTATAGAGAATAAAATATTCGTTAATATTTATAATAACATTAAATGTGAAAAAATTATATTTAACATAGTTTTTTCAAGAAAAACTGTTAAAATCTTCAAATGATGGTACTTCCGGTTGACCAATTGTAACCAAAATCTAATCAGCTCTTCATATGGATGTAACGAAGAAGTATACGAAAAAATTATAATTTTTGAAACTGTAGTATTAGAGTTATCGCAGACGAAAATTTTGTTACACACACACACATCCACACACACACATCCACACACACACATCCACACACACACACACACACACATACAGACATCATCGTAAAAATAGTAAATTCGTATTCTAGGGACCCTAAAACGTGCTTATTGATTAAAAACTCATCATCGAATTTTTTGACCAAAGACAATACCTTCCTTACCTAAAGGTGACGGAAGGTAAAAAGGTGCACTGAACTACTATTAATATCTGAATTATAGTAAGATGGGTTTAAAACTCAATAACTTCATTAAAAAAAATTTCAAAAATTATGTAAAATTTTCAATTATGGACTATACATACATTTAAACTTTATGGGTATTCTACCGAAATATTTTCATATTTGTTTCTGCGAGATTTAAGCGAGATATGAATTTTTGATATCTGAAATTATTTGTGACGTCATAGTTCCGATTAGAGGTGGGCGCGTGAGTAACTTTTTGTTCACGATCACGCACGTTCACGTAACTAAAAATGTAATCACGACCAATCACGCACGACTTTTTATGATTGATTCACGATCACTCAAGCTCACGATTTTATTTTGGCACTCACGCCCGATCACGCCCGACGGGTCACGTTCGTGTCACGTGATTGTGTCTATGGAAAATTATGCCTGTTTAACACAGTCATAAGTTGTTATCAAATATGTTAACAAATTTGTAATAAGTTAGGTAACAAATTGGTTTCATGGGAAACGAATGTTTATGGACAAATAGGATGTTCTATTCCATTACAAATATCATAAATTTGGTAACGTTTGTTAACAAAATTATGATCGTGAAATCGGAGCAAATGTGTATAGAATTTTGGGTACAACAATAACACTATTTTTATGCAAAAAAAAATATTGTTGATGACATATTTGGACATACTAATAATAATAAGAATGTAATAGTAATTTACATTGCAAGACCGTTACTCGGATAACAAGCTCGCTTCCCTCGCTCGTTAGATGCCGTGCACGCCCATAAAGTTCAGATAACGGTTGAGGATTGTACAATGTTTTATGATATAATGAATCGTAAATAATTTGAAAAAAAAAATATTGGAACGTACACCAGAATACATTAAAGTATGTGATCGAAATAGTCTTTGGAAACATGACGAAGCGAAATAATGAATATAAATATATAAAAATCTGTATACATTTTGCTAAGGTTTTAACAGCCCGTAAGTTTTTCTTTACCACTAGAGAGAGAGCTCTGTAATAAGACGTTTACGATTCAGTATAACGTAAAGTAAAAGATGGAATTAGACAATTTTTTAAATAAAAAATAGAAAAAAAAATTTACTCACGCCCGATTAAATTTCAATCACGCCCGATAATTTTTTAGTGCCTCACGCTCACGTCCAATCACGACACAAAATTTAAATTATATTCTCGATCACGCGGGTCACGTCGTGACCCGACAAAATCACGGCCCGCGCCCACCTCTAGTTCCGATTTGGTTATGCTTCTCAAACAATTCGAGAAGTATCTGCATTGTCTGCATTAGGCATATATTTTCATTTATTTTTATTAAATCTTCTTTCCCTTGTGAAATTAATTAGTAATGAATGCAGAAATAGAGAAAAATGCATAAAATAAATAAAATTTGAATCTATTTCATGAAAATTTTTGACAATGTCATTAGGCTAATACTAGTTGTTAGTTCTTAATTTGAATTTAAACAAAAAAAAAACTTCAAGTTCAAATTGAGTAGGCTGACTGTGAATGTACCTTAAGTTCTAATTCACCATAATCTATTGGTGGATAAATAATTTTTAAAATGGTCCCATATTAACATTGGTGTTTGCTTCCAGAACGAGTAGGTTCTGAAAAAAACAGACTTTACCTTCATTTCACGTACGAAAATAGTGATGGGAATATAGGAGCAATTTTATCTTGTTGTTTGATTCGATAATTTCGGGGTACTATCCAATCAAGAAACAAAATCAAACTATTCGTATGTTCCCACCATTATTTTCTTACGTGAAAAGAAGTATAACAACTTTTTGGCAAAATTATTTAATGTGCGGTTTTCAGATATTGTACATCGCTGTATAGCTTTAATTTTAATTATTCTGGTTTCTATAAACTTTGAACGAAGTTTACTATTCCAGACTGTGTTATTCCATGCGTAAAACTATCTAATTTTGGGGGAATTACATGTGAATATCTTTTAGGCAATGTTTGTAAAGTATGTAAATATTATCTATCTCTTTCCTACATTTGCGGTACTGACAGGTTTCACTTACAATTCAGTAAGTATATAGGTCTGTTCAAGTTGTAATTATTTTCACCTCGGTGCACCTTACGAGACTTGATAATGGAGGCTCAGATACAAATATACGTATACTGTATATAAGGAATTATATTATCATTTTCTCTTCCATGCACAGGATGGTGACTGGCACTTATGGGTGGAATCCCAAGACAACGCTATGATAGCGTAGCGAAAAATACCCCTTACATTTCACCTTCATTTCCCTATCAACTTCCACGGTTGTTAGGGAAACGAAGTGTTATTTGTCGCTACGCTATCAGCGTTTCTTTGGGATCTCTACTCAGGACTTTAACATGTAAATTCATACTTTCGTAATTTCTTGCTTCCCTAATTATATTAGATAAAAAAAGGTTCAAATAAAAGTTGTAAAGCATAAAAAATCTGTATCTAGAACAATAAGCTAAATTAATTATGCATGCTTTGTAACGACAGAAATTAGGTATAAAAATGTTGAAAATCACCCCAGTCAAAACTATAGCGATAGCCATGGAATAGAAACAAATAAATTAGCAAATTGTAACGGTTCATCTGCCAAGTAAGGCGAAAAATGGTTATCACGATGCCAGCTTTTTGATTGATCTAAACGCGAAACAAGTTTATAATAGTGAAAGCGAAAAATATAAGAGCTAGTGTTGTAGTCAGTGCCAGTGGCGTTGCCAGAAAATTTTTGAAGGGGGTGCACAATTCTTACCAATAATAATAATAATAATAATAATAATAATAATAATAATAATAATAATAATAATAATAATAATAATAATAATAATAATAATAATTAATAATAATAATAATAATAATTAATAATAATAATAATAATAATAATAATTAATAATAATAATAATAATAATAATAATAATAATAATAATAATAATAATAATAATATCAATAATATAAACTTTATTCCGAAAAAATAACAAAAAAAAACTATAAGTACATATATACAAGCAGTCAAGAAATAGTATATTAAAGCACGTGTTTGAGTTCTTTATACTATTTTTATATTTTGCGCCTTCTACGATAACATTTACTTACTCCATTTGTACATTTTCATGTAAATAATCTTCCCCAATTAAAAAAAAAAAAATAATAATAATTTCGACATTATATTATTAAAATGTATTGTCAATTAACTAAAAACAAATTCGGTAAAAATGGGTTAAAGAAACGTCATCTAGTACCAACTGTCTAAAACAAAGAATTGCGTATCGAAATGAATGTCATTACGATTCGCAATTGCGTATCGTAATGACTTCATTATGAACGCAAAATATAAAAAAAACAATATAAAAATTAAAAAATCAAATATTAATTATTAGCCTTCTTTTAGTTTTTTGTAAAATATTTAAGACATATTGGGATCAATATCTATATTTTTATAGATTTACAATAGGGCTAATCCATTTAAACGATTTTCGATGTAGAATTTTTTAGATAATTCTTTAATATTTCAAAGTTAAAAATCTTCCGCCATACAAGTCGTTACTGGCAAAGTTATTAAAATTTGTAATAATTTAAATATATTCAGATAAATTTATTTGCTACACATTTGCAGATAGTCTATAGTTGATTTAAGTTTATCATTTTCATTTTCAAATTTGCATTTCCATAACTCATATTCCGAACATAAAACATTTAAATTAGAAGTTTCTATGTCATCGTAATAAGTATTTAGCAAACATTTCAATTTATCTTTGAAGACACATACACAAACGTGAAGGCAAATGTATTATATTTTATACATATAGATAATTAACTTATATCAGTTTTTAATACATATAATAGATATATAGATTGGTCGAATTTCCACACTCGGCTGGTTGAATACTGTTTTTTTGAATGATGGCGGCTTCTTTGAACTTCGTCTTGTAACAATGTCCTTCTTTCTTGAGGATTCTTGCTTCCTCCCTGGAGGAAATACATTGTAGCAGACTCTAGCCTAACCATTGAGACCCAAGCAACCAAGACACCAGACCCACCAATTGAACCCGCACAGCCACCCGTCACTAATGTTCACCCCCATAACACCAGATATAAAGCTCATATGTTAAGGAATTAGTCAGTAGTGTCAGATCACCTGATGACGACAGCAGATTTTCGGTTTCGAAATGTGAAGAATTGTATGTTTTCACAAATAGAGATAATGGAAGTTCAAGATAAAATCGTTTTAATAAATAAAACTAATTCATTAGTCTTATTTGTGTAAAACGGGCTCCGAAGCGCCACCAAATCCACTTTTAACTGAAATCTGGAATATAATAGTTTGGTTAATTTTTATTAGATATTTTTCAAGTGAACAATTATCTGTTCATTTAAATAGCTAATTGTTCAATAACTAAGATAAATAAAAAATGTGTTTCATTGGAAACTATGACATTAAAATTATATTAAAGTAGATTATGTGCAAAGCATCTAAAATAAATATGACATTGACGGAACTGCCCACATTATAATTTTTTTCTTTAACAGAAACTAGAAGATGATTTTCTCGCATGCATGTATACATTTCTTCAGTGAACATAAAAAAAAATGTCTTCTAGAAATAGAGTCACAACATTGTGAAAATAGAATCAATTTTCCGGTTTTAGTAAACAAAATATTCGTTCGTGTTTATCAAACATAAAATCTTCTGAACAACAAAATAATGTACACGCCATTATATTTTTATACACGGTTCACACGTTCGTAAGTTGTAAACATAAATTTAATAATTTGTAATTTACTTTGTTTATCAACAATCATTTTTCAGAGTTAATGCATAGGCATTTACGAAAATATAAAACCTTATAAAACGTAATTTATTACATTTAAAACGAAAATGAAAATATACAAAACGATAATAAGACCAATAATAATGTACTCAGCCGAAACTATGACAAAATAATGAGAGAAATATTAGGACCAGTAAAAATCGCAGATAACGAATATAGACCAAGAATGAATCATGAAATCGAACAAGTACTAGAAAGAGAAGACATTGTGAAGAAAATAAAGCAACAGAGAATAAAATGGCTAGGGCATATATGGAGAGCAGATGAAAAAGATACAATAAAATCAATACTACAGTGGATGCCAGGAGGAAGAAGAAAACGAGGTAGACCCAGATCCAAATGGCTACAGGAAGTAGAAGAGGACTTAAAAAACGCAGGAGTAAAGAAATGGCAGGAGAAAACAAGAGATAGAAATATTTGGAGAAGCATAAGCGAAAAAGTTTGAGAGAGAGAGGAAATGGGGATTGATCCAACCCCAGAAAAGGATCTAGAGAGCTTCCATAGAAGCGGCGCAACCCCTTGGGGGTGTTTAAGCCACTATATATATATATATATATATATATATATATATATATATATATATATATATATATATATATATATAAAACGTAATTTCTAACATAATGTAGGTACATAATCTTCCTTTTTGCGCAGGCTCAAATTGTTATTTGTATTTTGCATTAAATCTTTTTACTTTATTTTTTCATAATTTAATTAATATGATAATGGATAGTTATTTTAAAATGTAAATTTTGTTTGTATAGCTTGAAAATTGTTATTTGTTTATTGGAATATTAAAATAAAAACTGTTTTCAATATGAAACTAAAATAATATAAACATAAAAATATTTGTGTTCCGATTATTTTTCTCCACAGAACAGAAATTACTTGCGTTTCAGTTACAATTATTTTATTTATATTATTATATCATTAGTATAAATTCTTGCAGTGTGACCTAAATTATTTTAAGTAATTACATATTTTAACTAAAACGAATAAAATTACCCCTTAACCTTAAAATTAAGTTTAATAAAAACTAAATACGTATTTCGAGAACTAAGTTCTCATCATCAGTAGTACAATAAGGGAAAGTTAAACAGAGTAGTCAAGATTACTCAACATATCAACCATGCCAGAGGTCCTTACAACTCTGAAAAACAAGGGAGACGACTGGGATTATATAGGGACAGGAGTCACAGGTTAATGATTCCCTATAAACTAAGACAAATTTCGTCCAATAATAATGAGTTATCAAATTTTACATCGTCCAATAAAATTTAACTGTGTACTAAATCGATAAGTTTTGAGTTTGGTATGGGACCAAGCACCAAGACCTGCGTTCATGAAATTATTTTTAATTTATTTATTATTAAACTCTCGTATGCATCTAAATATCTATCATTATTAATATGTTTTAAAAGTTTAATATTAGAATTGTCAACTTTGTGATTATTAATGAACATGTTGAGCTACGCTAGATTTTTCTGGATTGCCGCTTTGTAGATGATAAAAATGTTCTTTAAACCGAGTGTCAATTTGTCTTTTATTTTGATCGATATAAACTTCATTATAATCATTGCAACTAATTTTATATATACCGGATTTTTTGTTATGGTATCTATTTTATCTTTAGGGTTACCTGGCGTTATTTGATTTGTAAGTTACGGTTAATTTTGTTTTTAAAAATTCTCTTTAAACTATTGGAAGCTTTATCGTACGGTAGGTAGTGTTATGTATTTACTATTATTATTATTTTTATTATTAGATGGTGTTAATGTTGTAAAATTAGAAATGAATTGGCGATTTTTAAATTTATGAACTAATTTATCAGTAGTTTTAACCGGGATACCGGTATACTTAGCTATTTCTTTAATATAGTTTAGTTCAGTTTTAAATCGTTTTTTGTTTATAGGAAATTTAATTAATCTGTTTATTAAAAAATTAAACGAAGCTAATTTATGTTGCCAACAATGATTGGAGTCAGCAGTTATAAATCTGTTAGTGTTCGTGGGTTTCCTATAGATTTCAAACTCTAGTTTGTTCTTGTTTCTAATAACCAGTACGTTCAAAAATGGTAATTGTTAATTGGTTTCTTTTTCGATCATAAATTTAATTGATGGGAAAACTGAATTTAAACTGTCCAGAAACATTTTCAAATCGCAGTTATTAGTATTAACTATGGCAAAAATATCATCTACTTGTCTAATCCAAACTATAGGAAAATGTTCGATGTTTTTCTTAAATTTAATTTCGAAATTACTCATAAATAAATTAACTAAAAATGGTGATAAACTATTTCCCATAACTGTGCCTTCATTTTGGTGGTAATATTTATTATTTACTTGAAAATAATTTTGCTTCATACATAAGTTCAGTAAGTTTTACATACTCATTAATTTTTGAATCCTCCAAGTTGATATTTTCTTATAAATGTTTTCAAATATTCTAAAGTTTGTGGGATAGTTACACTTGGAAATAAAGATCTAACGTCAATAGAAACCAATATTTCATTTTTATCTAATGTAATATCTTTAACTTTATCGATGAATTGTAATGAATTTTGTACGGAAAATGTTTGCGGTTGATTTGGAAAACTACTAAATTCATTGACTAACCATTTTGAAAGCAAATAAGTAGGTGAATTTATACCAGAAACAATAGGTCTTACTGAGTTACCCGGTTTATGAATTTTGGCAGACAATACATTTTGGAACTACTGGGTATGAAACGTTAAATCTACAATTTATATTTTTAGTGATTAAATTTGGGCAGTTTTTAAGGGTGTTTTTATATTCTCTGAACATTTTAGGTAATAGATTTTTATTAACTTCTGTGTAAGGTCCGTTATGTAATTGATTATTTACTCTATTAAAATATTCTGATTTATCTAAAATGACAATTTTATTCCTTTTATCTGCTTTTAAATAAAATACGTCGCGTTTTTTAAGCTTATTTATGTTTATTATCATTATTGTTAGGTTTGTTTTTAAACCGATTTAAATTACATATTTTAAAAAGTAGCAAAATTTGAAAAAATGTTTTACCTTTTTTATGTTTTACGATATACTGAATCGTAAACGTCTTATTACAGAGCTCTTTCTCTAGCGGTAAAGTTTTTACGGGCTAGCCCGTAAAAAATTTACGGACTGTTAAACCATAACATATATACAGATTTATTTATTCATTATTTCGCCATGTGTTTCCAAAGACTATTTCGATCAAATATTTTTTGTGCAACCGGACTCGAAATAAGCATTTCGCAGCAGCAATACAGGCCGCGAAATTGGATTTCGCGACCGTTGTTATGGTAGCGGCCGCGAAATGGTAGCGGCCGCGAAATTAGGTAAACAATCACTTTGACATTTGAAAATTGCATGGTTTTGTTTATCAAATGTCAATCCCATAGCCACCTTGAAAGCCAACTTTCTATTTACAATGAAACTGTTTAAAAATAATAAAATTTGTAATTACATATTTTTAAGGTTGCACAAAAAATATTGTGTACGCCTTGTCCGCGAAATCCTTTAGCGCCCTCGAGATTGTCTTGTCTCGGCCGCAAGCGGCCTCGGCGACAATTTTTCTCTCGGTACGCTAAAGAGTGATTTCGCGGCCTTGATATACAAATAACTATTAATGTATTGTACTGTACGTTCCAATATTTTTTTTCAAATTATTTACGATTCAGTATGTCATAAAACATTGTACAATGCTCAACCGTTACCCGAAATTTACGTACATATGTAGGTACCGTGCACGCCTGTAAAGTTCTGAGTAACGGTCTTGCAATGTAAATTACTATTATGTATTTTTGAAAAATCTGATACTTACTTATCAAGTTTAGAAATTTACGTTTTACTATGGGTATATTCCAAATATACAAAATAAAAACAAAACCAAGGTTGCGGTTACAGAGGTTCACGTGAAAATGTTCTTTCAAAACATTTTGCGTATTTTCTTTCATAATCCTAAATTATGGAGCGGAAAATTAAAATACGTAGTTTGTAAACCGTAGAAAACAGATGCAAACGTCAACTAAATAGTATCTAACCACACTACCCTATAAAATCTGACATTAAAAAGGAGAGAAGATATTACTAACAAACCCGAAGAAAAACTATGTTTGCAATCATTTTAACCGGTACCATGTTTCATAAATGTACAATTTTTACTATTTGAAATTATTGTAACAGTCTTTTGGTTAATAACGGTTATTTTTTTTAATTTTTGGTACACCCTAAATGTGGTAGGTAGGTTATAGGTACTTAATCTGGCTAGACGTTTTATATAAAACGACGGATGGCTTACAGCCACATTGTAATATGGCTATTATATAACAACAATAACCTCACCTAATGCACAAAAGTTACTCTTGGAAAACTCGGGACGAGTTTTGTGCGTTGGTTGAGGTTATTGTTGTTATATTTAGAGAAATATGCAACTATATAAGCTAAGACTATATGCGATTACAATCTGTCTACGCGCCATACTATTATGTGACGTCATTATAAAACCAGGATTAATACGGATACCAATACGGGGAAGCTAGGCACAGCCTAGTTATATTAGTTACGTTTCTATTAGAGAAGGATAGGAATTCAGTGGTATAAAAAATGTTCCCTTCAAATAAATTGCAAATTAAAAAAAAAAAAATCTGGTGTGGCCAACACAATACCTCCCGCCTGTACCGCCCGAATGACAAAAAAAGATTAAGCTAATCCTTATTTTTGGATTAGCGAATTTTACTCTAATTTTGGCAGTTTATTTCTTAAAATTTAGTCTAATCTAATCCAAGTAACTACCTTTTTTGATAATAAAATGAAGATTAAATTTTAAATACCGGGATAAAATATAATTCACTAATCCAAAAATGAGAATTAGCTTGAACTTTTTTGCGAATCGTTAATTTTTATTAATCTAAATACATACCTACATATTTACATATGCTGTATTGATTTCCTTTCATATTGTTCTATTTACTCTTTTCTTTTTAAAACGTTACTATTATTAATTTGAAATGATTAGTTCTTTGACAGTGACATTTATCGTGCATTTATCTGTCAGTTACATACATTTGAATAACTGCGCAACCAAGGAGTTTTGTTTGTGTAAAGCGTAGGTTCCGGGATTTAAATTATAGATAATTTTATAAATTTATCCATAAAATGACCCCTGTGGTGCACGCGTGGTAAACGCCTGCACGGTACAAATTTGTCATCATTACCGAAATCTGTTTACAAAGCAGATTGGCACACCCAGCAATGGGTAATATGCCGTGATGATATATTTATTTTATTTATTTACTATATGCCCACAAAATTTGGCCTCTATTTTTTAAGCGATTCATAAATTATTTTTCATTACCCATACATATGTAAGGTAATGGGTGCTCTGGGTACGTTTTTCTCGAAACGTAAACGTATCTAGAGAAGTTTAAGTGTGTATAATGGAGTGCTAGTGCCTGCTTTGATGTATGGAAGCGAATGTTTGGCATGGACGGGAAAGCATAAAAAGAGAGTGACTGCCGTAGAAATGAAGTATTTACGTGGTGTATGTGAATATGTAAGACGGGATCGCGTGAAGAATGTTGTTAAGAGAGTAGGAATGAGCCAGTTGAGATGGTTGAACGGCTTGTAAAGCCTATATATCTCGGTGAAATTGAGGGTGTTCGATTGCGTGGCCGTCCAGTGTGTAACTGGATGGATGTGATTGATAAGGTGCTAAAAGAGAGAAAGTTTTCGACTGGGAAGAGAAGAAGAACGTGTATGAATGCGATTATGAATGTGGCCGAGGCGAAAAAGTGTGCTTAGACAGGAATGTGTGGCGAACGATGATTGTTTCGTAACTATTATTGTGGTCTGGTTACGCTA
>OY720454.1:39976953-40011953 GCA_963082715.1 Harpalus rubripes
ACATCTTGTAGTTCTATAATTATTTTAGATTTTTCTAATAGTTGTTGACCTGGATCGCTTATTAAAAGTAACAGCAAATAAATCAGAAACTTGCCTTAGACTCATACTGCACTTATACAATAGCTGTATTCTTTTTGACCGAATTGTATCTCAGCTCAGTACATAACTGAGTTTATCTGAAGTGATCTGAGATGAGCTGAGATTTTGTCCAAAAAGAATACAGCTAATGTTATAATTTGTACTTTTTTTCATACATCATTTTCGAAGATAACTTTGACAACTCCCTATATCCAGTTTAAAAAAAAAACACGGTAATACATTTCTGTCAATTAATTGAAACGAGTATGGTAAGGATATTCGACCATGTATACTGAGAAAAAAAACTCTCGGTATAAAGGATACAAAGGACTTTAAAAATGTCGAATTTTTATTTTAATTCCATGGTTATTGCTATTTTTGAAGTGATTTTCGACATTTTAATGTCTAATTTTTGCCGTTACAAACCAAAGAAAGCAAAAATTATCTTTCCTTATTTTTTAAGATGCAGAATTGTATGGTCTACAACCGATATTTGTAGCTTTTTCACCTAAAATAATTAGGGTAGCAGGAAATTACGAAAGTCTGATTTTACATGTTAAAGACCTATGTTTTCGGCTATGCGAGTCACCACCCTATTATCATACCTATACTTGTATATAAGGTGATTGAAAAAACAGGGACAAATACTCTCTCTCTATTATAATCCATAGTTTAAAAGTTGGTTACGAAATGAGATGCCACTGTTTTATGTGTAAAGATCCTGATCATTTAGTAACGATAAAAATTCAGATGAATAATAATAATAATATAAATATGATTTACATGTTTTATTGGATAAAATTTTTGTCAGGTGCAAATCTATACTTTTGCACCCGACAAATTATTTTGTCGGGTGCACTTGACCCCATGCACCTTACAAGTCGGCGCCTGTGTTCCCATGTAAAACTCCTACGGCCCTATTTCGTGAAGCACACTGTATACTATTAAAGATATCTACATGTAAGTAGACTGACATATTTAGAAAGAGATACGAGATATGATGAGAACATAAACCATAATATTGCTTTATTTATCTTTCATTTTATGATATTTATATTTATATAATTTCCTATTATATAGATATCCCCAATATAATAAAAATAGCATAGTTTGTTCTCTATCCCATCATCGTAGTTTCTTCTGTTGGCTCCGTATCCGTTTATTCCGGAGGGAAATTAATATTGAATAGGTGGGAAGCGAGTCCGGTTAGCTTGTGGTCGCTGTAAAGTGTTTGTCGATTATTGCCACGTATCAGAATAAACGCGAGCGAGCTTTATTGAATAAATCATGCGTTTTCTAGGTTATGGCTCGCCAAGCTGAGATTGTTTACTACTATAGGGTAGTGCTACTGCAGACGAGTAGTAATAGTGGTTATTGCTTTTGCACTTAACCAGGAACAATGAGTGTGTACTAAAGAAAAAGGATTTTGTAGTAAACATCTATTGGCTGTTTGTTATGTTTGTAAAGGAAACCTTTTCAAAACGGTTTCTTCGAAAGAATGACAATCAAAATAATATGAAAACCTAATTGATTTATTACATTCAATTTATTCTAGTTTAAGAAGCATGGAAGACGTTGTTTCAAAGAAAATTTTATTTTTATGTTAATGGTTCAGATGTTCTCTTATGGTCCCTGGTACTTTACGAACCCTGTGGACATAACAAATTTTTTGACTAAATAGTTATTGTAAAAATATGTATTTGTTTAAGAAAGCACAAAAGTACCAGATTCGTTGCTGTGGCTGCGTTTAATAGAAGAGGCGAAGTTGAGTTTTTGAATTTAGTCCAGGCTGTGAATTTGTATTTTTATCGTGTTGCACACATTTTTTTCGCCGATTGTTTAGAAGTAATATTAATCTTATGATTTTTTAAATATTTTAAAGTTATGTTCATTGTCGCTGTCATCATTTTGCATAGGGTTGCTATGTAAATACAAATTTTAATTATTGTATTGACAGCTACTAGACTAGAAACTTTTATTTTCTCTGTTGGAGGCAGTGAAAGTTATTTTCGAAACAGAGCTTTGTTGTATAATCAATCGGCGAAAATAGTTATGTGTTTAACAAGGTGTAATAAATCAGCTTTGTTTATATATTTCAATTCAGCAAAATTACTTGTAATTTATGTATATTAAATGTTATTAATCTTTTTGGCTATGCGCGAAGATATTGCACTTGTCATTCAGCAAATTAGTGCAATATTGCATTTATATAAATAGAATGTTAAGTTATAAGGCAGTCAATGATCAGTCAAATAGATTCCGATTACAATTAAATTCGTTCAATTTAACCCAACTGAAGATGAGACCTTAGATCTTCAGGGGTAGTGTATACCGCTAGGAATGAGAAATACATTGCTAAATATCGTTCGTTTATTATATCAAGTAAATATATTTGTATTTATTTTTGTTTATTATTTAACTTGTTTTTATTAATGAATATTATATTTATTTTTATTTACTTTTGTGTTTAACTAATTTATAACCTTTGACCGCAAATCGAGCGTTTTTTTACAAAGGCAAAAAATAGCAGGTCAACTGCCGCGACGGCTAAGTTAAAAGAATAATATAGCATCGATATTTTAGTATAAGTTGTATAAATTACATACATATGTGTCAATTTTTGGATGCAGCATTTTTCTTAAAACTGACAGATCGAGCGTTAATGTTATATCATTGCCATAATTTGTCATAGAAGTGCTATGTAAAAACAAATTTAAATGTTTTTATTGACAATTACTTGGTAATAAAATAATATTTTCTTTAACTGCCGCTGGCAGAGAAATTATTTAATACATTATGCCTAGGACTTTAAATAGAATCATAATCAACAAGTAATAGAATGGCCCTTATTCCACACGAGCTGGTGGCTTACATTCCGTATCTACGACTACGTTTATCTCGTCGTTTGAAGCCGCTTGAATTTAGTAAATCCCTTTTCAATCTTCGAAATAAACGTTCGAGATTAATATTTTAAGCCGCTTGATAATGTCAAGTCAAGCCTATAAAATAACAGGCTTGGACTTATGAAGGCGGCTTGAGTTCTGTCGAAATGAAGAAACAAATATTTTTTAAATATTTTTAAAAGAGATAACAATTTTTAGATTTTGGGGTTATATATCCAGCATGAAATTAAATCATATACCTCTCCCTGTCTGTCGGTCTGCATAATCGAGTATTTAACCATCTTTTTTTGTCGATACGAATTTAAAGAAGATTGAAAATAACTCAATCCTTTTGTCAATCCGCTGAGATAAACCAATAGGATTTTTCAAGCCATAATATACTTGAAGCCGCTTGATTTATCGAGATAAATGTAGTCTATGACTACGTTTATCTCGACGTTTGAAGCCGTTTGAATTTAGTAAATCCCTTTTCAATCTTCGAAATAAACCATCGAGATTAATATTTGAAGCCGCTTGAAAATGTCAAGTCAAGCCTATGAAGTAACAGGCTTGGACTTATGAAGCGGCTTGACTTCTGTCGAAATAAACAGTGAAGCTTCAAATAATGTAACTACGCATGCGCACATCCGCAATATGTTGCAGTGTTACTAAACTCTTATCAGTTGTTGGTTGTTTGCATTTTACCTCATTTTAGAATAGTCGCGATATAAAACTTAATAAAATAATTGTCGAAAAGCGAAATATTTGGAGTGATGAAGAAATAAATATTTTTTTAATGTTTTTGAAAGAGCAGACAAATAACAACATGACAATTTTTAGATTTTGGGGTTATATATCCAGGATGAAATTAGATCATATACCTCTCCCTGTCTGTCTGCATAATCGAGTATTTAACTATCTTTTTTTAGTCGATACGAATTTAAAGAAGATTGAAAATAACTCAATCCTATTTTCAATCCGCTGAGATAAACCAATAGGATTTTTCAAGTCATAATATACTTGAAGCCGCTTGAATTATCGAGATAAACGTAGTCTATATCTTCGTTGCCACTTGACATTTTTCCCTACAAAATGTTATTTAGTTAATTTTCTAAATAATATATTATTATTAGATAAACTTACTGCTCTATATATCTCCAAAAATCTGTAGAAGTTAACAGAAAACTACAAAAGTGTTCAAAAGAATCATAAACATAGCACCGAACCAAGATATTTGATATTCCGCGCTAATATGCGGGTAAAAAGATTCTGATTTGTCAAAAGCCATGTGGAATTATTCCAAACGGCATACGGAATTATATCACATGGCTTGTTGGAATAATATTGATGCTAACATAATTGTTTAGTCGTGGAATGTGTAGTTTCCAAAATAGTGGTGGAGAAAAATATATTATGAACTGAATTCCGATATTTAATTTTTAGGTTCTCTATTTAAATTTTAAGTTAGATTGTTTAATCATTTAACACTGTAGAAAAAACACAAGTTCTGATGGCTATAACCTTACTAACAAATAAAAATATCAAAAATAATGTTTGAAAATATTTTAATATATAAATAAATTTCCCTTACCAGCGTGTGGTTGGTGACCAAAATCGAAACACTTTCATTCCCAGTATCCAAGAGAGCCAACCCTCCATCATCCGCTTGGAACACGAAATGCGTGGGGCTTATCCACTTGGGCGGCAGTCTCGTAGGATCCAGCTCTCCCTGGAGGTATTCTTCCAGCTTCATGCGCCTCCCCGACCAGTACAGCAACTCGTCCACGTACCCCAGGAGGTAGATCGCGGTCACGATCCCAGCGATCACCAACGCAATCACCAGGAGGGAGAGGACGACGGAACGCCAGTTGTGGCCGTCGTCGCTTTGGTATGCTAGTTCCTATAAGCGGCGAAGACAATTAGAAAGAGAACAAGTGGACAATGTTGTGTGTGATGCACCTGATGTTGAGTTTAATTTGATATGGAGAGTTGCATTTTGTGAGGTGTGTTGTGAAAATGTTAGGAAGTGTATAGAATTTAATGTTCTGAAACGATATTTTTTGCAAGAATGAAATATGGAGTATGTACTTACATACGTGTGCCTACTGTAAAAAAGAGGAACTATGAGAAACATGAAAATCTTTTATGTTAGATATATAATAAATATTTATAATATTGTTACTTTCTATAATACCTATATGAGCATGACTAACATTAATTAATAGCGGTCAAAAGTTTCCAGCCAGACAATTTATCATTATTACTTTTAGAAGAGTATTTTTTAGTTATATTATTTATGTTTTTATGCATAATAAAAGTCAATGAATTGTTATATTAGATGTTAACTGTCATTTTCCGCATTAAGGCAGGCTTATGTAACTTTTCATAAGGATAAAAATAAAATATAGTGATAATACGAAACAGCGATAAAATCAGTTTATGCAATTTACATAAAGCATAAGTTTCAACCAATCACGAAAAGTTATATTTGGCGGGTAAAATATAATTACGAATACCACTCTTTAAATACACTCCAGTGCATTTCAGTTTATCTTTCAAATATTGCCAACATTATAAGTAATAATTAAGAATACAAGTCGAAAACAATATCACATTAACCTATTTCATTTAGGAACTAGTGACAATGTTGACATAACACAAAAGGATAAGACATAAGAAATAAATAACACAAAAGGATAAGACATAAGAAATAAAATCAGTCATTTATAATGTATTTTGTATGTATCTTATGTTTATGTTTTGTGTCAAAACTGTGTAAACGGTGCGATATGTGAGAGCTCGTATATATTTTATGTTTTATTCCTTATTCTTTATGGAAAGTTGCGTAAACCAGAGTTTATTGTGTCAAATTCAAAAAGTTGACATTGTAAAACAGAATAATACTCCCGAAACAATGGATGCTATTCACAGCTCGATACTAAAGTTGTATACTAGGCTGTTTTAGTCAAAACATATATTAGCGCTAAAATAAAAATTAATACACTGCTTATTCAGAGCGTTCAGAGTCTATACTAGCATGTTTTAATTAGTTCAAGTGACTAGCGAAAAACATAGTTGACAATATCGCAAATATCTCTGGTGGTCATAGTTACATTACATTAAACACCAAATGGCATATACTCTTACATTTCTATAAAATTAAAAAAAAAAGTGTAATTATAAAATTTATCATTTGAATAAATTATGAAAGAATCAATATAAATTCATATGCTGCAATGGCAAAAATGATAAGTATTATTTAATTAATTTATGTTTGTGTCCTTAAATTTTAATCTAATTATTTTGCTATGTACAGGGAGAACTAATTTTGGAAATTAAGAACGAAGTTGAAGTAACGACAGTACAAAAATAAACTGTACTTGTTTTAATAACTAGAATAAAAAATGTTTTATTAGGTACCTATACTAGTAGATTAGTAAATAAGTATGAAATGTAGGGATTTATATAAGTTTTTGTACACTAACTTAAAATCCAAAAAAAAAAATTAACTAACTGTATTTAATTTAATTAAAATGGCACTGAATGAAGTGCGATCGAAACACTGATCATCTAATATTTCCAGCCTGTATCCATCCTGTATGTATTGTACTGCAGGTTCCTCAAAATCACTACACTCGACTACTCTCTTTGGACTGTGTGTATCTTTTTAAATTCGCTTTTTGTGAATCCGGTAAACGGGTCCGCGTTTTGTCGATACACTTTTATCCGCCTATTTTGTAAATTTCGAACATATCGCGCACGTCTCACATTTAGGCTTACGATTCCAACTTTTTGATTGGTCTAAACGCGAACCAAGGACCAAGTTTACAATAACGAAAAATATTTTACCAAACGTTTCAGTATGCTGTTGAACATCGTAAGAGCTATAGAATTGTAATCAGTGCAGGAGTCATAGCTGTTATTTTATATTATATCATATTACTTTAAGTAGGTACCTACTGTTTACATAGTAAAGAATTAAAAATGATCAAATTTTGACGCTTCGAGCTGTCAAGTATGTTTTACACGATACATAAAATAACTCATAAGATTACGTGTGTAAAACGGGCTTGCTCTGAAGCGCCACCAAGTCCATTCTTCACTGGAATAGAGTACAATAATGCATGATATTGTTTCACAATTTATAAAAATATATATATCTATTGAGATCCGCGCAGAATCCGTTGGCGGCGTTGTAAGCGCACCTGGCATGGCGGCCTGTAGAACATGTCAGATTTATTTATATTTTTAATTAACGATTTCTGACCCAAAATATTAACAATTCAATCAATACAACTTTTAAGTTTATTTAGTTGAATCAAGAAATATAATTGAGGGCAGCAATTCATAAATTCATGATTAATTAGAACTTATGACGTAACTCGACTTACGCCAATTTTGACTTGGAAGTGCAGTCCGCAGGGACAAATATTAGTAAAATCAATGAAACTATCAATTTTATTATAAGAACTGCCAATAATTGTTTTAAAACCAGGGTTGGCATGATTTAAATCGTGATTTAAATCATGATTTAAATGAACTGTTTTTTTTTAATTATTTATTTAAATCAAATTTTATAAAATAATACATTTATTGTCAGAAAATCAATTTCAAATTATTTTAGATGCCTACAAAGAAAAAATTATACTATGGTAATATTATATAAAAATATATACATGTATCCCGGGTGTCTACTTTTGTATGGACCATAGGAAATACAATGGTAAAGTTTTTAAATATATGTAAATATTTATTGATATAATAGGTTCTTGTATTGAGATAAACGTAAAATTAAATATCCGTTTTAAGCTTTTTACAGGGTGCCATGCAAGCCATATTTTGACTTGTTTTATTTAGATAGGCATGGTTTGAGTTTAAAGTTTGTATAGGCGCGCGTGGACGCGTTATATTTATTTATTTATTTATTTATTTGAAGTTTGGCTTCTTAACAGGAATAAATCCCAATAATAAAGAAGCTCTAGCATTATATATGCTTTTCGTTTTCGTTTATGAAATAAAATATTTATATTGCTTTTAAACAATTAAAAAGTGCAATAACAACAACATGTCTTTAAAATTAAAAAATCAACAAATCATATACCTGCAAAATTATATTATAATTATTCTTTGAGAAATACAAAGGGCAGTTATATGTATTAATCAGATTAGAGCATTCCGATATATTTAAATTTCTTTTCCATACGTCCAGTCAATCAAGTTTTTCTTCTTTGCCAAAATTTGTGAAATATATCTTGAATTTTTGTTGTAGGTACTCATATACCCTTTAAGACAACACTTGTTGATGTACATAATATTCATTTTAAATAATTCGCTTATTTTTCGAACATTTTTAGAAGAAATTATAAAATCAAAGCGTGAAAACTTCTTTCTCTGTTAAACTGGCCGCCATTAATTTAGTTTCCTAAAATTCCGCTGATGTCGCATACTATTCTGCGGGTGCCAATACTATATAATCCATTCACTACGACGAGAGAACGAGGAACTAATTCTTGTACAGAGACAAGTCATTCTATTTGTCAAAAGAGGATCATTTTGGAGCCGAACCAATAGAATGACTTGTTTCTGTTCAACAATTAGTTCCACACTCTCTCGTCCATATTTTCTTACATGAAACGCACAATAGGTTAATAAATGTTGAAAATGCGAGTATTTGGCATCACTGTAAAGCTAATTAAGTAGAATACAATACCTTTTCACACCAAAAAATAGCATTTAAGTTCTCCTCCATCTTTACAATTTAAATTTATAGGTTTACAATTAATATTTTGCTCCTATTTTCTCAATGAGTCTGTATATTTTTTTGAAATTTTATTGTAGATATAAATTTCTGGAAATTTTTGAACATACTACGAGTATTTGTATACACAGATTTTTTAAATTCAAATTAGAGTTCTTTTAATGTCTAATAAATTCTCTGAGTATTTGGAATATTATTTTTGTACATTATTCTATTATTTCATATAATGCAACTCAAATGAAAAATCACAAGAGCAATCTGCATTTCATTAGCGAGATTTGAGAGAAAATAACAAATTTTTCTATTCACTTGTAGATTCTGTTTCACAATTTGCATAAAAACATGGTAATGAATATGTCCAGCACCACATACATACATATGTAAAACAATTTCATTAAACCTTTCAATGTGCAAAATTCCTCCATCTGAGACAAGGGCTACAAGTTTCAGAGCTTTGAAATGTCTGTTCTGACGCACGCAGTGACAAATTAAATATTCAGAGAACTCATCTGTCTTTTAAACTGTTGTGTCTCGTATAGATGCCTGCGCTATTTGTTACGTCTAAGTTTTAACTCTTACAGAATTTAAAACAGAACCCAATAAATTTTTGTCGGTAGTTATTGTCAAATGGTAAAAAATTGCCTCTTGCAACGCGATATTGCTTTCAGAAATTACATCTTCGTTATATTTCACCACTTGAGGAAATTGCCACAGTGAAATATTTTCTCTTTTTAATAAATTGCCAACGTTTGCCATTCATTCTCGACGAGTTAATACATATAGTAAATTTAACAGCAATTTTTTAATTAAAACTTCTGATTGCAGCAGAATTCATTAAAGCAATTGGAGTTAGCACTAAACGGGAATTCCATTAGTTAATGTACTGTTTGTTTTGATGGGGTCTCGTGGCCGCGTGCTTGAGTGTCTAGTTGCGAATCTGGGGAAGCGGGTTCGATCCCGACCAACACCAAAAATTTTAAATGGCACAAAATTGACTCCTGTGTTGCACTCTACACTCTACCAACGGGTGCGCGTATTGTGACGCCTGGTAAACGCCCGCATGGTACAAATATGTCATCATCATTACCGAAATCTGAGTACAAAGCAAATTGGCACACCCAGCAATGGGTAATATGCCGTGATGATATATTTATTTATTTATCTTATTTATTTATGTTCGTAATTTCGTTTACAATTGTTTAGAATCCTTTAAACAGGAACTGACTTTAATTATTTAAAAAATGTAGGGCCAATAGAGTAGAGGGGAGGAAAAACACATAATATATGGTCCAAAAATATTGGTAAGCCAACAGATTTGTAAAAATCAATTTACTCTTTCAGTCAATATGCAGGGTTGATTTTTTTAAAAAACAGAGCTCATTTTATTATATATGGCGCTCGAAATCCGTTACATAGGCATTTAACATGGAAAATAAAAATAATTTGAATATTTACCTCCCATTAAAACTGAATGCAGTAAAACTTTATACACACTTATTGTATCATATTAATAGCAAATTATTTTAAATTAATAAAGAATAATTAAGTAAAATAAGAAAAGGTTATAGCAATTTTAATGTGGTAATTATTATTTTATGTAAAAGAAAGATCCACATACAAGTGATTGTAACATGATGGCAGCGTCTTAGCTTTTTGTTCCAGGGGTATTAGGTTCAAACCTATCACACTTCTTTAATTTTTTATATTTTTATTTATTCCAATTTTAGATGCATATCAGTTTTAGTGTTATCAATTTTATTTGATTATACATTATTTTTTATTGTACTTTTTAATTTTATTATAAATAAAATTGTTATCTGCAAAAAGGCTTTTCCATTATTATTCTCAATTGAAACGGTTTAGTCATAACTTACTATTATAGCTGTCTAATGAATTCTACTGCACCTTGTAGTAATAATAAAATTTAATAGCGGAACTAATTTTTATATTCTTGTTTCGTGAAATAATGATCTTTTTCTAAGTTTTACTTGGTACACTATATTGCATTTAACTTTTAATGAGACAATAAAAAACTTTAATGCAAAAACTATTTCTTACTTGAAAAACTATATCCTTTTGCTTTAAAACTATCGATTTTCAAATTAAATTTTTAATAATAAAATAATAAAAACTGTGTAATGATTCTTTTTCTTATTGTACATGGTGATTTATAACGAGTGTTACAAACATATACGGTAAAAAACTAGAAATTAATAGCCTTACAAGTATAAATAACCGGTACACCGGTTAACTGTCTGATCATAAATATACATACAGTATTTTTTTTAAAGATGTCCGTTCAAGGTCATCAGTATCATGAAGGAATTAACAAATTAGCATTCATTTATCTCTCTCATTTGCAATGACTACAAGCGTATGCGATAAGGGTGGATACAAGACGCTTGTCTTTCAAAAATTCATATTATTTCGACTAAGTTAGGACATTCCATTTTAAAACGATGCTCGTTGTTCACAATACTTTCACTGTAACGTAAGTTATTTATAAATTCAGTTATTTATTTTCTGTCAGTGTCACTGACACTGTCAGTATCTTATTTTGAATTTTGAATGTTTTACTGTAAAATATTTTTATAATAATAAAATAACTAATATTTTATGTACCCTCAGAAAAACTAAGTAAACGACACTATTCTTAATTCATAAAATTTGTAAATTTCCTTGATCGGACATCTTTAAAAAATTTACCGTACTTTATTAAAACAAAAAAATGTTTAGGGTAAGATACAGATATTTTAGTCAATTTAATTAAAATTCAGTTAAAAAAATTATTATTGCAAAAACCAGTAAACCTACTACTTGCAGTTTACCCGACTTTCTATTTCTTGTAAACTGCAGTAACTGATGAGCCGAGAATTTTTGACGTCATTAGTATAAAAGACCAACATGTTTCGAGTGAAGTAGAAATACCATATTATTTCAGATTTTTACTCTACAAAAACAGTAAAAGAAAAACAATTTCATTGTCACACAAAAACGGCTACATTTCTTCTGAATGCTCAAATGAGTCAGTCGGTCATTTCTGGAGAAATAGCAGCGATTTCTCGGCGAATAGTGTCCTTGCGGGTTGCGAGAACTTTCTTTAAGATTTAGAAGTAGATGTGTGTACATCTTTGATCATAGATAGCTTTACCAGAAGGAGGACAACGGCAATAATAATTGGTAAAATCTCGATGAACCTTATACCGTTTGACATATAGGGTTCGCTATGGCCTGCGGTTCGTGGTTCTTAGTTCGTGGTGGTTCGCGAGGTTCCATCGGCTGTCGGTAAATTGGCACGGATCAAAGACGCTGAACACGTTGGTTCGTGCAAGGTTCATGTTAGTTTGTGCAGGTTCGCGCAGGCTCGCCTTATCGCGGACCACTTGCAATGCAAGTCACAGTCACGGTAGTCAAACTTTGATATTGGCGAAGAAAATGAACTCGTAGCCACCTGGTGGCAAAATTATGAACTTGCCTAGAAAGTAATCAAACTGTTGTGTTTACGGTTGTCATACTGCCTTTTAAACAATACTGCACTTCAAATCAATTTACATTTGAAAATATATGAACTTTATTTGCTTATATCCCTGTCTAACACTGTACAAGTTTTGACAATTACTCTTCTAAAATCTGTGCTGGCTCTATCGGTCATTTTCGTTGCCAATATTCAAGAAAAGGTTTGAACTACGGCGTGGCCAGCAGATAAATATTTGAAATTCGTCATAGAACTTCAATTAGAAAGCCAGATTTGCTTACTTTTATATATTTCCCATCACCTTTTTTACGTTTTTTCAAACGATTCTGCATCAACAATACAGATTATATAATCATAAGGAAGAAGACGCAATCATTTGTTACCTAGCATCCATGATTGTTATTATGTAGACACAAGACGAAAGCACGAAAGTATCCACATCGGTTCGGCGAACCAATTACGTCATGAATCTGAACGCTTTAAGGGCATGTACACACCAAACGCGCTTTACTTAGCGCTAGCATGTTGCATAGAGCTAGGCTGGTTGGCGTTGTTAACTAACCAACTGCTTTTTCGAGTAGTGTACAAATTAAGGCCAACGCGCACTTCAGCGACCGAAGCGAAGCGCGGCGAAGAAAAGTTTTTTCATTCAATGTAT
The DNA here is from genome assembly GCA_963082715.1 of Harpalus rubripes. NCBI lineage: Eukaryota > Metazoa > Arthropoda > Insecta > Coleoptera > Carabidae > Harpalus > Harpalus rubripes. The sequence goes on from OY720454.1 coordinate 39,989,805, forward strand.
TATTATGAGTATACGCGCACTTTGGAGCAGCGAAGAGCAGAGCAACGAGGCGACTATTCACATAAGAATACATTGAATGAAAAAGCTTCTCTTCGCTTCGCGTCGCTCAAGTGCGTGGCGGCCTTTAGCGTCTATGCTATGCGAAGCGCCTATGAATATGATATACTTAGCGCTCATTATCGAGCAGTGTTGATTTTTAACGCTTACTGCATAGCAGAAACCGTGTCTGAAGTTGCAATTTAATTTTTTTCCTAGTTTCTTATAATGGAAGAACATATACGTGCATTGTTTTCAAAGGAAGCCCTATGGAATCCACATTTTAGTCACAAGAGTGTAAATTTATTACAAAAAATAAGTGTGCAGATATTCATAAAATTTATGCAAAAAAGTGTAAGTGGGTTAGCAAATTTAATAAAGAAATATGTACTTTCGTCGAAATTTTTTTATCATTTGTACAAAGACGCAAGGATTTATCCAGATAAATTTAATAAGTATCTGCACAGTTATTGTTTTTGTAATAAATTTACATTCTTGTGACCAAAATGAAAACACTGCACTTATATGTTCTTCTATTATAAGAAACAAGGAAAAAATTAAAGTTGCAATACTTTCAGTCCAGACGCGCGCTACGCTTGTCATACTGCTAGGCCCTTCGCATCGCATAGACCAGGGACGCAAACTACGTGAGTGCACGGACGCAAATGCACCCACAGAAAGTAAAAAAAAATTCCTAACATTTTAATTATATTTCATACATTGTAAAAATGAATTGTTAATCTTCTGAAGTTGTAAGTAAGCGGACATTATTTCGTATCATAATAATGGCAGTAAAATACTACTATTAAGCCGAACAAACGGATATGTTAATAATTATAGGATATTGCGAAGGAAATTATTGGTAACCTGTAAACAATTGTTACTTTCATTAAAAATTAGTTGTTGGAGATTTGGATAGATTGCTAGATGAAATTTATTATAAAAGTTGCACTGTGCAGTCACTCATATTTTTTTTCTGCCTATATCGTTACTCACAACTTACGCACAGGCAGCAAAGTTTACCATTGAATGTATCATTGTCGTGAGACCTAAGTTTCATACACTAGTGGTTCACTAATAATAACAAATATCGTCTTAAAAGATGACATATCCATATGGATTATCATAACAAATTTCATTCAAACCGAACAAAACGTTCTGTCATAAGCAATTTTTCTTTATCTAAACGGTACACTTTCGGTTTTCGGATATAGGTAAATTTAGTTAAATCGTGTTATTTTGGGCCCAGAAATCTGTGTTTAAGCTATGTGTACGTATTTTAGAGATAGCCTGTATATAAATATTATTTCCTATTTTTACCTCTCGCTACCATTGGTAAGGGAGGTATAGGGATCGTACTAAAAATCGCATATCGAGATTTTGGTAATTCAGCACGGTTTAAGGTCCCAGAATCCAATTTTAACATTTTCACGATGATGTCTGTGTAACTCAAATACCATCATTAAAAATTTTTTGAAATCTTGTATTTCTACCTTATTCTAATATGGAAAGAAGCCATTAGATTTTTGTGTAAATCAGATAATCAGAAATAACACTTTACTTGAAGCTCAAAATAGTTTTTCTTCGAAAACTACCTTTAATTATATTTTTTTAGATATTTATGTTATTATAAAAATTAAAGATTATGAATTTTTTTACAGATTAGTATAAATGCTTTTTCTATATATTATATGGATAAATTTATAAAATTATCTATAATGTAAATCCCAGAGCCTACGCTTTAAACAAACCAACTCCTTGATTACACTGTTCATCTCAAATGTAACTGACAGATAAATGTTACTGTCAAAAAATAATACTAAAAAGACAATAGTAAATAAACAATAGTTATATGGAAATAAATTTAATACAGTTTCCAGCATAAATGTAGGTATATATTGAAATTAATAAAAATTAAATTGTGGGAGGTATAGTGTTGGCCGCATCAGATTTTTATAATAGATATTAATCGTATTTATGTTAAATGTACACATAATTTAATATATGTATAATAAAATAAATATGTTATTTTGACTGTATTATTTGCTTTATTTCAAAATAAAAATAGTGCACCCACAGCCAAAATTAAAAGTTTACGCCTCTGGCATAGACAGTCAATTTGTACACTACTGCATAAAACAATAGGTTGGTTAAGAACGCCAACCAGCTTAGCGCTTCGCATGTTGCATAGAGCTAGTCTGGTTGGCGTTATTAATCAACCTATTGCCTTACGCAGTAGTGTACAAATTGACCGTCTTTGCGATGCAAAGCGCCTAGCAGTATGACAATCTTAGCGCTCGGTAATGTTGGTTTTTAACGCGCTTAGCTGCATAGCTATTACTGGCCATAAGAATGTAAATTTATTATAAAAACTATCTGGATAAATTCTTGCGTCTTTGTACAAACGATAAAATTTTTCGACGAAAGTACACATTTCTTTATTAAATCTGCGAACACCCTGCCTTTTTTGCCTTCCGTCACCTTTAGGTAAGGAAAGTATTGTCTTTGGTCAAAAAATTTGGTGGTGAGTTTTTGATGAATAAGCACGTTTTAGGGTCCCTAGAATACGATTTTACTATTTTTACGATGATGTCTGTATGTGTGTGTGTGTGTGTATGTATGTGTGTGTGTGTGTCTGTGTGTGACAAAATTTTCTAATGCGATAACTCTAATACTACAATTCAAAAAATTATAATTCTTTCGTATTCCTCTTCGTTACATCCATGTGAAGAGCTGATTAGATTTTGGTTATAATTGGTTAACCGGAAGTACCCTCATTTGAAGATTTTAACAGTTTTTCTTGAAAAAACGATGTTAAATATCATTTTTTCACATTTAATGTTATTATAAATATTAAAGAATTATTTATTCTCTATGCGATTTGAATGCATTTTATACTTCATATTAAATGGACATAGAGTTAAAAAATTATAAAGAAATTAAATATCATATATATTAGCCAGCTTTGCTATAACTCTGGAAACAGCTGCTACATTAAGAAAATTCTGATTGAAAGGTGTCAGTGTCAAGTGCAGTTGACAGAATGTTTATGTTATAATTTTACTGGAAATATAGGATCTGTTGTTAGAAACTTTCTGTATGGAATTTGTATAAAATACATGCAACTGCCTTAAGGTAATGTACAAGAAATATAATCTTTTGCAAGGAGCTTTCTGTATGATATTTATACAAAATACATAGAACTGACGGAAGGCAATGTGCTGGCCACATCAGATTTTTAAATTATAATTTTCAATCAATAATAGCTTGCGACTTAGTCAAAACTATTTTAGCGCTGTACATTCGGTATGAACACGGTAACTTAAGCGCTTCGGTCAGTATTTCACCTAGTACTAGTAGTATGCAACATGCGAAGCGCTGAGTAAATCGCCACTATTTCCTGGAACTGACCGAATGAATCATGCGAGTATTCAGAAATCATCTCGATTCTTGAAGAGTGTATCGCTAATGACGGTCACCACCGTAAAAATGTTATTTAAAAAAACAACGCTTTTTAAAAATGTGTAATCAATGAATATTTTGTATCTTTTTACTGTTTTTTGAAATAAAGTTTTGAAATGTGGTACTTTTTTTAGCTCACCCTGATTTTCTAGTCAAAATGGCCTGATAAAGTTTATTAGACTCGTTACAAATCACTCTGTAGGTATATTAATCGTATGCAATTGTCTGTTTTTCGAAATGTGCGATACTGTGAAATGAGAAATTAATATCGCCTGCAAAATATTTCATTCTGTGTTGTTATGTTTCGTTGTTTATGTACGTGTCATAGAACTATGAGCAAAATTCCAAACTACTTTCAAACCTAAAAAATCCAGTGCAATTTACATACCAGTATAATACCAATTCGTTAATGCATAATCTAAATTCCTACATTATGTACAATATTAAAATTTCAAAATGTTATTTTAACTACGTCTACTCGTAGGAGCGAAAGCCTATAGAACTAGACAAGCTAAAATAACTTTATAGGAATTTTAATGATTTTATTAATAATAGATACATATTTCTACATTACACATGAAGATTAACTTTTTAAGGATAAAAAATATTTCAAATAGTGCATGATTGTAGGGTTATAAACAGTGTTGAACAAATAAATAATTGACAAGAAAGTAATAAATAATATTAACTCATTTTGTGATGTGTGTATATTTAATAATTTAATTGCAATTAATGGAAGGACCTTCCGTTTATAATATCTACAAAAACTATACAGAATATGAGTTCCAAATCACTAGCAAATAGCAATGATATACCTAATACTTATAAATTAAAGTTATTGTAAAGTTTAAGTGGGTCTCTTTTGGGTTCACCTAAAAAACTCTATATCTCGGGCCGGACCAAGGTCGCAAGCGCAAGTCCGACTCGGCTGGACTTTTTCGACTCGAAATCGAACTGGGACGGGTGTATTCCTAACTTTAAGTCACTAGTGATTACTGATTAATAGTGTATTATGTAACAAGTTTCATAGCCAGGAGGACTATCTAAAGAGTTTATAAAACAAGTGACGTTCTAAACTTTATCTACGACTACAAATTAAGATACACTTTTGTTATATATTTATTTTTACAAAATGAGAACCGTCAGCTGCTTTTCGCAATGTATACACTAGTGAATCTAATTTCAACCCGTGCTTTTAATCAGCTGTTGGTGGCTGCTAGCTTCACACCATGTCCAATACGTTTGAAATCACAGCTTATCAAGTTGTGGTTAAGGTGTTGTTTCGCCATGGAAACCAGTAAGTTGTCTCATTTTAACAACGGATGGGGACTTATACAATTCAAACTTTTCGGACGCCATATAGTGTGTAAACAAGTATTTAATAAGTAGTTATGTAGTGAGCAAGATTTAGCTGTACAGTTTGACATTTACTGTGTGATCCACCACGTGATCACAACAACTGTTCTTTGAAAGGAAACGTAAGCATGTCAGACTGAACACATTTTTATATAATTATTAAGTATATGATCTACTCAGTGCATACCTTTAAATTAATTCATGTTTATTTCCAGTTTTCTTCAAACCCCGCCATCTTTTCAACTGTAAGACGAAATGATTTCAATGTTTTAAAACACAAATCGTGCCCCCGGTACATCATTTTGTGTTAAACTCATTAAGTATTTGTGAACTTGGATTTTATTGATATTTCAAATTCCAAGGATCACTATACTTTAGTACAAGACTACAAGAGATAATTAATAACAGGCACAACGAGGCGAAGTGCTGAAGGGGAGAGCATTTGATCGACTCGGCCATGATATATCATCTCGCTCTTTCTAAAAATTTGTTGTTCTTTTCTAAATTATGTGGAGGGAAGTCCGCCGCCGATCCGCCGCGAGTGACGTCAAATTTATAAGTCCTCATTAAAGTATCGTTCTAGTAAAGAAATTTGAATAGATAAAGTTTCATTTTAAAAGTACGTGTTGGCAAAAAAACTGTTTATTCTCTTTCTGCCTTAAAATATCTTCTATTTCATTTGCTAAAAACGCAATCTCAAGAAATGAATCTTTCTGTGCGACTTGCAGCTACATGGGACAAAATATACTATATAATATTACCATACCACCTGCAATTAAAAAATAAAGTAAAATTATGCGTATTTTTGAAAATCTTGTCAATTATTTATCTTACAGTACATCAGGATGAAAGCTCGCACTAACAATAGAATTCTCTATATTTTTATATAAAGAGTTCTATATTTAGTGGAGTTGTGGAACATAAAAGTTAGTAAATTAACCATAGCACATTCCGCATGACGTGATTCAGTCTACTTGAACTTTTCTATTCCTGATGGTAAAAAGGAATTAAATTTTGCATGTTACAAATTTCTACTCAACTGCCATTCCTTTAGGTTTAGGATGCAAAAGGATAGCTCTGTCTCACATCAGAACATTCTTGTAACTTATTAGATGGATGAAATTAAATTCATGCACTACTACGAGTAGAACTATTTCAAGAAAAGATATTAAAGAAAGAAAAAACAACTTTAACATGCAAGATATTAAATCTCTACAGAGATTAAATGGGAAAAAGAATTTATCGCGGTTTTATTTAGTTCCGATTTTAATTTTAAAAATTATTTAGATGTAATAAAAATTATTATTTAGATGTAATAACAGTTTTATAGTTCATTTTACTACTAAAATAAATTATTAGATGATACTATGATACAGGAATGAACCACTAGATTATATATTCAGAAAATCTAATGTAGCCAGCACATTACCTGCCTCTATACTTATATTTATTTTATATAGGTAGGTATGTTGCTTATAATTGTCAGAAAAATTAGGTTAAAGCTAGTTTTGACCGTAAAAATTTTTGAGGTTCGATTTTAAAAGCAAATATCTTGCGAACGAATTAACTTGTTTCAAAAATTGGAATCAAAATATTAAGAATTATAAATAACGGAATTTTTAAATTTTTGAACTTTTAACATAAAATTGAGCTAAAAAGACCTTTTGAGATTATTATTCATCAAATTTTGACTACTAGGGCTACTACAAAAATATACAGTGCCGTCCGGTCCAAATATGAGTACATCTGCTCATTTGTAAAACTCAGTGTAGGTACTCAAAATTTTTCCTTCAGATAATAGTCCACTCAAAATTGACAAAAAAATATTTAAACTTGGGAAAAATTCGTATATAGAGTTGAAAACTGGTACAGACCTTAAATAGATCATTATAAATGAAATGTCAAAAGTTCTCATCGATCCTGTTACTGTTCAAAAAAAATTATTCAATTTCAAATGTCAAAAAATCGTTTTTTTTTCGCAAATATCTCGAAAACAATTATCCATATTAAAATTTATATAAAAAAGGGTTCTTACATACAATGAACTGTCAAAGAGTGAGATTATAGTTATTTACATATCAAGTGCGTGAACGCTTAGTTCCCGGATGAGTGTTTGGCGGCGCGAGCTTGCGAGCGTTGCCATAGATGCCCAGTTCACGCACGTGGTTTGTACAATATTTTTCATACGAATGGTTTAAAAATAATAATTAGTAATTTGTGTACAAATAATTTTATTAAAACTTTATTACATAACACTTCTTTGTAGCTAATTTCAGAGTGATGTGTCAAATTTAAATTCCAATTATTTTAATGTTTTTTTTATGTAATGTAGTGTTAATCATGGTATCTAAATAACTATTTATTACTTACCAAGTATTTCACTTGTAGTATATAGCAAATTTAAACTTAATAAACTTGTTAAATTTCTTATTGTTTTGTTACAATTTACATTACGTTTGTTGGTTATGTTTTACCGACTTCCCGAGTGCTCTGTCTTGCCGACTCCCGCCAAGCAGAAATTGTTGCTAATATTGTAACCAAATGCACTAACGTCATTATTTTAAAATTAAATTTTATTCAATATTCCACCATTTTCTTTTAATATTATTAAGCGAAAGAATGTTTGACAAATTATACTTTTTTATTATAAATATTAGAGATGTGCCGATTATGACTTTGGCCGACTAGCCGATTAGTCGGTTGTAAAGAGGCCGACTAATCGGCCGACTAGTCGGCCAAGCCGATCAGGGTTTCGGGGATTTCCGTGACGCTTTGATTTGATTAGGTTATGTACAGTTATAAATCATACAAGTACGTTACTGTCTTTTTTTTTGTTTTTATGAAGCAGTTAATGTTTAGAATTTTTTGATATATTTTTTTACTGTACATCATGTACAGGGTGTAAATCGAAAAGTGAAACATAGGAGTTTAACATAGGAAATCAATTTTTGTTTGCGCAAACGTTACCTAATTATTTTATCCAAAAATACTTTAAATAAAAGTTATAGAGATTTAAATGCAGCATCTAAATCATGTAAAACGATTATTTTATCTCTTCATATAAACGTAAAAATCAATTACAAAATTACAGTTTTTATGAACATTTTGTCTAAGCAGCCATGGATATATCACAAAAAAAAACAAATACGTTGTTTTTTGTCATAAATCCATGGCTGCTTAGACAAAAAACTCATAAAAACTGTAACTTTGTAATTAATTTTTACGTTTATATAAACAGATAAAATAATCGTGTCACATGATTAAGATGCTGCATTTAAATCTCTATAACTTTTATTTGAAGTAATTTTGCATAAAATAATTAGGTCACGTTTGCGCAAAGAAAAATTGATTTCCCATGTTAAACTCCTGTTTCACTTTTCGATTTACACCCTGTACATGCAATCTGGCTTTAATATTACTTAGATTGTTAATAAAAAAATTCCTACTCTATTATTTAAATAAGAAGAAATAATTATAGGTAAATGTTAATTGAAGATAAGAAGATATTAATATTATGTTGTTTTGTTTGTTAATTAAGATACTAATTTTGTTTGATAAATGTCAAAGATTTGTTTTTTTACAAGCAAGTAATTTTAGAAACTGATTGATTACCAAAGGAAAGGTTGCTTTGCTTTACATTTCAAAATGTGTAAGACTGATTATAAAATAAAAATATGAATAAACAATCAAGGTAAGAAGAAGCCGGATAGTCGGCGCTCTTTGCCGAATAGTCGCCGAATAGTCGCCGACTACGATAGTGGCCGGATAGTCGGCTTTACCGACTAGTCGCCGACTAGTCGGCACATCTCTAATAAATATATTTGGTGGAGAAATTGACGTTTCGGACGTTGCTTAGGCGACGCGAAACAACACATTTCATTGCATGAGTACGAGAAAATATTGTGTTGTTTTGCGCCGCCTAAGAAACATCCGAAGCGTCAATTTCCCAGGTCTCCACTAGATAAGCGACCGGAAAATTTTGAAAAAAACACTCCTATTTCTAAAGCATTTCTTAAAGAAATATATTTATAATAAAAAAGTATAGTTTGTCAAACATTCTTTCGCTTAATAGTAATAAAAGAAAATGGTGGAATATTGAATGAAATTTAATTTTAAAATGATGAAGTTAGTGCTTGGTTTACAATATTGGTAACAATTTCTGCTTGGCGGGAGTAGGCAAGATAGAGCACTCGGGAAGTCGGTAAAACATAACCAACAAACGTAATGTAAATTGTAACAAAACAATAAGAAATTTAACTAGTTTATTAAGTTTAAATTTGCTATATACTACAAGTGAAATATTTGGTAAGTAATACATAGTTATTTAGATACCATGATTAACACTACATTAAAAAAAAAAACATCAAAATAATTGAAATTTAAATATAACAATATGTAATAAAGTTTTAATAAAGTATTTGTACGCAAATTACTAATTATTAGTTTTGTACCATTCGTACGAAAAATATTGTACAAACCACGTGCGTGAACTTGTTTCCTGGAATTGTTCTATAGCAACGCTCGCAAGCTCGCGACCACTCACCCTGGAACCAAGCGTTCACGCGCTTGGTATGTAAATAACTATTATTTAATCAAAATAACAATGTTATTATTTAAAAATCATCGATGATTTACTTTTTTCGATGCCACGCTGAATTAAAACTGTTATAAATAGACGTAAGTGAAGTTATAAATAGTAAATCTTGTTAGACTAAGTATTAAATACGCTATTGTATATATTTTTTTAATCATTTAAATTTTATTCATAAATTTTTATTTTAGTTAAATATTGTTTAAACTAACTGTTTGACAGTTTAATCTAGGAAAAGAGTGTAAGAATATTTTTTTGCATAAAAAATGTTGAGCTTTAATTTTGTAGTCTTGTAAAATTTGCGAATTATTCCAAAGTTAAATGCCTATTTTGACTGGACTATAATTCTTACTGAAGTTACAAAACACAATAAAACTATAGATTTTATCTTATTTGTGACATTGTTTACCTTTCCTTCAATTGCAATTTGAAATGATAACATTAATTTCTTATTTATAATAAGTTTTTTAAAATTTATTTTACATACTTTATGTGATCCATTGTAGTATAGATATAAGCGGTGATAGGGATGAGACAGTATTTAATTTTTAAACTTTTTATAACATATATACGTTTACTCGAAGCCGATGAAAATGAAATTATGTAAGTCACATACAACACTCATGTCTTACCGGGAGTTTTAACACAGGACCCTTGGGTTGTGAAGCAATAACGTTACCGCTCTCCACCTGGTTTGGCAATAATCAGTATTATTCAAGTTCTCTTCCCAAATCGTCACATATATACATATATCACATTGTTAACTGTTAATAATAATACGATAAGTATCTCGTAATGTTAATATTTTTGATTAAATATTTATACTAGTTATAGTTATAATAAAATTACTAAAAGTAGAGAATTTATTAAAAATCACAAAAATAATGTTTTGAGAGAAGAAAGTAAACTCGAGTAAAAATGAACAAATTTTAATATACGGCCGTACAGAGTGTATTTGACTAGCAAGTATGGCCGCACCGTAGTGCGGCCTTGAGTAAAATGAACAAGATATTCCTACACGATCGCACCGGGTCTTTTTTGGCGAATAAGCACCAAGCACGGCGGCCACATTGGAGTGCAGCCGTGTTGCGCCTGTGACTGTGAATGCACACTTTTTTAAATTATTGCATTGTGTACGTCACAAGGCGTGCGGCCGTACTTGTTCGCCATATAGTACAGCCAAATATCATTTTCATTCGAGACTTTATTTTTTGGTTTATATCACACATCCGGTACAGCCGTAGTGCAGTCCAATGGGGGAGTTTTCGATTTTTTTTTATATGTTAAAATATTTTTAAATTTAATGCGTTTTTACTTTTATATTTGTAAAATTATAAAAAATCCCAGGAAAAAATGTTAAACTTTTGCAATATTTTCATCCGGCCATTACAGCGTACATAACATCAACTATGTGCGAATTAGGTTTCGTCATACGTGTCCAAAACGTGTTTCTTAGAAAGAGACAGAAGTAAAGCACGGCCACATGTTTATGTTTACATTTGATACTTGACAATTTAATTTCTGTATTTATCGTATTTTCTAGGTTTTACGGTTACACATTTAAACTCAAATAATTTGCTTTTTGCGAAATGACATAAAATTTGAACATAGAACACATACGTTCATGTTTTCGGATAACTACGGCGAATTAAAGATGCCCCATACGTCATCGTATTGCGGGCGATTTAACTTACGATAAATTTAATATCGTTTGGACAAAAAATACGCTATATTTTATTACTATTATTGCATTAATAGTAATTAAAATGTGAATTGTCGATTCCAGATAAACTTCAATTGGTCAGGATCGTCGGATGTTGGAATAGTATCTAAATAAAAAAATCAACTCCTCATATGCATACGTTTCGGTGTTTATTACACCTTCATCAGTGCTGTGAATTGTAAAGTGTAATAGACGCCGAAACGTATGCATATGAGTTGATTTTATATTTTGATCCTATTCCAACATCCGACGATCCTGACCAATAATAGTAATATTGCATGTATAGTATTGCAGTAATTTGGAAAAATCATTACATTTCAACATGACTAAACTCCCCCTTTGCGTAGGGGAGACCAGTGTCAATTTTTACAAAATTTAAATTTTTATTTTTCACGAGTTGACGTTACATTTCGAAATTTTGAAATTAGCTATATGAGAACTTATCCACCTTAGTGAATAATATTTTCAATTTTAAACTTTTGAAAATGTGACAAATATAAAAGTATAAGGATTTTTAGTAAGGCATTACAAATGTTACAATTGCCACCTAAATGGTGTCAATAGTAACAGGGCCAGTGTTAATTGTAACAAATTTTAACAGTGATGTAATAAGATAAAATAACAGATAAAAGAAGAAATTATTGAAAAAAAAAACATTTATTTATTACCTCAGAAAATACAAAATTCAGATGATTCAACCAAAAGCAAACAAAATATATATTCTTCTGGTGATATGGACCATTTTGACCAATGTCTTTAGTCGCTAACGGAATTGCAGTTTAGGTAAACATAAAATAGGTCTTTCTTCGTACAATTTAAACGTGCCCGGTGTCCAGATTTTACATTTTCGACACTGCAACCAATCTCCTGTGCTCAAAAAATATGGGCCAATATATATCAGAGAGTTACCTCATCGGAGTCATCTGAAGAGTAATCTGCGACTGTTACTTTCGGAACTGTTTTTCTTTTCTTTGCTCTTCTTCTTTTATGTTTTCGATAGCAGTGGTTTTTTCTTGTAATTTTTATCATGATCAATACTGTACTTAATTATTAAACACGTTACAATAGACACTGTTGCGTGTGTTACAACTGACACCGCTTAATTTATAAAGATATATGCTTTTTTATATTTATTAGGTAATAATTAGAAATGTTTTAATGAAAAATAAAAGCAGATATAACTCACAAACTGATAATTAACTTGAAATATTTCCGAGCAGAGTACTTATAGTGTTTTAGAAACAATGTGTGTCACTTTCTGTATTTACTTTTTTGTCGATTTACAGACATTCGTCAGAAACAGACGCCGTATTTGCGCGTATGTACTTGCACTAAATACCAAAGAGCTATGCTCTTTCTGCTTCACTCTGCAAGCGCGTTTTAATCTACTTCGAAAAGATGGCCCTGATGACACTTGTTAGAATTGACACCGGTCTCCCCTACTAATAAAGCGTGCGACTGTGCTTATTCGCCAAACAAATCCAATATGGCCGTGTAGCGGCCGTACTGTACACGTAAAAAGGCGCAGTGCAACCGAGTATCAATTTTATTCGGGAAAACAAAAAAAAAATTGATGTTTCATTGATCGGTGTCAGAACAATCATCAGGTGTAGCCATATTTATGGACGGTACTGTATGTTAGTGGGAACCATCTTCAAGGGTTGTGTGACCTGGTGGTTCAACCCTGTGCTACATATAGTTCTGATATGAGACATCGACAAAGAGTAGCCAATATATAAATTGTTATTGTTGGTGTATACGTACTGCGGAAGTGACTACTAACCTCCTCGGAACCTACCTCGGCCTTCTTGGACTTGGGGTCGACGACCTGGAGCGTCTCGTCGGGCGGGAGCCGCCACGAGTTGCGGTCCGTGTGCACGTTGGCGTGCATCGCTCAGCGTCAGCACGGCCGCCAGCCGGCGTCCTGCCCCCGCAACCGCCGCCACTGTCCTACCACCTACCACACTCTAACGCCACCCTGAAACAGAACAAGACACTGTGTTAATATAATCAGCAGGAAACAAATTGTGTACAAGGTGTTATTTATGATATGGTGTAGCGTGGCTGAGAGAATATGTGACCGGTAGTAGGTCCGACGGCCCGGATGTGAATCCATCATCTTAATTTATTTATTTATCATTATTAAGAGCTGCAATATAAATTATGATGTTTCTGGTATCAATTAAATAGAATTAAATAATAATAATTAAATAGGTCATTTTGAAAAGGGTTCAAAATTAATAGAAGAAGCAACCGACCGAGGTAGCTTGGTGGTAGCGCACTAGCTCACGTGCCAGCGGTTCTGGATTCAAATCCTGGGCCTGGGTAATAGAAGTTTGTATGTCATTTTCATCATCTCATATTCATCAATGCAATTTGTAAAAATGTAATGTTACAAAAATATTACGATGTGACTCACCCCCATTATCAATAGGCTACTTGCGTGGTACGCTAAATACCTAAAGTAAAGTTGAAAACGTATGTAAAAATATAAATTTTATTTAAAAAAATATGTTTTTTTAATAAATTAAAAAAGAAGATTTTCTTTCATTATTTTGAACTGGAGAAAGGAATGCATAATTAAGAATGTAACCTGTAGACGGCGAGCGAGTACAATTTGCGTGGTTTCTGTTAATTTTATTACGTATTTCGATTTGTTAAGCAGGATTTTGAAGGATTTTAACTTAGCTTATACTCGTACAAGATTAAAAAGACGAACGAAAATATTAACCTCCAAACTATTATTCAAACGTCAAACAGATGATCTGTCATGTTTAAATTACCCGCACATACCGGTGCTATTGGACGTTTCGGTGTTATTGCTTTACGGCCATTCATTGGTTCGGCGTAATTATACGTCATACATAGCGGTAATTTAAATATTAAAATTTCATTAATTTTTTTCTGGCCAATTATTGAAAATTTGGCAAAAGAAAAAATATGGGTAACAAGATTTATTGTCTCTTCAAAAATATTAAATAAAAAAATGGCACGCAAGTAGCCCATTGTAATAACTATAAAATAAAGGAATTATTTTTATTATTATTATTATTATTATTATTATTATTATTATTAGTTTTATTATTATTATTATTATTATTATTATTATTATTATTATTATTATTATTAAAACGTTAAGTGCTAGGTGCCACCAACGCAGTCACATTTTTTTTTACTTAATGGCCACGTGACTCCCCGTGTTGTCACACGACATTGTACGATTTTTAGCCCTATAACACCACAGTAGAGCTATGTATCAATGCAAATTCAACGTTGTTACTTTGTGTGAGACCGTAGCAACATATCGCAGGACTTGGCCTGTGGATTCGTGGCTCCAATGTGGAGTTACACATTTATAGGTATATATTTTGCATACAAATTATTAGGCAAATTTTATGTTCACGACAGTTTACTTTTAATAAATTTGCAAAAAAATAACATTAATTGTTATAAGATAAAGAAAATAATAAAATTACAGTATGGAAAACAAAACAGAATATATATCCAATATATAGGTCACATGGCCTAAAAGTGATTAGGGCCGCGTGAGCCCAAAGTGTGGTTACTTAAAAAAATATGTGTTTTACTCCGCTGACAAGTAATTTGAAAAATTCTCAGAATATTATTTCACTGCAGACCATGCCGCATAATTTATATATGTATATATATATATATATATATATATATATATATATATATATATATATATATATATATATATATATATATATATATATATATATATATATATATATATATATATATATATATATAATTGGCTAGTGGGCCCAGTTATTGATATTCCATTGTGGCACTTAACGTGTAATAGAAGAAGCAAAAAACTGAAGTGTTCTATATTAAAAAAGAAAGTATTTTGCAGTAACTTCCATTGTTCAAAACGGCACTTTAGCTGCTGTGTATTAAATTTTTAAAGATAAAGTCTATTTACAAACATAAAACATGTATTTTTAATAAAACAAGAAAAATAAAATATATTTCAAGAAAGAGCAGTGCATAATTTTTCTTGACGTGCAATTTACGTCGAGGAAAAAGTAGCATTCTTTACTGAAGTGTGTACTGTTTCACCTGGAGTTGAAACATCAATCCAAATTTTTAAGATTTTTATTGTCGTTCAATTAATGAAATTAATAATCTTTGCTATTCACATCTTAATAGCATAGGCCCTTATTCTCACTTCTTGGAGTATTGCTGCTTCCGAAGTAGTGCTATTTCGATTTTTTAAATTTTATTTATAGACAAGAATAGGTTTCATATTTTTGTAATTGAAATCTATAATATTTCAAATAAGCGATGCTATTTACAATTTAATTTATTTTTATTTCTCTAATTTTTAACATTAAAGTTGACATTTGACAGCTGAAGTAGTGATTTTTCGGAAGTAGCGCTACTTCAAAGAGGTGAGAATAGTTGAATTTTTTCAAATATCATTTAACATATTTTGAGTTCTACTCCTCTTTTTTTCTAAAATGGAATACCAAGAATGCACGAAGAAATTGTTGATGCAGCTTCTGTAACTGTTCTAAACTTATCAACTGTAACACGAGGGGGTCTTCTACGAAAAAGATGACTGCTACTACTGCTTCTTACTGTTTACTCCGCGATGACACACTAACTGACTGACTGCTGCTAAAGGACTTCGTAAGAAGGAAGATCACGCATACACTTACACTTTAACTTTATGAACACTACGGACATGGACACTACTTGGGATTTACTAACTAAATTTTATTTACATGATTATTATAACTTATTATTAAGTATGGATTAAATTAAACATAACTAACACAACTAAGCAGATACTAAACTGTTACATTCCGTAACACAGCGGGCGGGCGTCGCCCCAAAACTAAAATACACTACATGTCTCGTCAAAACAAAACACGTCTTCACGACTCGACGAATTAATCTCGACTCTTCTACATGTTTACTCTCCACGAGTATCTAAATTCAACTCTTACATGTTAACTCTCCCGAGTATCTAATCCGACTACCTTTAAAAACAAAATGCTATTTTCAGGACAGGAGTATCTTAGGGGTACGGGGTGCATAGGCTAGAGCTCTAAAAGTCACGCACGTATGCACAATAATTTCTAAACTTAATGATCAACAAATAAACGTCGTGACTATCATAATATGATAAGAATTTCTAAACTGAATTTTGACATTTATAACTTAAACAGATAAACAGAGTTAAAATATGATTATCGAAACTATAACTTAGAAGAGTTTATAAAAAGTTATTTATCTGTTATTGCGCTTACCCTCGTTTTATTACACAACGATATCTAGATATAGACAGTTGAACGTTGTATCTTCTACCCTGTATTAAACAATAGGACTGTCAAAATAGTTATTTAACTATCAAGTGTGTTAATAAGGGCGATTAATGATTGAGACATTAATCGCCAATTAACACACGTGTTAGTTACAATATTTTTCCGTTGACCGTATCTTTCTGAATTGGAAAATATAATTTAATTCCATGACAAAATTTTTTAGGTTACAATGGTACGTGGTAGCTAAGGTTACCCACTAAAAAAATTTATTAATACAAATTATACATTAATAGGGGTCATTAATGAATGATGTTTATACACTAGCATTAATAAACGGTCAACGGAAATAATATATTATACGCCCTAGGGTTTATTTTTCATATATTTACTTCCTATACGCAAGCTG
Source organism: Harpalus rubripes (assembly GCA_963082715.1). Lineage (NCBI taxonomy): Eukaryota > Metazoa > Arthropoda > Insecta > Coleoptera > Carabidae > Harpalus > Harpalus rubripes. The sequence goes on from OY720454.1 coordinate 40,006,676, forward strand.
TTTTACTTTCATATATCGCGAGTTTGACATACGAGTAGACATCGATTTTTACTCCCGGTGATGACAAAAATATGTTGCACTGGTAAATGTTTTGAAAATACTTCACAAATAAATCTAACTAAGAAACTATAAATGAAGAAAATTATATTTTTCTACAAACACTATTAAAAATGGAATTTTTAACACGGCATATTTCAATTAAAAATGCGATATTTTAATTCTAGTGTTAAAAGTAAATTACCTTGGTAATGACGAATGGAACAACAAATCGACATTTTTGACGTATGTCAAAAAAAATTACAAACACAAATTTAAATGAAATAAATGTGTTTGTAGAAAAAATAGTGTATGATATAGGTACGTTTTAAAAGTGATTTTATTTTGTTCGAAGTTTTGGATCACTTCGCGTCGTGTTCCAAACTTCCTTCTCACAAAATAAAATGTTACTTTTAACACTTATATCATAAATAACTATTTTCTACAAATCTACTATGACACCAGTGTTAAAAAGTGGCAGACCATTGTTACTTTTAACACTAGTGTCAAAAGCGAATTAGTCGTGTTCCAAACTTCCTTCTCACAAATAAAATGTCACTTTTAACACTTATATCATAAATAACTATTCTTTGGGATAATTTAATAAATTATATCTGTAAAAAATGTTTAATTATTATAAAATGATATAAATGGCGAAAAAAATTATATTTGATGGTAAATTTCCAAAAACTTAGAGCTTTATGAGAGCTAAAGTATTCTTTCCACTTTAGTACAGATTAGGAATACCAGTTTTCATAATTTACTAATTGGTGAAATTTGAGCTATAGTATAGGAATCATGCACGTACAGCCGTACCCACACACATCATCGTGAAAATGTTAAAATCGGTCATCATACTCCTGTCTTATTTGTACAATGTATCTATAATGTTTTAGTATGTACATAATATAAACAAAATATAAATCCTCAATGAAACAAAGAGAACAGCATGTGCGTGTGTGTACAACTCATCATTGCAATTAACATTTAAAATATGTGTGTGCAAAAACAATTAATTTCAATGCAGATGATAAATACGCAAACACAACATTTCAGAGGTCGCATTAACGTTGGAAAAATAAAGGCGTCGGGGAGGCATATCCGGGCGCGTTTATCCGGTTAACTCTGGGTTTGTATTCCCGGCACGTTTCTCCGGAACTACTGCACACAGATGCGAAATAAAGCACTTTGCCTGGACGCAGTAGTCGGCGCGTCGACCTATTAATAGAGGAACTCGCGAGGGCCAGCAGGCTTAAATAATGTACGCTCTAAAATCAACACATTTACGAAATAAAATTATTTTTTGCGCTACTTATATATTTTATAAATAGTTACTAAACATTTAAGTTTATTATAATTCCACTTACATTTTTCTTTACACAACGAACAAATAAGGTAGAGAATTCAAGATAAATGTTAGGGACTAAATGACTAAATAAATGATAAACGTCAACAGTGTTGTTATGGTTATATTTGAATTTTTTTTATAAAAGGCCGTATTTTATAAATATATTCCTACATCTGTCGCGTGCCCTTACTGAAACACTTTCGATCGGGTGTGGTCTGTGGAGACCAAAATAAAATATCCTCTGAAGGGCACCAACATATCTTCCAGTGCTAATTTCGCTTAAATATGTTTTCTACGAACCTGTTTTCATATAATGCTTGCCTAATACAAGACTAATTCCAAACACATTTTTCTTGTGTCAGTTAAAATTGGAAAAAATCTTACAATTTCCCGCATATTTTCCAAAATTTGAAAACAACGCCTAAATAAATGAAAATATACAAATTATTATAAAACAATATAAAAACTAAAAACTAAAATTCTACGCATATATATATATATATATATATATATATATATATATATATATATATATATATATATATATATATATATATATATATATACAGGGTATAAGAAATTAATTGGGTTACCATTGGGATCTCAGAAACTATAAGAGCTACGAGGTCGGTTAAATGGGCAATGTTATGCAGTTTTGAGTGCTCATTCAAATCCTGCTGAGAAAAATTTAAAATTTCGAACAGTTTAAAAGTTATTAAAAAAAAATATTGAAAAATAGCGATTTTAGATAATGTCAACTCCGTAATTATAAAAGATATAAAATTATATTTCATATAAAAGTTACATGATTTGATGAGACAAACTTAAAAATGATGTCAGAATAAAATTTAAGATGGCGGTTTCCAAGATATGCGAGTATTATACTGTTACACGTTTGATCGGGTGGGGTCTGTTAGGACAAAATGACATGCGGCAACTATTTGTAATGGGGTCCGGTATTAAAAAAAAAGTATATATATTTTGTCATATTATGAAAATATGACTAATTTTAAATGATTTTGTACCAAAATGTTTTTAAAATATTATACTATTCATTCATAATTTTAATAAAAACGATTGGCACTATAACGATAATGTCAACTCCGTAATTATAAAAGATATAAAAATATGTTTCATATAACAGTTTCATGACTTGATGAAACAAACTTAAAAATGATGTCAGAATAAAATTTAAGATGGCGGTTTCCAAGATATGCGACTATATATATATATATATATATATATATATATATATATATATATATATATATATATATATATATATATATATATTGTTAAACGTTTGATCGGGTGGGGTCTATCAGGACAAGATGACTTGTGGCAACTATTTGAAATTTTGAAAAACTTTTTTGTATAGGTAAAACAGTTGCTATTCAGATACTTGAAAGGTAATGTGAAATTTTGAAAGAAATAATAAACAAATTTTATAAAAATTTCAAATTGCCGTGGACTCACAGACTACACCCGACAGACGGAGGGATATATAGACATCTTAACATCCTCGAATTTTACCGCATATTTGTTACTAGGTCTCGACTTCCCGCCCCGACCTGTTAAAACTTCGTCGAATGTTAAGACATAATTACAATCCTTGTAGCTTAAATAACTATTTCTAAAATCATCATCAAAATATTTAAATGGGCCATTAGCATATGATTTTATAAAGCCGAATAAGATTAAAAAATAAGTATAGATGATGTACAGGATGCGGTAGAGTATACTCCCTAGTTTTACTATGGCATCGTGAGTAAAGTAGTGATCTTAAAAGGGTAGGGGTGGTGTCTATGGAGGCAGGTTGATGAGAAGTTTCTGTAAAAAAAAATCAATTGTACACATAATGTGTACGAACGAACAACGCGCTTTTGCTGTGGAAGGCTATATCCGCGAAAACAGGTCCAGCGCGCGTTCAGTACTCAGTTCCAAATACCCCCTCACCAAGCAGTTGTGGCCCGAAAATCTATTACGTTGTTGGTAAAAAAAACTTTAGGGAAATAGGACCTATTGTCAGGAAAGGACATGGACAACCATGGACTGCACCAACACCCGAAAACATCGACGAAGGGAAATCGGGCAGTTACCATCAATTCTGAGCGTGTGTGAGCCGGCTCCATAATTTTTATGCCCCAGTTCTTGAAGAGCTTGGCCTGGAGAATGTCTGGTTTCGGTAGAATGGAGGAACGGCGTAGATAGCGCAAGCATCGCTTTTCCTGGGAGGCGATATTCCTTGGCCCGTGTACTCGCCAGATTTAACACCGTGCGACTTTTTTCTATGGCGTATTCTTAAAGCCGATGAAATGCTCAAAAGAGTTATGCGAAATTTTTTAAGTCGCTTGGAACAGTGTTTGGAGAATGACTGGCACCACTTGGCAGATATTATTTTCAAAATCACGATATAAAAAACTTCCCATGTTGTAAGTTCAGGAAATTATTTATTTATTTTTTAATTCACCTTCAAAACTAGGGAAGTTTCTCTTCCGCACAATGTAGATAAGAGAAATGTATTAATAATTATAATACGATTTTAATGGGGTGACATGGGCGCAGAGCCGGACGATGGTTTCGAAACACTTCGAATTATGCGCCCTAATTTTTTCATGTAATTTTTTTTTACAAGGATTAGAACTTCAAAAACCCCTCCTCTGGCTATGCACATACGAGTACTTCAGACCAATAATAGTATTTGGATTCAAAGTTTCTAACCCAGTTTTAAACAAATAGTTGTGTACCTCAACGGGCGTCATTGACTATGGAAGATGCGGACTAACATCAATAACCCCATCTTTTAAATGAACTACGCTTTATATCGGAGTGTTCTCCATCGGTTATCAGAATCTATAAATCGCTGCAAACATTTTTCTGTAGAGCCTGCATTTTTAAATTTTATTTCATACTTGTAAAGTAATTGTTTTTCATCAGCTATCAGTTTAAAACGATTTTCCATTTCATCCAGTACAACATTCACAAAAAATTTCTCAAATAGCTTTTCGGCGTCTAAAATTGGTTGGCAACGAGCCGTATAACGGCACTCGCCTCGCCTCTCTGCCTCATGCCACCGTCCGCGTATGCCTGAGTATGGTATGACTAGCGAATGAAAGTTGACGTTTAAATTATTTTATAGATGTGGTTTCTTTTGAAACCCTAGAGAAGAATAGAATTGTACGAAATATTCATGTATAAAATTTTTGCATGAACCCATTTAAATACTGGACTAGGAAAGCACAGAAATACATTACTGTCTGGCTGAAAATAAATGGCCGACTAGGGTAACTGAATATCAAAACAGGGATGCACATGATACAAATACCTATGTCATATGTCATCATCATTACTGATATCTGCGTACAAAGCAGATTTACACACCCAGCAAGGCATAATACCTACGCTGTGATGATTTATTTATTTTTACGATTTTAAGAAAAGAAAACGGCGAACATGCATTTACAGTGGTGATCAACAATTTAATTTCAGAAAAAACAACTATGCACCTCGACATTTCTGTGGCAAGAACAAGAACTTTATTGCTTTGGTAAATAAATAACTGTTCTATTATTTATTATGTACGCTTTCATTATAATATAATTTATAATTTATATAATTATTACCGACAGCATACATCAGGGAAAAAGAGATAAATTATATATTCGTACATTAACAATCCAATTGTGTGTGTTACTTCCATTTGATTTATTTTTATATTATTTGATTCTATGCGAATATTATTACAGATACAGATCATTTTCAATAGACTCCTAGATAGGTACAACAGTGTGGATTATTATTGAAATTAAAGAAATAGACCGTAGGTTCCTTTATATTTCTGACATCAGTCAAACGTCATTTTATTACATAGGACGTTTCGGACAATATTTGTCC
>OY720454.1:40016953-40209453 GCA_963082715.1 Harpalus rubripes
TGTTATTATTAATAAATTAGCCCCTTATTCTTGATCATTTCTTATATACGAGTATATAACATTTTTTTCTAAAGTCATTAGTTCGCCTAAAAAAGCGCTGGTTGTTTTAAAGGAAACAGCCTGTATATATACATATATATTAACTTTGTTAAATTTCGGAAATATATATATATATATTTTCGTACGCCACTGGATAGACAATGAAAATATCTTTTTTATTTGAAACATTTTTCTCGGTTACTAATAGTTAAGGACTAATTTAAAATTGAAAAAATCGATCAAATTTAGTTTTTCCTTATTATCTTGAGCCCTATGAGAAATTTTGGAAAGACAGAAAGCACATCTGAGATGTCCCCCTATAGTTGCAAGTTCCATTTAACCGACATTACATCTCTTATAGTTCTCGAGAACCCAATGACTCCAGCTCTAAATGGGACAGACTGTATATCTTTTGAATAAAATATTCAGTTTTTGTACGTTTAATGTTTGTACATTAGAATAGAATATTCAGTTTTGGTAAGTTTAATGTTTGTACATTAAAGTTATTGAAAGAATTTTCTAGAAATATTTCACCATTTAGTAGATTTTATAATTTGTTAATTTCTTTACTTCAAATTGTAAACCGGCCGAACTATAAGCCTGGGCTTGTGTAGTCGTGTGCACATCAAAAGAAAAAAGAAACTAAAAGATATTTAGCGAATTCTAATTGATATTTGTCAATAAATACCAGCATAATTATTAGCAGGGAGTTTATAAAAAGTTAAACATTATTCGCTATTCATCGCTTGGCGAAAAGTTTGTTTCAATATTCCTAATTATATCCGTTCATGTAATGATTCAATTTTGTTACAAGTTTGGAATGTGTATCAGAAATTTTAGTTGCGGATAACTTTGAAATATTCCACAAACTTCAAATGATATTATAATTTATTAACGGAATTTCGCTCAAACTTTTTTCATCTTTTTCTTTTAACTTTTATAAAAAATTAATTCAATATTGCAGAACTATTGACAATAAAATGTGAAACCACTGAAAAGTTTAAAGGAGAAAAGTTAAAGAGCGATTTGCCAATTGCTTACTCAGGTGGATTCACGATAAATAGAGAGAAATAATTTTGAAGTCAAGAAGTGCGCACAAGTTTCACAAAACAATTTAAATATTCTATCTAGTTCTCAAAGTACTCGTACTCTAGATTTATCGTACTAAACAAGTGTTACTTTGAATTAAATATGACGTTTACTAAGAATACATCATTATTCCAGACATAAACAACTTTCAAACTTCTACGAAACTATTTTCTTTGAAATAAAAGTTGTGCAGATGGGGGGAAAAGTAATCCCTTAATTATTTGCACTGCAGAAGCGAATATTATCTCCAGAAAATCCGTACTAATTTGACATTATGAACTTTGAACCGAGAACTGATCTTGATCTTCAAGATATTGCCTAAAAACAAAGACGTAACTCGCGGGATTCTCATTTTGAGAAGAGACAGCAGATGGTTTTCATAGCCAACTTGCCCTTATTAGTTTTATAACTGAATTATGAAAAGCCGGAAATATTTTCTCCAAAAAAAGCGTAATTTTTGCAAAATTAATTTATTATTTCTTTGGTTAATATTTGATTATCTTTTTTAAATAAATTACTGAACATGTTGTTAAGGTATTCAACACAACAATTATTATATGAACGGACCGTGAGGTGACGTTGATTAACAATCTAAAACGGTACTAACTTATCATCGTTATTAAATTTTTTGTTCTTTTAGGGCCACTTTTACATTCATTAGATAAACCTCGTATAATGCTATATCAGGTATAAAATTGGAAATTGCATTTACAAACCTTGGATATAATAAACACCAGTATTTCTTATCCCATGGAAATCGGTCGTATAAACCTTTGATAACTTTATCCCTTGTTCTTATGGATACCACGTAAACATAAACGATATTTTGTTATTCATACGTTTGACAGATGTCAATCAAGTATTTCATCATCACTGTCAGAATCAAAAATAACATTTTTATTATCTAACATCAGTAACATCGTGAAAAATGCAAATTAGAAGGCAGAAATAATAATAATATTGAAGAAAAATAGTCTAACAAGAAGATAATTTTATTGTGCCAATACCAACCTAAAGTGATTTAACGTAATTCCTGGTATAACTATCTGACAGTCTTGTTGATCGAAGGTATAATTGCTAGGATAAAGTTATACCTCCGGTAGCTATACCATAGTTTATACATCAATTGTAAAAGTGGGCCTACGTAGCACACTCGTTATCTCTATTGTAATGAACGAGTTCGTTTATATTTCTTTTTTAATGTGTTTCGCATTAATATATTTTTCGTTTGTTGCAGGTTAGTATGAAAAATCTTGTTTCTTATTTTTGGCAAGAACACACAATCACTAATACTAATATATGTTTTTCTATTACTAACTTCGTAATTGTGCTAGTAACTATATTTTGTTTATTTAGTTACTATTATTTAGCATCAACAATAAACTTATTGTAATATTGTAAATAATGAAAAGTTGTTTATTAAAAATAATATATTTGTTATTCCTAAAGCTGGTTTATGGCAGTGGCGATGCGTGAAAAAAGAATCAGGTGATGCCAAATATTAAAAAAAAAAACTTTTTCGGTTCAAGTACAACCATTTTTGAACGCTACCTATATAATCCACACAGAATTAGATATTACCTATACCTATTGTAAATATACGAAAATAAGAATATAGTATTCATTTACACATTAAATCAATCCGACGTTCTTTCATATTAGCAATTCTGTTGAAGAGCGAAAGACTATTAGGCTGACGGCTAACGAAACACGAACCGCAGGCTAGACGCTATACAGTGCAGCGTGCTAGACTGCCAGCGTGCAGCCCAACCGTACTGAGTTGTCCCCACCACTCAACCGAGGCCGTGAAATTCTCAGCCTCACGTATACTATATTATTATATTATAATTATTTCGATGATTTTATTTTGCTATTTTACGCTTGTAAGATATATTTATATTAATATAATTCAAAAGAACTATTAATGAAAATATGAGTTGCAAAATTAATTATAGTAATTATTTATTTATTTAACTTTTTTTAAAAAATATATCAGTTCAGTTAAATTATTCCCATTGTTGTAAATAGTAACAATACAATTAAAATAATTAATTATAAAATAATAGTTTTAAATTTATGAAAACATAAAAAATAACAACAGTGACAATAAATAGTAATTACTAAATCTTTTTTACAAAAACTAATTGAAAATAATATAAATATAATTGTTTGTAGCAAGAATTTTGTGCTGCATCGCTTGCCGTGCCATCTGCTCGAAACGACAGAGGCCAAATCACCGCTAGGCTCACGGCAGTAGTGTAGGGCGGAGATAGAGAAAATCGTTACGTCTCACTCGCACTTACATATTCCCCATGAAGACAGCACAATTTGGCCTCTTTGTGTAAATTCGCGTGAAAATAACGCTATTTGAATGGTTATTCGGCATATTATAGTAACAATAATTGTTTGTGAGTTCATATACTTATTATAGATTTATATTACTTCAATACATTTTAATAATAATAATATATATATATATATATATATATATATATATATATATATATATATATATATATATATATATATATATATATATATATATATATATATAATTTTACAATATAATGAATTTAAGAAGCGAAACACGTGTCTACAGCTGCTTTATTCACATGGCTGATTTACCCGATATCTTCTTGTTAATTAAGAAGTGAGGCCTGCCTCATCTGACGCACCGCCACTGGTTTAGGTAAGTTTTAACCTTAAGAATTTACCTTAGCATATTAGTATTATGACTTAGCAGTGGTGGTTTCTCCATTAGGTCATTTGGTCAGTGACCTCCCAAATTTATCAAAGAAAAGAAGTAGCGAAAGAATAAAAATAAAAAAATATCTTGAATGTAATTATTTTTAATAAAGTCAATTCATCGTATCGTTAACGTTGCTTGCACACGACACCACTGTGTTGAAAGCAAGACAACGAATGGCGCGTGTCCGTTGCTTGGGTCTTTGGTCACATCAAAATTGTGTTCACGTGGTGTTTTATGGTGCATATGAAAGCCCATGCGTCAGACAAAGACAAACGCATTGTAAATTTGCTTGCGTTGAAGAAGACAAACACCACCCGATACGATTACATCTGGTCAATAACCAAGGCATCAGTCTAGTAACCGCGGTGGATACGCTAGATATAGAAAAGACATTTATTAAAAAAATATCTCAAATATCAATGATCTGGTGATAATTAATTTTGTAAAGTCTAAGGAAAGAAAAATAGACTTAACGTTTAAAACTATCTAAATAACTTTTACATATTAATAAACTTATATTACTAATTAAATTACAACGTAACCCACCAAATCTTCAACCCACGAGCCGCCACTGTAACCACAGACCGTGACTTAGAATTGATAATTCGAATATAGACAGATGTGTGCTACAATGTAATATGTAGCTGCATCCTTAACCTTAGCATAACGCCGTTATGGCAATTTCTCAATTTATAATGCATAATGCTACGAGTAGTGCCGACCAATCATAGAGTATATGTTCGTGTACGATTCCGGCGATATTCACGACTGCCAATATGATATTTGACGTTTGTTATTTTCTAAAAGTTCTGTCACACTGTTTCTAGTCTTGACTAAAAATAAGTGGCATTGATAAAGATGTCCAATTAATACAGTTAGTTGAATAATTTATTGTAAAAAAGACGTGTCGCTGTTAGGAACAATGATGAATACCGGCCTGCACTTATTGGTTTACCCTGACTCTATAAGAAGTATATGTACCGGACAACGTAATGTAACGTTTAATGCTAATGATAAGATAAATTCATAAGTTTACTGCTTACGTACACAATCCAGCATTTTATATTTTTTCTCAAATTACGGTAATTACAAGTGCGTTTTAAACTAGTTTCTAAGAAACTGATGTAGATGTGATATATTACAATCGCACGAAAGTGATATTACCTTACGCTAAATGTTTATAATAATAATGTTCTATTTTATTAAAATAAACTATTCATTTCGTAATTACGTATAAATTCTGTAGTTGCTTTTTATTGATTTTTCCATAATTATCAGGTGTACCCATATTTTTGAAGTATAATCAAAAAGTTCATAGACATAAAAATACTAAAGCAAATGGGACTAACACTAAGAATACACAAATGTAAAAGTTACGAGGATAAGCGATATAATTCTTATATTCTTGATAATGGAGAATTTTTATTTTGAATTTCATGCGGTTTTTTATTTTTTGATAAAACAATTGGCAAACTAGTGAATTTACACACGATGTGTAATTTGTTTATGACGGTCACACTCCAAAGTAATCAACAGTTTTATCAAAAACTTTATTGCATTGTAAATTCGATAAAACATATTTTATGGTTTTTGTATATTGCTATTGAATGTTGCCAACTTCCTATAATTTTTTTTAATGCAATATCGTAGACTGTGAAACCATCTATGTAACGAAAAATTTTTTAAATTTTAGTGACTTTATTTTTACGGCTGGTATTTCGTAGTAAACTGTACTGCAACGATATTAAAATTTCCTCGTTTTATTGTAAAAACTAAAATAGTGAAAAGAAAAAACCAATGGGGCATTCTACTGTATTTTTTCTGGTAATATATAAAAAAACTAGAATATTGCTTACAAACGTAAGCGAGATATTAATATCTCAAATTATCTGTGACGTCACTAGTCCGAATTGGATATGCTTCTCAAACAGTTAATTCTACGGGTATCTGTAATGTCTGCAATATAGACATAGGTACATTTTCATTTATTTTTATTAAAACTTCTTACTCATATCAAATTAATTAGTATTGAATAAAGAAAAAGGTTTAAACTAAATAAAATACTTATTTAAAATAAATATTATTTCGATCTATTTCATGAAACATTTTGAGAATGTTGTTAGATGGCGGTAATGTTGCTATTGTTCTACATTTGAATTCAAACTAAAACAACGAAAAGTAGGTCTAGTTCGTCCGAAATAATCGGAAGTTTTACGATAATAATGATTCGGGCCAGTGACATTGCGTTTACAATATTTAAACATTTTTAATACAATAAAATAATATTTCATAATTTTCTTTTTACTAAAACTATTATTTTAAAGTATATCTTTTATTTATTAACACTGGGAACTGTTTTTCAACAGCGACTTTCTGTAATTTAGTTACCGTAGTATACTTAAGTATAAATATCGAAAAAGGATTTGTGAAAAAACCATGGGCCTCGCTAGGAGTGGAACCCAGAACCTTCCAATATCAAGTTTTAATTATTGAAGTTTATTATTTCTTTGCAATGGTAATGGTAACTCCATTATCGATAATAATAAAAGCTTATTTGTACAGAAATCAAGCAACGACTTTTACGAAAATGCGTAAAAATTCAGATCTTAAAGACTTCTAGAGATTGTGTACCCTCCATTTATGTATTTCGATTTCGTTTTCTTTTTTGTAAAAAAGCGAGCCGTGAAATTAGTTATAATATTCGTGCAAAATATTCACAGAATGTCTGATGCGCAGCGTTCTAATCCGATTAAGACGCAATCTCTTTCAGTGCATTACTAACTTTTCCAAACTTCACTTAATTTTCGACGCAGAAGCAAAAAAAGTTAGAGCTGTAAGGAGCCTCATTTACACTATGCTCATTTAAAAATGATTCCAATGAAACGGATACTTTTTCACAGCGAGAGATTTTTTTCATTTGAGATTTATTTTTGAAGGCAAATAACCACCCACGGAGAAACTGCAATTGAAGCGAAGCGAGACATTTAGTGGTGATACTGATTTATACGTTACAATTTTATTTTGTCTTTTTGAACTTTTAACAGCAGTGATGTACCTAAACACATTTAAATTACTAACTTATGATTCATATAATTATAATGTAATGTAATTTTTTTAATTTCTCACATTTCCCAAGGGATACGTATTTAATGTATCATTTATACACATCTCTCAAAAGTCATTGCTCTCCTGTGTTTTCATATGAGGGAGGGTCAAAAAATTCACAGAATAATAATAATTTTTTTTTTTGAAGTGTGTCCTTTTTACCTCTCGCTATCCTAAGGGAGGTATAGGGATCGTGCTAAAACTCGCAAATCGAGATTTTGGTAAATGACCACGTTTTAAGGTCACTGAAATCTTATTTTAACATTTTCACGATGACTGTGTGTATGTGTGTTTGTATGTATGTGTGCATCCTCCGCCCTAACTCAAATACTGTCATTCGGAAATTTTGAAACCTTGTATTTCTACCTTATTCTAATATGGAAAGAAACCATTAAATTTTGGTGTAAATGAGATAACCGGAAATGATACATTACTTGAAGCTCAAAATAGTTTTTCTTCGAAAAATATCTTTAACACTTTCGCGCACAAAAACTGCATTTGCAGTCATTTAGACTACAATGTGTTGGGACAGGTCTGCATTTGCAGTCATTAGCAAAAGCCACAGATATGCACATGGCTGCATATGCAGACAAATTTTCTATTTAAAATAATGTTGCTAGCTAGTCTGTGTCCCTACAAATCGCATAGCCCCTAACAAATATATACATAGAGGTCAAATTAAACCCCCCTCCATTTCATGTTATAATGAATGGAATCCCAGACGCACGACTGCTTTTGCAGACATATTTACATGCAAGTTAGTAGGACTTGGAGAATAGTGTGCATGCTATTTCCCTTTACTTTATTTCTAAAGAAAATACTTTAAAATATTCATTTTGTTATTTATAGAAGTTAATTAATTATTTAATAATTATTTTCGATAAAATAATTAACGCAATAATTGTATTAGAATGGACAAAATTGTAGAACGTTTATTGAGATTGATCAATGAAGTGTCCACCCTATCTAAATGTACGGATACTGATAGCGATCCTTTTGATAGTGACGACAGTATTGTGGACCCAAATTTTGAAGCCATATCTAACAGTTCTAGCTCGGAAAAAAATGTGGAAGACAGTGATGAGGGTGTGGAAAATAATATGTCATATGATGATGATGATGATTAGTGGACAAAGGCGGTAGTAGTTATTCCGATTTTATATTTGATGATACATTATAATAAAATATTTATATTCAAATTTCAACAGTTTATTTGCCCCCAATATATTATTTTATAGGTAAACTATTGAATCCAAATGAAGGGACAAGTCTGCTTTTGCAGACATTTTGATTTGTAGGGACATGACTGCATATGCAGACATGCCATTTTGGCAAAAATAGGGTAATTATTTAAAAAATGTGATCACTATTTATATATGTAATGCAAATTGAGTCAAATAACGTTATAAAAAAATAGTGTGTTTCTGAATGGCATTTCAAAAAAAGCTGTGTCCGCGAAAGTGTTAAATGATATTTTTTAGAGATTTATGTTATTATAAAAATTAAAGATTATTAAATTTCCTACAGGTTTGTATTAATACTTTTCCCACATATATTATGGATTTTAATTTAAATCCCGAAGCCTACGCTTTAAACAAACACAACTCCTTGGTTACACCTCAAAAGTATGTAACTGACAGGTAAATGTCACTGTCAAAGAACTAATCATTTCAAATTAATAATAGCACGGTGTATGAATATAGAAGGTGTGACAACTCATCAATTTTTGTTGACAGATTGATGTCGGCGATCAGTAGGCCGAGATTCTAACCTTACATTTAGCACCTCTATAAAATGCGCTCTACCATATACCATTCTAGAACTAACATGACAAATAAAATGACAATGACAATCTAAATGTCACAAATATGATTAAGATATTTCGCTTGTAATTTTAAATGGGGTCGCGTAGCTGTGTGTGTGTGTGATGTGTTTCGGACGGACAGATTTCGATTCCGACAGACACCAAACTTGAAATTTGAAAAAAAAAAATCAAATAGCACAAAAGAGACCCCCATGGCAGCTTTGAGAGCCCGTGAGGTAACGCTTAGTAAACGTTTTCAACTACAATTAGACATATATCGTCATTACCGAAACCTGAAAATTAAAGGAGATTGGTGCGGCCAGAAATGGGTAATAAGCCATGATGTTTTCATTGAATTATTTAAAATACGTACATCCCCAGATTCTCGTTCTTGTACAATATCTTAATTTTTGAAATGCTTTTGGCAAATACCATCTTTAGTACCAAAGATTTTATTATCTGGAGAGGGTAAAACTTTCCTCCGGGCATTCACAATGTTTTGCGAAGGGGTAAATCGGAAATGTTTCTTTATTGTTTGTTATTGCTGATCTATAATCTTCAACAAAACAGTATTTTCGATATTTGTACATTTTATCGAATATTTACATAATATTAATTAATGTATGTCAATTTCAATTTAAATTGTCGGGAACATTTCTAACCTTATACACGCTGAGACATCTGGCGGAAGCCAACTTCGTAAACACGGATATTTTTCATGAGTTGATCCACTTTGTATATTTATACACCGTGATAATAGTAACGTTAAAAAAAAGTAAATAGAACAATAGCTATATGGAAAGAAATTCAATACAGTTTCCAGCATAAGTATGTATTTAAATTGGCCACATCAGATTTTTAAAATGTCATGTATATCAAATATTTATATATTTGAATCAATAATCTTCTAGATATCGCAGAAAAAAGAAATCAGTGTTTAGAAAAACTTTAAATATGGAGAAAATTGAATTTCTGGTGATCGGGAGTGATTAAGTTCAGCACAAGACAAGAAAAATCCCCTCAGATCATTTTTGAAGAAATAGCAGTAGTTTGCGGATACTTTTGCCCTTGGAAAACTATGATTTATAAGAAGAACCTTTATAATCTTTTTAAATAAGGAAGAGAGTTTACTGAAGTCAATTTCTGTCCCAGGCCACTTTGTCAAAAACTATCAAAAAAGTTAAAAATCTTATAGTGCAAGATGACCGACTGAAGAAAAAGCAGTTTGCAGAATTGGTTGGAGTATCATCTACAACTATATTGAATATCTTTCATCAAGAATTACGGAATGCCAAAGTGAGTACAAGTTGGGTGCGAGGAATGCTTACGCCGCTTCAAAGCGTGTGAAATGTTCTCCATTCTGTCACTAGGGACGAAACTTGAGTTCATCGTTATAAGCCTGGTTCGAAGCAATAGTCCATGCAGTAGCGCAAAAAGGCACACCAGCTCCTAAGACGTGGTACCGCAATCTGCTGATAAAATCATGGCTACTGTTTTTTGGGATACAGAGGGTATTTTGCTAATAGATTACAAAGATAAGGATGTTTCAATAACTGGACAATATTATGCTGATCTGCTAAAACAATTACAAGAAGCCATAAAGGCAAAAATAAAAAGAAAATCGACCGAAGGTGCTCTTTACGGCCAAAACTTTAAACCACCCTTCCTTCAGTTCAGATCTGGTTCGGTAAAACTACTATTAATTCTTAAACACAAAAAAGTTTCGGGAGAAGATATTTAAGGACGATGAAAAGTTGAAAGCTAAAATTTCAGACTATTTTGAATCAAAATTCAAAAGAATTTCTTTCTAAGGAATAAATAAATTTTTGGAATGAAATGAAAAATATATCAGAGAAGAATATAATGAAAAGAAAAATTAATTACTTTCTTAAATTTACACATCTTCCTTTTTATTCCACGAATTTTTACCTTCCCTCCTATGTGGGCAAGAACAGGGCGCATTTTTTATTCCGCAGATATGTATCCCTGCAATATTAACTTGCATGCAGATAATCGTTTTTTGTTACATAGATGCATCTGCTGTGCAGCTGGACATTCAACATTATCCATTTTTCGTTTATAAACAGTATCATAGATCAGAAAAATTTCAATAAATTTGTCAGCTGAGCTGGTACAGCAAATGATAACGGTAAAGAAGTATATGATAAAATTGAATTAAACTTGTTCTTTTTGCACACATCACAACTCTCTTCAGCTCAGTTATAATTGGGTCAAAAAGAATACAGCTAATATATACATACCTGTACTCGTATATCCTTTAGTTTGACACGAATAAATAAATTTAATTTACAAGAAATGTTCAAAATTATCACCATTGTGTTCGATACACATAGCCGCACGTCGCAGAAGGGATCGCTGCCTTCTTAATATGGTTATTCCTAATAATATCAGCAGTCTGCTTTATTCTTTGGCGTAATTCTTCTACTGTATGCACTTCAGTTGCATAAACAATCTGTTTCATGTGATCCCAAAGATAAAAATCTAATGGAGACAGGTCCGGCGAACGCGGTGGCCATAGTTAGGGGCCTTCTATTCCAATCAATCTTCCCGGAAAAAGTGGGTTAGCCAAGCTCTAATACGAAGACATTGATGTGCTGGGTGCTGGTGTCTAATACTTAATGGCCTATCTTTCAGTAATAAGGATAAAATAATTTAATTAAATTAATTTATTCAAGGAAACTAGATCAGTATTTTAGAAATCCGTTGAACTAAAATTTTAGTCAGACAAATATAGAAATAAACAATAACTCGTTTAAGGTTACCTTTAGAGCATGTTTATTAAATACTTTTCGACTCTAAATAAGTTCTGGAATTCATCTTTGAAATATTACTTATGCGTTTTGGAACATTCTGTATTGTCAAAACCTGTATAAGTGTTTTAATAAATAATTACGCGTATTGTGAATATTGCCGAGTATTCCCGAGTATTTCCAAGTATTACTAAATATTTCTAAATATTGCCGAGTATTCTTAAGTATTGGATAGTGGGTGACCCCTCGGTTGAGCCATAATGGCTACAGAAACTGATTTGTTAAATAATCGTGACTTTCCAGAGGTTATTGAAGTTTTTGCTAATAACAAAGCTCGAAAAAATTAATTTACTTAATGTTTATGTTTATTGATTTTTTTTTCATTACATTATGTTGTTATTTTCTTTATTTTATATGATCATTGTTTAAATTTTGTTTACTATTTTAGTTTAGTTTTATGTCTTAAGTTCACCTTTCCTTACGTATGTACGGTCTGTGATGAAACTAATTTTTTTTGTGATTTTCTGTTATAAGTACCGACCTATATTCTCTATTGTATTTATAAATTAGAATAATGTTTTTACCTCTCGCTAAGACAGGTATTGTATTCATGCTAAAAATCGCATATCCAGATTTTAGTGAATAAGCACGTTTAATAATGTGAAGAGTTGATTAAGTTTTGGTAACAATTGGACAACCGGAAGTAGTAGTTACAAGAAAAAAATCATCTAAATATTATTTATCGAAAATTTATGTAAATACTTATATTAAAGAACGTTAAATTCTTTATTCGATAAATATAGATTCATTATTATATATTCTATAGATTTAGAGATAAAGAAATGCATATAAAATAATTTGATGTAAAAATTATCAGATCAAACTACTTCAAGGCAAGAAATTCCAATGTTTATAATTGACACATAAATGTCACTGTCAAAAATGTTTGTATGCCACTGTCAAAAATATTTGTACATTATTATGAAGATTATGAAAATAAAAAAAAGTCAACAACGCAAAAGAATATACGTAAAAAAGAATATAAAAGGAATTTGCGAAAAAATGACGAATATAAAGAAAAAGAAAAGGAAAGTAGAAAAAAAAAATCAGGATATTGAATATAAAGAAAATGTATGTAGGTATTGTACATAATGCATATTAAAATGTCCCATAGATTTTGCAAATATATGTGAGAATTATTTTGTTGTGAGACATGAATATACGTATTTGTATTTAAAAATATTTTTCGTTTTATGCGTACAACCAGGTAAAATATCTGGCGACAGGTTATGTGCTGGCCACATCAGATTTTTTTTTTGCTTGAGTGTTTTCTTTTTGATTATAGTAAGTAATACAACTGTTTTTAAAAAAAATTGTATATATGTGTACTTATTATATCTAATAGTCGAAAAGGGCGCAAAATGTTACGGGCTTTGGGCGCTTATATTGCTTAGTACGCCACTGACTACTTTAGTAGTATTTATAGCAATAGTAAACGTTTTGAATAACTTTTAATAATGTCTGATGAATTGGCGTTTGACAGATATCTTAACATTGTTTAATTGTAAATGCTGTCGGAGCGTGCTGATTGTTTATTCCTCGCAGAACTGCAAGCAGTTAACAGCAGTTGTGACGTCATACAAAGCAGAACTGCGATACATCGCAGTTTTCTGTTGACAATAAGAACAACGTACCCTACTGTTAAATTTTCATATTGCTCTTTTTAAATTTCTGAAATTAGTGATGATAAACTTGTTTCCTTCGACAAACAAACATTATAAATTGCTTGACAGTTGAGAAATATACTCACATTATAAATTGCCCATGAAATTATATATTAAACCTGTCAAATATGAAATATAATATAATAACAAAGACATAATAATATATCCCCCATATAATAACAGCATTCTCGCGTGGAAATCACCACTTTGATTATATTTTCATTCACGGCATTGTGGTTTGTTTTCGTCAAGAGAACCTTGAGGAAAATATAAGGTGTCGCTAGGCGATTCTGTTAGCACGCCACGGTTGGCTATAAAGGTGTAGCCACCGATCTCAGGGGTACGATTCGTCTTAGGTGGGAAAGATTCAGCAAAGATACACTGACCGCGAATAGAACTGATAAATCATTCCCATCCAAACGATATATGTGGGGAGAATATACTGGAAGTTTATTAAAATTTAAGCCAACGTGAAATGTGGGAAGTATTACTCATAACTTTTCATGAAGCAAATGGATTACATATTTTCTGTATGGAAAAGAAACATATCATTTTCTTTCCATACAGCGGTGCAATTTTATAAAGAGATATTTATTTATTTGTAGTATACAGGTGTGGCGACTACGACGAACATTTAGCCACAAATAACACACTGTCATAACAATAGAATAAAAGATTATTAGTTGTGTATAAAAAATATAAATAAATACAAATTTTCATCGTACGTAATTTCTTCTTCTAAATGTTTTCAGGCAACTTTTTTACCAATTCCTATTTTTGGGCATTCTTTACATTTTTGTAATTTTATGTATGTAATATAAAAAATAAAACACATGTGACTGTCATACATATTAATGTCATTTTATACATTTATATTAGATACATAACATTACAAAAAATATAAATAATGCTCCAAGAAAAATTTGATAGTTTAAAAGGGATCAAAAAAATTTAAAATCTGATGTCGCCAGCATATAACCTCCCGTCATTTCCATGTTTAAAGTAGCAATGAGCTTTAAGTAAAGTATCACTTCCGGTTGATGTTGTTTCAAATTGTATACGAGTTTTAAGTATACCAAATATGAGAAGTTTTGGATCATATTTTAATATATTTTTTCTAGAAAATCTGTTTATAGTTTTAAGTACTATTTCCGGTTTATCAATTGTAGAAAAAATCTAATATGTCCTTCTCATTAATATAAAATCTTAAATACCAAATTAGAAATTTTTGTAATATGATATATTTTTCACGAAAATCTTTTCAGAGCTTCAAGAAATTAGTGGCCCTTTCCGTTTTATCAATTCTAGCCAAAATATAATATGTTGTTTCCCTTCATAAAGAAGTCTTAAATATTAAATTTGAAAAGTTTTGGATTATATTATAATATATTTTCCACGAAAGTCTGTTTAAAGCTTTAAGTAAAGTATCACTTCCGGTTTATCAATTCTAGCCAAAATCTAATATGTTGTTCCCCTTCATATAGAAGTCTTAAATATTAAATTTGAAAAGTTTTGGAATATATCATAATATATTTTTTACGAAAATCTGTTCAGAACTTCAAGTAAAGTATCACTTCCGGTTTATCAATTCTAGCTAAAATCTAAAATATTATTCCATTTGATATAAAAGTCTTAAATACTAAAATTTAAAAGTTTTGGAATATATCATATATTTTTTACGAAAACCTGTTCAGAGCTTCAAGCAAAGTATCACTTCTGGTTTATCAATTCTAACCAAAATCTAATATATTGTTCCCTTCATATAGAAGTCTTAAATATCAAATTTGAAAAGTTTTTGAACATATAATATATTTTTCACGAAAACCTGTTAAGAGCTTCAAGTAAAGTATCACTTCCGGTTTATCAATTTTAACCAAAATCTAATATGTTGTTCTTCTTCATATAAAAATCTTAAATACTAAAATTGAAAAGTTTTGGAACATATAATATATTTTTCACGAAAACCTGTTCAGAGCTTCGAGTAAAGTATCACTTCCGGTTAATCAATTTTAGCAAAAATCTAAAATGTTATTCCCCTTGATATGAAAGTCTTAAATACTAAAATTGAAAAGTTTTGATTATATATTAATATAGTTTTTTATTAAAAACTTTATGGGCTTCTTCAAGTAAAGTATCACTTTCAGTTGTCCAATTTTATCCAAAATCTAATCAGCTCTTTATATGAATGTAGAAAGCTTAAATATGGAAAATAGAAATTGTTGGAGGTTTTTTATAAGAGTTATCGTGGACGAAAAAATAGTCACACACACACAGACAGACCATCGTAAAAATAGTAAAAACGTATTGTGGGGAACCTAATTCGTACTTATTCACTGAAAACTCACTATCGAATTTTTGGACCGATAACATTACCTCCCTTACCTACGGTATGACGGGAGTTAAAAAAGTAAAATATTCAAAATAGATTCGAGTCTTATTCCAGACGACGTGAAAGAAAAACCAAACCAAATTTTTTAATACTGACGGATTTGTATTAGAAAATGGTGATACCTACGTTGGTGAATTTTGTGCATCAAAAATTGACGTCGTTTGGAGAGCAGGGGAAGGGTATTCGACAAAAGATATATATGTACAAGTATGAAGCTGTGGGAAAGTGACAAATTATTGATACTCTATATACCAAAGTAACATACCCAGATAGCAGTGTATATCATGGTTCTGTTAAGAATAATATGTATAGTGGTACCGGGAGTTATATTTTATCAAATACATTACCATTTACTTGTCAATTTAAAGAAAACACCCCCTAGCAAAATTGTATCATCTTTGGATAGGTGACATAGTCGACAAAGAAGATCATGCCGTACCAAAGCCAGAAAACCATTTTTACGTCCAAGTATAGCGATGACGCAATCGCGCTAGCAGCCGGGCTACGTAACAAATAAGCCGCGACATGTTTAATTACTTCCGGGCGCCTGAAGCTTTTGTGCTCATTGTTATTATGCTTTCAAACATTCTAGAGCTCTCTGGAAGTTAATGGCAACTGTATAAAAGGGACGCAGCTATGCTCGGTAGTTAGTTAGTTACAAACAGAGTCATAGAGACATTCACATGGAGTGTTAGAGAGTAAAGTGTTAAGCTGGATTCAGAGATTGCGTAGTAAACATAGCATAGAATAGCACAGAAAAACATAGAAAATGAACATTCCGAAAAGCGTGTACTGATTCAGAGTTACAGACATAGCATAGCACAACACAGCAAAACATGGGGAATTGGTCATATTTTATTTCGAAGCTATGTTTTGCCATGTTCGGCCATGTGCGCTATGTTTCGTGAGTATTCGTATTTACACCACACCTACTACTACATTGCGTTAATGTTGACAACTTCCTGACATTTGTTTTGAAGTTTGGTTAAGACAACTTTTAAGTTATTTTGTATTGCAGTTGTGTTTATTATAATTATTTTAAAAATGAGTGATTCTTATAAACAAGACATAAAGTTAATCAGCTTAGGGGAGAAGTCGCCGATCCTCTACGACAAAAAGAGAATGGATTTTCTGACATGAATTTATCTACATACAATAGTTCTATGTTTTCTGTACAATCTCTGAATTGGATTTAAGTTTCTATGTTTTCCTGTGTTGTGTATTTCTATGCTGTGTTTACTACGCAATCTCTGAATCCAGCTTTAGTGAAAAGCACAGCAGTATCGTAGTGAGCGTATGTAGTTGGTGTCGAGTAGGTAGGTACTCGGGAAGTTACTGGTATATTGGGATAGCTGTGGATGTGAATACTCGGTAGTGTTGAAGAGTATTGGGAAGCTATACGGGGACAGTAACGGCAAGCGAAAGTGAATACTCAGCAGTTGTGTTGATGAATTCTGGCATACGGACAGTCGGTGATACTGAGGCTGTAGAAGGAGAAAGTTAGTTACATAAATAGATCTGCAGTGAGGTGAAAGCTGTGACTTCTGTCCGAGCAGTTGAATATACAGACGCTGTTGAGTCAGTTGAATATATAGACGCTGTGGAGGTCGGTAGGCGGACAGTTTAACGTGATTTAAGTATATAGTGATACAAATATCGCGTAAACAGTCTACAAGAGTCTGCAACAGACAGGCAGTCTAAGATTGGAACGCGTAGTGAAATAAATAATTAGTAATATCGTGCAAATAGTAGTGTTAATTGGTTAAATAAATAAACAGTGTTAGTGTTATCTAGTTAATTATAGTTTTAGTCTTAATTAGCTTTTAATAATTGCTCAATATTAATAATCCTCATTAATTAATACCTTATTAATATTTAATTATAGTTTAATAAACCTTTATTTTAATTAATAATTGTCTAATATTTACACTTCATCCATATAAATAAAAAAAACGTTACAAGACCTGATAATGGTCCTTCACCATAATAACATATTAGAACATGTATCATTTATACGTAATGTATATAATAAAAGTTTTGAGAATAATTTTACGCTCCAAATTTTATTACTAAATAAGGTCTAATCTAGTTGTCACTGTACATAATAATAGTTTTATAATATAACATGTTAAAATTGCCAGAAAAAGTTTTGAATGAAATCATACAAACTTGAAATACGCAAATCTATCTAGAGTTTATTTTGACAGATACCTGAAACGTGAAATTGTTAACGGTTTCTTTCATCAAAATATGGGACTGACGACTATTTACCGAACTATACGGGAATGTAAAGAAAGTGTAGCATGTATTAATTTACTAAAAAGTGGGCGACCCGAACTTTTGTCCCCAAATCGAATCAGCAGGGTCAATCAAAGTGCTCAAGAGTCATCGCTCGAATTAATTCGACAATTAGAATTTTAAAGATGATTGTTAGCAGAATTTGGTCAGAAAGGATTTTAAATTTCGAAAAAGAAATAATGTAACCTAATAGACTAATGGCAGGGAATACAAAACGAATAACAGTTACGCACAAGAATATTTATGACGATCATGGAAGTAAATTTAACATCGTCCAGAGACAAATGCGACAAGGTATTAAAAAACCGCGTCGCATTCAAGATAATGGTCACCTATCAGAATTGTTAAATTAGATTTTATACCTCCATAGTTTATAGGAACAAACCCGTATGCTAATGTTTAATTTTTTAAAAAAATTCTATTCGATGAAGAGTTTTAAGCTTTTTCTCAAAACTTTTGTTACATACGTTACTAAACCTACAGATCTAAAAAAGTTATTAAATTTTCAAATATTCGATATTTTAATACCCTTAACATCTACCCCACACAGCTATTCTATTCTAAAGTATTACTGTCTACTTTAAGGCCTTACTCCGGATTTCAGAAAGCTTCTTATTTTCTTTTTTAAATCCGGATTCTATTTTCAAGTAAATAAATGCAGAAAATAACATAACAACAAAAGTAAACCAAATAATACTTATTTGAATTTATGATGGCACGTCAAATAAAAGCTTCGTGCATTTTTATGAAAATGAAAGATAGGGTTGAATGACATAGACTGCTAGTACAATTAAATCTGTTAAATTGGTTAATATCCATGATCCATGCATATATCCAATTATTGCCTACGAAAGTTATTTTAAACGTATCTATGCATTTTTATAAGTGTCGTAATAGATCAATTTATGTGACTGCAATTACTGAAAAACGGAGATCTCAACTGTTTCAGAACAGAATAAGATTAACATCTGTCATAGCATATTAAGAACGTAAATTTAATAATGTTTCATTAAAAAAATAAATGTGTCTGAATAATAGTGACTATAAATCTATTGTTATTATATGAAATTTCAAAACAAGCAAAGATAAACAGTGGAAAAATATAATAAAATGTTCAGTTTTATTTTGTTTCGTAACTTTAATTAAGAATAATATAAGTGAAATTTGAGTAGGTACATTGATTTTTACAAAACCCCTTGTGGTGCTCTGTCGACGGCAAAATTAAAAAATCTGATGTGGCCAGCACATTACCTTCCGTCAGTTCTATGTATTTTGTACAAATTTCATACAGAAAGTTCCTTGCTAAAGATTATATTTCTTGTACTTTACCTTCCCGCAGTTGCATGTATTTTATGCAAATTCCATACAGAAAATTTATAGCAAAAAATCCTATATTTCCAGTAAAATTATACGAAAAACACACTATGTCAATTTTACTTGACACTGACATCTTTCAATCAAAATTTTCTTAATATAGTAGCTGTTTTCATAGGTATGGCTACTTTATGAAATTTAATTTTTTTATAATTTTTACCTTCCGTCACCTTTAGGTAAGGAAGGTATTGTCTTTGGTCAAAAAATTCGGTGGTGAGTTTTTGATGAATAAGCACGTTTTAGGGTCCCTATAATACGATTTTACTATTTTTACGATGATGTCTGTGTGTGTGTGTGTGTGTGTGTGTGTGTGTGTGTGTGTGTGTGTGTGTGTGTGTGTGTGTGTGTGTGTGTGTGTGTGTGTGTGTGTGTGTGTGTGTGTGTGTGTGTGTGTGTGTGTGTGTGTGTGTGTGTGTGTGTGTGTGTGTGTGTGTGTGTGTGTGTGTGTGTGTGTGTGTGTGTGTGTGTGTGTGTGTGTGTGTGTGTGTGTGTGTGTGTGTGTGTGTGTGTGTGTGTGTGTGTGTGTGTGTGTGTGTGTGTGTGTGTGTGTGTGTGTGTGTGTGTGTGTGTGTGTGTGTGTGTGTGTGTGTGTGTGTGTGTGTGTGTGTGTGTGTGTGTGTGTGTGTGTGTGTGTGTGTGTGTGTGTGTGTGTGTGTGTGTGTGTGTGTGTGTGTGTGTGTGTGTGTGTGTGTGTGTGTGTGTGTGTGTGTGTGTGTGTGTGTGTGTGTGTGTGTGTGTGTGTGTGTGTGTGTGTGTGTGTGTGTGTGTGTGTGTGTGTGTGTGTGTGTGTGTGTGTGTGTGTGTGTGTGTGTGTGTGTGTGTGTGTGTGTGTGTGTGTGTGTGTGTGTGTGTGTGTGTGTGTGTGTGTGTGTGTGTGTGTGTGTGTGTGTGTGTGTGTGTGTGTGTGTGTGTGTGTGTGTGTGTGTGTGTGTGTGTGTGTGTGTGTGTGTGTGTGTGTGTGTGTGTGTGTGTGTGTGTGTGTGTGTGTGTGTGTGTGTGTGTGTGTGTGTGTGTGTGTGTGTGTGTGTGTGTGTGTGTGTGTGTGTGTGTGTGTGTGTGTGTGTGTGTGTGTGTGTGTGTGTGTGTGTGTGTGTGTGTGTGTGTGTGTGTGTGTGTGTGTGTGTGTGTGTGTGTGTGTGTGTGTGTGTGTGTGTGTGTGTGTGTGTGTGTGTGTGTGTGTGTGTGTGTGTGTGTGTGTGTGTGTGTGTGTGTGTGTGTGTGTGTGTGTGTGTGTGTGTGTGTGTGTGTGTGTGTGTGTGTGTGTGTGTGTGTGTGTGTGTGTGTGTGTGTGTGTGTGTGTGTGTGTGTGTGTGTGTGTGTGTGTGTGTGTGTGTGTGTGTGTGTGTGTGTGTGTGTGTGTGTGTGTGTGTGTGTGTGTGTGTGTGTGTGTGTGTGTGTGTGTGTGTGTGTGTGTGTGTGTGTGTGTGTGTGTGTGTGTGTGTGTGTGTGTGTGTGTGTGTGTGTGTGTGTGTGTGTGTGTGTGTGTGTGTGTGTGTGTGTGTGTGTGTGTGTGTGTGTGTGTGTGTGTGTGTGTGTGTGTGTGTGTGTGTGTGTGTGTGTGTGTGTGTGTGTGTGTGTGTGTGTGTGTGTGTGTGTGTGTGTGTGTGTGTGTGTGTGTGTGTGTGTGTGTGTGTGTGTGTGTGTGTGTGTGTGTGTGTGTGTGTGTGTGTGTGTGTGTGTGTGTGTGTGTGTGTGTGTGTGTGTGTGTGTGTGTGTGTGTGTGTGTGTGTGTGTGTGTGTGTGTGTGTGTGTGTGTGTGTGTGTGTGTGTGTGTGTGTGTGTGTGTGTGTGTGTGTGTGTGTGTGTGTGTGTGTGTGTGTGTGTGTGTGTGTGTGTGTGTGTGTGTGTGTGTGTGTGTGTGTGTGTGTGTGTGTGTGTGTGTGTGTGTGTGTGTGTGTGTGTGTGTGTGTGTGTGTGTGTGTGTGTGTGTGTGTGTGTGTGTGTGTGTGTGTGTGTGTGTGTGTGTGTGTGTGTGTGTGTGTGTGTGTGTGTGTGTGTGTGTGTGTGTGTGTGTGTGTGTGTGTGTGTGTGTGTGTGTGTGTGTGTGTGTGTGTGTGTGTGTGTGTGTGTGTGTGTGTGTGTGTGTGTGTGTGTGTGTGTGTGTGTGTGTGTGTGTGTGTGTGTGTGTGTGTGTGTGTGTGTGTGTGTGTGTGTGTGTGTGTGTGTGTGTGTGTGTGTGTGTGTGTGTGTGTGTGTGTGTGTGTGTGTGTGTGTGTGTGTGTGTGTGTGTGTGTGTGTGTGTGTGTGTGTGTGTGTGTGTGTGTGTGTGTGTGTGTGTGTGTGTGTGTGTGTGTGTGTGTGTGTGTGTGTGTGTGTGTGTGTGTGTGTGTGTGTGTGTGTGTGTGTGTGTGTGTGTGTGTGTGTGTGTGTGTGTGTGTGTGTGTGTGTGTGTGTGTGTGTGTGTGTGTGTGTGTGTGTGGATGTGTGTGTGTAACAAAATTTTCGTCTACGATAACTCTAATACTCCAATTCCAAAAATTATAATTCTTTCGTATTCCTCTTCGCTGCATCCATATGAAGAGCTGATTAGATTTTGGTTATAATTGTTCAACCGGAAGTACCCTTATTTGAAGATTTTAACAGTTTTTCTTGAAAAAACGATGTTAAATATCATTTTTTCACATTTAATGTTATTATAAATATTAAAGATCATTGTATTCTCTATATGATTTGACTGCATTTTATACTTAATATTAAATGGATATAGAGTTACAAAATTATAAAGAAATTAAATTTCGAAAGTAGACATAGCTATGAAAACAGCTACTATATTATGAAAATTCTGATTGAAAGATGTCAGTGTCAATTGACATATTCGTAGTATATTTGTGTTATATTATAATTTTACTGGAAATATAGGATTTTTTGCTCGAAACTTTCTGTATGGAATTTGTATAAAGTACATACAACTGTCGACAGGTAATGTACGTATAAGAAATTTAGAATCTTTTACAAGGAACTTTCTATATACTATTTTATAGAAAATACATAGGCATTTACGACGAAAATTCTACCGGTAGATACCGCATCTACCGACTGTGTTCGAAAACACGACTGGTAAAAAGTTACCGTGTTCGAAAATTGTACAATATCTGCCAGATCCATCTACCGGATTCATGAAGAATCTAATCTCAAAAAAAAGGTAGTGATGCAAAGCGAAGTGCACGCGTTAGAAGTGGAAATGTGTTCAAAGTATGACTCTGCTCAGTTTGTTAACTACGTCAAATTTCTAACCTGATTTAAATTTTCAAATTTTTTCATAGGTTATGGATCTACCCTGTTTACCACTTACGTTCATAAAATATCGATTCCGGTAGCTATAACCTGATAATAAGCTGTTTACCGGTAACAGTTCACCGGTAGAATTTTCGTAAATACCTCATATAACTGACGGAAGGTAATGTGCTGGCCACATCAGATTTTTTAACTCTATATCCATTTAATATTAAGTATAAAATGTAGTCAAATCGTGTAGAGAATAAAATATTCTTTAATATTTATAATAACATTAAACGTGAAAAAATGATATTTAACATAGTTTTTTGAAGAAAAACTGTTAAACTCTTCAAATGAAGGTACTTCCGGTTGTCCAATTCTAACCAACATCTAATCAGCTCTTCACATGGATGTAACGAAAAGAAATACGAAAGATTTAGAATTTTTAGAATTGTAGTATGGAAGTTATCGCAGACGAAAATTTTGTTACATACACACACACGGACACACATACATACACACACACGCACACACACACACATACAGACATCATCGTAAAAATAGTAAAATCGTATTGTAGGGACCCTAAAACGTGCTTATTCATCAAAAACTCATCACCGAATTTTTTGACCAAAGACAATACCTTCCTTACCTAAAGGTGACGGAAGGTAAAAATCTGATGTGGCCAACACATAACCTCTCGCCAGATATTTCACCTGGTTGTACGCATAAAACGAAAAATATTTTTAAATACAAATACATATATTCATGTCTCACTACAAAATAATTCTCACATATATTTGCAAAATCTATGGGATATTTTAAAATAAATTATGTACAATACATACATTTTCTTTATATTCAATATCCTGAAATATTCTTTTTCTACTTTCTTTTTCTTTATATTCGTCATTTTTTCGCAAATTCCTTTTATATTTATATATTGAGTTTTTTTATTTTCATAATCTTCATAATTATCAAGGAGGATAATAATGTACAAATATTTTTGACAGAGGCATACAAATATTTTTGACAGTGACATTTATGTGTCAATTACAAACATTTGAATTTATTGCCTTGTAGTAGTTTGATCTGAGATTTTTTACATCAAATTATTTTATATGTCTTTCTTTATCTCTAATTCTATAGAAGATATAATAATGAATTTATATTTATCGAATAAAGAATTTAACGTTCTTTAATATAAGTATTTACATAAATTTTCGATAAATAATATTTAGATGATTTTTTTTTTGTAACTACTACTTCCGGTTGTCCAATTGTTACCAAAACTGACTCGACTCTTCCCATTATTGTTAGATTGAGGAATCCGTAGTTAAAAATGTCTAAAGTCTTATAGTATTTGAGATATAGTGAATCCAACATCCACACACACACACACACACACACACACACACACACACACACACACATCCACACACACACACACACATCCACACACACACACACACACCCACACCCACACACACACACACACACACACACACACACACACACACACACACACACACACACACACACACATACGGACATCATCGTAAAAATGTTATAATCGGATTCTAGGGACCTTAAAACGTGCTTATTCATTAAAATCTGGATATGCGATTTTTAGCATGAATACAATACCTCTCTTAGCGAGAGGTAAAAACAATTATAAACAAAAAGTTATTTTGAGTGGCCCGTTTTTCAGTGACATCCGGTATATCGTTAATCTCGTCATGTTCGCTTTTTGCATAGTATTTCCTTTCTTGGTGAGGATCTAATACGAATATCGAAATCTTCGTTACATAAGTAGATTTCACTCCTACAAACCGATAAAATAATTATTCCAGACGCTAATAGATACAACAAACTCATAGTAATCATTCTGATTTCAAAGCAAACATACTCTCTTTAATTTCTATTTTTAGTTTTGAAATAGTTATCGTCCGTAGTAAATTATCACTTCTCCAGCTCTTGAACGTTACAAGTAGGGTGTGTTTGATGACGTCAGAGGGTGTGAACCCTACTCACGAGGGTGTGAACTCGGAAAGTAGCCGCATGTCAACATTGTAATGAAATTATACTTGCTCGATCGCAGTGCCTGGAGAAGCCAAGAACAGTTGAGGGGTTATTTTTTTATTGTTACATAACAGACGCAGCAGAAAATAGCAAAGTGCAAAAATGCAGTGTCTGTTCTTAAGCACATTAAGTATAGGTACATTTATTGAATTGAATAGTTGTAATATGTCAACATTTCGTAATTTTGGGCATGAGTGATTTAAAATCAGCGAGAAACTATCACTCTCAATAATACCGAGAATATTTCCTTGTACAATTTTTTATTCTGTGCTATTAATGTTAATTACAAATGTAACTAATTCTCTGATTTAAACTGTATATACAAAAGCCCTTCAAGATTTTACTGACAAGTCTATGTTGTTTATTATTGCAATAAATATTTACTTGTTTTGTGGTATGACATTGGTTCGATGGATGCCGATTTCTATAGCTTTCTTTGCAGTTAGATTTTGGTTATTATTGTATACAGAATGTGCCAAGTTTAAACAACCAAACAAAGTATTTAAATAAAGATCTAAAAACAAGTGAACAAATTCATGTAAACAATAACTCATAAATTCTTTGTTATAATGTTATAGCGATATATGTATGAGAAGGTAGGAAGGCACGGTGCAAATAGATTTAGTTATAATAATGAAACATAAATTAATTTTAAAACTTCACAATATTTTCTTACAAAATTTTCTCATATATAATATCATAAGTGGTAAATTTTTGCCGCAAAAATTTTCAGATTGTTACGAGAGCCGGTTGCCTAGCAATTTATTGAGTGATATTGACAAAACAATCACGAGTTGTCAAACGAGTGATTTTTGATCAATGTCACGAGATAAATTGGCAGCAGGCTCGAGTAAAGCAATCGGAAACTTTTTCCAGGATAAAATTTAACCACGAATGGTATTCGGATGACTATTTCCAAAATAAAAATATTTTTTTCTTGACAAAAATCTTGTAATTTTTATTGTGTTTAGAGGTATTATATTTCAGTTTGCTTTTTCAACGTTTTAAATAGATTCCTGTCTGAATCGACTCGTTTTTAATAAAAACTGATAACATTGAAATTATACAGACTTTGACAGGTATGTAAACTATATTACTAAAACGTCAAAAAATTTTCGCTTATCAAAACTCACTTGTAAAAATACGACATCTTATTGGCTTAAACGGTGCGAAAAAATTTTTGTGACAGTGTTTTGTCGAAGTGAAACTTGGTAACTAGGTAGAATCCTGAATTTGGATTGGTTTATATATTTAAGAGTGAAATAGTCAAAATAATGTCCTTGAACTTGTATACAAGCATGGCACCGCTCCATCACAATACTATATTGAAAAACAAGTGTTACAATTAGACATTGTAATATGTGTTTCATACTACGTATCGCTTTAATAGTTATTTAAGTATTAAGGTCAGTAAGTGCTTGCTACCAGTTGAAGACTTCGTCTCGATCTCCTGTACTGTAACACGAGGGGGGTGGCGATCTGGATGGCAATCCTACCGACTGCTTTACTGTAACACGAGGGGCATGCAGATCTGGCTGATGATACTAATACTTCTTACTCCCAACGATGATACACTGACTCTTACTGACTGGTGACAAGGACGAGCACACACACTTTACACTGATGAACACTTACATTACGGTTTACGAACATGGACACTACTTGGTTTTTAATAACTAATACTTTAGTTACATTTAAACTAATATAACTATAACTAACACAACAAATAAGTTACATTCTGTAAACCAGCGGGCGGGCGTCGCCCTAAAACTAAAAGACACTACATGTCCAAAACAAAACACGTCTTGCCGACGCGACAAACTGATTTCGACTCTCACATGTTAACTCTCACGAGTATCTAAACCGACTCTCTTTATAAACATAACGCCATCTTCAGGACAGGATTATCTTAGGGGTACGGGGTGCATAGGCTAGGGCTCTAAAAGTCACGCACGTATACACAATAATTTCTAAACTTAATAATCAAAAAATAAACGTCGTGACTATCATAATATGATAAGAATTTCTAAACTGAATTTTGACATTTATAACTTAAACAGATAACGGGCCCTATTCTGTAACTCGGTGGTTAATTTTTAACCACTGGTTAAAATTTTTATCCAATAGTTATTGATTTGACAACTAAAAATCCCTTTTTTTTGTTATATGTCAACATATTTGATTGGTTAAAAAATTTAACCAGTGGTTAAATATTAACCACTGAGATGCAGAATAAACCCCAAACAGAGTTAAAATATGATTATCGAAACTATAATTTAGAAGAGTTTATAAAAAGTTATTTATCTGTTATTGCGCTTACCCTCGTCTTATTACAGTACATCCGATACCGGTAGAAGAGCACTTACTGACCGCAATGTGTATTACCTTTTTTGCATAATCGACACTCAAAGTTAAAATAGATAAGATTTGAAAATTATTTTGACATATTAAAAAAAAATTGGTTGTCATTTTGAAAGTAAGCATTGATCGTTGTTTTTATTTACTTACTGACTCCCCCTCCTAATCAGTAAGTGAGCTACATTATTTTTTGATCAGTAATTTGTAATAGTAATTTACATTGCAAGACCGTTATTTAGAACTTTACGGGCGAGCACGGTACCTAACGAGCGAGAGAAGCGAGCATGTTATCCGTGCGAGCACGTAAATTTCGGGTAACGGTTGAGCATTGTACAATGTTTTATGTTATACTTAATCGTAAAAAACTTGAATAAATTATTGAAACACACCCCAATACATTAAACTATTTGATCGAAATAGTCTTTGAAAACATATGGCGAAATAACGAATAAATAGAACTGTATATGTATGAGCCCGTAAAAACCTTCTTAATCACTAGAGACAGAGCTCTGTTATAAGAGGTTTACGATTCAGTATAACGTAAATAAACCTTACTGCCTTGGAAATCCTATCGGTAAACATAAAAAAACCGATCGTTCAAAAAAAATATTTAAATATCAAGGTTGCTAATATCAATACTTTCAATAAACTTTTGATATTTAATTTACTTTGACATTTGATAGTTTGATAACAGTTATTGAGAAGTTAGTTTAGAGTTAAAATTTGTATGTATTGGGTTATGTACGTACAAATAAATACTTTAAATTGTAATTTAAACGTTTTACTGTTTGATGTAATTATTTTATTATAAAAATTCTAATTGCATAAATTTTCCATGAATATAACGATAACTACCCGTAGTAAAAAACACTTAGGCTAAGTTACCAACTTCATAAATAAAAACAGTGTCACAAAATTGACTTTATAATCGTGAAATAGTAGATGAGTATTATGTAACAAGTTTTATAAATGCCGCTTTAGTCACGAGTTTTTCACACTAGCGGAACAAGTGTATAAAAAACTATTACATATCTAAAGAGTTTATAAAACAAGTCACCTACTAACACAGTTTTTATGTTACTTATTTTTACAGAATGACAGCTGTCCGCTACAACAGCTAATTTCAGTCCGTGCTTAAGGTTTTAGTGGTTATAATTAATATGTTATTTAGCACCACGGAAACCGGTAAGTTAAATCATATTGTAACAACAAGAGAAGAAAAAGTAACAATTTCACGTTTAAAACTGAATAAATCTATATATATATATATATATATATATATATATATATATATATATATATATATATATATATATATATATATATATATATATATAACGTTAAATCGTAAAATAAACACACAATCCACAATAAACGTTTCATTTCTGAAACAATTGCCTGAGAACAAAATCACACCGAACAAACATTTTGCTCTATCATATTGTACTACTTCCCATTTTATTTTCTTTTCTATTTTATTTCCTCTCTGGCAGTATTCCAACTCTTGAATATATTGAAAACAAAAATCCCGTTCAGTTTCAGCGGTCAGTTACAGACATTGAGAAGGGAAACATTAGTTTTCAGACCATTTGTAACTGAAAACAGTTATGATACTGTTGTGCGGCGTACAGATACTCGTATGCAAAGTGTTATCTTTCATTTCGATTTAGAACTAGTTTAGTTACTAGTTCTAATAATAATGGAACAATTGCCCATTTGGGAAATAGGTAGAATGTTGTTAGTAGTTGAGATAAATGTTTTAGCTAAATGGTTATTAAAAGTTTGTTCCGATTCAATTATGTTACAGATAGATTCATACGTAGTTTTTTGTTGGAGTTACTCTTCAAAGTTGGAAGTTACTCTTTATATTTAAGTTATCTATTATCAAAAGTTTTGAATCAAGGAAACTAGACTAGGTCTAGAGCATACAGAAAACAGGAAAGTTCATAATATAGGGCATTCAATAAAAACTGTTTGCTTTATACCAAGTTGAACAAATGATATTTAAATTCTGAGGTATATTGTCGAACAAAAATGCAAATCGATTTTTAAGTTTCATTGATGCAAGTAGCCAATAATGTGTAGTACTATAATGAAATAAATTCAATAGAGTCTTCCATCATAGTAACAAAATGGAACATGGTTAATTTATATTAAAACGGTATGTTTGAAACAGTAATTAGTTTCTAAAATATTCGAGTTTTTAATGTCCTTAACATCTATATCACACAACTGCGAGTGTTATACGAGTATTTATTCAAAACTCTTACAACTATCGAGCTTTCTATCACCCCTTTGAAATCCGAAATCCATTTAACTAAATTAATGCTGAAAATAACGACGCTATAAATATAAACCAAGATGCCATGCCAGATACGAATACGTGCGTTTGTATGGAAATGAAAAATTATGTTGAATGAAATAAGCTGCTAGTGGCAATCAAAACTTGGCCTACATTGTACGTGGTTATTTACTAATTATTTTATTAAGGGCCGCTTTTACCACCTCCGGTTAAAATTTCGGTGTCTGAAATCGTAGGATAACTCCCAATCGCCAATAAAAAAAACCCCATTTTTATGGAAACCAAAAGACGGTTACCATAACAAAGAATTCTTTTTGGGAGTTATCCTACGGTTTAAGAAACAAAAACTTTGACAGGAGGTGGTAAAAGCGGCCCTAAAGCGCTTATTACCCAAGCATATTTCCAATTATTAACCATAAGAATTATTTTAAACATATTTATATATTTTTGTAAGTGTTGAAGTAGGTTAATTTATGTGAGATCAAAATGAACATAACATCTACTTTATAGAATATTACGTTTTAACGAATAAAAACAACCACCCAATTTACAGCATTATTCATTAACTCATTCGGCATGTTATTTTAATAAAAACATTAATTTAGTAAGAATTTCCAAAAATCTTTACTTAAAAGAGTAAGTATAGTTTTGTTGATAATCGATATCTTAATAATTTCTTGTAATTTGACTTAAGTTATACAGTTTCTGTGATTATACATTAACAAGAAAAATGAATTTGATTCAAATCAACACCTGATTACAATTAAATAATAATTATTGATCCAACGGTTAAACATATATTTGATACTCATTTTTTAATGAGATCCAAACATACGAGGGCTGTCTTAAAATTAAAGATACATATGGGTGTATTCTATAACTTTTCCGTTAAAATTTAGATACCGTGACGTGAGAAACAGATTAACCAAAAACTCTTGCCTTTGATAAATTTATTGCAGATTTTTGAATTCAAAAGTAACATGTCACATGAAAGGTATGACAATAAATTTTTTGACGCATTTTTGAAATACAAACGTGTCTATATTAATATCTAGCAGTTGGTTACAAAGAATAACCGAACAACGAAAAACATTGTTGATTGAGTTTATAAAACAAAATAGATGTTAAGAAGCCCGAAAAATTAGATTTTTGTTAAAAAAAATGGACACGTCTAACAAATTTGTTAAATACCAGTAATATTAAAACAAACTGCAAAATGACACGAAGTAAGATATAAACAAAAACACTATATTTTTATTAATATTTACATATATATTGAGCTGGTTTTCTCAGAATTTAAAACTAAAGTGTAAAGGTAGAGAAAATAAATTTGAATTAAATGTTACTGGAGGAGAGAAATGATCATACAGTAACATCTCACAGTCGTCGTTGATTTTCTCGTAAATATCTCCTTTGAAAAATATAAATATACCTTACAATCGCATATAAAAAACTAGAAATTATTGTATACTTACTGCAGCTGTGCATGTTCTAAATGTCTAATATTATTTGAATTAAATTATTTAATTCATGTTCGTTTAATCTTCAAATATCGAAATTAACATGGTACTCTTGACAAATTGTTAAAAAGTCAAAATTTAACGGTTTATTTCAACAGAAACCTTTAAAATTTTAACGGAAATGTAGTTACAGAATAGGAAAATAATAATATTAACAGCCGTTTACTTCATGTCAAAATTAACAGAAAATATGTCAAATTTTAACGGAAATGTAGTTACAAAATAGAAAAATCATTTTAACGGCCTTTAATACTTAACGTATGCTGTACATAATACACCCTAGAGGCTACCAAAAATTGAAAACAAGAATCATTTTAAAAATCTTACAACAGGGTTTCGGTATATATCTTAACTATTTCATTCACCTCCTGCAGGCGAGGCTCGACATTTTTGATGTTAGTGTCGAACAAGGTTGCCGCCTACTCCCAAATCCAAAGTTCCACTTTCTCTTTTACCTTATCTTCGTATTTAAAGTATTTTCCTGTCAGATTCAAAGATGAAAATCAGACGGTACCACATCGGGGCTGTGTGGTGGATGGTCCACAGCATCCCGTCCAAAATCGCCCGGTAAAGCTTTGGTTATTTACGCTGTGTGAGGCTGTGAGGACATGTGTTATCGTAAAGCAGATACACGCTTCGAATCAACATTCCCTGCCTCCGGTTTTGAACCTTCCTTCGACGTTTCTTAATGATTTTTATAGTAGTGCATAAAACATATGATCGAGCGGATTTCATATCTGGCGGAAGAATGCTTCATCGCAAACATATGCTACTGCTACCAACTGTTCGCCCTGGAGTGCTGCTGAACCACTCATTTGCAAGAGTGGTGCAAACTTTCCTCAACAAAATTTCCCCAAGCCACCAGTGCCTTTGTATCTTAAATTTTAGAACGATCCTATAATCAATATATTATAAATATAATCTAGTGAGAATATCTTGTGAACAGAATAGAAATGAACATGCGAATTATATGAACATGAAATTCGAAATTCATTCTATTTGTATTTGGCATGTATTGTATCACGCAAATATTCTATCCTATAAATTGTTATAGGAATTGAAAAACATCATTGAACCGTGGTGGAAATCCGCCTCGGAGTAATCTGCGGTTGGAAAAAGTTAGCGATCGCTCGAGTTAACAATGTAAAGCATCCGAACATGGGATTTGAAATGTGCAAAACAGACATAAATATGAATGGCTCCCAATATTGACATAGCATAGCATCTGGCTTGATAAATGAAATCGCATCCAGGAAATAAAATAGTTCACGTTTCGGCGACGGAGTGGCGCTGGCGCTGCTTGATAAATATCTCCTGCATGGCCAACATTGATGGTGCCACTGCCAGTGCCAGTTCCAGGGAAGGATTGAATCTATTTTTATTCACCTACAATTTTCTGATATTTGGAATTTGTCGATAGATATGTGACAGGCCCTGACAACTGGGATTTGATGTCTTTCATGTCATTTTCAATTTTACCAATATTAAATTTTATCTTTACCGTTTCAAATACCTGCAAGATTTTTGTACGGAGTAACAGAATGGAAGTTTGAGAAATTTATTATAAATGGGCCTACTCTAATGCAAACGTGACCTTTTTTGTTGTCCTTTATAATGAATCATTAACTAAATTCGCTTAAAATAATGTTTTGCAACTAGCAATAGCAAAAGTCGCTGCTAAATATTTTTTTATCAAATAAATAGAGAGAATAGAAAAGATTATGTCTTTTATTCATAAAAATTTAAATTCAAAGAGATTTAAATACCATTTCTGCGTTTCGAAGATACTCAGTTTTCTTTGCAAGAAACAGTATCGCTGTAACTTATTTTATTAATATTCTTATTCATTTTGCTTATGGCCATTCAACAAATAAGTAAAAATATTTTATTACTTATGCTTGTTTAACAAACGAATCTTTGTTAATTGAATTATCTAGTTCCATCTTTGCTTTTACATTTCAAACAAGCTGTTAAGTTAAGTTCGAAGGACCAAGTCGCTAATGGACTAATTGTATGTTGTTATTTGCAATAATCGCGAGTGGACTGTATTATTAAATTTGTTTGAGGTATCACAAGCAAAAGCAAGAGTACTGACCTTGACTTAAGGAGACTTTAAAAAAGGGGCAGGGACTTGGGATCTAATGACAGGAAACAGGAATGGGAATCGCTGGATGCGTCTTGAAGCGGTGACGAAACAGGAGTAGGAGACGCTGGTTGCGTCTCAAAGCGGTGATGGGTTCGGATGCGTGAGGAGATGGACACGCTGCGCTTGCATGTGCGCAACGGCAGTAGGGATCTAGTTGAGACGGCTGAATGCCGCTATTCTGGTTGATGATGCGTTGCGCTTGAGGGCACGCAACAGTAGTGGAGATCTGGTTGAAACGGCAATCCTTTGCTGTCCTGGTCGATGCTCGTTCTGGCTCGACTTGAAGACGATTGCCGTTGTCCTGGTCGACGCTCAAATTAGCTCGACTTGAAGACAGGGTTTGAGCTCAAATGGCCCACTGCTGGCGAATACAATACTATTCACAAGCACGAATAAACACTTACACTTTCACTATTTCTGAAAGGAAAAGATCCCCACTAGACAATTAAACGACGATATTCAATCAATAATATTTAATTATTCAAATTTAAGATTATAAGGTGGAATTCAAAGCCAAGATGCAAAAATTAATAATGAATTTTTGATTTTTTAAAGAAAGATTCAGAGAGAATGAAAAACACGAGTGAACCCTCACTTGGTTCGTCACCGACTTTTTTGTTTATATATTTTTTTTTCATCGTTAAGGGTTTTTTAATTGTTGCATCTTTTCTTCTTTACAGATGACTATGATTACAAAATATGAATACAGAGTTGACTTGGTTTTTTAAACAATAATAATAACATTTTTATAATCGTCAGTAACTCTGATCTTGCTTGTCACACCTCATAACAAACTTAACATATTCCCGGGCACAAGAAATTTGCGTGGTGCATAATAATTAATTCGATTTGGCGAAAAAATGCACTGCAACTAACAATTGCTTGGAAAAAACAAGTACGAACAGAAAAAACAAAAAATAATCAACTCGACAGAAACATCGAGTGACAGTTAACAAGTGACATTATGTCTATCTGACAATATGTCAGAGTGGCATAATGTCAAAATGACATTTTGTGTCAAAGTGACATTTTTACAAATTAACAAAACAACAATAATGAAAATTGACGACAATTAAGCTATCTATTGAGTTGGTAGTGGACATAATTTATTAATTGGGCGTTTGATTACACCGTTTTCTGTTTTTACCAACGCGACGCGAGCTATTTTGTCGTTTCCAAAGTATAATTTAGTGATAATTCCTAATGGCCATTCTAATGGTGGTAATCGAATTTCTTTAATTATGACTACCTGCCCAATTTTTACTGTGTTAGTTGATGTTA
This sequence comes from Harpalus rubripes, assembly GCA_963082715.1. Classification (NCBI taxonomy): domain Eukaryota; kingdom Metazoa; phylum Arthropoda; class Insecta; order Coleoptera; family Carabidae; genus Harpalus; species Harpalus rubripes. Next base: position 40,051,201 of record OY720454.1, read on the forward strand.
GCCATTTTTGGCGTATCTGTAGAGAAGTTAAATACTCTAATTGCCATTTTTCCCAATATGATTTTATTAGTGAGTCTAGTAAATATTTGCGATGTACCAAAGTGGATTTGGATTTGAGTGGTTCAGCTATAGGCAATCGTTTTAATGGGGTTTGAAGCAGAAAATGGGCCGGTGTTAATAACTCTGGATTGAGTTCTGCACCTTGTACACATAGAGGACGAGAATTTAAAACTGCTTCTATTTGTGTTAAGAGCGTTATCAGTTCTTCGTAGCTTAATAATTGTTTACCTATGACTCTGAATAAGTGTTTCTTACAGCTTTTTATTACAGATTCCCAAATCCCTGCGAAGTTAGCACTGTATGGCGGGATTGTTTTCCACTCTATTCCATTCATTGCTAATTCGTTGGATAATGTTTTATGAAATGTAGTCGACTGCACAAAATTATACAGTTCATTAAACTTGTTTCGAGCCCCTATGAAAGTAGTGCTATTATCGGAATATAAATGTGAAACGGGGCCTCTCCTTGATACAAATCTTTTAAACGCGTTAATAAACGAATTTACTGTTAGATCTGAAACCAATTCAATATGAACAGCCTTTATAGTTAGACAAATGAAAATGCAAATGTATGCCTTTTTTGCGTGTTGGCCTTTATGTCTTGATTTTATGAATTTAATTGGGCCTGCATAATCTACACCTGTGTAAACAAATGGCTTTGAAACAGTTACTCGATAATCCGGTAAATCCCCCATCTTAGGTTGTGTGCTAATCGGTCTTGCCTTAAAACATTTATTACATTTGTATAAATTTCGTTTGATTGCATTTCTACCGGCAATAATCCAATATTTCTGACGAATTATTGCTAGTAACAAATCTGTTCCCGCATGACAATTTGAAATATGATAATAACCTATAATTAATTCGACTATGTGATCAGATTTTGGCAGCAAAATTGGATGTTTAACTTCAAATGGTAGTATTGCATTGGATATCCAAAGTATATAAAACGAAATAATCATTCGTAGATGAGGTAGGTTTATCATATACTGAGAGCAATACTTAAATATAAGTCTCCAAGCAATTAAAACAAAATAAGGATTTTAATTCTCAGTTGCTCAAGAGTAAGAGGCAAACTAAAGAGAATTCAAAGACAATAGGATTGACCATTGGAGACATCGACTACTTGCAGTCTTATGACGTCTAAACAATATATGGACAATATACAAATGCAGTAATAAATACAGCGGAAAAATATATCAAGAAATAAACAAAATGATAAATCATGAATATTCATAAACAGACAACGTATAGAGTATTTGAAGTTATGCAAATTGATGACGCAACCTTATGCAACACTACTTGCATGATACAAATTGCATCACAAATGCAACCGAAATTACGTTTCAGTGTTGCACACTGCCTACGTGTCTAATTTCTTAAATTGATGAAAACTAAACATGCAAAATTTGTTGATAGATGGCATTGTCATACCAACCTATTCGAACTTTTGTTGTTGATAGAGATTTACATTTACAACGTGACGTGGAATGAAGTAGAAATAATCGTCATTGCTTGACGTGACTTCAGTCAAATGTCAAATAACCTTTTTATAAATGTGAAACGATAAAGCTGAGATTGAAATGACGAATCAAATCGAATGTGAAAGGTATGATATGTAAATCTTTCAAATGTAAGTATTGTAGAGTTATTGCATGTAGGAAAAGTTGTTTCCAAAGTTTTGTAGGGGCGGCTGTATAATCCCGACGTTGAAATTAATCGGAAATGGTTGTTGCCATGAAGGTTGACGGGGGCCCCACAAAGGCCCCGCCATGAGCCGCTGACGAACAGGATATATTATCAAAGGCCCATGAGATAAATATACAAACTGATGTGTCTGTGGCTGCCAAAACCCTGGTCGGCGCATGCCACAAAAATAAGGAAGCATTGGGTTGTAAACCAACCATGGAGGTGGCGGAGGAGGACCCACGTTGGGGGGTAACCCTGGCTTGTGACAGGTTTTTATTGAGTTTTTGATTTTGTTGCTTGGAACTTCTTTTAGTTCCTGGAACTTGTGCAAATTGTTTTGTGTAAATGTAGAAAATGATGAGAAGGATTCAGAAGGTTCAACTTTATTATTTATTTCTCCGATTAGCACATAACCTAATGTTGTATCATAGGCTACTGGTGCGGTTCCTAATCGATTCGATAGTATTAAAGAGGGATATATTTGAGCCCCTAGAATTACGTCAATTTTTCCCGGTACATTCCAGGAATTATCGGCTAAAAGAATGGATTTTAAGGACCGAAACTTTGAAGCATCTAGTTTACACGAAGGTAAATTATCAGTTATACATTCTACTACTAACGCATTTAAATTGTACTTATGAGGCGATACTCTCGATTCTATGTCAAAATTTACATACCCATAAACTGGGCGACTTGTCATCCCGATCCCCCGAATTTTTGAGTTTTCGAGCGGTGTGATCGGTAATTTTAATTTTTCACAACAATTCTTTGTTATAAGATTATTTTGTGACCCATTGTCTAATAGACATCTAATCATTAGTTTCTTTTTATTTATGTTCGTTGCATAAACTTGTGCTGTCGACAACAAAACATAACCATTATTATTTGTGGATACATGACATGAAGTGTCAATTTTCTCCGGTTCCGTTATTTGTTTGGTTGGAGATTGAGTAGAAGATGAAAAATGCAAAAATGTATGATGTTTTTTGTTACATTCCCGGCATCTATAGCGTGATGGACAGTTTTTTACTGAATGAACATTGGATAAGCAATTATAACATGCATTTTTTGATTTTATAAATCCAAATCTGTCTTGTACTGACATTTTATGGAATTTTTCGCAAAAATACAGATTGGAATGTTCCGCACTGTTGCACAAAATACAAGGTATTTTACAAGGTATTTTTTGTTTTGGTTTTTCATCTGCCGCCAAAAATGTGCGTGAATGATTCGCCACTTTTGGCGATCCCTTTACAGATGAAAAACGCTCCAAGATCTTTGCCTGATCTCTAACAAAATCTAAGAAGTTTTTGCAAGTAGGAAATTCCGTTTCGCGGAATATCGTATCAAATAGCAATACTATTTCTGGATCCACCTTTTTGGATGCGCAGTTTAATAGCACGAAATCCAGAATGTCTGGAATATTAAGTTGCTTGATAGCCTCTACGGAGGCGGAAAATTTATTGACAAACGTTGTCAAATGACTTGGGTTTTTTGAACTAAATTTTATATTGAAAATATTGTCTAAGTATTGCTTAGCCATTGTTCTTTCATCCTGGTATTGCTTTACCAGGCCGTCCCAAATAATGTCATAGTTTTCAGGTGTGGGCAATATCCCCCCTGTTATTTCTAGAGCATTGCCCGTAAGTTTGCCTATTAGATAACTAATTTTTTGTTCGTTTGAGAGCGCCTCGTTTTCATGTACATTTGATTTGAATGATTGATAAAATAACGGCCACATTTCTACTTTCCCATTAAAAGATGGCAATTCAATAGCGGGCAGTTTTTTACATTTATTTAGTGCAGTACTAGATTTTGACGGCTGCGCTTTGGGGGCCAACAAGGACAGCTCACTTCTCGTTCTTTTTATTTTTGAAAAATACATTTCTATTGTCATTAATGTATCAAAATTTGGATTAAAATTAGCATCAATAGATAGCTCAAGGTCATTTATACGAATTAAGGCATTTTTAAATTCCTCCCTTAACAAATCGACTTCTTGGGATTCGTCCAAGAAGCGTTCATTGGCGCATGTGTCCGTTGGAGTGCACTTTTTCGCGAGATCGTGTATTTTTACAATACGGGATTCGTAGCCTCTTGCTAGGGCCTTTAACGTTTTTAAATCAACTTCCATAGTACTAAAATTGACAGTGGAACATCCGGCTCGAAGGACCAAATTTTTATGTTAAGTTAAGTTCGAAGGACCAAGTCGCTAATGGACTAATTGTATGTTGTTATTTGCAATAATCGCGAGTGGACTGTATTATTAAATTTGTTTGAGGTATCACAAGCAAAAGCAAGAGTACTGACCTTGACTTAAGGAGACTTTAAAAAAGGGGCAGGGACTTGGGATCTAATGACAGGAAACAGGAATGGGAATCGCTGGATGCGTCTTGAAGCGGTGACGAAACAGGAGTAGGAGACGCTGGTTGCGTCTCAAAGCGGTGATGGGTTCGGATGCGTGAGGAGATGGACACGCTGCGCTTGCATGTGCGCAACGGCAGTAGGGATCTAGTTGAGACGGCTGAATGCCGCTATTCTGGTTGATGATGCGTTGCGCTTGAGGGCACGCAACAGTAGTGGAGATCTGGTTGAAACGGCAATCCTTTGCTGTCCTGGTCGATGCTCGTTCTGGCTCGACTTGAAGACGATTGCCGTTGTCCTGGTCGACGCTCAAATTAGCTCGACTTGAAGACAGGGTTTGAGCTCAAATGGCCCACTGCTGGCGAATACAATACTATTCACAAGCACGAATAAACACTTACACTTTCACTATTTCTGAAAGGAAAAGATCCCCACTAGACAATTAAACGACGATATTCAATCAATAATATTTAATTATTCAAATTTAAGATTATAAGGTGGAATTCAAAGCCAAGATGCAAAAATTAATAATGAATTTTTGATTTTTTAAAGAAAGATTCAGAGAGAATGAAAAACACGAGTGAACCCTCACTTGGTTCGTCACCGACTTTTTTGTTTATATATTTTTTTTTCATCGTTAAGGGTTTTTTAATTGTTGCATCTTTTCTTCTTTACAGATGACTATGATTACAAAATATGAATACAGAGTTGACTTGGTTTTTTAAACAATAATAATAACATTTTTATAATCGTCAGTAACTCTGATCTTGCTTGTCACACCTCATAACAAACTTAACACAAGCCTGGAATATTATATTTTACAATTTCTGAAAGCAGCCAAAAATATTATTGTGACAAATATGAGCCTGATATGATCGAAGAAAATTTCTGCAAGGGGAGGTAGGTATGAGCAAGGGCGTCGAAAAACTCTAAAACATTCGCAAAATATCGACGTAGTTGAGGTTAATAGGTCGATTGGTTAGAATTGAAGAATAAAAAGTCTTAGACAGTAGTCCGTTGCCTCCTGAGTGGTAACTCTTTTGAGTTCCAAGAGAAATAGGATATTCCTTAAGGAATAGTCTGTCTAGATAAGGCTCGTAATCATGTGACTTATGTAAATATTATATTATGATATGAATGATTAACGTCGATTAATGGGCTATACATGACAATTTTTTTCTTCTTGCATTTTATGATTCTTTATAAAAAATAGCTATATTATTTTAAATCGCTTAATTGTTGTTAATTCCGAAGATAAACAATAATAATGTTTTGGAGAGGAGATATGTGACGTCACGTAGAAGAATTAAAATTCATTCGATAAAAATCATCAATCGTAGAATAATCTACATTTGGCAAATTACTAGAATCTGTTTTTAAGAACTCAGGTTCCATTTTGAAAATGATGTATGTAAACAGCCTTCGAAAACCATATGAGTCATATGGTTTGGAGGTCAATGTCATATGTTGAAGTGTCAATGTCATATGCTATGACTGACATTTCAATGCAAACCAAATTTGTACCAAAAAAATCTGTTGTGTAATATCAAAATATTTTTATTTTATTGCATGAATTGCCTATATTGATATATTATACATTGTTTCATTAATAATTTTGACTAATTTATGATTGACAACATTTATTCGATATCATTTAGTAATAAAATTCGGTTCATTAAATTTCCACTTTTAGCTTTGTAAACTGCTCTCTCATTCTCCTACGTGACGTCAGAGATATGGCGCAGTTACAAAAATTTTAATTTTAAATACTAATTTCAGTGAAATTATAAGATAATATATAGTTTTTATCATTATTTTTCGTAGTCACAATGGTTAATTTTTATTTTTTATACTTTATTTCCTTGAATTCGACAATGGTCATATAGCCCATTGGCACACACTCACACATGAAATAAAGTTTGTAGAGAATCTTCTTTTTCTATAGGTTTATAAGTACGTCGCCGTTGAGTCCGTATATAACGTACATATGTAACAACCGTTTCGTGAAAAATTTTACGCTCCAAATTTTATTACCTAATAAGTTCTAATATAGTTGTCACTGGACATAATAAATACATAATAGTTGTTTTATAATTTACTATATTAAAAATGCCAAAAAAAGTTTTGAAAGATGTTATACAAACTTTAAATTTGCAAAACTATCTATAGTTTAGTTGAAGAGATAAGCTAAACGTGAAATTGTTAACGTTTTTGGTTATTAAAATATTGGCCAGACGATTATGACTATTTTCCGAATTCTACGGGAATGTGAAGGTGTAGTATAAATTAATTTGCCAGAATGGGCGACCCTAACTTTTGCTACCAAATGGAATCAGTAGACTCATTCACGCAGTGCCCAAGATAAAATTAGAACGTCATCGCGGACATAACTCGTCAATTTAGAATTTTAAAAATGATTGTTAGCAGCACTTTGGTCAGAATTGATTTAAAATTTCGAAAAAGAAATTATGGAACAAATTAGACTGCGGCCTAGCTTAGCTTAAGCGAATCTCCAGATGATGCAGAGCATTAAATTGCCAAAAATTTGCAGAAAACAGAGAGAGAGAGAGACAGAGAGAGAGGGAAAATGAGAGAGAGTATAATTCCATTTCTTAGCAGAAAAGTATAAAATAGTGGGAATATTAAAACGAACATCATCCAGAGACAAAAATTAGATTTATTATCTTCTTAGTTTATATGAACAACCCCTTATGTCAACGTTTCAATAAAAAAATTCGTTCTCTTTGATGAGAGAGGTCTAATTTTTTCTAAAAACTTTTGTTACATACGTTATTTGCATGCCATTCTACATTTGACTCTATCCAAAACGTCGTCTGCGTTTTTTAATAAGTAGCTTTATTTATTGTAACTTGTGTGGTTATTTTACAAGTCACGAGGCCTGTTCATGATGCGCCATCCTGTATTAATGAGGATGCAGTTTCTCCAAGAATTCCTCCTTTATACCGACGGGAAAACGTCTGAGAAATCTTGACAATCGATTCCCATGATTTGGAGTCGGGATTTATCCTTCTTTGGGAGTCCGTCTCATATTGGTCTAAAAGTCTAGAGTTTTCTAGAGAGAGTCTAGAAGAGACATCAACCTCTAGCAGTTTAATCCATTTTGGTGTCACCTTACGGGCTTCCGTCGAGAAAGCATCACAAGGGAATAATAGAAATTAGTGATTTGAATTCATGGACCACTTCTCTTGAAAGACCGACTGGTATTTCCTAAGGAAAGTTAAAAAAGACAAGTATTTAGAGCTCTTGATTACATACTTGATTAGCTAATCACTTGACTAAAGAATATAGTTTCAGATTGATGCAAGAACAGCCAATATTGGGAATGAGTAATTCAAAATCAACAAGAAAATTTCATAATTTAAGAGTAAGAGTACCATTCTATGAAACCTGATATTATGCATTATAAATATTGGTTACTAATATCACTAATTATATATAACTCTAACACCCTTCAATTTTTTTTGTTTATTTATGACATGACTTTTTTTCAATGGTAGTTGGGACCCGCAATAAAACTAAATTAATGGTGGCCAGTAAGACATGTCAAATATGTAAACGTCAAGATCCATGTTTTGTTTACCAGAAAAATAAGTACTCACGCTTTGATACTATAATTTCTTTTGAAAATGTTCGAAAAATAAGCGAATTAAAGAAAATTTAAATCAAAAAGTTCCGTATTAAAGGGTGAACAAGTGCAACAAAAATTTAAGATATATTCCATAAATTTTGGCAAAGAAGAAAAACTTGATCAATTTAACGTATGGAAAGGATATTTAAATATATCGGAAAGCTCTAAAGTGATAAATAAATACGGACTGCTCCTTGATTTTCACAAAGAATAATTATAAACAATTTTGCAGGTATGTAGTTTTAAGGCAATTATTGACAGTATTTATACTCGTAAATAAAATTTGTAGTTTCATTGATTTTACTATGCTCTGTTCCATTTAAGCCATTCAGTAGATGGCACTGGCAACAGCGCTAATCTGAAGTAGCCGAAATTACATTGGGTAAACTTGTATCTTGTCTGTAATTTCAGCCAATCAGAGAGGTCAAAACTATTCCCTATACTCCGCAATACTGAATGGTTTAAATGGAACAAGGTATAATACAGTTATCAAAAATAACTGATTAAGTTGGCAATAAAAAAATACTTGAAATTGATAGTTGATAAGACTGATACATAAATTTACTTCCTGTTGTTGACACTGTTGACAGTGACATTTGATAATTTAAATTTGAGTACTTTTACAATTTTACTTATTAAAATGATTGTTGTTTCCTTTATCCACATCCTTTTTTTTTACGGTACCCAACGAGCAATAGTCTGAAGTATTTCAATCACTCAAAATACCTTTAGCTGTCAGGCCCTTGCTCTGACATAACCTATTTGTATTTATTGGAAAAATGACATGTCAAATAGTATTTCCGCCTGGTGTTTTATAAACTATGGAATAAAAAGATCCCCAGAATTGTATTACCAACTGAATCAGTTATTTTTTATTACTCTGTATTTATCCCTGCAGACCGCATATCCAAGTCAAAATTGTCGTTAATCTACGTCACAAGTAGTAACTAATCACGAATTTATGACTCGTTGTAGCTCAAATATGTACGATTCGATTAAACAAACTTAAAAACTGTGTTGATCTGAAATGTTAACATTATTTTGGGTCAGAAAGCGCTCTTTCTGCGGGTCTATGTCCTTTTCAACTATACTTTGGTAAAAATATAGCGTTTTTCAACCCATTACACAATGACGCAATCAGCCAAAAAATTCTAAGGGTTTAATTTTTTTAGTTTTAGTATATAATAAAATAGTATGTATTTGGATGAAAGGTATGTTATTTATATTTGTTTTACAGAATTGTAAAATGTATGTATGTAGTTAATGGTTAAATAAATCAAAATTTATTTATTCCGTTGTAAATGTTCTACCACTATTTTCTCTTGATGTGTTTAAAATTACTCATGAAATTCTAGGCCGCAGGTAATTGTTTTCCCTCCTTAGTTCGAGCCTGGCGCATTCCTCGTTGGTGATTCGATGTTGGCAATGCTGCCGCCCTGTTCGATCGACAATCAAGTTTGTTTTGTGCGAATTGCGCTGCTACATCGCTGCTGTATTTATTTTCGATCAGCCGTCAAACCCAGTTTGATGTAATGACTCCAAATCACAATATTTATGAATGTCCATTACCAAATGCATACGTATGGAAATTTCAAATTGAAATTATATTGAAATGAGACTTACATAGATGTTTACGTTTGGTTGAAGTGTAATGAATCGAAAAATGCAACGAGGTTCACATAATTTAACAGAGAAATTACATGGTAAAAAACGATTTTGTAATTTAGAGCATTCAACAGAAAAATCAATATATATTGCATTCTTTTATGGATATGAATTTTCTAAAATATTATGAATTAACACGAAATATTACTTACATCTAAAATACATATTATATCATCAAGGCTTATTAACCATTACTTGTACAAATTTGCTTTGTACACAGATATCGGTAATAATGATGATCGCAAATTCGTACCGTGCGGGTGTTTATTAGATTATTAGGCCTCACCTCACGGGCACTCATTGCTGGCGTGAATGATACGCCACAGGGGTCAATTTTGTGCCATGTAATATGCAATAATTTTGGAGTCGGATAAGATTGAACCCGGGTCTCCAGACTAGCGAGTAGGCATTAAGACCCACAGCCAAGTTAGTCGTTAAAACGTGCGACAGACATCAGCAAAGGCAGAATATAAAAAAAATGTTAATTGAAATCAAAAAATGGCTGTATTTATAGGAATAACTATTAAAATTTGTTGTTTCTCGGAGTTTCATTTGTCGCGTGAAGACACCATACTTTTCAATATTTACTCTAAATGGCCATAAATGTTAAGACATCTGACACGGTTTACATGTTGAGTAATCTTAACCACTCTCTGAGAAAAGGACTCTTTACATTTTAATATGATTTTGCATAAATTTTACTACTGAAGATGATAACACTGTTGTCGAAATAAGTAAATATTTTTTTATTCACTGCATTTTAAGGTAGGGATAATTTTAATTTTATTATCATAACTGACAATTTTAAAAGTAACCTTGCATTAGGTGGTTTTTGATTTAATATGTGCATAAATAATTAACTTGGAGTCGTGAAGGATCAAGCTGAAAATTTTCAAATTGGACCATCCATTCTTGGATTGCGTGGTCTCTGCCTTTTCTCCATACCGACCAATTTTAATACCATAAAACTTCGCAAATTCCTTGGTCCGTATAATATAAATAAGTGTTTGCCATTTCTTTCTTCAGTACTTCTGTTAGCGATTAAATGTGCATCTGATATTATATGATTTGTTATTTATTATTTTCTGGGGAATTAAATAAATTTATAAAATACGACTAATTTGCGTTCGTTATTATACAATACCTTACAATTAATATGCGTTGATTAAACTTCTATGACGATGAGTTGTTAGCAGTCAGTCGTTGACAAACTTCTAAACGGGCAGTTCAGTAGTGTATTCGCTGCGAATAGTGTGAATATTAGTGTTTGAGGACATCTAACTCGGCGTCTAGGGTGAGTAATCACTATTTTCTATACGAACGTTAGAACAATATTGAGATTTATCACCTTTATGTCATAAAAAAAAAATCTGATGTGGCCAGCACATTACCTTCCGTGCGTCAGTTCTATGTATTTTGTACAAATTTCATACGGAAAGTTCCTTGCTAAATTAAATATTCTATTTCTTGTACATTACCTTCCGGCAGCGGCATGTATTTTATGCAAATTTCTTACAGAAAATTTATGTCTTAAATTATTATTTTGTGACGTTTTCTATATACAGTGTAATGTATCTGCAGAAATAAAAGATTTATTATTATTATTTCTTGTACATTACCTTAAAGCAGTTGTATGTATTTTATAGAAATTTCATACAGAAAGCAAGAGATCATATATTTCCAATAAAATTATAAGACAAACACACTATGTCAATTTCACTTGACACTGACATCTTTCAATCACAATTTTCTTAATACAGTAGCTGTTTTCATAGCTATAGTTACTTATGAAATTTAATTTCTTTACAATTTTTTAACTCTATATCCATTTAATATTAAGTATAAAATGCAGTCAAATCGTATAGAGAATAAAATATTATTTAATATTTATAATAACATTAAATGTGAAATAATGACATTTAACATATTTTTTTCAAGAAAAACTGTTAAAATCTTCAAATGATGGTACTTCCGGTTGACTAATTGTAACCAAAATCTAATCAGCTCTTCATATGGATGTAACGAACAAGTATACGAAAAAATTATAATTTTTGAAACTGTAGTATTAGAGTTATCGCAGACGAAAATTTTGTTACACACACACACACACACATCCACACACACACACACACACACATACAGACATCATCGTAAAAATAGTAAATTCGTATTCTAGGGGCCCTAAAACGTGCTTATTGATTAAAAACTCACCACCGAATTTTTTGACCAAAGACAATACCTTCCTTACCTAAAGGTGACGGAAGGTAAAAATACGACGGATTACGATAACGACTCGAGGTCATGCGGACCTAATGCGATCACGAAATGAGATCATGCGGATCTCTCGAGGTCATGGGGACCTAATGCGATCACGAAATGAGATCATGTGGATCTCTCGAGGTCATGCGGACCTAATGCGATCACGAAATGAGATCATGCGGATTTCTCAAGGTCATGCGGACCTAATGCGTTCACGAAATGAGATCATGCGGATCTCCCGAGGTCACACGGGCCTACCGCGGTCAAGATAAGAGATCATGCGGGACTCTTGCGATAACAATACCGTGATATGCGGACCTGCTGTGAATGCAATAGTGGTCATATGGATCTCTAGCGATAGTATTAGACTACATTTGTTTTGTTTCTGAGGTTATGTGCGATTGTGTGCGATTGTATGCGAATAGTGCGATATCGAAGGCCGCAGTACCGTTAGCAAATGTTTGCGATTGATCTAGTGTGCGAAAATTTGATTTAGTTGCGAGTCGTTTCGCTGTTCTTAACACTACGCTTATACTTCTGATGATGCCGTAACTGGCGAAATTGTACAATAAAGTAAATATACTTTTTCTTGTGAAACTTAACCGAGAATTGTATTTTTTATTACAGAATTTTCAAAATTTTTGGTGAAGAAAAGGCCTTACTGATCCAGTATTAAGACTTACATTTTAGTAATTCTTGTGATTTGCTTTAACAAATAAAAATGTTTTCATTCAAAACATTTATTTTAATTATTTTTATTCGAAATTAAGTAGATGAATATGGACTACTGTGATCCGAAACGCCCTATTTTATTAAAAATCTTCATACTGGATAAATGAGGCCTTTTCTTCTCCAAAAATCTCATAAATAATTAAATAATCTAAATTAATATATATATATATATATATATATATATATATATATATATATATATATATATATATATATATATATATATTAATATATTAAGGTCGCGAATCTGGGGGAACCGGGTTCGATCCCGACAGATGCCAAATATTTCCAATTTTAAATGGCACAAAATTGACCTCTGTGGTGCACTCTCCACGCCAGCAATGAGTGCCCGTGAGGTGACGCCTGGTAAGCGCCCGCACGGTACAAATATTTCATCATAACCGAAATCTGTGTACAAAGCAGATTGGCACACCCCAATGGGTAATAAGCCGTGATGATATATTTATTTATTTATTTATTTATTTATTTATTTATTTATTTATTTATTTATTTATTTATTTATTTATTTATTTATTTATTTATTTATTTATATATATATATATATATATATATATATATATATATATATATATATATATATATATATATATCTCGTCAATGTTTTAAAATAATACACATGCGTTAAATATATAGTTCCAATTTTATTCGATAAGAATAAACAATATCATGGAACTATGATGACGTTAAGTATTTATATATAACTACAAAATATATTATATAATATAAATAGGGCGTTAAAACAAAGTAAATATTTTAAGGGTAAATAAATTTTTTTGGTGGATGCCGTAGTTTAGCAAATTGAGGTCTTCCCACATTATCCGAAAAAAATAAATGTTCGAGTATTTAAAATTATTTATATAACTAAAGATGGTGTTAAAAAAAGAATAAAATATTTTGAGGATATACATAAATCGATGTGCTGATTCTCGATCAAAAAGAAATTTTCCAAAATTCGGAAAATTAAGGGCATGGTGTGTACATTTTAGTGACCGAGGCGAAATTTTCATTAACAATAAGGAATTATTTAAACAGGTAACTGGTGTTGAATAGCAAATAATTAAATGAATTATTATTTTTATTAATGTAAAAAATGTATTCTTCAAGAACCATGCTCTAACTTTTAATTTTCCGAACTTTAGAAAATTTCTTCTTTTAATTATTATATATTTTTTTAACGATAATTTTAAATACTTACTCGTACATTTAATTTTTTGTTTTTGATAATATGGTATGGATAACCCTCCTAATCTGATAAACTACCAAATAGACCAAAAAACTTTACTTATGCAAGTTTTAATGTAAATTTCTATTCTAATTCAGTGTAGAAATATAATATTTCTAGAAGAATGTAAAGAAACGAAATATAAGTATTATGGCTTTCAACACCATGTTAACAGGGTGTTTAACGGGTGCCCAATATTTTAGCAGGACTGGTCGGGTGCTCGGGTGTGCGGGAGGCAATACGAAAGACGGGGTTTGTATTTTGGCGTATACCGTCAGCCACTCCTGCTTAGGTACAGACTGTTGAAAAAGTTATCTCGAACAAGTATTATTAAATTAGTAATTGTGGAAATCGCTCTGCGTACAGACGCCTTGCAACAGCCGAATTTTGATGTACTTCCCCATAAATAAGCAGCATGCGAACTAATTTAATAAATAAAATAAATAAATATATAAATATATCATCACGGTATACTACCCATTGCTGGGTGTGCTAATCTGCTTTGTATACAGATTTCGGTAATGATGACATATTTGTACCGAGTGGGCTGGCGTCACCTTACGGGCACTCATTTCTGGCGTGGAGAGTGCACCACAATATTAGAATAAATCATCGTTCTTCTTGCAAAAAATAGAGTACAATAACCAATTAAGAACTGACAATACATAATTAAATCATAACTACAGCTAACATAAAAAAAAATCAAAAAGAAACGAAAGACAAATGAAATATCTTAGTTCGCGGGTTACTACAACTTTTTCTAACATACATTTGTCGCTCATATATAGTACCTAAAAAATATCTCTTTTATTATAAAACTTTTTCTAAGATGTTTTTCGCCTTTTTGACCTGCAGTATCATTCATTAAAAAAATAAGAACGTAAACAGCCTGAATATCCTCATTAAATGAATTGTTTTTTAGTTAAACTGCATTCCATTTGTTATAATTTGATAATATATAAACAATAATACTACATAATATAAAAATCAGTTCAGATGGAAAACTATTTTCTGCTCTTTTGTGTACTCCTACTGAAATAAAATGTCCCATGAATTTGTTTCCTAGAATAAATATTTATGATGTACTGGTAAGTGTTAAAAGCGACATTTTATTTTCTGAGAAGGAAGTTTGGAAAACGACGAGAAGCGGAGTGGTTCAAACCTTGGAACAAAATGAAACCACTTTAAACACGTACATCATACACTATTTTTTCTACTAAATACTATTTTTTAAATTTCGTTTTGTATTTCTAATAATTCTTTGATATGCCAAAAATGTCGATTTGTTGTTCCATTCGTGATTACCAAGGTAGCTAATTCACTTTTAACACTAGTGTAACACGTTTGCTTAGCGGCACCCTTTTGTTTAAATTATTGCAGCCGGACGTCAAGATTAGTTATGGATCTTGCGTTCAGAACTTTCATGTTTGTAAAGTATCCTATTTTTTTGTAAATTTCTAAATTGTTTTTCGAAGTTAAAGTCTTTGTTAGATTTTGGGATGGGTTTAGTTCTTGACATTTTGTGAAAATTATTGGGTGTTGTAAAAGTATTTTTAAAAGTATAATATTACAAAAGAAAAGTGCTAGAAAAGACGGATGTATCTCAACAGGAGAAAAGCAATTTCAGTAATTTGGTTGAGTTACTTTTGTCACAGAGGCGATGTGAAACGCCGTTAGGAATTCACTTCTGCCCTCAAACACCCGAAATGTTCTCAGTTAATTGACCAATTATATCGTGTTAATTTTTAAGTTAGCCAATAAGGGTATAAGGGTTAGACTTCCTTGTTGGAAGTGGGGTGAAAATCTAGAAAAGATGGTTTTGAGATGATCTCATCTCGGAGAGTCTTGATCTGACTGTTGATTGTGACGTTGTTCTCTTTTCCATTCGGCTGTTTTTAATTATCTTAGTGACTTATAAAATTTTGTTGTTCTTGTGACTAAAGTAATTGTTGAAGTCTGCGTTCTCCCAAGTTGATTAGAGTGTTAATCTAAATTTAATAATTTTTCTTTGTTTCTTCAGTAGTGTGTTAGTTTAATAATAAAGTGCTTCATTCGAGGCCGACCTGTGATGAAAAGTAAGTAGCCTGATAGATTCTTAGTAGTTGGTGTTGAATACTTAGCGCTGATAGCAATTCAGTAAGCTTAAAGCTTATTCTGAGGTCGCCCTTTTAAAAATCTAATTACTTTTATGGTACCGTCGTTTAAACTGTAGTCGTCACGATCATTAGTCGTTAGTTCTTGTATTGTTGTTTACCATTTATTATTGTGTAAATAAATAAGTTCATCTACCAGTTCTCAGTTTTATTTGTTTGTTCTCCCAAGTATTTTCAGTCATTGCGGAAGAGTAAGTATTCTGTGTGAATATTGTTTATTTCGTAAATTAATCTTTTTCATACTCTTTGTATTGAGTCCTGCTATCCGAGGACTTTTAAAACACGGATGGTGGTTGTAGTGATACCCTTGATCCAAATTAAGTTTTACATTAATTAAATTAGTGTTTCACGTGCGGGTCAAGTATTGAAACAAACCGTTTTAAACGGGTAACAGGAAAGAGTTATATTCAAAATTGTACCTCGCATCCTGTTATACTAGTGTTGAAAGTAACATTGATGTCACTTTTTAACACTGGTGTCAAAAATGACATTTTTAACCCTAAAAACAAACATTAAACAACCTACTTTTAATATATTTGTAGAAAAAAACATTATTCTTCTTTTCATTTGTCTGGTTTATGTAAGCTGTAACCTAAAGACTTAGCATTAAACTTTACATTACGTTTTCCGGTACATGTACTTCTTAAGGCAAACCAATAAGAGTAGGCCGGTAATGTCATTTTTTCTAACAGCGAAACGTCTTTTTTATCATAAATTTATCTGTATTGTTCAACGAACTGTATTAATTGGACGTCTTTTTTAATGACACTCATTTTTACCTCGATTTTTACTCAAGACAATGTGACAGAAATTTTCAAAAATAACAAACCTCAAATGTGAAATTGGCAGTCGCAAAAATAGCTGGAATCAAGCTATCGGGTACTAACATATACTATTCTGATTGGTCGGCATTAGCATTATGATTTAAAAATTTAGAAATTGCCGTATTTTAGGGTTACGGCATAATGCTAAGGTTAAGGTTACAGCTACATATACCGTAGCACGCATTTGTCTATACTCGAATTATCAATGCAGTCATATTGCTAATGCTAAGGTAAATTCTTAAGTTTACAGCTTACATGAACCAGGCTTAAGATGCAAAGTTAAATGTTATTTTTTTCTGATAACAATGAAACTTCGAAAGTTTAAATTAATGTCGTCATATTTTTCCTCTATTAAAAGTTCAGCAGTGAAAACTGTGCAGTGTATTTGTCTAACAAAGTCACCCCGTGTAAAAACAAAGGGATGAAGAATGGATACAAATGTAAATGTGATTATCCTGAAAAAGTGCGACAAGTATAGAGACAAAACAAGAAAAACCGATGTGTAAAAACTAACAAGGACGATAACCTCTGAGATCTTGATGTGTTTTCAACCGGCGAATTGCTTTAGATGTTCAGATTGTCATCGTTCTCTGTCGCAAAATATGGCGTCATTATTTTCCCCAAAACAACAAGAGGAAACAATAAACTCTAGAAATTAACATTGCGTTATAATCTCAAAGATTTTGAAAATGATAATGGCAATACTGTAATGTTCATATTTTGAAAGATAAAGTATTTAATACATAGTGTTTACGGACTTCCGTTTTATTTTTAATGTTTATTCCAGAGATTTTCGTTATATAAAGCAAGAATAAAAATACTAGCTAAGTAAATCTAGAGAATAAATTACTCCACCCATTTTCGGGGAAGTAAATTTTATTCTGTAGAATAAATTTGACACATTAACATTAACTATATTAAATTCATTATATATTTCATCTCTTGCATTATTTTTACATTTATTTATTTATATCCAATATATTTGCTTTGTCTATTTCTGTGTAATTTTTCCCCGTTCTCTCTTTTTTCTATGTGTTAGATGACACCTGGCACTTTATGACACACTTTATTACTTATTTCCTGTCAGAAACATACAGAGTACAAGACTGGTAGCACGAGCATGGTTCTAACACCAATTTTAACTAAAACCATACTAACAACTTGGCATGTACTTCAGGGTTATTAACAAAATCAATGTTGCCAATGTACTGAATAAGCGAAAATGTACTGACAGCCATATTTAATAAATTTGACGGCATTATTTAAAAGTGTTTAATGTAACAATGTTAGAACCATGCTCGTGCTACCAGCCTTGGAGATTAACATTATCGTCAGTAGTGGTTTTAAAGTATACCGTATAGTAATGTTTTATCCTGGTTTTATCAATCTCTCTTATGCTCCAGTAGTGGAAAGATTAGCCGGTATAAGAAACCGTAGACTGAGTGTACTACGGTATTCACACACTCTTCATGGAGGTTCTTTTCCTTGTCCCCAGTTAAAATTGTAGTTGCAAATTTATAAAAAAAATAAAATTTTATTACCACTCTGGCCTATAGGTTCTTAATATAGTGAAAACAATATTAAATGTATATAATTATAGAAAATATTAAAGTATTTATATGCAAAAATCACAAAATAATGACAGATGTCATGTCTCTGTCGGTAAATCACTAGGATAAAATATTTACTCTGTAAGTAGATATTTTACTCTGTAACTGGTTTTATAAAAGACATTTTTATTTACTCGTCGATTAAATTTACTTTCAAAGTAATAACTCGGCAGTTTATTCGATATTTATAAAACCGGGCATAAAAGAAATAAATTAAAACCGTTTTATTGATTTTTTTAAAAAAGTGCAATTTTCACTTTTTTTCACTTTTTGAACTGTAATGAAACTCGTACTATTTACACTAAAATTAATAAAAAAAAAACTTTTTAACGGCAGTTGAAAGAAATGTAAATAGAGTTTTTTGTTTCCTGATTAACTTAATTAACCGATTTAACAACCGGTCAAGTAAAAAGTAAACCGGATTATACACAAATACTGTTTTAAAAATTATTTTTGATTTTGATTAAACATTACCTGCCTTGATTTGAACCAAAGTTAGGCGCAGTAACAGAACTAAAAAAAAGAAAAATATATTACATAAATATCTTAGTTAGTTATAATTCCACATTTTTCCCTTAACTACCCTTCACATTCTAGTATCTCCTTTCTATACAAATCCCCTAGTATTCACATCTTCCTGGCGAAAGTGGTAGGTCACCGGCATGTCATTTCCGGTCCAGGGGCCGGCTCCGACGACCAGGGTGTCCGCCGTGACGTCACGCGTCGCTTCAGGCGCCGTCACCGACAGCCAGAGCGCTACCGCACCGAGGTACGTACATATTTCACGCATGTATCATCACCATCACGCCTCAAAGACCGGGAAGTTTATTGCAAGGAAAGTTTGATTTTTTGGTAACGTGACAGTTGAATATTGACTTGGGGTGGATGGTATGGTAGGTATTTGTTTTGAGATTTTGATTTGAGAAAGAAAAAAATCTAGGAACGTATAAATAATTTTGTGGCTTAATGAAAGAATAACCAATTTAAATTTTTTAATTAATGAGATATCGGCCAAAAAACTTTATACGGGAGTTATGCTACAATGACACAGGTTCATGTTTTTTTAGAATTTTATTTTAAATAAGTATTTTCAAACTAGTTTTCTTCACCTATAATACAATTCACCATTATTTCCTTCCACTTGTGACAAGGCGAGGGTAAGCACAATAACAGATAAATAACTTTTAGTTTAGTTTAGTTAGTAAATCAACAAGTTGTGTTCATGTCCGTAGTGTTCATCAGTGTAAAGTGTAAAAATTGTAAGTGTATGCGTGTTCTTCCATCACACGAAGTCGTGGACGCCAGCCATCATCAGCATCGTCCAGCATCAGAGAACCCCCCTCGTGTTACACACTTCTTAAAAGATTCCAATCAATCTTATTTTGAAAAGTTTTCAAAATAAATACAAATTGAGCACTAAGCTCTTCTTTTTTCAAAAACTGAAGGCAATACTCTGTAGGTAATTCCATACTTCTAATTAAAACGGTACGAAAATTGTTTAATTGAGCTTTAACTAACTTAACTTTTGCAACTTAATTTCCAATAACTGTTTAAAAAATCTGATGTGGCCAGCACATGACCTCCTGCGTATTCTATATTTAAAATAGCAATAAGCTTTAAGTAAAGTATCACGTCCGGTTGATTTTGTTTAAAATTATATACGAATTTTAGATAACAAATTTGAGCAGTTTTGGATCATATTTTAATATTTTTTTTCTAGAAAACCTAATTATAGCTTTAAGTGAAGTACTATTTCCGGTTAAAAGTATTAAATACTAAATTTGAAAAGTGTTGGATTATATCCTATTTTTGACGAAAATCTGTTCAGAGCTTCAAGTAAAATATAATTTCCGGTTTATCAATTTTAGACAAAACCTAATGTTGTTCCCTCTCATATAAAAGTCTCAAATATTAAATTTCAAAAGTTTTGAAATATATCAATATATTTTTCACGAAAATCTGTTCAGACCTTCAAGTAAAACATCACTTCCGGTTTATTAACTTTAGCCAAAAGCTAATATGTTATTTCCTTTGATATGAAAGTCTTAAATACTAAAATTGAAAAGTTTTGGATTATATTCCAATATAGTTTTCCATTAAACATAGTTATGGGCTTCAAGTAAAGTACTACTTCCGGTTCTCCAATTTAAACCGAAATCTAATCAACTCTTTATATGAATGCAAAAAAGCTTAAGTACAGAAAATAGAAAGTTTGATATGAGTTATCGTGAACGAAAGAATCATCGTAAAAATAGTAAAAACATATTGTGGGGACCCTAATTTGTGCTTATTTACTGAAAACCGATAACATTACCTCCCTTACCTACGATATGACGGGAGGTAAAAATGTAAATTTTGTTTGCCACGGCCTACTTGATTATCTTATTACTTCTAACGTGAAACATCAGAACTCATAAAAACAGATCAAAGTCTAACTACGAAGGATCTTATATGAATCGGCATCCATTGAGCCAATTAACACTGAAAGTTTCTTGTTGATTTTAAATTACTCAATCCCAAAACAACGAAACATATTAATAAACGTTGTTCATTACGCCACGGAAATTTACTATGTGGTTTTTGGTAATAGTTATTTATGGTACATGTGAGGAAAGACATTTTTTATTCATAATCTAAAAGTTACGCTCTCTCGTTAATTTTCACGAATGAATAAAATGTCTCTATTCCCATGGGCCTTACAATTTTTTCGTACTACCACCCCCACGGAATTTTAACTAAGATTAAAGATGACATTTTTGAAAGATTACTATGTCTACGTAATATACATTTCGCTAATGGTGACATATTATTTACCGTAAAGGAATTACATCTGGTGTCACTCTACACGCATTTAGTTATTTCGGCAAATGCACTTCATATATACCAACATACATCAAATCGCGCTATTTTCCACATAGTTGGTTAGTACAAACCTGAAATGAATGCATTCTTGTCTAATCATTTTGCGCCACACATTTCTGTTTAAAACACACTTCTTTTGCCTCGTCCATAACTCCGGGATTGCATAGAGGTAGAGTGTTTACCTTTTGGCACTGAATTCGAATATGGATCAGGTCAGGAATTTTTTCATTCAGTTCAAAATGTTAGATCTAGTTTTTAAGAAGGAATGGAGCTCATTACATGATTTGTTGATATTAGTCTTGGTAATCAAAATAAATCAAAAATCAAGGTATAAAAAATTATCGTTTGGTCCGTTTGCAAAAGCGGGACATTTTTGCTCTCGCTGGGGACAACGGAACAGACAGCCTGAAAGCGGGACTGTCCCGGCCAAAGCGGGACGTATGGTCACGTTAGTCCTTAGCCCAGTTATCGCGTACCGGTAACAAGTGCTTGCGCCGGAATGTTTGGCAACACACAAGGTTATAACCCGATGGCAAAGTAAAATATAAATGTAGTGTGTATGCCATAAACTTACCCTAGGGAGATAACTCAAAAGGAATTCAAATTCCGATTTTTTTTTGTCCTGACGACATTCATAATCACATTTCATGTGTATAAGCATTTTTTGTTTCTCTATTCGTATATTTTCTCTTCCTTAGCGCACTATTAATCAAATCTATCCACTTACACACATCACACCGGACGCCAAGCGACTGTACTTTCTCCACTTCAACAAAATATTACATATGTATTTATAGTAAATAGTATATCCCATCAAGTAATCAGACGAGATAATAGCACAACAATTAGTTCACTTGCTAATAAACGAGAAGTTGTGAGTTGTAATTACATATGAAACAATGAAACCATATATAACTGTTAATATATGTATATATAGTTAGAAATACATGGTAGTTTGTCTAAACTAGAGACTGAAATTTGACGTTGAAATAATTAGTTTATAGTTATTGTTGGAATAGAATTATAAGAAACCATAATATTTTTAGGAATTTGGAAATCCAATAATTGTATGGATTCTTGGAAACCATTCGTATATTAATAATAATAATTTTATTAGATTCTGTAGACACAATAATACAGTGTATAGAACAAGTCAGATAAATATACTACAAATTACATGTTAAAAAATTCATTCAAATCATAGAAGCTGTGTCCAATTAGAAAAGTCTTCAATGATTTTTTAAAAAGTTTGAAATTATTTTCGTTTTTTAAGTTTTCAGGCAAGTTATTAAAAATTTCTAAACCCAATCTGTTTGGAGAGTTTTTAGTAATATTTAATCTAGATTTTGGGATATATAAATTGCTCTTATGACGAGTATCATAATCGTGTAGACTTGAACTCATGGTAAATGATGTTTTATTCTTATAAATGAACAGACAAAGTTCGTAGATGTAAATTGAAGTTAAAGTCATGATATTTAATTCCTTAAAACTATCTTTACAAGAAGTTCTCGAGGTTATATTTGTAATGCAACGTACAATTCTTTTTTGCGCTACAAAAACTTTGTTACCTGGATTTGAGGCACCCCAGAAATAAATACCGTACCGTAATCTAGACTCAACGCTCGCCGAATAGAACATGACTAATTGTTTTCTGTTTAAATATTCTTTAAGGTGACGGATTTGGTAGCATATGATATTTAATTTGGTCACAAGCTCTTTGCACTGGGGGCCCCAGTTCAAATTACTAGTGAACAGTAAACCCAAAAGGCGTACAGGGTCATTAGTATCCTGTAAATTATTTCGTAGACAAATATTAAATTGAGAGTTTTTATTGCTTGCCATTTGAAATTTAACTATTTTTGTCTTGCTATGATTTAGGAGCAATTTATTGTCTTGACACCATTGTTCCATTGCTTCTACGTTTTGATTGCATTTGTTAATTAATGTGCTTTTATTTGGATTTGAAATGACTACGGAAGTGTCATCTGCATATAGTGTGGGAAAGCAATCATCAGGTAAAGCAGTAATTACATCATTTAAAAAAATAATGAAAAGGACGGGAGCAAGTACTGTACCCTGAGGTACACCGATATTTGTAAGTACTGAATCAGATCTAGAAGTTTGTATTTTTGACTTATCGCTAAAATTGATTGTCACAAATTGACTTCTATCTGATAAAAAGCTAGAAACCCAATCCAAAGGAACACCTCTAATACCCATACGATCCAATTTATTTAGTAATAGGGGAATGTTAACACAATCGAATGCTTTACAGAAATCGTAAAGAATGGCGACTGGAAATTCACCTTTTTCAAGATTTACAATTACATTTTTGTAGAAGCAGTTTAAAGCATCTACCGTAGAGCTATTTTTTCTGAAACCAAATTGTTCAATATTAATAATACGATTTTGTTCTAAAAAACTTAATAGCCTGTCAAGAAAACAGTATTCAAAGATTTTTGAAAACCCCGAAGTTAGCGCAACTGGTCTGTAATTATCCAATGAGGTCTTATTACCCTTTTTATGGATAGGTACAATTTTATTTACTTTCAAACTTTGAGGAAATTGCCCATTTTGAAAAGAGAGATTAATTATAAATGTCAATGGTAAAACTATAAATTCAGCGGCGCTGCGAATAACCGAGTTTGGAACATTATCAGGTCCGCATGAATTTTTATGTTTTAGTTTATTTATAATAATCCTAAATAACTCTATCTCATCTAAAGGATTTAGAAAGAGGCCATTGGATACATTCGGAATATTTCTCAGTGGATTCCTATTTACAGTTGGAATGCGGTTTTGAATAATCAATGGTGCATCTTTAAAATGATTATTAAACACGTTAGTAATAATTTTAGGATCAGAAATAATTTTGTTGTTATGAATAATTTTATTACAAGCCTCAGTCTTATTTTTACTTACAGAATTTATAATGCCCCATGCACTCTTTGTCATGTTGTTGGAGTTGATTATTTTATTTTGGTAAAATTTCTTTTTAGTTGCAGCAACTAACAGAGAATGTTCCTTCTTAGCTTTTTTATAAATTGCACTAAAATTTGGATTATTTTTTCTGATCTGAAAAAGAGATTTTAGATTTAAACTAGAATTAATAATATCACTATTAACCCAATTTTTTCTGTTTTTATCCCTTGCAACTATTTTTCTAAGTGGAAAATTATTGTTAAAATGTGAGATAAAAATATTAAAAAAACTATCATAAGCTTCATCTGTAGTAGGTTTCGAATAAACATCATTCCATTGTTCAAGAGCTAAATGTTCGCGAAAATTTTGCAAATTGGATTCCTTAAAAATTCTCCTGTAACAGGTTGTGTTTGTATTTAAATGAGTGTTTCTGTTTGTTTCTAGAAGTACTGTTCTGTGATCTGATATGAAATTTTCTTGAACTACAGCTACACAGCTTCTAATATTTGTAAAACAATGATCCAGTTTATTATCTCCTCTGGTGGGGTTATTTACTTTATTAGATAGGTTAAAAGTTGATAAAATATCATTCAGATAATTGTATTCATTAACATCTCTTTCCGGATCTAAATTAAAATCTCCACATATAATTATCTCGTAATCAACTTTGTAAATATGATCTAACACTAAATATATTTTATCACACATAATTTTGTAATCACAATTTGGAGATTTGTATATATTCAATATAAGTGTTGGTTTAAGGTTATCTGATTTCCATATAACAGCACAAGCTTCAAAGAACTTTTCAACACAATACTTAGAAATGTCAAGAGAGACAATATCTTTGCATATGCTATCGTGGCACCAGATACCTACCCCTCCACCCTTATAAAAGGTTCTGCAATGACTAGCACTACAAGTATAATTTTTAAAATAGAAACTATTAATTGTTTCAGTCTTACACCATGTCTCACTCAGACATAAAAACATTAAAGGATATTTGTTTATATATTCAGTGAATATTAGATTCACTTTGTTTAGAGATAAACTTTGGCAGTTTAAAATCAAAAAATTAAAATTTAAGGTTTTTTGCAAAGTAGTGTCAATATTGCTAGGTATTTTCAAAGGGTTTTTGTTTGTTGGGCACGCCTGTGAAAAAACTTATTTATGTGGGTTCCAGCCGGCCAGAGAGAAGGATCCATGGCTTTTGTAATGTTCGATTGGCATAAGGTCACTTTGAAAGAAGAGTAGTAAGCAGGATATTTTGAGTTCATTTTCTCACAGTTTGCCTCTGGAAAAATGGGTAGCAAATAGTCTCTAACCTCCTCTATCGTTGTTTCGGGATGTAATTTATATATATGTAGAGATGTGGGATTTGATACCGCAGCTCTTAAAGATGTCGAGTCATTTGAAATATGGTTTCCGATCACGGTGGAAGAACGCCTTTTTGAACTTTTATTATTATCAGATTGATCTGATTTGGAAGTTTGATCATTCTGTATTTGATTATTAAAAGTATTTTCGCCGTTTGAGGATGTTTTTTTGTTCTGAAACCCGTGTGCATTTTTAACTTTTTGTTTATCATTTTTGACAGCAATAGATTCCAATTTCTCTGTCGTTAAGTTCGCAGACAGCGGTAAATTGTGGTTAGCAGGTTTCGCTTTGTCATTAATTTGTTTAGTGTTAGATGGCACTGTTTGTTTCATATTGTTTATTTTCTTATTAATATTTATTAAGTTTATTTGTTGTTTAAGTGACTGAATTAAGTCATTTTGATTATTTATGATAATATCTTTATTAGAAATAATTTCCTTTAGATATTTTATTTCAGTTTTAAAAGCACTTAAGTGATCATCTGTTGTACTAGAAAAAGAAATGTCAAGGACATTGGCGTCCTCCAATATACAACAGTTTATTTTATTATCATCAATTATTTTTATGTTTTTCATAAGTTTAACACAACTATTATGCGTTACAGTACTACATATGACGCACTTAACACCACTAACAGCTGTTTGTCTACACTTTTTACATTTATTTACACTAGAGTTATTTGATTGATTATCACTAGGCGCCATGTTAACACGTTATTACTTACAGATCTGTTTCTCTTAACGGAAAACTTAGGTACAGGTTATTTCCTTCAATTTTTTATTAATATCCAAAGTTAGAATGGAACACCGCAAAACTAATTTAAACATCAAATTTCGGTCTGTAAACGATCTGTACAAATTGTAGGTTGTTGCAAACCACAATGACAATTTGTATAATTAAAGTAGAAATAAAAATTGTTACTGAAAAAAACTTTATTCCTCATGTTCACTTGAAAGAAAATGAAAACTAAGTTCTAGTTTTATTTTACACATTATCTTTCAAATATTGCTGGAACTTATTGTAATTGTAAAATGGTTATTTGTGTACTCCTATTGGAAAGTAGCACGATATTGTTGGCCTGAATTTTACAGAGATCTACAGTTATGTAAAAGCAGGAATAGTACCTATTCCGGTTCGAAATGCACAATATTTTTCTACTATTGCTTTAGAACGAACTACGAAATATAATTTCTTTAAGTGAGCAAAAATTACTTTTCCCCCTTGTTACTATCGGAGAGAAGCAGACAGGTAATTTAATCGCTCATTGTTTGGGAAATAATATAAATAATAAAAACGATTCAATATGTTATTCATAAAATACGCTTTGTGAAGCCATGTATTCGTATTTTTATTTTGGAGCGAGGGTAACCAATCTTTATAAATTCTTTATGAAATTATTTCCACGTTAGCAAACCGATCCGGGAAGCTATTTCTCAATTTCGAGGCTACTTCCGCATCCTATATGGTTAGATGGATCATATCTTCAATCCTTCAATACTTCTTACATCCTTAGAAAAAGCAAAAAGTTAGTGGTACAGATTAACTTTTTTGTAAATACAGTTTGTTATTCTTATTGTTTACAGCGCCTGATGTTTCACTATATAAAAACAATTAATCAATTATGTATCGCTATACGTGTAAACAACAGGATAATATATCATTATTTAATTTTGCTATAATTGCATACGCCTTCAGGCGAACTCTTCATAAAACGGTAATCAATCAACGGATATCGAAACAAGATTTATATTTGATCATCCTGATAAAAAACTAGGAACGCACGGAAAATTGACTAACACCAATTTCTTTTCTTTGAAATATTTCTGAACATCCTGAATTTTTCAAACGGAAGAGAAATAGGACAGATTTGTTTTGAATGTACGAGATCAACATATTTTTCTTGAAAAGCACATTTTATACATTTTATAAATATACATTGATGCAATTATTGGTATGGTATGATTTGGTCAATAGTGATAGAAATAAATCCTTTTTATTCATATTAATTAAATCGGCGAAAAGAAAAACTGTATAATTCCAAAAACTTGGTTTTGGGAAAAACGAAAAAAACTAACTTTTCTCTCTCAGTTCGAAATAACAATTTTACTGTTCTCCCACTCACCGATTCAATTAAATACATTATTTCCTTTGTTGATTACAAGAATTTTACATGCCTTAATTACATTTTATACAGGGTGTAAATGAAATAAGTGCATTAAATTTAACCAGTAATGTAACTCGATGAGAGCAACAATACTTCTTAATAATTTTTGCTAAGTCTTTTAGATTTTGAGTTAAAATTCTTTAAAGATTTGCTGCATATTTCGTTACCCGCCCATGGAGAACAAATGGCTACTGTCGTATTCAAGTGGGATACAAACAGCTCAAAATTTGTCGGTTATCGGTTACACTTACAGTCACAGTAATTAATAAACGAATTAAGGGAAATAACATTATTATTAATTAATACGTAATAATACAATTTTTAAAATAAATAAATTTATATTTTGGATAACAAAATTATAAAGTTGTGTATTAAAACAGGGTTTTAATCACCTGTGAATAGTGTGAATAGAGGAAGACAAGGAGTGACGAGGTAACGAGAGGAAAAGCAAAAGCATAGTTATTAGGTTATGAGGTGATTATTTATCGTCGACAAATCATAATAGTTTAAATACGTTATTCAAAAAATGTAAGTACAAACTTTTGTCCATTTAAAAGAGGTACATGAGTACCAATAATTAGTCGTCCATTTATTGTTCTCCAAACATTTTTTAATAAAAAATTTTACAGCATTTTCGTCTGTCGAGATGTGTATTGTGCATAATAAATACACCTTCCCAAGTAAATTCAGTCTCATAAATGAACATTATGAGCCATTTCCAAAATTGAAGTCTATTGCTTTTTTTAAATTATCATATGTGACACTCCGTATTGTCATAAAGATGTACAAGATTAACAAATGTGCGAATATTAAGAACAGAATGATTTGGTGATGATTTGGAAACGCTCCGTGTAAATGCGACTCCATGACACTGTCTTTATGTCAACCGTGATGTCAAGTAAAATGTAGTATAGATACGAGTAAAAAAATTAATAAATAAACCATAGGTAAGTAATTACAATGTCTGTGTACTCGCATTTTGACAGAATTTTACCTTATAAACAAGTTTATTACTAATGTCAAATTTAATTGCAATAATTGACAGGACTGTCAATTGCTAAAACAAAATTTTTGATAGCTATTGCTACTGCATTCAATTATCACAAAAATATTTGGAACGACTCGTCAATTTACGGGGTGGTAAAAATGCTAAAAAAATATGCGATTTCGAGAAAAAGTTATTAAGAAATATTGTTGCTCTCGATGAGTTATATTACTGGTTAAATTTAATGCACTTATTTCATTTACACCCTGTATAGAAGGAACCAGTTAATTAATAGCAATTCATGATAGTTTTGTACTTTAAGAAAATATATAAATCTGGAAATGGATAAGAATTTGTGATATTTACATATGTTTTTAATATTAATAAATTCGTTCTATTTAATAAATTTTATATTAAACTACAGTAATTTTTTTTTAAATGTTACTTTTAGTAAAATTCAACTGTTTTCCGTTGTAACACGAGGGGGTCTCCTACGATAAAGATGACTACTAATACTGATGATTCCAACGATGGCACTCTAACTGACTGGTGGACGCCTCGGATGATTGGCGTCCACGACTTGGTGACAAGGAAGAACACACATACACTTTTACACTTCACACTGGATGAACACTTACATTACGGACATGGACATTACTTTATATTTACTGATTAACTAACTAATGGTTTATTTACATTATTACATTATTATTGATTAGACATAGCCTAACATGCTACATTCCGTAACCCAGCGGGCGGGCGTTTAGCACGCGCCCCAAAAATACAACACACTACATGTCCAAACCAGCAACTAACGTCTTTATGACGCGACGAACTAATCTAGACTCTTACATGTTTACTCCATTAGTATATAACTAATGTCGACTTCTTAAAACAAAGCGCTACCTTCAGGATAGGATTATCTTAGGGGTACAGAGTGCATACGCTATGGCATTTAAAGTCACGCACGTATACATAATAATTTCTAAACTTAATAATGAACAAACAAATGTCGTGACTATCATAATACGATAAGAATTTCTAAACTGAATTTTGACTTAAATAGATAAACAGAGTTAAAATAGATATGATTACTGAAACTATAATTTAGAAAAGTTTATAAAAAGTTATTTATGTGTTTTTACTCTTACCCTCGCCTTATCACACCGTCAAGATGTCAATAGAGGTTAATTTTTTTAAATAGTTTGTCTATTTTCCAAATATTAAATTTAGTTGTAGAAAAATATCGTGTTCGCGAAATATGTTTTGTGCTTTCGTGTGATATATTGACTGGGCTAAGGCCTCGTCAAAAAACTCTAGTGCACTTAACATAATGTTCACGTACATGATAACTATTTCGCGCATCTCCCATGGCAACAAGCGTAAAAGAACTATCTCACTCGCTCGCAAAATAAATATTTATTTTTTTCTGTCTGTTAAAAAAAATTTTTAATTAAAATTAGTTTAAGTATTTTTTCTGCATATACATTTTTTTTACGTCTGCAATAAAAGTGTAAAAAAGTGCACTTTTTAACGCTGCCGAACCGAGTGAAATAATGAAACGCTATGGCACTTTTTTCACACTTTTATTGCAGACGTAAAAAAATTTTTATATGCAACTGTGAAAAAAAGATATATTTTACTCACTTCTTACATAAATAACTATTTATTTAATTTTATATAATAATAAAATCGATCGTACATTGTGACAATTTTTAATTCCTGAGCTCAAAATTATATTAGATATCTGCTTGCCAGATTTTTATAGAAATATCTATACATAGTACATAGTACAAAGGTAGAAAAAATAATGTGTGTGTTACGAGCGTGAAGTGTTATTGTCGCTTTCGAAAATTGCCAACTTCTTTCTTAAGCGACAAAGTACTTTACGCTATTAAATAAAATAAATAAATAAATATATCATCACGGCCCCCATTGTTGGGTGTGTCAATCTGCTTTGTACACAGATAGCGGTAATGATGAAGTATTTGCACCGTGAGGGCGCTTACCAGGCGTTACCTCACGGGTACTCATTACTGGCGTGCAGAGTGCACAACAGGGGTCAATTTTGTGCCTTTTAAAATTGGAAATATTTGGCGTCGGTCGGGATTGAACCCGGTTCCCCATATTCGCGATCTGACACTCACACACGCGGCCACGAGACCCCTTAGTACACAACTAACTATTATGTACGCTGTCTTCAAAATAATATTAAAATACGTTTCTTTTTGCTTGGCAAATGTTTTCTATTTGTTTCCGAATAATAACAAAAAGACAGTGACACAAATCCATAAATTATCTTTATATTAAGAAAATTTAAGCCTCTCTTTGAAGTTCACTTCCGTTTAATACACTTTTTAAATTTAATGATATGCTTTTTACTTCCTTGTACAAAGTAAAGGAAGTATTGTATTCGCGAAAAAATTCTGTTTTTAGATTTCAACGGAAATATCCATTTTGACCATCCCTGAATCCATTCTGACTAATTTCGTCGTGACGTCTGTACGTACGTATCTCGCATAACTCAAAAACGGTAAACCGTAGAAAGTTGAAATTTTGTATTTAGGACTTCTATAACATCTAGTTGTGCACCTCCCTTTTTGGTCATTACATAATTTCCAGAAATGATACCTTATTTGAAGCCTATATTTCAAATGTGGTATATAAGACTTTTATATCAATTGGAATAACATAGCAGATTTTTGTTAAAACAGGCTAACCGGAAGTGATATATTACCTGAAGTTGTTAACAGTTTTTCTTGAATAAATTGGTTTCATTTTGATTTTAGAAATAAATGCTTCAAATAAGAGTTTTAGAGAATTAAATAAAACATAGATATTAATGTCAAATTACGTCAAATACGTGCAATTTTATAATTGAGTCTATACTTCATATTAGTCTTGCATACAAGGAAGTCGTGTGGTGTCCACATCAGATTTTTTAGATTCGTTCTTCATGTACTAATGACAAAACAATAAAGCTTTTGCAACTATGTAGTATTTCAATAACAAAAATAATATAAGCCCAAGTATTATATTTTAAAATTATTCAACTTCTTCGTTTTTAATATTCTTACCCACTTTGTTGAAATAAATGCTTCACAGTTAAGGCCCTTTGATTTTAATTATTTTCTTTTTCTTTTCGAAAGTATACGTCAAGAATTCAATTTAATTTAATAATTTCAATCAAAATTATGTAACAATTAATTATCGGAAATGTAATTTTCAAAATTGATACGAAGCTTAAATATTATTTAATAATTAAATTAGATTGTCGCTCCCACATCTTGTCATGTATAATATCCTCCACAGGCTAAATTATTAACTCTCCCAGCCCAAATCAGTTAAAGTTTGAATAATTCAAGCCCAATGAGAAATCTCAATTTCCCGATAGAAGTTGCGAGGAAGCCAAGCTGTCAGAAATATTTCATTTACTGGCGACAAATACCGGCGGTATATATTACAGTGTCAAAGATTAAACTGGTCGTTGGTACTGAAGGGTAGGAGGGACAGGAAGATGAAACTTCGATTTCCACAAATTATCCCAACGGAGTCCCGGGAACAGATTCCCAACTACCGATGAACACTCAACTCGTGTTGTATCGATTTTATTGCCCGAAGATGCTGATGAAAGAAAGGAAGGATTACTCCTAAAGAAATCTAATTGAAATATGGTACAAAGGAAATGTATAACAAGGAAATTTATTACCAAACAAATATAGGATGAATTCGTTACCGAGAAGAGAAACAAGTTAAAATTAATCTGTTTGTGCTATTTGAAAATTGGAAATAAACTTCATGTATTAGGTGACTGGTTGGATTGAAACCGGTCACTTATATTTAGCCACGCGATCTCATGAACAGTAAACAAAAAAAATATTGGAATTTAGAACTTTTTAACACAAGAAAAATGCGAAGGGTTGATAATGAATATGAATCAACGCTTAATAATAGTAATAATTTTAGAGGTGATGCAACCTTTTTGTAACTTCCTGAATTAAAGGTACATATTTTAAGTACAAATCTATAGGTAATCCAGTAGTATTGTTAAAAAAAAGACTTTTTTTATTGCGGTATCTATGTGTTTATAAAAGCTCTGAAAACTCATTATTAAGAAGATCTATAAACGTACTGTTTTTGGCGCTTTTCGTTTTCTAATGGTGTGATTGCTTTCGAAACTGGTAAATACATTACGTATAACTTCAAATTGCTGTCAGTCAACAATGAATTTTCATCTGTGAAGTTAAAATTGTTAGTGGGAAGCGCTACCAACATAACTGATATAAAAACGCCAAAATATATTTACTTATCAGTATCAGCAAGAAGTAAAAGTAAACACTTTCATTAAAACCAGTTGCTGATACTTATAGTAAATATTTACTTATATGTATATACTTACGTATGAAATACAGTAATAAGCCGTGAGCTTGTAAAAAATGTGAAATATGTAGATTTTGACTTTTGTTGACATTTTATTTTTGTATTTATTTACCTATTGGTTAACAAGTTAATCTGAAATTCAGTTCTATATAAATTTTTGATATTTTAAAAATGATTAGTTTTGAAAGCAGTGACAAAGACGAAATTATTAATGAAAAAAGTGTTGCCTTCACGGTCTTCACCAACACTAATCTGAAAACCTGATGTAATGTAAAACAAGTTTTCGAATTGGGACCGGCAAAAGAGGCGTATTATCACAGAAGCCTATGAAGCTCGAGCTTGTGGTGCATAATTTTACAGGGGATGCAAAAATCGTACCAGCCCAGGGTGCACAATTATTAATGGTCACGAGGAGCTAAAAAAAACTATAAAGTAAACTGTGCATGGGCTGCTGGCGCCAAACTAGATTTAATTCGTCTCTGGTCGGCAAGAATTCTTAAAAATATTTTCATTTAATAAATGAACACAGAGCGCTATCTCTGGATTCATTGCTAACGCCAAGAAAATGTTCTGATAGCCATTTTCCCTACGAATTTCATAATCTATACGAGCTTATACGGCATAGAACATTTGTTATAATAATTGTAATTAATATAATCTTTGAAATTTTGGTTCAGTAAATACTTAATTCTATAAGAACCGACTCTATTTTGTTAATACAGTTTTAAGTAATTACGAGTACTTATTTTGATTATAAGTATTTATAAGTACATACAAGAGTATGTAAAATAAGTATTTTCTTATAGCATTAAAAATTTATAAGCTTACAGAAAATCAAATTATGGAAGTTTTCGAATATATTTTGTTTTTCATATAATATAAAATGACTTATTATTTTTATCAAGAGGCTAATGAATACGCTCGTATACTCCCAAAAATGAAAAACATAAAGTTCAATCTTATAATTTGTGAGTATGCGTTTCTATATTAATATCTATAAAAATACCTGAACTTTTGTTTGTGGTTTTACAAGAAATATATCCCAGCTTTAAGACGTTAATGATGAAAAAACTTTATGAATTTAAATAAAAAGTCGTAGAAAGTTTGAAGGTGAAGTTATAAATGCGAAAATGATGGTAATCATCGCTCGCATTTGACAAACACGAATGTCATTTCCACACAATGATCATTTCACACCATATATCATTCCTTTCCAACTTACATTACGATGTAAAAGGAAAATTTAAACTACATAAACAGCATTTTGCTAAAAATATCTCGACAGGTTATTTTCGTATACATCGCTAATGCTTTTCCGATAAGATCCCCCGAAATAACCCCAAGTTTAAGGCTTAGCTGCTTCTTAAATTACCACAAGTGCAGTCCAGAGCACGCTATGTAGCTAGATAATTTATGATCTCATTTGTCTTTGCAGTTTCCTACGGTAACTCTAATGAAATGGCGCAGCCTGGTTGTTAATTTCTCTTTTATTGTTTATAGTTTGTGTTTAAATGTACCCCACATATATTTTACTGCCATCATAAGCTTAAGTTTATTCGGAATCAATATAGTCCAAAGTTTATTTTAGTAGAACGATATAGGCTTCACATTTCTATCTGCCTTTTGACAATAACTTTATTCATAGCCTTGTCAATAATAGTCGTTAAAGAGATTAAAGTTATTGTTTCTCTCAAAATTTCGTAACTGATTAATATTAATGAAAATTCTTTACTACATGATACGTCCCTAAGTATAATTGTCACCCTTGCCTTATTTTGAATAATTTCTACAATAATAAGTAAGATAAGTAGATTATGTGGGTGATGGTCGATTTCACCCATGATTCCTAAAATTTAATCATTGCCTATTTTGATTTAGGAATTACTTAGCTAGGTATCTGTTTTCTAATGCCTAAATCACTAATGGCCGATTTCACCAACGATACCTAACCCTTAACCATAGTGCGGTCATAGGCAAAGTTAGACTTTAAAATTAGGAGGTGCTAAAGTCCCTTACCTTAAAATGGAAAAAAAAGTTGGTTTACAAAATAAATAAAAAAGTATTTATTTGCTTAATTTATAAACAAAAACATAAAATATTATTTAAAGTAACAAAACAGTTATTTATGATATAAGTGTTAAAAGTGACGTTTTATTTTGTGAAAAGGAAGTTTGGAACACGACGCGAAGTTAATTTTCTGTTCCCATTCAGAAGAATAAATTCTTGCAAAATATCTTTATTTATTATTATATATATATTTTTTTGAAAGTTCATTTTCAATATTCAATACTTATCTACCTACTACTAAATTAGTAAAGCGATTTTGTGTCATAGTAGTGCTCAGCCAGTTTTTAATTCTCCACATAACAGAGAATAATTTTCACAAGTTTCTGTGTATATAGGCAGAATGAGTGTAATTTTATAGTTTATAATAATTACCAAATGTACCTTGATTAAGTACACTTTTAATATTATTTGATTCCTGACTGCTCATCATGTTCTTTAGAATAGTAATTTCAGCTTTCAAAATATATTTATTTATTTCAAAAGTGGTATAATGATCTATATCTACGGTTATTGCTAGTTCTTGGCTTTCTAGGGAAAATCGGAGTTTTAGGTGTGTAGTTATTGCATGAATTATACGGTACTAAAGTAAATATTACTTCGGAAAGAATCATCAACAATAATTATCAGCACGAGTATGTAAATCAATATCATGTGAACTAGAT
The DNA here is from genome assembly GCA_963082715.1 of Harpalus rubripes. NCBI lineage: Eukaryota > Metazoa > Arthropoda > Insecta > Coleoptera > Carabidae > Harpalus > Harpalus rubripes. The sequence goes on from OY720454.1 coordinate 40,086,870, forward strand.
CCAATGGGGGAGTTTAGTCATGTTGAAATGCAATGATTTTTCCACATTATTGCAATACTATACAAACAATATTACTATTGTATAGTATTTTTTTGTATAAACGATGTTAAATTTATCGTTAGTTAATCGCCCGCAATACGATGACTTATGCAGGATCTGAATGTATGTCTTCTATATTAGATATTGAAATGTAAAATCGAAAAAGCAAATTATTAGTTTTTAAATATGTAAACGTAAAACCTAGAAAATACGATAAACACAGATATTAAATTATCAAGTGGCAAGTATAAACATAAACAGGTGGCGTGTTTTGCTTCTGTCTCTTTCTATGAAGCACGTTTTGGACACGTATGTCGAGACCTAATTCGCACAGTTGATGTTATGTACGCCGTAATGGCGAGAAGAAAATATTGCAAAAGTTTAATATTTTTTTTCTCCGGTATTTTTTAAAATTTTACAAAATATAAAAGTAAAAACGCTTTAGATATAAAAAATATTTTAACATGAAAAAATCAAATATTAGAAAACTCCCTTATTGTTGATGCGACCAAATAATCTTTAAGTAATTTTGACTCGCTTTTTTATTTTTGTAGTTTTAATAGGTCCAATTTCAATATTGTTATTTTTTGAAGCAATTTCAATACATCTCTATGAGTACAAAAAGGTATAGTCTGTTCGCTTTTCTTCTACCCAATATTTTTTTATTACATCATTAATGATAGTTAAATTCCTTTCTTTGCTTCTTCCTTAATATGTTGATAATATTTAATATACCAGTCAAAATGAATAGATGTGGCTAAAATTAAATTACTAAAATTTATAGAAATATTGTTTGGGGGTGTTAAGCACCCTCAAGTACCCCCCTAACTTCGCCTATGAGTACGGTCAGTCAGGCCTAGTGATGGGTCAATTCCCGAAATTGAATAATGAGGAAAAATTCCCGGAAATTCCCAAGAATTTTTTTTTTAAATTTCCCAAATAATTTCATATATTGTGTTGCACCACAATATTTGTTGACGGAGTAAGAGTAAGTAACAGGCAGGCATAAGGCACAAACATACAAAGCAAAAGAACAGGGGTCAAGGTATAATATTATCTAAAATAAAATTTTATAATAAAAATCCGGGAAAAAAAGTAAAGATATTGTTCCCCGCAAATCGTAATTGCAGGAATTTCCGAGAATATTCCCGGGAAAAAACAAAATTCCCTAGGGGAATTTTTTAGCGGCACATCACTAGTCAAGCTTCTAGTGGGATTGAAATATCAGGTTTACTTCCTAGATCATAACTGATAGACTTAAGGTCTTATGCACCTTTTCATTAATCAGTTTTGTTTTATGAATAAATTAATTTCAAATAAAACTATAAAATTAGACAATATGAACGTATTTGACAATTACAAGCAGTTCCTCTTCGAGACGTTACATGTTATTGTTAGCCCACTTTTTTACTGAGAATCTTCTCCATAAGTATCATAAAGACCACGAATAGCATCCAATCGCTGATTAATAACAATTGGAGAACAGTGACGAATTTAGAAAATTATAATAGGGGGGGGGGCACTAAATTCGGAAAAACAAATTTTAAATATATAGGATAAGCCCTCCCACCTCGTTAACTGTGGTATTGTATTGCAATTATTTTACCTTCCGTCACCTTTAGGTAAGGAAGGTATTGTCTTTGGTCAAAAAATTCGATGGTGAGTTTTTGATGAATAAGCACGTTTTAGGGTCCCTACAATACGATTTTACTATTTTTACGATGATGTCTGTATGTGTGTGTGTGTGTGTGTGTGTGTGTGTGTGTGTGTGTGTGTGTGTGTGTGTGTGCGTGTGTGTGTATGTATGTGTGTCCGTGTGTGTGTGTGTGTATGTAACAAAATTTTCGCCTACGATAACTTCCATACTACAATTCTAAAAATTATAATTCTTTCGTATTTCTCTTCGTTACATCCATGTGAAGAGCTGATTAGATTTTGGTTAGAATTGGACAACCGAAAGTACCTTCATTTAAAGATTTTAACAGTTTTTCTTGAAAAAACTATGTTAAATATGATTTTTTCAAGTTTAATGTTATTATAAATATTAAAGAATATTTTATTCTCTATACGATTTGACTACATTTTATACTTAATATTAAATGGATATAGAATTAAAAAATTATAAAGAAATTAAATTTCATAAAGTAGCCATAGCTATGGAAACAGCTACTATATTAAGAAAATTTTGATTGAAAGATAATGTCAGTGTCAAGTGAAATTGACATAGTGTGTTTGTCTTATAATTTTGCTGTAAATATAGGATCTTTTGCTTTCTGTATGGAATTTGTATAAAATACATACAACTGCTTTAAGGTAATGTACAAGAAATAATAATAATAATAACTCTTTTATTTCTGCAGATACATTACACTGTATATAGAAAACGTCACAAAATGATAATTTTCTGTATGAAATTTGCATAAAATACATGCAACTGCCGCAAGGTAATGTACAAGAAACAGAATATTTAATTTAGCAAGGAACTTTCCGTATGAAATTTGTACAAAATACATAGACTGACGGAAGGTAATGTGCTGGCCACATCAGATTTTTTTATTATTTTAAATATACTAGTTGATGGCAGATGTAAATATTTTTTTTAAGTTAGAACTTTTATTTTTGAAATAGCAACCTATAATTATTTTACTAAAATATAAACCCCCATTTTTTGTCTTTTTAATGATCTATTTGAGGTCCTGCACCATAAAAAAGAATAAAAAAACACTTTATACTTAAAGTATTACTCAATAAATAGGGATTCAGATGAAAACAATTTTTTAATAACTACTTTGCGAGATATTTGAGGTTTGTTGTCAGTATCACTGTGACGTCAGATTAGTGCTACCTTTCTCTTACTGCCTATTATAGAACTTGTGCGAGAGAAAGATATCGCAATAGGTGTCGCTACAGCTACTAGATAATACATAGCTGACTCGTCCGCCATATTGGTGCCAAAATCAATGCAGTAAATTATGAAATAAAAGTGCATTTCTTATAAGTTTATGTACGAGCTATTTTTCATAATTAAATATAACTTCCATATTTGCCATTTAATACTTATTTAAAATACTAAAACAAGAAAAAATACGGTTCATTAAGATTTTTGAGATTAGAGAAAAATATATGTACCTGTAAAAATTATAACCATTTCTCAAATGATTTGTACAATTTGGAGCAGAACAACCCGTTATTATGGATAATTTCTATGATTTAATAATACTGTAACATTGATATTGAATGATTTAATTGGCCCCACAATGGTGGACGAGTCAGCTGTAATTTATACATTAGCTATAGGTGTTGCCGTGAAGTCACGTTGACTTTAAAAATCAAATTCAGTTAAATTAAAAACAATTAAGACGTTTTAATACTACGAATTGCTTCAAAATTAAAAGAACTTCCATTTAAAATAATTTTAAAAAATCAGACCCCAAGCAAGTAAATGAGTTTGAGAAATATGAGAAATAATATTTATTCAAATATTCAAAGTAGCCATGCGAAAATAAATAAAATGCAACAATTTTATACAAAACAAGTTAAAACATCAAATTTAATAATAAGAACAACTTAAGACAAAAAATGGCGGTTTATATTTTAGTGAAATAATTATTGTTTGCTATTTAAAAATTAAAGTTGATAGTCGTATGTTTTAAACGTGACTTTATAAAAATCTACATTCGCCATCAAATAGTAAAAAAGTTAGGCGGGGGGGGGGGCATCTCCAAAATAATAAACAATTTGAAAAATAAACAGAAATTCTGTATTTTTATTATTTTTATTAGTACGTTTATTCTTTTATTTTATTTTTCTATACGTGCATGATAATATGTAATAATTATTTTTTTTTAAATAAAGGGGGGGCACGTGCCCTAGTTTTCCCCTCTACCATTGTTGGAGAAAGCTCTTATTCATTAACCAAGAACATTATTACAGTATGATAATCAATTTTCAACATTGTAGTCATTTAGCGTGCAATATTTTATTTAAATAATCACCAACCGAATGGCGTAGTTTGACAGTCGAAACTGCAAACTGGCGCATTGACCTCTTAATAGATGACGCTATCTGTTACTTATGACAAGTTGAAATTGGCGCTAATTTTGTATGTCACGTTGAGAATTTTTAAATCCTACTTCGTATATTTGTACATACAGTTGAGGGAATTTACAAGGAGTCACCTCTCAGTTTTATGTTTGACGTCAGTCAGAATCGCACCTTGTCATGTTAGACTACTTATTGTCTTATGATACATGACAAGATTTTTAAATTACTCTTGCTTGCAAGCTTCTTACATATTTCTTGTCTAGAATGTTATCACTTAAGGTTACAGAGGTGTACACGTTAAGAACAAGCCGACCGCGTCATCAGTCGGTTCTGCTGACCACGCCTCTGAAGAAATGTTCAGCGGCGTGCATAATATAAATTTTTCTCTACTCATATATTTTTTTTGTTAATACAAATCACTATTTTTAATTAAAATATGGATTTTCCATTAAATCTCCATTAAATAAAATTAAAATTTCCCGACCAAAAATAAAGCTTCATGGATCCGGAGCTTAGCCAATCATAAATTTAAACTCCATTCTTTTTCTCTCTTCCGCACACCTGACGGTAGACGACGCAGGTGGCTTGTTCTTATTGTGTACGCACTCACCTAATCATTTGGCATAACATAAAAAATATAAATTGAAAAATATTGTACTTTTGAATTATAATATAATTGCAAGAGTGCAACAATATAAGAAAATATGAGAAAATTTTGGTAGTCTTGCATTTCTCTTGTTTTGTTTTTTCTTGCATTTTCTGCAAGAACAAGACAAGAATACCGGTCACCTTATCCTAATGCACACAGTCACACGACCCCATATATGAAATTTAAGAATATTTTTATAAATAATTATAATATATCATCACGGCATATTATCTATTGCTTGGTGTGCCAATCTGCTTTTTACACAGATTTCGGTTATGATGATGACATTTTTGTATCGTGCCGGCGTGTACCAGCCGTCACCTCAAGGCCACTCATTGCTGGTGTGGAGAGTGCACCACAGGGGTCAATTTTGTGCCATTTAAAATTCTAAATATTTGGCGTCGGTCGGGATCGAACCCGGTTCCCCAGATTAGCGACCAGACACTCAGGCACTCGGCCACGAGACCCCACTATTTATTTGTATAATAATCTAATATATATATATATATATATATATATATATATATATATATATATATATATATATATATATATATATATATATATATATATATATATATATATATATATATATATATATATATATTTAGGTAAGTGCGTATTTACTCTTAAATAATAATAAGGTAATTAAAGTATTTTTAATTTTCTTCAGAAGAGTCTATATATTTCAAAATTTATAATTAACGGAACCTCTGATATAAGACTGTAGTATCTGGCACAAACGAAGTACAAATAAAATAATACTTCTCCATTATGATATTTTTATTATCTCACAAAATGTTCATCCAAGAGCACCCAGAGGACCAGGAATCTCAAACAATGAAACAAACCGAAGCAAAGGCCATAAAGAAACGGATAACTCTTGGATGGACAACGAACAGTTACGAAAGGGAACATTAAGGCATAACGACGAATGCAATTTTTGGTAATAATATTTTATACTTGGATAAACAAGCGGGCAAATGAGTCTTAAATGAGAGCTTTTTCTTCTGGAGCTCTGCCAATTAGATGAAAATTGCGACTTTGCGCTTGGCTAATTTATTAAGAATTCTTAAATATTTTTATTTGCCAGGGGAAGAATAAGTAATTAAAAATAGTTGAAAGGAAATTTATGTAAAGATTAAAAAACTTTGAATATTCATTCACCAAATTGTAAGATTTTTGTATTGTTAAGATAACTTTATATTCAAAGAAATTAATTTGAAATTAATTGAAAAATTCAGCCTTAATTCTGGATTTAAAATCCAGGACTTTTGGATTGTTAGTTCATGGTTCTGCTGTCAACCATAGGAATTAACGAATGTTGTAGAAAATATCTACTATATACTAGGTATAGTAATGAATATGCAGAATGTTTGTCAATTGTCAAAGTACTTACAAATTATTTTAGAAAAAAAATACTTCAAATAAAAACGGTAGAGCATTAAATTCGGAATATACGAGTATATCAGCAAACAAAATGCATTTCGAATGTTTTGTAATTGCACAAATTTCATATAAAAATTATAATTATATTATAATTACTACGTTTACATACAGTTTTGAAAATGGTTTCAGTTTTCAGTCAAAATTCTGCGAAACTGTTTACATGCAATTTTCAAAACAGGGTTACAGATTGATTTGAAAACAGATTCGGCGCATGCGCATTTGACTGATGTAGGTGACAGATCCTCTTCAATCCAAATTCTTTGTTTTACCATTTTTCGAATAATTTTTTTCTACTTTGTACTACTATGCACTAAAACTACACAACTGTCAATTTATTTGTTAGTAACATCAAGTAACACAAAGTGACAGAAACGTTATGCTAGGTACGCATGCGCAATATCGAAACTGAATTTTAAGTGTTTACATGAGTAGTTTTGAAACTAGTTGTCAAGTCAAACCTATGAAATTTACTTTCGGTTTGTGAGAACTAAATACCGTTTTGACACTGTATACATGGTGTTTTCAAAACTAAAAACGTTTTGAAAACTGTATGTAAACTTAGTAATTATGTAGAAGAACTGATGTCATGAGAAGGGATGAAGACTATGTTGGAAGGAGGGTAAGCGAAATGCTGGTGGAAGGTTGAAGTGGGAGAAGAAGGCCAAAGAGAAAGTGGAAGGGCACTGTCGCAGAAGACTTGAGAGAGAAAAGGATGTGTGAAGAAGATGCGTTGGACAGAAATGAGTGGAAAAAGAGAATAAGGAACAGCGACCGCCTAATTAAATAGAGAAAATCTGAAGAAGAATACGATAAGAACTAACCCGCTTCTAACCGACTCCTTTGAAATCCAAGATGTACGATTTATTAACAGGGGAAAGTCATAGAAGTAGCATTTTCATTGACTATTTTTGTCAATATTTAGACAGTTTTCGCATGCAACTATTCTAAATATCAAAACATCTATGTAGGATTTATATACAGCTATTGCCGTTTACCCTCCAACTGGACTCACCGTACTGCCCGTTGGATTTCAGTCATTGCTACATTTATTTAAAATGTATAAGTGGCCAGCTTATAGCAACCGAGTGTGATAAATACAAGTAGCTGTATTTTTTTTACCACAAATCACATACGGTCGACAGGAATCGAACGCATGAAACATGGTTCGAGTGACGTCACTGCGAGCTATGCGATGTGCGCTATTTCGCTCAGCCACCTAGCCGACACTATTCTAAGCATACCGTAACAAATATTTTTCCTAATTAATTTTCATTATGTCAACTTTTTGTTTGCCATTTTGAATGTCACTTTTTCGAATAATTGCGAAAAAATTACGGATCAATCAATCAGCGATACCCTAACACTTTTTCATTTATACTTTTTATTTCTAAATGTTTAATCTAAACGGAATTAGAAGAAATCTCATAGCTATTACCAATATCTGTGTACAAAGCAGATTGGCACACCCAGCAATGGGTAATAAGCCGTGATGGTATATTTATTTATTTATTTTATTTATGTGATTCATTGCAAAATCGTGTTTTTCACTCGTCATTTTGCAACTAAACATAAATAGCTGTAAGACTTTATATACTGAACATAATGATAAAAAGAAAAGAATAGAATTACTAGCTGTTCATCTATTTTATGATGATCGTACTTCAATATACATATTTAATATACCAACATAAATTTGTTATAACCATAATTATTTATTTTTATATTCTTTTCTTGCCTCAAAAAAATAAGTTTAAAAAAACATTCAACTTCTATTACTAACAACCATAGCCCTCGCCCCCTACTTCTACTCAGGGTAAAAATGGATCCGTTGACACTAAACTAGGCTGTTGGAAATAATAAAAAGTTTCTTAATTCCATTTAACTAAGTTTTATAAAACTTTCAATTCAAGTGCAAAAAGAGAAGTTAAAACATTGTTGATGTATGTGGGGTAAGTATCATTTAATGAGATCTACGAATACTAGCGAATAGTTTTTACATTTAAAATGTAAACAGAAAACATGATATATTCTTTTCAAGAACTATTTTATCATTAATGTCCTGTCTTTCTTCGCAATGGAAAATTTAGTGAACAGAAACACAATTCGTTTGAAATCTGCAACAATATCGATGTCGGTTGTCACGTTAGTGTCCAAGGGAATGTGCAACACGGTCGGAGCTCAGCAGCCGGTAATACAGAGTTCTGTCTTGTCAGCAACATGTGAAAGGATATTTTCCTCCACTCTAATGCTTGTACTGCAACGATGGAGACACAAAAAGGAAGATAATATTCTGGAAATTGAAATTGTACATAGGGAGTGCAGGATTCTTTTCAAATAAATACCTGAATTGCTAGATAGAAAATGATAGATATTGTTTTTTTCTTACTTCATTTTGAATGTAATCGAGTGGAACATCAATTGCATTTACGACTTATTATATTTACGTGAGGTTATGTGAACTCTCATTAGCGGGTTCGCTTTATATGAATTTTTAAATTAACGTGTGCATTTACTATTTAAAAGCATGTAAAAATTGAACACCGTGCAGTGATCTAATTTCTGCCCGAAAGTATTTATCAGTAAAAAAAAAATTCATGGCAGATACTTTAAACATGGAAGGGAAAGTATTAAAGACGATATTCGCAGTGAAAGGCCTGCAACTTTTACCAGTGTAGAAACCATCAATTTGGTTCGCGATATGGTCATGGCAGATCGACAAATCAAGGGTCGAGAAATGGCATAGGCTGAGGGCATCTCATCTGAACGGGTTCAAAACATTTTGACCTATGAGTTACCGATAAGACATGGATGCACCACTACAAGTCTGAATCAAAGCAACAGTCCAAACATTGGAATCAAAGGCGTTCACCATCTTTCAATAAAACAATCGTGTAGCTGCCCGTTGGCAAAGTCATGACTTCGGTTTTTTGGGACGCAAAGGGAAGGTGGGTTGCCTTCCTAAGGGTCAAAGCATTACAAGACAATACTACTCGAGCTTGGTTACATCAACTTCGTGAAGAAATAAAATTAATGCGTCCTGGAATGTTAACGAAAGATGTGCTATTCCGCCAGGATAATTCTCCGGTGCAGACATCAACAGTTGCGACTTGCGACGACTGGAATTCATCGTGTGGCTTTGAATTGGTATCTCATCCTCTCTATTCACCGGATATCTAGTTCTATCGGACTTTCATTCCATATATTCCCGAAACTCAAAAACACTCCTGAGAATGTAACGATTTTCGTTCACTGAAGAAGTTGTAGCAGCAGCAGCAGTAACGAAATATTTTGCACACCAGGACGAAATTTTATTAGGTCGGTATCATGGTATAGCGTTGATAGTGTAGAGTTAAAAGGGGACTACGTTGAAAACTAATGTAAAAAATCGGATTCTAGAGACCGTAATACATATTTTTTCTTTATCAAAATCTCGATATGTTATTTTTAGCATGAACTCTTACCTTCGGTAGCGAGAAGAAAAAATAGTTATTTTAAGCTATAAGGAATGTAAGTTCGGCTTAACATTCGAGGTTCGAGGAAGAAGCCGAGGCTAAGTAACTTTCGAGAATGTTAAGATACATGTACATTCCTTGTTATTTTTAAATTTTTTGGCCTACTGGCGAATTAAGTTTATATATTTATAAAATTCGGCCTGTTTGACATCTGTCAGAAGATCAAAGAACGAATCATGTGTCATTATTTTCTTTTAACAAGTAACTTATATTTCTTGCTGTTATTAAAAAGTAAAAAAATCTGATGTGGCACATTACCTTCCATCAGTTATATGAGGCATTTACGAAAATTCTACCGGTGAACTGTTACCGGTAAACAGCTGTTTATCAGGTTATAGCTACCGGAATAGATATTTTAAGAACGCAAGTGGTAAACAGGGTAGATCCATAAAAAAATTGAAAATTTAAAACAGGTTAGAAATTTGATGTAGAATCCACTTTTAACACGCGCGCGCTTCGCTTTGCATCACTTTTTTTGAGTTTAGATTCTTCATGAATCCGGTAGATGGATCTGGTAGATATCGTTCAATTTTCGAACACGGTAACTTTTTAGAACTCGTGTTTTCGAACACAGTCGGTAGATGCGGTATCTATCGGTAGAATTTTCGTAAATGCCTATGTATTTTCTATAAAATCCATGCAAAAAGTTCCTTGCAAAAGATACTAAATTTCTTGTTTGTACATTTGCCTTTCGACAGTTGTATGTATTTTATACAAATTCCATACAGAAAGTTTTGAGCAAAAAGATCCTATATTTCGAGTAAAATTATAACACAAATATACTACGAATATGTCAAATGAGACTAACATCTTTCAATCAGAATTTTCTTAATATAGTAGCTGTTTCTAGCATATCTAGCTAATTTATGAAATTTACTTTCTTTATAATTTTATAACTTTATATCCATTTAATATAAAGTATAAAATGCAGTCAAATCGTATAGAGAATACAATGTTCTTTAATATTTATGTATAATAACATTAGGTAAATGCGAAAAAATGATATTTAACATCGTTTTTTCAAGGAAAAATGTTAAAATCTTTAAATGAGGGTACTTCCGGTTGACCAATTATGACCAAAATCTAATCAGCTCTTCGTATGGATGCACCGAAGAGGAATACGAAAGAATTATAATTTTTGGAATTGTAGTATTAGTTATCGTAGATGAAAATTTTGTTACACGCACGCACACACACGCACACGCAAATACGCACACAGGAACACTAGCACACACGCAAACGCACACGCGCACGCGCGCACACCCTCACACACACATACATACATACATACATACATACATACATACATACATACATACATACATACATACATACATACATACATACATACATACATACATACATACATACATACATACATACATACATACATACATACATACATACATACATACATACATACATACATACATACATACATACATACATACAGAGAGAGATATCATCGTAGAAATAGTAAAATCGAATTCTAGGGACCTTAAAACGTGCTTATTCATTAAAAACTCACCCCCGAATTTTTTTACCAAAGACAATACCTTCCTTACCTAAAGGTGACGGCAGATAAAAAGGGAAGTAAAGTAGATATTGATGAAGTCGAAAGGGTTGCTGCTTCGAATTTATTACGTATTACGTAATCTTAGTGTTATTATCATCCTACGAATGTGAGGGAAATTATTAAGTTCCATCGTCAAGGAAAAATAGTAAACAAACATAGTCTACTTACATGTTTAGTAAATACGAATGAAATGCATAATAATACAGTAACGCGTAAAATATAAAGGGTTTGTTATTTTCAATGGTCGGATTTTGAAATTAGGTAAAAATCAAATTCATGTTCCAACAATCTTTTATTATTTGATGAAAGTATAAACACTGACATTAATAATAGAAAATAACATCAGTGATGTGTCGTTCACTTTAATGAGCCAGGAACGGCTCTTTAGATCGTACAAAACGGCACAAGGCTCACCTGTTCACACTATCTCTGCGTTCGTTCACGCTCTGTTTTATCTTTTACGTGCTACGTTCTTTAGATCGCTCATCGTTCATTAAACAGCACACTAAGATGACTCACCGCACACTAAATAGCACAGCTGCACAAAATACAGCACGGAGCAAAAAATAGAACTGAGCGAATGCTACGCTCTACGCTACAAGTCGTTCAAAACCTACGACACTCGCGAAAGTGAGTACAGAAGTCATAGCACACATGAAGAGCGCTTGTGCGTTTGAAGAGTCGTTCAAGTGAACGATTCACTTTAGGGAGCGGAGCAAAATTAACTGACTCACTAAAATTAAACGAACGACGCATCATTATTAAGATTACATCACGGTTGGGTTTGATGGCTCGCATACGAGAAGTCTAATTTTCAATCACACCGACTATTTCGCGGCGAATGTTCTTCTTCAGCTTTTGAATTATCCTTGTCTTATTGGCGTACACGAGTAATAATAACTCCAGAGAAAATGTCTAGAGGTGTTAAATCACGCGATCATAGCGATCAATTATTATCGCCGTATAGGCATCCGCCCCGCTAAACAACGATTATTTCACCACTTATGTGGCACGTAGCACCGTCTTGTTGAAAAAATTTATATTATATCAAGCAAGAAAGATGTCAAAGAATCATTTATCATTGCTTTATGCGTCTCTCCATAGGCGGTCAATACTCGGCCCTCAATGGCCTCAAAAATGTAAGGGCCGATGATGTCCCCAAACCACAGTCCGCTCCAAAGAGTGACTTTTCTGGTTGCAATGAGCGCTCCATGGTTTTTGCTAGTTCACAAAATCATTCAGCCAAAAATAAGCCTCATCGCTGAAAATTAATTTTTAGCCGAAATAAATTACAGAACGCGAATTTTCATATTAGTCCAGTCAACGAGTACTCTAAAGAGGGGTCTAGCCGGAAAGTCAATATGCAGAAAAACCGACTTCGGGATATTGTTTGGACTGCTTAGTAAAAAAACATATTGAAAGTCCTTGACCCTCAGGTTGACGCAAGGAGGGTTTTTGGGTTTTTCGCGTATATCTCAAAAAATTCCTTACATGAAAATTGAAGCTAACAAAATTTCTTACATTTTCTCTATTTGAGGTTTTTTTCTATCTCCAACCGTGAATGAGTTGCACGTTTCTGAAAACCGCTATTTTATAAAAAAAAAAACATTATTAGCGCAACATATTCCGCCAAACTTTGCATTCTAGCGCGTCAGCCTTTCATTTTACAAAAAAATCAGTAAATGAGCTACGGTAACTAACAGTGACCTTTAAACAAAACAATACTTGACAACACTGTATTATCTGTCAAAACTTGAACGTTACGAAGTGTGAAATCATAATTCATAATATTAATAATTTGATCAAATAAACATATTAGAAATACATTAAAACACTTTTATGTATTTATTTGGTTAATATACAGATATAATACTTTAATAAATTAGTAGGTAGATACTAAATAATTATACATAATATAGAATGTAACAAATTTGAAATTAATATTTATTTATTTATCGTAATGGGAACGATTGTACGCTTCTTCTGCTGGAGATTGAGGATTGATCAGAGGTGTTAATAAATACTCGTAACTACGACATGGGTATCCACCGTCGCTCAAACTATATTCAGAATACATTGAATCCTATGAAATAATATTTAGTAACAAACTATTTTCATGTTTCAAAATAATTACCTCGAACTTTTCTGTCAGTGTACGTCCAGAATTATGTTCTGCTCCTTGCATCACATACCACTTGCAGATTTAGGAAATAAAATTCCGTCTTATTGCAATATAACATTGGGTTTTCTTTGCCGGGGTTTTTAATTCAAACATGGGTACAATCCACGTATCCAACGATCTTAGGAAAACCAGCAATGCTATGTAGAACTCTGTCCAGCATTTCCATTCGTTCTAGAAACTTCACAAATCTGTATAATTGCTGCGAGGGAGCGTGATACCCTAGCTACGATCCTGGACACCGTAGGTTGACTTACGCTATGCAGATCTAAAATGTAATATATTATTATAAAAAAAAACCTAATAAAAGGTTTTAAAATGTACTGTTTTGCTCTTTGTATGTATTAAATAATAAGTACTGTTAAACTTTAAGGTTATGTTGTGTATAAAATTATGCATTTTACGTACCTAGTTCAACTTGGTGGCACCCTTTCGCAAAAAAATCTAAGTGATATTAACACTTGTAGTTCTGGAGTAATATTTATTTCTTGCTGTGAAATGGATTCTAAGTCTTCCCTAACCAAATCATTTACAAAATTGACAGTTTCTTTCCTCAATCTGTATCTTCGTCTAAATTCTTCATCAAACTGTTGAAAATGATTTATTCTTTCACGTTCAATACTAATTCTTCCTCTATTTAAGTCTAAAACGTTTCTAACATCTTGAATATCGGCGCAGTCACCCTATTTGTCCGCCATCTTGTTAGCGTTGAAACAATTTAAAGTTACCCAGCAGCACCTTTAGGTTTAGAGGTGACCTCTAGCGTTAGCGGCGGTAAAAACTGACACTGGAATACAATTTTTTAGAGCTCAACTCTAAACTGCGCTAACGGTGACCTTTAAGTTTTAACGTTGACAGCAGAATAGCACTATATATCTCTAAATAATTTCTATGCATTGTTGAACTTTTCTATGATTAATTGTCAAACATTAATTATTGTTTCTGTCAATTCAGATGTTTAAAAGTCCCTAGGGATGCTGGATGAAAGCAATTTACAATCCGGACATACAATTTGAAAAACCTCCTTTTTAGGGGGTTTGTATTTTTCAATACACTCTGGCATTAGCCGCTGTGGACATTTGTTGGAAAAATATTCGTCACTCCAATGTTTTCCAAAGTTGTGTCGCATAAATATGAATAAAACATAGACCAATCCTACGCAGAAAACAACACGAATATTTATTAAATTAATCCTCAAACTTATTCCCCAACTTCAGACTCCTTCTAAACAACATCTCAGTTCCTGGAATAAACAAAACGAGCTTCTCCAAAAGCTTTCGTTTACAGGACTACAGTTCGATGACAGTGTTTACATCCCCACGTGTTATGCGTCACGCTATCAATCCAGAGCTTTCGGTCATCCTCGCTCGTCCTCGGGAGCTTTCGGAGAGCTTAGTGGGAATTCCTGCCGCATGTGGATTCGGCAGGGATCGGGAGGATTCGGAATTCGGATTGACGTGTTTGGGGATCGCTCTTGGCTATACTGATGCGGTTTTGTTATCTTTTTGTTTTGTTTTTCCTGCACTTTGTGTAAATTGTGGTGGTGACGTAATCAGAGTTTTATTTAAATTGTTTTATTAAGTTCAACAAAAGATTTTACTGCGTATTGTTCGGTGACAGGTATTCTTTAATGCTTTG
The DNA here is from genome assembly GCA_963082715.1 of Harpalus rubripes. Lineage (NCBI taxonomy): Eukaryota > Metazoa > Arthropoda > Insecta > Coleoptera > Carabidae > Harpalus > Harpalus rubripes. Next base: position 40,101,956 of record OY720454.1, read on the forward strand.
ATCATAAAGCTATCAATTTATTTAATATTTCAATTAACTGAGCGACTAAAGTGCACTCGTTTATAGTTATTTGTTTCGCAATCGATGCATGTAAAAAGTCCATTATCGTTTGAAAGACAATTATATTTGTTTTGTAGTTTCAGTTGGTTGTTTTAGTTATTTTTAGTCTATTATATTGGCAGAGATTCTTGCCAAGTTCTTGTAAAAGTTTAGGTTTCGTTGAGGCAGGTAATCTTTTTCCAATTTCTGGTGTAATTAATTCACAATATATTACGGAAAATCGATACAGTTCTTGAGACGATGGTGCAGTTATGTTCTTTTTCTGCTCTTTATTGCTGACTAATCATATTAAAAGTTAGTTATGTAATAAGCCTTCAGGAATTTACCTGAAATTTACTGAACTCATTTTCCTGATACAATCTTCCGTGATAACCTAATTAATTGGATTTTATTTTGTTAAACGCAATGTCAATACCAAGATCCACCACAAAATATCATTTTGCAGATTATACAATACTCGCTCATAAAATTTCATAAATGTTCCGCATATAAGTAAAACAAATATTTTTTTTTCTTTTATTATTTTAAGTAAACTGATTTGAAGTAGGTTATTCTTGCAATTTCTAGAAATTATGCAAGTAATCGAAAAAGTAGAATTCCTAGATAAGGACGTGTTGTTTTTATAATTTTTGAATAATTGAGGTAAATATTTTTTTATAATGAAATGTATTGTAAGATTTTTACACAAATATACATACCTATAATTCATTACTATAACATTAAAACAATTAACAAATACGATTTATAACAATAAACATAACATTAATAACAATTATACTCGCACTTAACGGTACTGGTTTCATAATTTTGGAGGCCTAAGGCGGAAGGTATTAGAGGCCAAAATAATAAAAATATATGTTTAAATAGAAAATCCTCAAAATTCAAATAGTACAGAAAGAAAAATAAAAAATTGCATATTCACAGAATTAAGAAAATTAATGATTATTCAGTACACGTAAACATTCTCATATGTAACATAAAAATTGATTATAAAATGCGAAATTCACATTCATTAATTCAGTTTCTTTGTTTCGATTTTTCTTCAGCAATCTTTAAAATAACAACATTACAATTATTAGTGGGTTTCAAAATCTCTACCTCTAACTATATGTATTTAAGATAACTTGTGATTGTAAATTTGTACTCTTTTCAAACATGAAAAAGGTTGCTCAATAGACGCATTTGACAAAGGATGCGCTGAATATTTCAAGTCATTGCATTTGGAAATATAGATTATGATCCTTTTTTAATTATCAATATACCGGGTGTAATAAAAATCGGTCCATAGACACTTAACATGGGAAAACAGTATTTTCTTGCAAGTGATTTTGAAATTAATTAATGCAAGTTTTCGAAACGAGCGTAGAGGTAGTGTCAAATGTTATGGGCTATGAGATGCGCAGATCAAGAAGAAAGATAGCTAGAGAAAGGTCAGGCAGTAAGAGAGAGAGAGAGAGAGAGAGAGAGAGAGAGAGAGAGAGAAAGAGAAAGAGAAAGAAAGAGAAAGAAAGAGAAAGAAAGAGAAAGAAAGAGAAAGAAAGAGAAAGAAAGAGAAAGAAAGAGAAAGAAAGAGAAAGAAAGAGAAAGAAAGAGAAAGAAAGAGAAAGAAAGAGAAAGAAAGAGAAAGAAAGAGAAAGAAAGAGAAAGAAAGAGAAAGAAAGAGAAAGAAAGAGAAAGAAAGAGAAAGAAAGAGAAAGAAAGAGAAAGAAAGAGAAAGAAAGAGAAAGAAAGAGAAAGAAAGAGAAAGAAGGAGTTTTGCTTTCGGCGCAACAGCCCAGGAAGTTTGGCACGGGCTACATCAAGTTTTTTAATTTGCATGAAAGTTTCAGAATAATATTTACCGCATATGTTGTACACAATTTTTTTCCTGCAATCGTTTACAAATATAAGAAAAATTACAAAACATGTTCTAAATACTTCACAAATATGCGACTCGGGCGGTTATTCATATAGTGTTTTGAAACGTTCATGACAAATATTTCCATGACAACAGATATTTTTTTAATTAGTGGAGAGGATTTAGCTATTTTTACGCTCATTTTGAGTCAGAGAACACTGAATTATCGCATGATTAAATAAAAACAAATATTAATTTTTTGAGGCCGGTTAAAATCGGAGGCCTAAGGCGGTCGCCTCAACCGCTTTTTGGAAAACCGGCTCTGGAACTTAATGTTTGCAGCATTTTAAATGAATATACTACACTGGCGCAATTAAATGCTAATATGTTCTATATTTTCCCTTATGTAAACACAATTACTGTAATATTCTTATTGTATTTGTGTGGCCATACCCGCCCTATTTTGGTATGGATTCAGGCCCGCTCAATTAATGGGCGTATACTAGCAAAATTCTTTAGTGGAACCTTCTCAAATGGTAGGTATACGGTATACCCATCCACGCAACAGTATGTATATTTCTGGCTCGTAATATAAAAAATCGGTTCAAATGACAGAACCTCTATCCTGTCTGGTTTAAGATTGCAGTGGTGCGAAGGTAGGAGTAGTTTGATCTTGTTTTCTGATTGGATAATACCCCGATATTATCCAAACAACAAGATCAAAATACTCCTATTTTCACACCACTGCAATCTTTAATCAGATACAGTATACTATAAAATAAAATATAAATGGGAAATTTTTATTTATATCAATTAATATATCTAGTCAGGGCCGATCCTAACCTATCAGCCGCCTTTGATCTTATATAAAAATGCCTTTTCTTCAGGTATTTAAGCCATTCATATTGCAAAGAATAGGGAATAGTTTTGACCTCTCTGATTTACTGATATTGGAAACAAGAGACAAGTTTACTTAAAACTGGCGCTGATGCGAGCACCATTTGCTGAATGGCTTAAATGGAACAGAGCATAGTTCTTAACAATAGCACACAATGAATTAGAAATAAAATCATTTACCTACTACAAGTTTAGTGAGTTAGGCGTAGAATTTAATTATCTACAAGTTCTATTTGAAACATTTTTGTGTAAAATTAATTGGGAACTTTACGAAAAGGAAAACTGATATCCAATGTGTAACGCCTATGGCCCGCTTTTTGATTAACACCCTGTACTTATGAATATCTGTATCAAGAGTGGGGTAATTTAATGAAAATACGTTCCTCTGATTATATTCCTTAGTTTTTTTTAAAGATTTTTGATTACAACAAAGAAAAGCTTGATTAAAACAAGGAAATATAATAATGAAAAAGTTTAATTAGTAATTACGTAAAAAAATTGATTATAATATTACTGTCACGGTATAATGTAAGAATTAATAATTTTTTTGCTTTTAATTTTTTTATTGTAGCGTAGTAAATCAAAGCGACCCAGAAAATTTTCGCATAGGGGCGCAACTGATTGACGTCATAAGTATACTCAGTCTTTTAATAAAATAAACTATATACCTACTAGGATAGATATTTATGCTAGTCAGCTAAACCAAATTTGTAAAAGAATAATGCTTTATTAATATGTTTATTTCATAAATTGTTGATAATTTTAAAATTCTTAAATATTTTTTTTTTTCTAAAAAAAGTTATCATGGCTTTGCCGCTCCTATACTTGGCCGCCTTTGTTCTGGGAACAAAGTGAACACCCGCTAGGATCGGGCCTGTATCTAGTCACACACCAGCATTATTTTTGTTTTTGACTCTCTGAGAGGGTCAATTTATTTACTATTTATTACACTCTTACTTGGAAATTCGAGACCTTGGTCAAAGCTGAAAAATCAAGCTAAATCTTGTTATTTCAAGGCAAATCAAGTTTAATTTCATCAAGCCCAAGCCAAGTCGAGCTTTTTAAAAGTAAGCCAAGCCTTTGACTATCAAGTAGCTTTTTTCATACTTTGTTGGTCGAGTCCGACAAACCATAATTTTATGGGAATAATGTACTTTTACAATATATGGGCTCATTTTTGCAAACTTTTAAATACTTACCAGTCTTCATTCCCTACCATATGCAATCCATTTTTTCCCACAATGCGAATCAACTAATCGCACAATTTAGATTGCTCACATAATAATAATATACTAAGGGCCGGTATTTTCACTTACGAATAAATTTATTTGAAAGAATAACACGTGTTATTCGCAGAATAAATTTTTCGGTAGATGGGTAGCGAATAACCTGTTTATTTGTAAGTTCATTGCAATTCCACATAGTGTAAATTTATTTTAAAAATAGCTATATTACATATTTTTTATGATTATGTTTGCACTATGCATTAATAAATAACGTGAGAAATCGATAAAACACCATCAGATAGTGAATAGATAAATCATTATAAAGATTCATCCTGACATTTGACGCTGGTAAGATATTTTCGAATTTTGAATACTTTTGTTGAATACAATGGCAAACATATACTTCGAACTGAAAGGAATATACAAAAAGTAGATACAAGGACAATTTTACAACATACATATTTCGCTTACAGCATATGCATATGATTGCTGCTCCCGGGGCTAATAATGCAGAAGAATATAGATAACATTAAAGATGTCAACCAAAATTTTGACAATTACGGATTCATTCTTGTCGGCTTAACATGGCTTTTCCAAACTCCATCCTTCTCTACTGACACAAATTCACTCTGCAAGGCTACCAATTCACGAAAGTTTAAGTTATTCGACAGATAGCTATTTGTTTCTGTCAAATGTGTGAGACGCAATGGAATTATTCGTTGGATAAATATATAGAATAAATTGGTGTTGGGCATAATCAATAAGCGAATGAATTGAAATAATCGCTTTGAATAATCGAATGATCATTCAAATGATTGATTATGAATAATGCGCATTACGCATGCACAAGCTTTCGCGTAACTTTATTCGTCATTATTCATATTAAATTAAATCATTTGTTTTTGATTCACTGCAAGTTCCAACATTCTTAACTTCTATTCCAGTAGAGTTAATAAATTAATTAAATACTAGTACTTTACAACTACTTACCTTAAAAACAATAAATAATAAAACCGTTCATACACTTACAGACCGATTGGAATTATTTTATTTATTAACTTTTTTGAATGATTGCCGCGGTATGTATATGCATACGATATGGGAAATAACGTGAATATATAGAATAAATTATTATTCACGAAAGATGACTATTCAAGGTCATTTGTTTGAAGAAAGAATACACATCACGTTACAGCAGTAGCTTAGCAAAATTTTGTATTAGAAAGAGAAAGATTATTTGACCTATATCTATTTAATTTATGTGGTGTGACAGATATACGTAAATAGTGACATTACTTTCTAACACACTATAAATAATAATGACGTATGTTGTAGAATTACATATACCTAATTATCTACTACACTGCTCTCTGTGCTAATATTTAAATCTTTCAGAAAGGCATTATTTAGAAAGAACATATAAGTTTCAAAAAGATTACTCTTATTTTTTCAGTTAAAATGTTTCCATAAATATTTCATGTTGCACGCCTGTGCATACGAAATGCAATGAAGTTATCTGCAAGTAATATTATATCAGACGGCTCACAAATGACCTTGAATAGTCATCTTTCGTGAATAATAGTTTATATTATACTTCACGAATAATATTTCGAAAGTACAATCTAGTAATTGATTAAAAATTGCGAGAAATGAAATAAGAGATAATTGTGTATCGATTATATTTAACGAATGATATTTGGGAAGTATAATCGAATGATCGATTATTCGGTCATAATCGATATATTTCGATTATATCATTCATAATCACCCAACACTAGAATAAATTTATTTGGAAGTGAAAATACTGCGCCTAAATAAATTTATAGTTATTGAAGAAGTTTTTAAATACGTAATAACTAAATTGTAAGATATATTTTGTTCTTTGTATTTTGAACAGATTCATTCTGAATAATTTAATAATTATAACTTGTATAAATATTTTTTATTCAAAATAGTAATATTGTAACAAATTAAACTTAACATTAACAATGTGATCCTGTGATGATCTGAGAAGAAACCAAGAATAACATTTAACTACAAAAATGGAATATGTAGATCCGAGGTGGGATATGTTTCATTACAGTCGAGGGCTTATATCTTGGGTGGGAAATGACAGATTTCGCTTCCACCGCACGGTTTGGAAATGTTTAGATAGGGTCGCCTAGCAAAATTTCAGTTTCATTACAGCCTCGCCTAGGATTTAATGAAACTCCTGCCGAGGTATGTTTATTATTTTATCTACAATCATCCTCATTTTAAATCAATAATTTTCAAAATAAGTAATTGAGTTATAACCTTTAAATTTATTTTAAAAAATTGACAGCTCTATTAAAATTTGTTTAGCCTAGGTACTTTATAATAGGGATCTATGACAATGTTGCTAGGCAAACTTACATAAACATTTCCAACCCGCGGGCTGAAAGCGAAATCGGTCATTTCCCACCCAAGAAATCGTCATTTCAATAAGGAATGACGTATTTCCCAACCTCTAAAAGGTTAGGAATCGACATATTACTATAATGATTGTGTATAATATAATATTATTATTAGAAATTTCAAAGGAGGTAAAAGTAGACATAAAATATTCAGTTTTGAATTTTTTTTTTAATAATGATATAATAAAACAATTAGAGTAGGTTAATTGATTTTTACAAATCACAATGTGGACCTGCAGTGACCTACAAGTAATAATATAGTATATTATGTGGCAAGTGTGTGAAGCTGAAGTTTTTACATGAGGGTGGAGATTGCGACACGAGCCGAAGGCGAGTGTTGCAAACCACCCGAATGTAAAATAGGCTTCACACACGTGTTACATACTATACTTTTTCTACGACCTTGCTATAAAATATAATTTTTTCTTCACATTGTCATTCTTTTAACGTAAAACCTCTGCATTATCGACTTGTGTAACCATGTTTACCAACGGTACGGGGGTGTAACAGCTTTGTTTTATTAAAACACAAGTCATTTTGTAATATTTAAAATAATGAAAAGGAAATATAATAATTTTATATTTTGTAATTGCTATAACCCGTAATATCATAAAATTTGTATTAGATTGCTTAGAAATTTTTTATTTATTGCTTTTGAATGCTTATTGGACTTAGATTTATATTTAACACAAAGTTGTAAATTTAGAATTACAAAATTTATTTTATTTATATAAATTAATTACACATTTCTCATGAAGTTGTTATTTCTTCGGACCATTTACCATCACATGATTTACGTATATATACTGATATTCATTGTGTGTTTTTAAACTGAATTATTTACTTCACGCACGGTGTGCGTGAAGTGTTACTTCACGCACAGTGTTCAAAAAATCAAACTTCACACATGAAAATTAATACGTGAAGTACCCACTTCACGCATGGGAGTAGAAAAAAAATAAACTAACGTAGCGTAACTTGACAGATAAACTGTTAACATTTGTTAATTTTTGTTTCAATCCCATGGCTATCGCTTTGGGGTGATTTACGTCATTTTCATACCTAATTTCTGAGGTTACAAGGCACGAAATATTAATTTGGTTTATTAATTCAGATGCAGAATTTTATGATCTACAACTTTTATTTGAAGTTTTTTTTTTACCTAAGGGATAAATATTTTTATTATCTTTTCACTTGCAAATAAATTTATTCGAAAGAGTAACATTTGTTATTCGCGGAATAAATTATTCGGTACTTGGGTAGCGAATAACCGTTTATTCGTAAGTTCATTATATTTCTACATAATGCAGATTTATTAACAAAATGGATATATTAATAGTTATTTATGTATTAAGAGCATAATCAAAAGATTGTAGCACGGGGGAATGTTAAAGCTCGACGCGTAGCGGAGAGCTTTAATTTTCCCGAGTGCTATAATCTTGATTATGCCCGTGGTATATACAACGTTTTATTTTATTTTTTTTTGGTTCTCGAAATTCAAGGATTCAATGGGTATATATTCGGTATCGTTGTGCTGGCGTTGTGAATTTTAAGTATGCTGTGGTTTCTAGCTATATTGTTTGTTTATATCAAATTTTAGTTTAGTGTCAAATGAAAATGGAAGATATCGATTATTCAAAAGAAATGTCGAATGAATTTGACGCTGCCCAGAGCAAGTTGGTTTGACAGAAGTGAAAAGACGTAACCGAGAAAGGATACGAATAGTTTTACGAGCAGTTCAAAAAATGTGATTTATCGAATTTATTATGTTGTCCGACATTTATCTAAAAACGACGATTTTGACGTTTGACTGACTGTTGCTTGGCAACTTTATAAGCTCTAGGGCGATAAAAGCCAAATTGCGCACGTTTTTGAGGGCGGATATGTGACGGCTGGAGCCGTTACAATTGTAAAAATATTAATTGACTTAAACTGTATAAATTATAAAATATAATAAAAGATAACAATTTTTATTTTACGTGAACGTTACCAAAAAATGACAAAATATCAATGAATGTTTATTTACTTTTCGTCACCCCCAGTTTCCAAAACAATCCCCCAAACCTCAATTGATTTCCTTGATTCCCCCCATGTGACTGGATGCACATTATAATACTCCCCCGCCAGACGAAAAGAAAATAGATATTTTACAAAGAAATTACTACAACAATTATAAAAATTATGATAATTAATTAAACTTCTTGGCCTTCTAATCTACCGTTTCCATTGCCTAATTGACGAATGGTGCAGGTGGAGTTTGTGTAGTTTTGTTTTGTGATGGGGGTAGCGGATGAAGGAATGCGGGTTTTAGTCTGTTTATTGATATATTTTCATGTGTGTTATCTTTTAAAATAGTGAAATATTTATCTGATCTCGCGATGACTTTGTATGGGCCGGTGTAAGGTGGTTGTAGTGGAGTCTTGATGGAGTCTGTGCGAATGAAAACGAAGTCAGTGCGATAAAGATTTGGGTTTGTGTAATTATGTTTGTTATATGTGGATTCTGAAGGAGGTATGGCTGTCAACTGAGACATATGTTTTTTTAATTTTTTTAGATATAAAGGTAAATCTAAGTGGTCAATGAATTTGCTGGAAAACGATTTAGGAATTTCTCCGGGTAACCGCAATTTTGCCCCATACACAAGCTCTGCGCAGCTACATTGCAATGGTTCTTTAAAAGCAGTTCTAAGTCCTAGTAGAACGAAAGGTAAATTATCATGCCACTCATCCGGATGATCACAAGCTTTTAATGCTGTTTTAAGTTGTCTATGGAACCGTTCAATTATACCGTTAGTTTCTGGATGGTAAGATGTTGTACGTAGTCTTGTGGAGTCAATTAGTGATAGTAACTGGTTGAAAAATGATGATTCGAACTGTGCGCCGCGATCTGTTGTGATTGTTGAAGGAATTCCGAATCTGGAAATCCATCCTGATACGAATGCTTTTGCGATGGTTTCTATTTTACTGTCTGGAATAGCGATAGCTTCAGGCCATCTCGTGAATCTGTCAATGCACGTAAGTATATAGCGACAACCCTTAGAAATGGGCAATGGACCAACTAGATCTATATGTATAATATCAAAACGCGCTGTGTGTCTAGTGATTTTACAGGTTTGACATTTTTCGCAAGTTTGTGTCCAGTTTTTTACATCTGTGTGCATGTTTGGCCAAATGATTTTTGAGGCAATAAGTTTTCGTGAAGCATTAATTCCGGGATGTGATAAGGAGTGTAAATAGGGATCGACGAAATTTCGGTGGAATATACGGTCGAAGATTTTTGGTCGATGTGTCGCAATATAATCGAAGTGATGTGTGTGTAGTTTTATTTTTTTAAAACGTAAGAGACTTTTAGTGTTATTTAGTAGTGAACGTAATTCAGGATCAAATTCTTGGCATTTTGCCAGTTCGTCGTAAGAAGTATAAGGTATGTTTGTGATGGAGTTAATTTCTGTTCTTGAGAGTGCGTCTGCTGCGTTATTACTTTTACCAGGGATGTGTCTTATGTCAGTAGTGAATTGAGCAATGTAATCTAAGTGTCGTAATTCTCTTGGGGAATAATTCGATGAATTTTTATTAAAAGTGTAAGTGAGTGGTTTATGGTCTGTTAAGATAAAAAATTCTTGTCCCTCAATAAAATAACGAATTTTTTTTATTGCTAAATAAATTGCATATAATTCTCTCCCGAACGTACTGTATCTTTTTTCCGTTTCATTGAAACAAGTTGAAAAGAACGCTAGTGGTTTCCAAGCGTTGTTTTCTAATTGTTGTAAAACCGCTCCCGCGCCCGTGTCAGATGCGTCAACTATTATACTGGTAGGAGAATTTCGTTTTGGGTTAGATAATGCGGTGACGTTTATTAATGCTTTTTTTATGTTTTTGACAGCTGTCAGTTCTTGGCTATTAAGTGTCAGTTTTTTTGTGTTTGAGCGTTTGTTGTCAATTAATTTGTTTAGAGGTTGAAGAATTGTGGCGCAATGTGGAATGAATCTGTGATATAAATTTATAAGACCAAGAAACTCGCGTAATTGTTTTTGTGTATTAGGTATTGGAAAGGTTTGTAGTGTCTGAATTTTTTCTGTTAAAGGAGTGATTCCGTTTTTGTCTATGTGGTGCCCAAGAAACTCAATTTCTGATCTGCCAAATTGACATTTGTCTGGATTAATGATGACTCCGTAGAGCTGGAGTCTGTTGAAGAGAGTTTTTACATGTTCTTCATGTTCTTCTGGTGTGTTGCTTGCTATGAGTATGTCGTCAATGTAAGCAAAACAGTAATTTAGACCGCGTGTTACTTCGTCGATAAATCGTTGAAATGTTTGTGCAGCATTACGGAGTCCGAAAGGCATGTGTGTATATTCGAATAGTCCAAAAGGTGTTGAAATAGCGGTTTTAGGTATTGAAGACGGTTCCATAGGAATTTGATGGTAGGCTTTAACTAAATCGATTTTCGAAAAAATAGTTGCATTTTCCAAATTCATAGTGAAATCTTGTATGTGAGGAATTGGGTATCGGTCTGGAACAGTTATGCTATTTAATACGCGATAATCCCCACAGGGACGCCATGTGTTTGGTTTCTTTTTGGCCATATGTAAAGCTGATGACCAATTACTTGATGATTGCCGAATAATACCGAGTTCGAGTAAATTATTGAATTCATTTTTGGCTGCTATTAGTTTTTCGGGTGGTAATCGACGAGGCCTTGTAAAAACAGGAGATCCATCTGTGTCAATGCGGTGAGTGACATGATGTTTGATGACTCGGTTAACGTCAAAAGGATCAGTAAGAGAAGGAAAACCGTTTAAAATATTTTGAAACTTGTTATCTGATTGGATCAAAGAAATACAATGTCTTTTGAAAGATGAAGTGTTGATATAAAGTTCCCGGTTAGTCATATCAATGATTATACGAAAGTATTGTAGGAAATCTGCTCCTAAAATGGCATGTTTAACATTTGCGATAATAAATTTCCAGGAAAAAGTAGTATTAAGCCCAATGTCTAGTGTCAGTTTGACAGTACCGTATGTTTGAATTTTTGTTTGATTGATGGCGTTGAGTGAATGTTTTTGAGTATTGCGTACTTGTGTGAATGAAGGTGGGATAATACTCACTTCTGCACCAGTGTCAACTAAAAATTGACAGCCTGACAACTTGTCATTTACAAAGAAGAGGGGGCTGGAGACGGAAAGATTAGCGCTGGAACAAGTAGGTAAATTGGTATTTTTATAATCAGTTATAGTATGAATATTGACCGGTTGACGAGGAGAACTCAAATTCCGCTTCTGCCATTTGCTGCAACCAGGTTGACACCTTCTTGCTTTATCACCGAAGTGGTAGTGATACCAGCAGATATTGCTGCCATCACTGGTAGTGAAGAAGGAGGGTGAATCTTCGTGTCTGGAAGAATGAGGTGTAGGGCACATCGAAGGTCTACGCTGAGGCGGGTTGGAGAAATTAGTAAGTAACTTTTTGATATTCTGAAGTTCCGCTTGCAATTCTCTGATTTCAAACGTGTTTACAGGTTGTGGTGAAGTAGTGTTCGGCTGAGCAACTTCTACTAATTTATCTGCAATTTCGGCTGTTTTCTCAATGCTAGATGTTTTGGTGGCGGCTAATATTAATTGCATGTTGGGTGGTAGCTTTTGCAGAAAAAGATATTTAAAATTTTGTTTTCTTCTTGTGTCGATCCAGTTGTTTCATTTTTCGTAAAAGGTGAGATGGTTTTTCATAATTTAAGGCGTTTATATTTAAAAGCGCGTTGAATTTCTGTACATCTGTAGGTGTTGTCCTTTGGAGCAGTGCTACTTTGGTGGTGGTGTAAGGCTTGTCAACTGGTCGTTCGAGAATGAGGTCTCGTATTTCAGCAGCATGCTCTGGACGTAGAGCTGTAACTAACACATTATACTTGCTAGTCTCAGAAGTTATATGATGAGAAGCGAAAATGATTTCAATTTGCTTAAACCAGAACTCAGGATCTTCTGGGAAAAATTCTGGAAGTTTAGACGAGGAAAGAGCAGAAATGTTCTGAAGTACTGAAATAGGAGGGTCAGGTGAGGCAAGTAGTTCATCTTCTTGGTCCATAGCGAAAGAACGTATTCCACAAGGGGTCACCAGTTGTGACGGCTGGAGCCGTTACAATTGTAAAAATATTAATTGACTTAAACTGTATAAATTAGAAAATATAATAAAAGATAACAATTTTTATTTTACGTGAACGTTACCAAAAAATGACAAAATATCAATGAATGTTTATTTACTTTTCGTCACCCCCAGTTTCCAAAACAATCCCCCAAACCTCACTTGATTTCCTTGATTCCCCCCATGTGACTGGATGCACATTATAGATAAACAAGTTTATGATTCCAAAATAAAATAAATATTATGATGATATTTTCAACTATGAATTAATAAATAACGTGAGAAATCGATCACACACCATCAGACAGCGACATAACCATATACATGAAATAATTTTTGACAGATTCCGATTATGAAAACAGTTTTATCACATATTTTGGATAGTTATGTTGAATACATTGGCAAATATTTACTTTGAACTGAAAGAAATATACAAAAAGTACAAGGACAATTTTACAATATACATATCTCGTTTACCACATATAAGTGCTGCGTTAGATGGTACACTTCTTAAATTACAGTCTCCCGGGGCTAAGAATGCAGAATATAGATGACATTGACATTAAAAAAGATGTCAAACAAAATTTTGACAACTAAAGATGCAAAAGTAGTTGACACATTTCATCCTTGTCTGCTTAACGTGGCTAAGCCAAACTCCATCCTTGTCTACTGACACAAATTCACTCTGCAAGGCTACCAATTAACGAACGTTAAAGTTATTCGACAGATAGCTATTTGTTTGTGTAAAATGTGTGAAAAGACGCAATGGAATTATTCGTTGTTTAAATATATATGTAGAATAAATTTATTTAACGAATACTTATTCGAAACTTTATTCGGAAGTGAAAATACCGGGCCTAAAATAAATAGGGGAGCAGGAAATTACGAAAATATGATTTTACATGTTAAATCCCTATGTTCGGGTGGTGACTCGAACCACCCTGTTTATTATTTTATGGTACACTGTAATGTTGTTAAACTGACCCTTGTCTAATATTTCTTTGTTGCAAATTAAAATAGTTCTGCGCTCAGTTAAACAAAAAAGAAACAATATTTTCCTTTTTTATCTGGTACAATTCCAACTAGCTCAATCCTTATTGATTTAATTACAAAGGACTTTTAATTAATCAACGAGTGTTATGCAGGCGGCAGGGAAGGAGCAATAATACGGGTAATCAATGTCCGATTCTGTCAGCAATGACATCGCAGCCCTGCTGACAAATTCCCGCCTGGCGCAGACAACTTACCACGCTCATTTTTCTTCCTGCGTTATTAAAAAATCACTCAGTAATTTTGATAAATGTTCTACACGCTCTTGATTTGATTTTCTCGATTCCGAGGGAAGATTACATGAATTTTTAAACGAGACTTTCATATCTGACACAACATTATTTTTAATTTGCAATTTTTAAGCGGGGGTAAGATTAAGATATTGCAATAGTAAATAAAGTAAATATATATCATCACGGCTTATTATATTACACGTGACTCTTATGGTGATCTCTCCACAATAGCTTTGTGAGTCCGTAAAGTAACGTTAATAAACATTATCAACGATGTACCTACATACAGGATGTTTGAAAAAATATGGATAAATGGCTATTTTCATTAAGATTAATTTTAGACACATTTTAAATTACGAAGTTGGGGCAAACATAAATGCCACTTTTGGTTGGAAAAAGTTCTTAATTATTGATTACGTGATGTATAATTTGTTTTTGATTATTTCAAATTGTCAAAGAATAGAAAAAAATTTATAATTAAATTTAATTATACTCCTTATTGAATCTTAAACAGTTCGTATTGTCCAAAAAAATTCAAAAAAAGTAAACGTCAAAGTAATTCTTCAACAAAAGAAGGAACAAATGTCATGGCAAACTGATAATATATTATACATATGCAGTTTCATAATTTTGAAAAATTAATAACTATACCTTGTTCCATTTAAGCCATTCAGTATTGTACAGAATAGGGCATAGTTTTGAACTCTCTGATTGGCTAAAATTGGAGACAAGAGGAAAGTTTACGCAATGTAATTTCGGCTACTTAAAACTGGCGCTGATGTTAGTGCCATCTGCTTAATGGCTTAAATGGAACAGAGTAAAGGTTATGTTTGATGGAAATGAAAATACACATTTGATATCACTGTAATAGATCTTTATTTCGATACTTATACACCAAGTGAGTTAAGATAACGTTTATTCATGAGAAGAAAGTTTAGTTAATTTCTTCGAGTGAACAAATATACTTAACTCACGTGGTTTATACAATATTTTAAAATTTTATCCAATTTTGACGGAATAATAATAACAAGCATTATGACTTTAATTTTGACAAAATAAAAAACTAATCAATTAGTAGTTTGTGCTTGAGGATAGTCGTTTATATTTATTAAATTTTTCCTTTTTAAACTGTCAGACTTAAAATTTAGTTACACTGAGTTAAATTTAAAACCACGTTTAAAACTAGCAAATAAACAGGTAGGTCCTTATAGGCCGCGAGTTGACACGTGACTCCAGCGACCTTGAAGTGCTTGGAATCAGCGGATTCGTGTGCGCGTGGCACTTCAATACTTAACAAAATTTTCATATATTTTACTGCTTGAAAATTGTACAATAAGCAGTTCAAAATCAAAATAAGTCAAAACATTGGAGTCTAAGTGACACGCGCATATAAATCAGCTGATTTCAAGCACGTAGAGGTCATTCGAGTCACGTGACTGTTTGCGGCCTATAATTCTTGCTATAGAGTTAATAATATTAGTTTAAAACCTCAAAATAAAATAAAATTAATTTAAATTACTTTTAAAAAATTTAAAATTAATATATACTCCTAAACTTAATAATAAAGAAAATAGCAATTGTCTCTTATTTTCAATCACCCTATATATAGTGAATTCTAAAATTTATGAATAAAATTAGATTCGCACACCCAGAAATTCGCAATAAATCTTGATGATTGACTACTTATTAAAATGACTGCTTAATAAATATTTCAAGTTCTGCTAAAAAGTCTTCTGTTTTACTGAAATGAGGATAATGTTACTTAATTCGCTTAATAACCTCATTCATTGTGCTGATTTCATAGTTCATAGTTCAACAGTATAAAGTGTCAGGAACTAAGTACAGAACACTCGTGTTAATGCGGGATGAATACATTTTCCACAATACTGACTACATTTAAATGTAGTATTGTGGAAATACATGAAGTAATAATTGTTAAAGGATTAAGGGGGATAGCAGTTAAAGTTCATACACTCTTTTATATGAAAAAGATTAATAGTTGAATGCACTCTGATTTTTTTATTATTTTAAATGAAAGTTCGTTTAATTTTGAAGCCATTCGTAATATTAAAAAGTCTTAATTGTTTTTAGTTTAACTGCATTTGATTTTTAATATCAATATCACGTCACGCCGGCACCTACTGCTATATCCTTCTCTTACACAAGCTCTACAGTAAGCTGCAAGAGAAAGAGAGCAATAGTATGACGTCTCAGTAACACTGACAAGAAATGACAAACAAATATCCCGTAAAGTAATTATTTAAAAAATATTTTTTTCTTCAAGCGTATTGTAATATTCAGTAAAAAAAATGTGCTTCCTAGTTCATCGCTGGCGGCGGCAGTCGACACAGTAACACAGATCATATTGAAAATTGTTATTTGACAGTTGTATCGTTTGTACTCGTATTTTGTATTGTACACGGCTATCTCTGACTGAAACTGAAAATTCTACAAATAAGAATATTTAAAAAAAATTATTTGAATCACTTGAAGAAAATATAGTCTATGTTATTCGGAGTAGAACGCCCTTTTTGTGTTTTACCCAGCTTGCCAGGCCTCGGGTAGTGCCTCGGCTGCAATAGCTGGGTTCAACACAAAAAGACCGCTTTCTACTCCTAAGAACATAGGTAATATACTATTTTCATCTTTATCATTATTTATTACGTAATACTTTAAGTATAAAGTGTACATTTTATTATTTTTTGTTATGATCGAGGACCCCATTAGCTTTTATTTTCAAATTTATTATTATTCTAAAAGTTATTTGTAACGAAAAATCTAAAAAATTACGGCCAGAATTTATGAATGTTCCTAAGGACATTCTTATTTAACCTTTGCACCTGTAGGTTCCATTTACCAATCGAGGACGATTTTGCGCCCGGGCGATAAGTTCGAGAGTGGTCAAATGTACCTACATCTCGTGTTGCATATAAGATTTTTTTCCACTCCCGATGATTTATTTTTTACCTGTTCATTTTCACTGCCATGTCAAGGAATAGGGCGCGAGCAGTCACGTGACTCGAGCGACCTTGACGTGCTTGGAATCAGCTGATTTGTGTGCGCGTGTCACTTTGACAAGAATAATGTCACTTTGACAAGACCAATGTTTTGACTTATTTTAATTTTGAACTGTTGAGAAGTTATTATTTTTAATTTCATGTGTTTTACTGCCTGAAAATTGTACATTAATAACATTTTAGCAGTTCAGAATCAAAATAAGTCAAAACATTGGTCTTGTCAAAGTGACACTGTTCTTGTCAAAACGACATGCGCACACAAATCAGCTGATTCCAAGCACGTCAAGGACGCCCGAGTCACGTGTCTGCTCGCGCCCTATACCGTTGAATATTGATACATTAAAAAAAAGAATCTTAGTATTCCATGGAAAATTTAAGAAGAAAGACGCTGTCATCTGTCACATATGACACGTCATTATAACTTGAGGACAATTTGATAGAAATCAAATTCAAAATCCAGGGCCGTTCCTAGCAAGCGTGCAATGTGTGCCCCGCACGAATACGGTCAAAAGGTGGGGCGGCCGTGGTTACGTTGAACGTATAGATATCATAACAAAATATTTCTAATAAATAACGTAAATATTTTATAAGATTACAATATGTGCGACAATGTAGCATCCTTGGGGAAAAATCTGAGAGGTCAATATGAATTTTTTCGTGAGTGTTCTTTGACATGCTCGGAGATTTTTTTAATGGCGGACATTAAAAAGTAACGTGTTAATATCAAGTTTTGTTTCTTGTTAGAAAAATCAGCATCAAAGTTTGGGAGAGCTTACAAAAATTCCGGATCGATTTGTGACTGTTCCTTTATATCTTGACACACACTCAAATAGTCAGCTCTCTGGTCGTTGGACTTGCTGTCGTAGAGTAAATTTCATCTTCAAATGTTCAGTCAAAATTGGTTGGCATAAACTCAAAGATATTCTAGTGAATTCCTCCAAATGATCGATTGTTCTATGCACTACGATCAGACATGAGGTTCATCTTCACTTCAATTGACATTCGACCACTTTTAACAGGGGAAAAACGATTGTATACCCTTTCTTTCCATAAGTAGACCGAAGAAATGCGACTGTTTCCGCTGCTGATTTTCTCTAACAGGAAAGAAAACTTTACTGCCTGCCATTGAAAAATAGCTGAACACGTCGTACAGCGCTTTCAAAAAAAAACAAATTCCCCGGTCAGATGTTTCTCCTAGGATGACACCTGGGCAATAAATCCAAAAGGGTGTTTAGTGAAGACACTTATTGGGAGAAGTCGGAATTAGCGCCCTATCAACCGCCAGAAAATAATTCTCGGATATTTTAGATAGTACCTCGTATGTATGAATAAAGTATTATATATAGTAAAAATTGTGTTTTATTGAGTAGTTATCGCTTAAGGGCGGCAAATTATATATTTGCACGCAGGCGGCAGAACCCCTAAGAACGGCCTTGTCAAAATCATAATTTATACTCCTAAGAATGAGCAAACATTTGTCACAGGTTTAAAATATTTAACTGTTGATATTTCACAAAGAGGGAGGTAAGTTCAGCTGTAGGGAAGTAAGAACAATCCTTACATCCCGTCGCTAATAGAAACCTTGACAGTTAAATAAACATACATCCCTACAAACAGTATCCTAATAGCCTACTTACGATACCGAGAGTGGGAAAAATTTATTTTTATAAGAAAGTTGTTATATAATGTAACAAAAGTTTTGAAAAGAAATTACGCTTGAAATTTTATTACGAAATAAAATTTAATCTAGTTGTCACTGGACATAATAAATATATAATAGTTGTTATGTTAATATTGGCAGAAAAAGTTTTGATCAGAGACTTGAACCGAATCGGAACTTCAACCGAAATCGGAGTGAACCTGCTTATTTTAATGAACCTAAACCGGAACCTTAATACTTTCTTAAATTATTCAAGAGCGATAACCTAAACCGGATCGTAAATTTAAACCGGTTCAAGAAACTGGTTCGATAAACCGGTTCGGAAAATTATTTATGTATCACGTGTTCTACACCTACATGTAACGCAGTTCGCTGATAATAAAATAATATTGTGTTAATTTAATAGCTATGATGATAGAAATTCATTTGTATTAATAGAAACCTTGCAAACTGTAATATTTTAAAATACAAAGAATTAACATTTACATTAAATTTTTGGTATATATGTACTTTCTATTTATTCTGAAAAATCGTACTGTGAACCAATATTAAACCGGTTCGTGAACCAGTTTTAAAGTTAATATTGAACCGGAACAAAAAACCGAACCAAAAACATAAGTTGAACCGTGAACCGAAACCGAATCTTTATATCTTGCGGTTCGAGTCCCTGGTTTTGATAGATGTTATACAAACTTGAAATACGCAAATCTATCTATAGCTTAGTTGGACAGATAGCCGAAACGTGAAATTGTTAATGTTTTTGGAGATTAAAATATTGGACAGACGCTATCTACCAAACTATACGAGAATGTGTAAAAAATGTAGTGCGTATTATTTTACCAAGAATTGAGCGATTCGAATCAGCAGTCATTCAAAGTGCTCAGGACGAAGTCCAAACATCATCGCGCAAATTAACTCGAAAATTTTGAATTTATGATGATTGTTAGCAGAACTTTGGTCAGAAATTATTTAAATTTTCGAAAAAGAAATCATGTAACCACACAGACTGCGGCCCAGCTTGAGCGAATCTCATGATGCTGCAAATCACTAAAGGTGCCAACATTTTATAGAAAACAGAGAGAGAGAGAGAGTAATCCCCCAAAAATGTTTCTCAGGCGCGACTGATTGAAGGCTATTGGGCATTTTTAGACAAGTATATATCTGACTATCCGGGAAGTAGATTTAACATGGTCCACAGACAAATATAAAAAAACTGCGTCACATTGAAGATAATGGTCCATTATCAGTGCTGTAATATTACATTTCTTGAAAGAGGTCTAACTTCATCTCAAAACTTTTGTTACATTCGTGTAGTTCGTCAAAAACCTCCACCAAACAGTTTATATTTTGATGCTTCGTATTTATAAAATGTATACACTATAGTTCTCGTTTATTTTTAATTTTTAGTTCATGAAAATGGGGTCCTGCAAACCCCAGTGTGTGTTTCATGTAACTAAACAGCAACTGTGTGGTATGAGGGTTAAGAAAAGGTGAAAATGAACCCCAATGCAAACAATTAAAAACACGGGCTATGGTAGCATGAACAACTTTAAGGGTGATTAGCGAGCAGTTGACTGGCAGTGTTTTTTCTGTCAATCGTTAGTATCTTGGAGAAAAATACTTCAAACTTCAAATAAAAGATGAGAAAATTTAATTTTTCTGTAACTATTATTTGAAGTATTTCCTTCAAAATAATCCATAACCGATTGACAGAGATAAAACACTGTTAATCAACTACTCGCTAATCATCCTTATCAGTTGTTAATACTACTTACCAATGTTTTTCAAATTTAGTAAATAAATTTACATGTTAAGTAGCGCTACTTTTAATTTTATCCTGTTAATTGGATGTTAAAATGAACAGAATTCAAAAGGTTTTTATTCAAGTACAGCTTTATATTCCAATTTTTGCCGGAATGAGTTTTGTGCCTTAGGTTAGGTCATGTTAAGTTATATTTTAAAAAGTCAAAGGGCCGCTTTTAACCATTTGTCCTGTTGATCGGATGTTAATTTGAATACGATTCGATTAGAGGACAGCTTTATGCAGTTTTGTGGGCTTGAATTTTGTGCGTTAGGTTACGTTATTTAAGTTTATCTGTTAGATAAAATGTTAAAGAAATGCTTTCAAATTCTTAATTTCTCTGATAGAATTCCACCTGTACTAGGTGGCCTCCTAATCTTCGTCGAACCCTCTCAATATGCAATCTCCACCTATCGAATCTAGATAATCTTCGTGTTATCGGAGATCAGGTTGGAATTCCTGCAGTGGTTGCTGCGCCCTGACAAATATATCGATAGGATTAAAGAGGATAGCAGCAGGAACGGCCCCAAGGAAAGCTCCTACTGCTACTCGCTACGTCTTCAGATCAACGACCCAATTCTCCCACCAGTTGCGAGAATGAGATAGCGCAGTGCAGGGATTTCGGTTGGCACAGTTGGCGATATGGAAATATTGTACTGTAGGTAGGTAAAGGACAGGAGGGATTTATTATTTTTTAAAATAAAACCTTCAAATAAATACGTATATGTAGTAGTACAGATGTAATGAAGGGATTTTTGAGATATACAAAAAGATTATTTTTTATCTTTCGCCTTCCCTAAGTATTGGAGATATGCAGATTAGGATATTCGGTTAAACGGTTATTGTTTTAATTGTATAAATCGGATATGCGTTCTACAAGAATTACAAAAACGGCTCAACAATTAATAGGTTAAACCGGGTGGAGTTACCGGTTATTTCAATTAATCGGTTAGCCGGCTATTGGGAATAGTTTTATAATTAGCTATTATGATTAGTCAAGTAAGTAGTCGGCAGAGCTGGTTTAAACATATGTATTTAAAGTTTAAAAAATAGTGAAAAGTTACACATTGACAAATCAGGTATGGTGGGTATGTAAATATCGTCTGTGATTACTTTTTTGTCAAAAGCTGCAAGAAATGCTTTTTTTGGTTAATTCCATGTTTTTCACACAAATATACGTTTAAAAAATACACACCAAGAGGTATAGGGATCGTGCTAAAAATCGCATATCGAGATTTTGGTAAATGACCACGTTTTAAGGTCCCTAAAATCCAATTTTAACATTTTCACGATGATGTCTGTGTTTATGTGTGTATGTGTGTGTATGTATGTGTGGATTCTCCACTCTAACTCAACTAATAATAAAACTTATCCACCTCGGTTAGTAATATATTACGAAATGTAACTTTTAATTTTGAGCAACTTTGTACGTCGTAAAATGAACAGCAGAGCAGATAATTGCGTAAAACTAAAATCCCATGTTAAAACCTTATGTTCACACCTGTCCGTCAACACCCTACGGATCTATTAGGCAAAATGTACTCGTATTATAATAAGGATCATTGTAATACTTGTCTTTCAATATACTATTTCCCACTCCCGATATCGTAAGTAGGCTAGTAGACATTGTTTGTAGGGATGTATATTTATTTGACTATCAAAGGTATCGGTTTCTGTTAGCGACGGGATGTAAGTATTGTCTTTACTTCCCTACGCAGCTGGACTTACTCCCTCTTTTTGAAATACCAACAATTAGATATTTTAAACTTGTGTCAAATATTTTTTCATTCTTATAATTTATTATTTTGAATTTAATTTTTATCAAATTGTCCTCATTTTATAAATATTTCCATTTGATGTGTCAAATGTGACAAATGACAGCATTATTCTTCTAAAGATTTCCATGGAACATTAAGATTGTTTTTTTTAAATGTATCAATATTGAATTGTATTCCTTGACATATCTGGCAGTAAACAGGTAAAAAATAAAACATCGGGAGTGAAAAAATCTTATATGATGTAGGTACATTTGACCACTCTTGCCAAAAAAAAAAAATCCCTCGAATGGTAAATGGTACCTACATCCCTTGTAGCATAAATAACTATTTCTACCTCCTGATCATGGAAAAAATAGTATATGTATTTGTATACATCTTGGAAGAGAATGTAATTTTTTCGGTGCTTTGTTACCTTCTTTAGCTACAAATTACACCTCTAGAAAAAGAAGTATTCACAATACAATAATTTAAAAAAAACATTTCTAAAATTTCTCTAGAAATTTTAACTCGAATTTATTGAGTAATTTTAGTGTATGAGAAAACAATTTTTTTTACTTATTTATCGAGAAGAAAGCATACATGCATCCTTTGTTTCTTTATTTTCTTAGTTTATATTTATCGGAAAGGTTGTAAACTGGATAACATTTAACCATTTTCCAGTAATAACTTTACTATTGGAATAAATCACTGTGACGTGCCACGTAATAAAAACAGAAATAATCTAATCGAATTTCGGTGACAGTGGTTTAGCGCGTCCGTATAATTTTAGATCTATCGTTGTGTAGTCTTGGCACTTGACTCCGGCATATTTAGATTACCCTTGACATGGAACGTGAGAAGATGACGATGAAATTTACGCGAATGCGTAACGAAAATAGTTCTTCCTCTTCTTGCAGCCTCCCAGTCCTGTCTTAAATCTTCCCCACATCATTTTACGTTTTATTACGTGTCACCGTTTTAAATTATTCCAAGGCAGGGTTGGGTAGTATTACATCGTAAAATATTACACTGATAATTTATTATATGAATGCGGAAGATATTATTTTATTTATAATTTTATATCTTTGCACAAAAGTATACGAAAACTTGTTGAATTTTCCATCCTAGCAAAGAATACTAATTATTTTGTAAGTTTCATTCATTTTCCTACTGTTATTGAATTATATTATAACATTATGGCTTTTAAAAACGAATCTTGTTTGAAACTCCATAACTCCGAAGTAATCGATTAGAAATTTTTATCTCTTGCAGACAAATTGTTTAAAAGTATTCCCAACAACTCGAAATGTCACTGACAATTACATTTGTTTCAACAATAGCCTATTTCGTTTTAAAATGATCGTAAAATTATCAAAGTAAATAATAGTAGATTTGAATGGCATGTTTAGAAAATCGTTATTGACTTGTTTTTGTAGAAATACTTTTCAATCCTTTTACTGCTAGAGATAGAAATTTACAATCGATATCTCAATTTACCTGGAGATATGGAGTTTCAAACAGGATTCTTTTTTTAAAGCCATGGTGTTTTTTAATTTCTTGATTTTAAATGACAAAAAAGTGACCCTTGTTGTGCACTCTCCACACATCAATGAGTGCTCGTGTGGTGACGTCTGGAAAACAACCACACCCGCTACACAATACGAATATGTCATCATCTTTATCTATATCTGCGTATAAAGCAGATTAGCACACCCACCAATGGGTAATATGCCGTGATGATATATTTGTGCATATATTTATTTATTTGATATGTTAAACTCACTGCTAAATCCAAACAGTCTTTTACAAAAGAGTAAATGATGTAACGTTAATATTATTTTTAAAATTATTTATAAATATACTTAACTGTTAAATTACTTCATACGGAAACTTGTTTTATGTGTAAATATAAATATAGTATATTAAGTAAGAGCGGTAAGGACAGTTTACCGATCGAAGACAATGTTAATTCCTTAACGTTTGTGATGCTTATACTGTTTTCGCACGATCGACGCATAAAATTTAAAAGACAAATAAGATTTGAAAATTATTTTGACATATTAAAAAATTTTACTTGTCATTTTTGAAGCAAGCTTTGATTTTTGTTTTTATTTATTTACTGTCTCGCCTCCTGAACGGTAAGTGAAGCGCATCACTTACCGACGTGTGTCACATTACTTACCGTTCAGTAATTTGTAAATAAGACCTACTGTCTTGGGAACACTATCGGTAAATACAAAAAATAACCCAATCGTGCAAAAAATAAAGAAATATATCATCACGACATATTACCCATTGCTGGGTATGCCAGTCTGCTTTGTATGCAGATATTGGTAATGATGATGACATGTTTGTACCGTGCGAGCGTTTACCCGGCGTAACCTCACGAGCACTCATTGCTGGCGTGGAGAGTGCACCATAGGGATCAATTTAGTGTCATTTAAAATTCGAATTATTTGGCGTCGGTCGGGATCGAACCCGGTTCCCCAGATGCGCGACAAGACCCTCAGGCATGCAGCCACGAGACCCCATACGTGTAAATATGATATAAATTTATTTAATACTATGTTTAAGTTATATTTTTTTAAATATTATAACTCACAATTACTAGAATACATTAAAACATTCTAGTTCAATACCTATTTATTTCATTACAAATTTTCTGCTTGAACTTGCAAAGCAGTTTTTAGATCACGTTGTAAATTAGACTTTAGTTTAATTTTGACAGGTGTGTTGTGCAGTTGTATATGTTTAACATTACTTTAAGTTTGTTTTATGTGTTTTATTTGCTTAGAATTGTTTGTGTAGTGTACAAATGTTTCAAAAACAATTAATGAACAATTTGTGAACATTAGAGTGCGTAGAAAATCCGTTACATTTTAAATTTTCTAAGAGAGATATCAGCTGTTACGCTCAACCAGACAAGGTTAGTACAAAAATTATTATATGTTATAAATATTAATTTTACACGTATTGCAATGTAAAATATAAAATTTGTATTTGTTTGAATATGATATACGTCTAAATATATGTATAAAAAATACTAAAAAAAATAATAGGTGTAGGTAAATATTATCAGTTTACTAAATTAAAATTTTTTTAATATATAAATATACATATCATTAAGGCATATTAGGTAGGTAGGTACATATTTCCTGGTGTAGCAATCTGATTTTTCCTGCAGATTTTGGGAATGACAATATAACCGAGGATATGACCCATCTCTGTGTGTGCTGGTCTACTTAATATCATACACAGGCCTGTAGTGGCTTAAAAATGAACATAAGCAAAAGTTTTATCGAACCAGTATAATTATTATTCGTCATTACTTAATGGTAAGACGTCGTACATAAATTCATGGATTTCACTCTTGTAACTGATCTGTGAAATACCTTTGGACATAGAATTTTGCAAGAGAACATGCTACTAGAGATAAGATGATCCTGGGTTCAAATTCGGGCAAACCCCATGAATTTTTCACAAAAATTGTTTTTTCGGTATTAAAAATTGAATCGTTCTCGGTTCTGTTATAAAAATACGAGTAAAAATAACTGTATAAACATAATTTATAATATGTATTTCTCGACTGGATCAAAGTAATACTGAGAAAACTTGGAGGAAAACAGTCTGATGAAAACGTTTGAAAATTGTTTTATTACATAGCCGACGTTTCGGCACCAAATATGCCTTCTTCAGGGAAATGTAAACTTACTAAGCTGAATTTTTTTTTCTAATGTTGAATTACAAAAATATATTGTCAAAATTATTTTTGTTTACACTTGTGTCTGACGATGAACCGTGTGGTTTACATTTTTCTAAAAATAATTTTGACAATATTCGCGACTGAAAGTAACCCGTAACCACGAAGCGGCAAACTTGCATACCCTTCGAATTGGTAATGGCATGATCAGCCAATCACATCGTAGGAAAATTACCAAAATTACCAACTAAGTCGGCCAACTTAAATAAACGCAGCGCCTCTATAGGACATTTCAGTCGCCAATATTTTTGTAGTTCAATATTAAAAAAAAAAAATAATTCAACTTAGTAAGTTTACATTTCCCTGAAGAAGGCATATTTAGTGCCGGAACGTCGGCTATGTAATAAAACAATTTTCAAACGTTTTCATCGGACTGTTTTTTCAGTAATCATTTATAATATATATTTTAGGTGATCAGTACCCGTGAAAAACTTTTTTATCTTCTTAAATGATCAGTCGTGATCATACCGTACCTCTTTATATATATATATATATATAGGGTGTTTCCTTTAAAACAACCATCGCTTTTTTGGGCGAACTAATGACTTTTGAAAAAAATATTATATACAAGAAATGATCAAGAATTAGAGGCTAATTTATTAATAATAACAAACTGAAAATTCGACCAGTAGTTCTCAAACGGCAGAACAAAATTATATTTTTCCTATATAATTTTTAGCCCATTACATAGAGAATTTTTTTCTGATTTCAACGATATAAATATGGTATAGGGTTGTATAACAATTATTTCGAGAAAAATGGTATTAAAAATAATGGTATATTACAATAGGATATGCAATTCACAGGTATTGAAACGTCTGTTGTCTAGTTACGCTAGTAGTAAATCCATTTTTGACTTCCTTGTACAAAGTAAAGGAAGTATTGTATTCGCGAAAAATTTCGATTTCCAGATTTCAACGGAAATATCCATTTTGGCCATCCCTGAATCCATTCTGACTAATTTCGTCGTGACGTCTGTACGTACGTATAACTCAAAAACGGTAAGCCGTAGAAAGTTGAAATTTAGTATTTAGGACTTCTATAACATCTAGTTGTGCACCTCCCTTTTTGGTCATTACATAATTTCCAGAAAAGGTACTTTATTTGAAGCCTATAATAGATTTCAATGAAAAACTATATTAAAATATAATCCAAAACTTTTCAAATTTAGTATATAAGACTTTTATATCAATTGGAATAACATAGCTGAATTTGGTTAAAACAGGCTAACCGGAAGTGATATATTACCTGAAGTTGTTAACAGTTTTTCTTGAATAAAATGGTATTATTTTGATTTTAGAAATAAATGCTTCAAATAAGAGTTTTAGAGAATTAAATTCTGCGTCTAGCACATCAAGTATTATTAAATTAGCCCTTTGAGCGAGATATGTAAATTTAAAACTTATATACTTTTTGGTTTTTGTAAAGAAGCTTGCTATGGATTAGGACAAAAAATAACAAAAAAATAAAAAATAGATGTTAATGTCAAATTACGTCAAATACGTGCAATTTTATAATTAAGTCTATACTTCATCTTCACATTCGTCTTGCGTCAAGGAAGTCGTGTGGTGTCCACATCAGATTTTTATTACATTATTTCTAGTTTTTAATACCATTTTTTTCGAAATAATTGTTATACAACTCTGTGCTATATTGTATATCGTTGAAATCAGAAAATAATATTTTATTTGAAGGGCTTAAAATTTATATAGGATGCCATTGAAAAAAAATTGTTCTACCGTTTGACAACCACTCGCGCCGTATAAAACCCTTAAAATGATAATGTCTACCATAATAGAACACTTTCACGTACCTATATTTAGATTAGAATAAACAGTATCTATGGTTCTCTAAAGTAAAGTCCCGCTGACCGTCGGAATTTTTGTGCTAATGAAATATTTAACCAGCATTTCTAACATAAATACTAAACGCGGTTAACCCTTTGAACAAGATAGAGCAATTTATGTGTCGTTTTGTCGAACGGCAATTTTGGCCGTTGCCGTTGCAAAAAGCTCCCGTGTTGTTCCTATCTCGGGACAGGGACAGAGGCCATGAATATTCAGTGCCAGAGCTTTGAGCTTATTCAGCTCATTGAAGCTTCGGTATGCGACTCAAAAACGACTCGTTTGCATGTATGAGTTTGAGTGTCACTGCAGCTGAGAGTAGGAAGCAGTTACCGACAGAGAGGGACGAGGATTTTGCATTGAAAGAATGAATAGGTTATAAAATAGGATGAGAACAGATACCTTTTCATTTTCATCACAGTCTAAAAAGATTAATAAAATAAAAAATATATATAATCTCGAAAGGAATAAGTTAATTTTAACAAAATAGAAAAATATTTGTGTATTACTTAGTGAAAACAAATTGAGTACATTATACATTGATTCATACAAATTCGCAGGTGTACTAATATTTTTGCATTACCTTATCCAATGGCTATTTTTTCCAAAACAACTCTAAATCATTTTAGAGCCTTGGTCCAATCGTCCAGTGATGTTCTCTTCACTCTAACGGCCTGTGAGGTAACGTCTGGTAACGAATTCTACAGTTCAGATTCAGATATATCGTCATTACTCAAATCTACGAATAGATGAAGATTAGCACACCCTAGTCAGAGAGGTCCTATATTATACTCGTATTATACTAGATTGCTTACTGGAATGTGGTCCTATACTATAGTATAGGCAGAGGTCGCCAACCTTGTCAATGTGTTGAGCTACTTTAAAAATTTTCGAACAGAGAGTGACCTACCTATACTTGGTGAGGCAACGTTTCCTTTTCATTCAAGGTCAAATGCTGTATAATTGAATGTTACATTTTTTGAAGCAATGTGAAGCTGCATGTTTTTCCCCTTGCATGTACAAACACACACAACAATAAGCCCTGGTGATATATTTATTTACCGAATTTATTACGAGTAAATAAATGAAGATACCCACAGTACAATAGTCTTTATCTATGTAAAACGACGACTTCAAGAAATGAAACTTCATATTTGTATTACAGCTACGCTACAAGACTACTTTAAAAAAATACATATTCATTGGATAAAAGAACACCATGAGTTTGAATCTGTATTGGACTGATGTTGGTTTTCAAAGACGCTCGAATAAGAACTTCTGTACTACAGTTACTAAGTTTACATGCAGTTTTCAAACCGTTTTCAAAACGTTTTTAGTTTTCAAAACGCCATGTATACAGTGTCAAAACGGTTTTGAGTTCTGACAAACCGAAACTAAGTTTCATGTGTTTGACTTGAAAACTAGTATCAAAACTATTCATGTAAACACTTAAAATTCAGTTTCGATATTGCGTACATAGCATAACGTTTCTGTCACTTTGTGTTAGTAACCTATAAATAAGCTGACAGTTGTGTAGTTTTAGTGCGCAGTGGTACAAAGTAGAATAAATAATTGGAAAAATGGGAAAACGAAGATTTTGGAGTGAAAAGGATTAAAAGGATCTGTCAGTTACTTCAGCCAAATGCGCATGCGCCGAAACTGTTTTAAAATCAATTTATAAACCTGTTTTGAAAATTGCATGTAAATAGGTTCGCGTAATTTTGACTGAAAACTGAAACAATTTTCAAAACTACATGTAAACGTAGTTAGTGTAAAGTTTTAGGGTAGAAACAGGAAATATGAATCTCCAATTGAGTTGCTGAATCTTCCTTTGAGTTGATTTAGGGTAGGAGGTTCGAAAGATGGTAAGAAAAAGGTAGGAAATTTTGGTAGGGCAGAATCAAGTCACTTAGGTAGGTGTTACTACCTTTGTAACACGTTTAGACCTTTAGGGTTGATTCGAGTTGTATATTCTGCGTTCAATTTGAGGTACAGTTCCTATCATGAAAAATATGAACTTGACATTAATAGCACGTAATAATGTAATATATGTATAATTCCAAAGGAATGATAGGTAAACAGTGGCAAAAATAATATAAAATGTTCGGTTTTACAAAATTTTGTAAAACTTATTGTACTTACATTGTTAATACAAATCAAATTTGTTAATTAATATACTATTATTTTTTTATAATTCTGTAGAACAGATACATCTCCGTTACTTATTAGAAAGTGATTAGTAACAAACTATTGAATATATACATAGCATATTACAAGATACAGATTACAATTGATTTAAAGTATTATTTACACGTGCTCACAAAATTATATGAAAAACTAGAGTTTTCCATGAAACATATCTGACTATGTGTCGATTTATAGGTATATAAACAAAAGGAAAATTATATTAGTTCATTGTAAGATTTTAGAAGTGACAAGTAATCGGATAAAGCTTTCGTATTTCTCAGAAAATGTGCATGTTAGCCCAGAATTTAAAGGTTTTTCCGAAGGTCATATAACGGTAAATACAGGGTACGGGACGAAACTACAAAGAGATGCGAAATTTTTGTTATTCGATTGCCGACAGTCGCCATAACTCATAACACTTGAAAGTCAGGTTTATATTTTTAATTGTATAAAAACTAATTTATTATATACTTAGCTCGTTCTTAAATAAATTTATTATTATATATAATTTATTATTTTTCCTGAATACCAATATAATACGAGGTCTGTTAGAAATGTATCCGACCTTATTTTGTTTTGCGAAAAGCTAATGGATTTGAATCAAGCGCGCTTGCATAAGCCGACCTTGAACCTTCGTGCTCATGCGTGAATTATTTCCCGCCTGTCGATAGCATCTGTTGCTGGCAAGCAGCATTTGAGTGAGGTTGTGTGTAGTGCTCTTGTCGGTTTTTCATTACATGGAAAATGACGGAACGACTGGAGCAGCGCTATTGCATCAAATTTTGCCTGAAACTAGGCGACAGCCAGGTGGAAACCATTCGAAAGATTCAGACGGGTTTCGGTGACGATGTTATTGGCATCACATAGATTAAGGTGTGGTACAACTGGTTTAAAGACGACCGCTCATCGGTGGAGAGCGAGTCACGCTTCGGTCGGCCATCAACATGCCGAATTGACCAGGTCATTGCCAAAGTGAACGCTGTGGTGACGCGGGACCGTCTGTTGAGTATCCGAGAAATTGCGGAAGAGGTGGGCATCAGCACTTTTTCTGCATATTTCATTATGATAGAAGATTTGGCCATAAAGAGAGTGGCGGCGAAATTCGTGCCGAAGCTGCTGACGGCGGAGCAAAAGCAACTTCGTGGTGAAGTCTCACAGTACATGCTGGACTCCACAAACAGTGACACCGACTTCATGAACACCATAATCACTGGTGACGAGTCCTGGGTGTACGGGTACGACCCGGAAACCAAATCCCAGTCGTCACATTGGAAGCAATGAAAAACCGACGAGAGCACTACACACTACCTCACTCAAATGATGCTTGCTAGCAACAAACACTATCGACAGGTTCAAGGTTGGCTCATTCAATCCATCAGGTTTTCGCAAAAAAGGTTGGATACTTTTCTAACAGACCTCGTATACTTTTCAAGGAATTTACAATGTACCCATGTAGGTTTTCATATAAATCACTATAAAGTATTTTTGACAACCATATAGGCATTTAGAGGTAACGGAAATTCCAAATCACTTCAAAGTATTTGTATCCCACTAAATCGTGTTTACCTGGCAGTGAGGTAGGTTTCCCTGCCCTAAACAGAGAACTTTTTAAAAAGGAAGAATTGTTCTACCTTGGGGTTGCATATAGTTTCAATCCAAAAAGGTAGCTGCGACTACATCAGAACTTTACAGTGTATACCCTTGGTTTCATTTACCTTCAAGATCGTTTACGTAATGTTTCTGAACCAATTAAAATAAGGTACTAAAACAGGAATTAAAGGATAATTAGCAAAAGACTACAAGTTAAATAAATATAAGGAATGGATTTATTAATTCATTTATGAAACAAATTTAGTGGACCAAAAAAAAATACAAAATGTAGAAGGGCTTTTTAACGGTAGTATATTTTGATTTGAAATTTACGGAAGTAGCACTATTTATTTATTTGTGCAATTTTAATTCATTCCTTCTTTTTCTCATAAAAAACTACCTCTGTAAATTTTTACATTTTGTATGTGTGTATTTTCACGGTTTACAAATTTATTGCCATACTTTTTATATAAATGTTGGTAAGAAAAATCGCCTATTAATAAGACTGATCTTAGGAGAATGTGAACCATTTATTCCTGTAGAAAAATCGCCGTTTACCTTCTATTATTCACTCTCCCTGAGTCCTACCCTGAATAATAACCTTCCTGATCGATGCAAATCGGCTTCTGCAGATAGAAACTTAATTTTCCATTTAACTGAATCTCCCGTTTATACATACGCGACCTCAGCGCGTTATATTAGCATTTATACCCTTAGATGCGTCGCTGTTTCTTCGTTTGTTTATTAATTAATTTCGTGGTCGCCGTGGCGTTGGAAACGCTGCACTTTCAAATTTAATTTCACCATATGGTACGCTGAGCCAACTTTGATTTTGTTTGAAAACATTTCCTTACGAGAGTCGGTTTCAGTTCACTGACGTAATTAGAGGGGGAAATTTGAAATTTAATTTGTGTGAGTCACAACATTGAAATTTGGAATGTGACATATGAAATAGAGTGTAAAAATAATTCGCTAATTGCGGTGAAGAATTTCTTTGAAGATGGAGAATTTTAAAGTTGGCACCGACATTGAAGTGTAAGTGAAGTAGGAAAATAAACATTGATGTTACTAAACACTAGTGCTTAGTATTTCCTTTCTTCTAATGTAAATACAATATTATTTTTACTAATATTTATTAAAATCTTCCATTTTGAAATACAGTAGGAGGCAGATTACAGATTTTATCTATTAGTGTGATTCTAAGCATTCTCTTAAATTTCTATAGTGTTTCACAAAAATCAAGATATACTCTTGATCTTGTCTTGAAATCAAAACACGACCAAGACAAGAAGTATTTTTTATTTCCCAAGACAAGAAAGTATTATCAAGAATCAAGATTTCTTGTCAAGAAATCTTAATTTCTTGATAATGAATATTGCAAATCTGCATTTGTGTGCTTTGTGTGTCTGGATCCTTTTAACGCTCAACTCAAATACTATTATTCAGAAAATTTCGAAAACATGTATTTCTATCTTATTCTAAAATGGAAAGAAGAAAGAAGCCATTAGCCAAGGGCAGAATTCAGAATTTATATCCCGATCTAAACAAACTCTATTTCCTTACGTGATATGAAGTATACTATTATTCACGAAATATGACTATTCAAGGTCATTTATGATCCGTCTGATATATATTACTTGCAGATAATTTCACTGCATTTCGCACCCATATGCGAAATATTTGTATGGCGACACTACTACTACGAAATATTTATGGGTAATGCACTCAAAACAGATTGGCACACCCAGCAATGGGTAATAAGCCGTGATGATATATTTATTTATTTTTATTTATCTTCTTCGGCCTATGTTTTGGCGTAAAACAAAAATATAGGCTTGACATAAACCATACAATAATAATTTGATTTAAATGCCATCGTCACTGGATATATATTAGTACAGAGGGCAGTGTAGTAGATAATTACATGTCCGTAGCTCTACGACATACATTACTATTTGTGGCGTGTTAGAAAGTAACGCCACCATTTACCTATATCTGTCACACCACATAAATTAGACATACATCATCCACATAATCTTTCTCTTTCTAATACAAAATGTTGGTGTTGAGAGGGAGAAATATTATTTTGGGATAAACCTGATTCCGAATCTGCTTTATTTTTCTTGGAACACTATTTTAAATAAAAAGCACGGGATATCGAAATAACACAAAAAATGAATAACCAATAAGGAAGAAAGTAATCGATAAAAGATGGGATTCGCCAAAAATGTCAAGAAACAAAAAATATCAAAAAATATTGAAACAAGACAAGAATTACGTCGCCAAGAAATGAGCAAGACAAGAAATTTTTATTTTCTTGAAAATCAAGCCAAGACAATAAATGATCAACAAGACAAGATTTCTTGTCTTGATGAAACACTAAATTTCTATAACCTTGTAAATCTATAGCAAACATGTAGTTACCTATAGAAAATTTATCAAGGCATATCATATATATTACAATAAAATGGTATTTTGGGCAGCTGTTTATAACCTGCTTGATTTCTAATTAAATCTTAAAAATATATAAAGTCCTCCATAAAGTAAATTTTACCAATCGGTACAATATATAATTGAATAAATTTTTATATGATTGAAATGTATATCTGTAAAAAAAACTTACAAAACACATCTATACTTTTGTAGATTAATTAATATTGAGTGGCAAACTTTCGTTGCTATTTTGTTCATTATTTCCAGATTTACAGCAGAACGTCGATTCTATTCAATACTGTAAGCCTTACTAACTATTCTTGTTGAGCAATATAAAATTATACATATGAGTGGCAGCTTTCGTTGCGATTTTGTTTTACAGATTTACAAGACTTACAGATGTGAACAGAATCGACCCGCCATTAACCTCATATAAAGATTGTAAAAGCGCGCACATAATAATAGTACGTTCGTAATACGGGCAGTATATTTAAATTCTTTTTTTCTATAATTCCCTTCCACTAAACTAAGTACAAATTGTAAATTTTGTATAATACTTTCCGTTCTAATACAGAAAATGCAGACAAGAACATAAGGATTTCAATTTCTATAATAACTTACGGTCTACACAGTGTGATATAAAGTTAAAATTATAGACATTTATATAGTATTTATAGAATTCTATTGGAATTTTCAAGTTTCAAGAGATGGCGCTGATCGTAGTAACAATGGTAGACTTTTTGTTGACATTTGTCAGCGAACATAGCTGTTAATTATGTTTCTTTAGTTTTCGTATTATTTTCTCATTTATTAGTATTTTTATTTATAATTCAAGTATGTGTAATAGAGTTTTTGTATTCATATAGTTGTAGTTTCATGATAATGTCAATTGTGTACCACTGTTTGTAGTTCTAATATTCGCCGCTAGTTAGTGTTTTCTTATTTGAAAATCCCAAGAGCTTATAGACTCACTCAGAATTGCACTTTTTCAATAAGGTCTGTAGGTCTCTGTAGCAACGTTTAAAAATATTATAGAAATGTCTAGAATGCCACAATAAAATTGGCTAACGAAAATGATCTTACCAAAAATTTAATCAGTTGCTTTAAAATTAAAAAAAAAGACAAACTTGCTTACTTTTATTTTCGAATACTGAACTGCCATGTTCGTATGTCTAACCATTTGTGTTAGAACCCCACAAAATAAAGTTTGGCTAAAAAAAGATCTAAATCTTAAGTAGCAATAATTTAACTGGTCATTTATGTAAGGGGGTTATCTTCAATTTTTTTTCACATTTTGATATTAACTGTTTGGCGGAATCGCATTCTTCTATTGTCAACTGAGGTTGTTTGCTTTCTGAGTAAACTGAACATATAATCTGGATCATCCAGTGTTCTGTTTAATTCTTCACCGCCTTTTTCGTCATTTTTAAACATGTTTTCGAAATTTATATTTAATAATCAAAATTTTGTTAATTAATGCTAATATACGGGGTGGCTATTAAAAGACAAGTGCACCGCATTTGTAGAATATAGAGAGAATATAAGACGAAAAGTTTTGTACAATATAATATGTGCCCGATCTTCAATAATTTTCGACATAATAAAATCAGCGAAAAATGAGTTTTTACGGAATTCACCTCTGATATCTTGAAAACTATGAAGAGTTACAACTTCGATTAAATGAGACTATTTATTTACCTTTCAGAGGTTATTTTAGATGTGTTTTCGTTTTCGTTAACTTCTTAACTACTACGAGAAATTGAGAAAAATATTTCATAGTTAATTTTATTGTATTTTATAGTCTACTTTACTGGCATAGACAAAATTTTGTTCGATCACATCTTTGTCAGTTTTTCCTCGCTTCTAATACAAAATGACCTCTTTCTCCGAAGCAGTTCTTATTTGGACACATATTGTTTAAAACTTTTCGACTTATTTTAACTTCTTCTCTAATGTCCTATAAATGTGTTATACTTTATAACCCTATTTCTGTTTGACAAAGTTGACTTCTCGATCACTTGAAGTTATTATAAAAAGTGTATTACAAAGGATTATTAGTCTTGACCTGATTCCAGAGAAGCAATTACTTAGCACCTTCGGCCATGCACCCCATAACAACATTATCCTGATGTTATTTTGTTTAAGTATCTACGGTGCTGCTCTATTGTAACGTAGTTTCTAGTTGGGTCAGCTCGGACGGCCACA
Organism: Harpalus rubripes; assembly: GCA_963082715.1. Lineage (NCBI taxonomy): Eukaryota > Metazoa > Arthropoda > Insecta > Coleoptera > Carabidae > Harpalus > Harpalus rubripes. The sequence goes on from OY720454.1 coordinate 40,138,079, forward strand.
AACCCTTACATTTGTAAACTGGTCGTGTTTGCACCCTGTTGATTTATCCTCGGGAGAACCGCCACCGCTAACCCCGCCCCAACGGAGATTAAGTGTAGCATCCGACGCTCAAGCCCGACGTCCACAACTTCGCGCTTGCTAGACGGACGCTAGACCGACGCCGGCAATAGCAATGTCAGAATAGGTGAAGATGTGTAGGAGAAAATTTATTGCTGACCGACGGTATTGAAATCAAATGGAATTAAAAGTATGTACAGCTCAGGAATTGATTTTAGTGGGTTTCAATAATAGTTAATAGAATATCTGATTGATACCAGCATTAATTCTTTCAAATCAACATTCTATTTTATATATGTTCAAACTAGTTCCCTATAATAATAATAGAAGCCCAAATTATAAAAGCTAAACAAATGGTTAGTAATTTCTACAAAATTAAATATATATACTTAAAGCTTTAAAAAACTGTTGGACAAATGACTGGTAACCAACATTGTAACGGTTATCTTCTAGTTAGGATTTACCGTTCCCTTTACTTTTGACACAATGAAAAACAACTTCGTAAAAATTCAGTGCGTACAGTTAAGACTTATTCAGAAAAAAAAATAGCGGCAATGTTAGAATTAGTGGCATCGATATTTATTATAGTTTTTATATAGAGCCGCTTTCATTTTACGAAGATGATGTTAATTCACATCATTGTGAATGACTGCTGTCTTATTTGTAAGCATTTGATATTAAATGACAGAAATAGAAGAAATCAATTTATTTCAGAAACAGAAACGTTATATTTTAGCCGTATTCTTTGCGATGAATCAGAACCATGTTACATGGATCAGTAAATTGCATGTTCTATCGATTTCTGATCAGTATCCCCACCCCAGACTAAGTAATCCAGATCAGTGCCATCTACTCCCAACAAAAACTTTGATTAGAAAGATCAGATCACTTTAGATTCAAAATTGGCGGAAACCGCGGAAGAATCTGTCATATTTTAGGACAGCCAATCAGGACAAGAGGTTACATTTAAGGTTTCAAAATTAAAATAATGGTAACTATAGAAAAACATTCGTGCATTTATATTTCATTATTCGACTTCTTGTAAAATATAACCTATAATACTTGTGTTCTTTCGAACATTCGAACGAACTAATCTGAGTCGACGTGAGCTGATCTGATCTAATCTATACGATCAGTTGGGTCCAACGTAGCGAAAGAATACGGCCAGAGCTGAGCAATACTTGCAAGAAAAGTACTTTATTAGGCTTGCAAGTACTTTCAATACTTCAAATATTGTACTTGACAAAGTCTATTCGTATGTACTTGGTACTTAATACTTGGAAAAATACTTGAAGTACAATGAAAAGTACTTCAAATACTTTAAATGTACTTGAAGTATTTTAAATGTACTTAAAGTATTTCAAATGTACTTGAATTACTTTAAATGTACTTGAAGTTCGATGAATAATTTAAAAGTTAACAATGTTATGAGAATTGTTTGTTTGTCAGTGTTTCTTCTGCAGTGGTGTGGTGTTATTCCTGTAGTACATAATCATGTGAATTTCATTAATAAATATATTTTCAGCGATAATATGAAAGTAAAGATATATTTGCAAATTTTTTGGCATAAATAAATTATTTCTAATCTGCATACTGTACATACCATATAATATTTGTATTACCTAATTACAGTGCTGGGACTTTGCAGTATCGCCTGGCGATTGCATAAATAAAAATGACGTCATTCTTACATCTCGGTACAGCTCCTCGTATCGCTTGGCGATCATATGACGTCAATTTTACGTCATGAGATCGCTAGGTGATACGGCAGTCCCAGCGAGGAATTCTTGTTTTAAATAACCAAATAAATATCGAATATTGAAATTTTTGTCAATAATCACCTTTTAAGCTCCATATAATCAGAAAAATATCAATTATCTGAAAAAGTACTTGCACTTTCAGGTACTTTAGAAACCAAAAAAGTACTTGTACTTCAAGTACATTTGGAAACATCAAGATACTTGGTACTTGTACTTCAAGTACTACTTTCCGGTACTTTGCCCAGCTCTGAATACGGCTCATGATTCATTACCTTCAGATATAAATCCATATTTATATTTAAACATCCAAATAGTTCACACAACAAAATAATCTTTTTGGTATTGTTCATTTTGTTAGATGTCTTTAAAAGTCAATACTGTGAAAAAATTAAGCGGTAGCGATAATGGCAACGTAGAAGTTTGGAGTTTTCAAACTTCTACCGCTGCCGTTGCCACTACGCTAATTAATTTTTGGATGTATACGAATACATTTGCTATAACGCATTCAAACTTTTACTCATGCTACTACCACTGCCACTATTTTTACCGCTACCATAATACCCCGAGGTCGAAAACTTGTATTTTATATTAAGACCTCTTAATATACAACATATCCAAAAATCAAAAATACCCGACCTTTTGTGGAATAAATAAACCCTTATTTTTCTATCTAAATTGCATTATTGCAGCGTCAATCTTTTCTACTTAACAGGTTTTCGATTACTTTAACATTTTTTCGCCAAAAAATGAAAATAATGCTTATTGGTTAATTCTATATTTCCATTCAGAACGATAGTCTGTTCAATTTAAGTCATTCACCAGATGGCACTCACATCTGCGTCCATTTTAAGTAGCCGAAATACATTGTCTCCAATTTCAGCTAATCAAAGACGTCAAAACTATTCCATATTCTCTGCAATACTGAATGACTTAAATGGAACAAGGTATATGATCTAAATACCTTAACTGCCGCAACTTTCAAATGACAGATAATTAAATGTTTAAAATAGTACTGCAAATTTTGTTTTTTTTTTTCGACCTGCCTGATTTTCTTATTCCCAATAATTTTAGCGCGACACTCGAATAATTTGTTTTTGAATGTTTGTTAGCCTTGACGAATATACCGAAATGTCGGTTTTGTTAGAACGAATGTTCTATGATTGAAATATCGAGTAATTGGTAACACTTAATTTACACCACAATCGAGTATTTAAGTTTAATTAATTTCTGAAAACTCTTATTTCTGTGCGCTATAGAAGATCCTTGAAAGGTGTAACAATGAAGATAAGAGGTAGAAAACGAAAGAAATAACATAAATATTTCAAGTTATAATAAACTGCTGCTGTTGTTTTGTATATTTTCTGAGGTTTCATTTCGATAAGATTTCATGTAAAATGTACGTCATTAGCAAATGATTTAGATGTAGAAATAATTATTAAAAAAACTCCGTTAAATCATTTTTAAATCGGACAAAGGCTAAATAACATATAATTAACTCGAAATCTGAAAGTATTGAGTATTTCTAAAGTGCAGTGTATGTTATTGTATTGCGGAGCAAGTACAGTGTGCACTAGTTCACGAGTGTCAAAAACATGATAAATTCAACAGGCGAATGAACGAAGTATGAAGAAATTAAGATGTTTTAAACTGTCATCATCATCATCTTCTTTACGAAAACATGTAAAATTATTTTCAATTTAAAACAAACAAAAATAACAACAAATTTCGGGTCAACCAAAACAGCTTCAAATCTGACATCTAGTGGCTCCCACTCATGTCTGCACTATCTCGGGATGCGAACTAGATCTGAATTTTTTCTCATCGAACAACCTGTCCCAATTGCACGTTTTTCGTAAAAAGTTACTGTAACTACCAAATCGAACAGGCCTATAATGATGTTAATTTTTTTTTCAGATTCCTGCAACTTGCATCGAGGCAGGAAGAACTATTATCAAAATGTAAGTGCATATTTTTACATTTCGGTTACTTATCTACATATATCATAAGACATCGTTTCCACATTTGAAAGTTAGCCGTTAATAATTAATTTTATTCAAACTACCTCCGTATGATGTTTGTCCTTACAGTTGTCTTGTGGTTTATGTATGAGAAACCAGTCGTATGTAACTAAGAATAATAGTCCCTGTATTTGTCTCTGGTGATGTATGGAAATAGTCTGTTACTTTGAGTTTGTACATCCACACGTACAATTTACAATTTGTTATCGCAAAGTTGTCTGCCACTAGTATCTAGACCGGACTTGGGGAGATTTAAATGAAGTCCTGTGAACTATTTGTATTATGCTGGTAGCAATCGGCAACGCAACAACTACAGGAAATGCGGGAGAACTTGCACCAAGTTGCGGTATATTTGTCTTTGATTTGCTTAATGCAATATTATCTTCGCTAGATTTGCTGTGAACATTAGCAAGGTTTGTTAGTGTGTTGAAGATTACAAGAGGAAATTCGTGTAAAATACTAGAGTGCGTATACATTTAGATGCTTCCTGATTAGATTTAAAAGTTAATGATTAGAAAATGTATTCGCAATACAGAAAGAAAGTACACCTTTAAGCCCGTAACTAGAGAGAGAGTCTATCGCGTGAAAATTAAACGCGGAAAATTGATAGCGAAAAAATGACCGAGAGGAAAATTGGTCGCCGAGACATTGACTGCAAGGAAAATTGGTCACTAACAAAATTTATCGACGGTAAATTAATCGTGGAAAAATTAGTCACCAGAAAATTTCTCGCATGAACATTTAATAATCGATATAATGATCGCTAATATAAGATCGTATAACAAGTTAAAGAAAACTGTATGGAAACACCAATTATTCTAAGTTACATATAAATTATAAAAGTATTGCAGGCGTGAGTTTTGTGCAATAAGTTATGTTACGTTAAATATGTTTAGAAAAAGTACAAGCGAAAATGTCCATTTATTCATTTTACAATTGGCATAGACATTTTGATGACTAGGCGTTTTATTAAAGAACAGATTTACGCGTACATATTGAAGTATAAATATAATCTTGTAGAAAACATCAAATGTTTTCCATATTTTATATTAGGTACTATTATCACAAAATATTTCTTTGCAATTAATTTTTCGGAATTAATTTCTCTATTCAACAAATTCTGTTGAGACTAATGTTATAAGATTTATGTATTTTCTTTGCGATCAATTTTCTTCATTATCAATATACAGTGTGTTCAAAAAAATTCCTAACTCGGAGTAGGCTATGAACAAAGAAACGTATGTCAATTTAAAAATATTCAATTTAATGTCAATTGGGCATGAGATATTGTCAAAAATGTTATCTAAAGAAATCGAAGCTTTTCTTCTTGAATCTTATTTTAGAAATGGAAACAAATTAGAAACGGCGAATGCCAATATACTGTATCCTTCTTTATTGTCTTTTCTTCTTAAAATTACATTTCGAAATCAATTTTGACAACTTGGCTTTTGAATTGAATAATGATCAGACACACGTTTCTCTGCTTATAGCCTACTCTCAGTTATGATTTTTTTTTTGTACACACTGTATATATATTTGCTGTATAACATCCGTTATTTGCGTTTCTAAGTTGTGCTTCGCGAGACACAATTCTTGGCGTATTTCGGTCGCAAACAAATGAATCATATGTGTTAAAATATGTTAAAAAAGATATAAAAAATGTAAATATAATTATAAATCAAACTTAATACACAAATAGTAACTGGACAAAAAATACAAAATCAATAATTTGTTTACACAACATTCGGAATAATATATTATGTTTTATAAATATAATAAACTATTATACCAACTATATTAAAAATATAAAACATAAAAACATGCGGCTAGATACCGAGATGACACATATGTAATCATATCATCTCTGGATATAAATAAACAAGAAATACTTTTGACATTTCGTAAAAATATAGTTGGTTGTTTCGTCATATAGTCTTAACATATACAAGTCTTGCTTCGGAAATCATCTGAATATACAGTTTGCGAGCTCGATGTGTTACCTGAAAAGACAACTCCACCTACGGTGTCGTTGTATTTCCTAGGGAACATATCTCGTCCTCTCAACTGAATATTCCATTATTTTCGAAACTCTCGTCTCTCGTTGTACATATAACTACTCATAATCTTTTTGTTTTGGTTGCGGTAAAGCTGTTTGTAGTAGTGTTGTGTGGTGTATATGGGCTTATTAGCATATGCATCTGTTAATGACGTTTGCAGAACATGTGTTTTCCGACAGTCGCGCCGCGGCCAAACAATTACTAATGCAACCCCGGTCATAAATACTGCGAGTACAGCCACACCCATGCAATACCTTTACCAGAAATAAATGGCTCTGCATAGCTTACCCTAATAGCTTCATAATCAATTATACCAGATTTAAATTTCGCAAAAATGAAATAAAAGTCAGGTGCAGCTGAAATTATTAACTCCTGCTATTCATTTAAGTATTTTCCATTTACACATTAACTGATTTAAGTAAGTTATTTAGAGTGATTGAAAAAATATGCATCAATTTAGCCTACAGCTTAAATGACAGTTAGGAGCGAGCTTAATTGCCACTTTTTGATATAAACTGTCTTGATCTTATTGGTCTATAAAGCACTGCAAACACGTCATTTAGAAGATCTATAAGCGCACTGTTTGATACGATGTATTAATGTATACAATCAGATAGAATTCACAACACACAATATACAAACTGTCAAAAAAGTCATATTATTGACGACACATTTTTTAAAAATCTCATTGTAAAATTATGTACCTCAATAGAAAAAATAGTATAGAAACATGTTTTATAAGGCCTGTTAACGCACTTGTCCTTTATAAAACTCGCCTCGCGGCTCGTTTTCCACACTTAGACTCGTACATTAACAGATTGCCTTATGATACTAGTTTTTAAATGTACCTACTATTCTACCATGAACACTTCACTGTGTATAAATACTATAGACCCGGTGTTAGCAACACACATCTAATTTTATGAGTATTTAACGAACAAAAGCATATCGAAATGATACATTATACGAGATTTCTAATATTAAAACATTTGGCCCGCGTAAACCCCGGCGAGCGGTGCGAACGGGCGCCTATGAATAGAAGCATTCTAGTAGGGGGAGGAGTCTAGGTAGACGATTAATAACGATGCAGGGAGATAAGCGTAATTACCCGCGTATTGTCATATAGTTCGAGACGTCACAAGAAAATTCCAAAAGTTGTTAAGAGCAACTATATAAGCGACATACGTGAGTGCGAATAAAACCGTTCACATAGAGTGTTAGTCCGTCAAAAGGAGATTTACATAGACAGTAAGAAGTAAGGTGTTAGTGACTTTGAGAAACACAGCAGTACCGTAGTGAGCGTATGCAGTTTGGTGTCGAGTGCAATACTCGGCAAGTTACTGGGATAGCTGAGAAAGTGAATACTCGGTAGTTTTGAAGAGGATTGGGAAGCTAGGTATATGAGGACAGTAACGGCGAGTGGCAGTAGATACTGGCAGTTACATAAATAGACAGACAGTGTGGTGAAAGGTGTGAATTCTGTTCGAGCAGTTGAATATACAGACGCTGTTGTCAGTTGAATATATAGACGCTGTGGAGTTCGGTACGGCGGAAAGTTGAATGTGAAGTGATAAAAATAGTGGAAATAAATATATAATCAGTACTATCGTGTAAATAGTCTTGTTAATTGCTTAGTGTTAGTGTTTAGTTAATTATATTCGTAGTCTTAAGCAGTATTTAATAATTGTTTAATATTAGTAATCGTCATTGTTATAATCTTTTTAATATTATTTATCGTCTTAATCAATATTTATTTTAATTAATAATAATTATGGTAAGGGAGATGGCAAGGTTGTCTTAAACACACTGTTCTTTATGAGCATTTATTTCGACCGGTTTCGATTTCTTACAAAATCATCTTCAAGGGAAACCCGAAAGACTACAAAGCGAAGGATACAAAAACATATAAGTAAAAAAATAAAAAAACAATAATAATTGGCTGATATTTACACTTCACCCAAATAAATAAAAACGTTATAATTGCTATCTGAATTTCGATGTGCATTTAAAATTAAATGTCTGTTGATAATAGCGGGGGTAAGTGCAACCACTCCCTTTTTTGTCATACTGGAGTTGGCAATAATTAACCTCTAATTATCACCTAACATGTAGCGATTACACTAAAAATAATGCTTAATTACAATCAAAAAAATTTGATTTCAATAAATAGCAAAATTTGCAAAATTTGATGATTTTATAATCCATTTCAAATTTAAATGACAGTTATATGCCGGGAACATTTGTCATCTTTCCCGCTGAAAGATCTGGTGGATGCTAACTTAGTAAACACTATCTTTATGATGACTTGACATTCCTATTGGCTAGTTACTTAAAGTTTTATATACTAATACTAATAATAAAATAATATTTTAAACTGATCAATGATATCTATAGAATTTAAAACGAACTGAGGAATTTGAGATCGTAAATAATAAATCACCTTATAAAATTATCCTAAGGGGGAAATTAATATCTGAAAGCGAAAACTTCTGGTTTATCGATTTGTATGAAAACCTATTGAACTCATAATAAGGTTATCAAATTCTTATTTTGAAAGCTTAAATCTCGATATTACATTTTAGCACGAACCTTATTCGTTATACTTATTTTACTAAAATACCGCATCAACAATCTGTATTTTTAATATGCAGATGTTATGATGTTCATTGGCTTTAAATTCGCGCTAATTAAAAAGTGTAAATGTCAGTTGGTTTGGTTTTAACATCTGTAAAACAAACTTGATATCCGATTAAAATTTCAAGTTTTAAGAAGTGTTTAATGATATTTAAGCTTTAATTTATGTCGAAATTAAGTACTTTCCCTGGAAAAATGACGCAGATGAACCAAGTTTCTAACTTTTTCGAACAAAAATAGGATTTGTTACATCAATCACTCAACTGTCGCAAAAAATAAAAAAAGAATTAAAAACTTCCAGCGACATCTGTTCACAGGAATTTATGATCTGTTGAGAGCGGAACTATCAGTGATTAGCTTTGCCTCAATTACCGAAGTATCTATTTGTTCCGGAGCCGATTCATTCTGGTGATGTCAATTTTAATCCGCTCAATAGACTTTGGGTAGTGCTTTTTCCTAATACTACAATTTAAGAAGAAAAAGTGTGTGCTTAGCTTATGGCACTCGATTGTTAATAAAAGTTTGAACGCTTAATATAGACTATTGAGAGTGACACCTAGAATAATATTACAGAATTGAAACTAGAATATTTCTGTCTATTAATTTATCTCTTTCAAGAAGGAATTAGAGGGACAATAGTTATAAACATAACATATTTTCACAATTTATTTCGTTTATTATGTACCAGACTGTTAACTCATTGTTAACTAATAATTTGGTCTGGTAGGTCCAGAGAAATTATGATATGTTCACAATATGTTTAAATGCAGCGGTTATTCCAATTCCAGATCTAAAAACATCACGAATAATAATAATAATAATACCTAATAATAATAATAATATCCTCAAACGTACCGACAATATTTCAGGCATGAATTCCTGAACTTATATAGAGTCGGAAAGTTCATATAAACATATGTCCTAAACGTAACTTTTACCAAGTTATTGTTATTTCATAATTTATGTGGTTAAAATTTGAGATTAACTGATTTCTGAAATACTAATCTAGTTGCTATGATCACGTCTTTTGTTTGGTAACATTTGAACATCGTTCGCCGGACCTGAAATGCACCCGGTAGAAGAATTACACGAAATAATACAGCAGGCTGCCGATTGCCGATATTATTAGGAATAACCAAGAAACCTTAAAGATCTCTTTTGCGAGTGCAGCTTTATGTATCGAACTCAATGGAGATAATTTTGAACATTTCTTGTGAATAAAAAAAAACATAAAAATGTATTAAAAACATATTTATTTCGTAAAATTCGTTATAATATGTTTATGTAGACTTTTGGCTCTAAATAAGTTCTAAAATTATTCTTTGAAATATTGCCGGTACGTTTTGGGACACGCTTTATATGCTAAGTGGAAAATCATTTTAGCCATCGAGATAGAGCAACTTTAACTTAGATCAAAGTAAAAGTCTCGGATTCAAATCCCGGTGGATGACAAAAAAGTCCAATATGCATTACCCCTGCAGTTACCAAATCCAAACTCGACATGTTTGTTGTGGATATGTACAGAACAGATACATAATTTACGACTTTTCTTCTTCCTATTGTTTAAGGGGTCTCCTAGATTATTTTTATATTTTGCGTTCATCAGAATTGACATAAACTTTTAAATAATTGAACAAATGTCAATCCAATGTTACCAACTACAAAATTACACATACAAATTTCCCTAAATCATCAACTCAATATATTATAGTAGATTTTTGAAAAATATTTTGGTATATAAGACTTGTCATTTAGACAACTCGCCAGGGCCCGTTTTCTAAATTTTGACGCGTGCGAAAAAAATATCATAAAATTCGTTCTTTAATATACTATACCTACAAGATTTTACTAAAAGTAGAGAGGATTTTATATTACGCGCGTTATTCGTTTTATGTTGTGCTCAATGTTTTTTTTTTGCACGTTCTGTGACGGAATAAAGATTCTACATTTAATTTTGTGATAAAAATGGTATAAAGTACATTAAAGTGGTGCAAATATTGGAGAAAGGTTTTGATTGTATGTCAAAACCAAGGGTTTATGAATAACATAAATATTTTAAGAGGGTCGTGAAGACGTGGAAGATGACAGGAGAGTCAGGCTTCCTACCACATGAACCACCGATGATAATGTGGTAAAAACTGAATATATTTTAATTCACCGAATCACTTTAGGCGGTTGCAAAGAAAGTTGGTATTTCATACGGCTCTTATGGAAAGAATTATGGACAAAGAATTCCGTTTACAAGAAAATGAAGAGGACATTGATAGAACTTTCTGCGAACATCGAAGAGATAAAGGCAAAATCATTGAAGGAGTTGAAGGCTCTACGATAAAGTACATTCCACAAGTTTTTTGTACATTGGAAACAACGTTGGCAGAAGTAGGTACATCATATCTAATAGGGAATAATATGAAGAGGACAATATTGTACCCTTTTTCATTTATTTGGGTGAAGTTTAAAAACCATTGAATTATTTTTAACTAAAATAGATGTTTATTAAAACAATAAATAAATATTTAAAAGATAATAACCATGACGATTACTAATATTAAGCAAATATTAAATACTAATTAAGACAACGAATATAATTAACTAGTTAAACATTAACATTATTTATTTATTTAAACAGTTAACAAGACTATTTATTTACACGATGTTACTGATTATTTATTTCGACTATTTATCACATTCAACTGGCTCTGTCTATCTATCCATGTAACTCTCTCCTTCCACAGCCTCAGTATCTCCGACTCTCCGTATGCCACAACTCTTCAACACCACTGCCGAGTATCCACTTCTACTCGCCGTTACTGTCCCCGTATACCTAGCTTCCCAATACTCTTCAATACAACAGAGTATTCACTTTCACAGCTATCCCAGTATACCAGTAACTTCCCGAGTACTCCACTCGACACCAAACCGCATACGTTTACCACGATACTGCTGTGCTACTCAAACTCACTGACACCTTAAATTTTACTGTTTATGTAACTGTCTAACACTCTATGTGACTGCCCTTCTGACGGACTAACATTATATATGACTGCCTGTCTTCGCACACACGTACGTTGTTATAATATTTTCTAGAAAACTCTCCACGTCGTAACATTGAGCCAGTAATTACGCTTATCTCCCCTCTTGTTGACACAGTAGTCTCCTTACGTCGCCTGGCTCCGCGCGCCGCGTCTGTGTTATCGATTGTCTACCTAGGCTTCTCCTCCCTGCTAGAACGCTTCTATCACAGGCGTTGGCGCGCACGTGATGGCCTGGCTCGCGGACCAAATGTTGTAGGTACTCTCACGTTACAATATTAATATTGGTGAATACATTATTACTTTTTAAAACAAATGAAAATTTAATGATTGTGAAGTCAACAATAAATTTAATTAATAAACAACCCAGAAAACGTTTTAGACTACGCCAAGTGGGCACATAAAAATGTCGACCTTACAGCGACACAGAAATAATCGTAAAGTCCAATAAGAAACATAACAGTACGGCGAGCAGTACGGGTAATGAATGAATTCGATTACTATTTGGATGCATAACTACCCTTCGATATTTGCTTAGTCTAAATAGTTATAAAAACGTAAAATGTAACTCGTAGAAAGATTCAAATCACGATTTCTTTCGCCAATATATAGCATGGTATCTCACTGCACTAACTTTTGAAAATTTGAAAGCATCTTGGCAAATCCTACCGACTCTACAAATCGCAAATCCAGGCAGAAAATATCGAACATTAACATCAAAAGTTGTGAACACAAAGAAAACAATTGTTTGAAAGTTCAGAAGAGCGTGAAAGTTGAGGAATACACTGCATAGAAATCTTCCAAGCTGCGCACTCTTATCTGATCGCGTTAGACGTGCGCAACACACCAACTTCACAACGCCACTATCTACTCGTACTTATTTTATTTTATGCAGGGTTTTAAAAATTTTACAACCAGATTCCCAAGCGATTAAGCAAAGGAAATTTCGAAATAAATATATACGAATTAGGAATGTATGAAAGGTTTAAAAAACTATTAAAGTCTTATTCACACTGTTCTAATTCTTTATTGCAAAAAAGAATTAGAACAGTGTGAATAAGACTTTAATGGTTTTTTAAACCTTACATACATTCCTTATTAAATTTTCACACTTAGGTGTATCCTAACATCATATACGAATTACAATTACTGATTTTTAAATATAATTTTATGGTTTTTTAAACTATATTAAACGCAAAATTAATAAAACTCTAAAATTTAAAATGGAGTCTCTTTCTTAAGTTTTACAGAGAGATTAAATATAAATTTATAAATATTAACGTATGTCTCACAAGTTTTCGGAAAAATTTTACTCTCCAAATTTTATTACTAAATGAGGTCTAATCTAGTTTTCACTGGACATAATAAATACATGAAAGTTGTTTTATAACAGGCCATGTTAAAATTGCCAGACAAAGTTTTGAAAGATGCTATACAAGCTTGAAATAATCAAACCTATAGAAAAGTTGGACACATAGCTGAAACGTAAAATTGCTGACGTTTTTGGGTATAAAAATTGGACATCCGACTATTTACCGAACTATAAGGGAATATGAATAAGGTGGTAGTATGTATTAATTTACGCAAAAGTGGCCGACCCGAATTTTTGCCCTCGAATCGAATCAGCAGCCTCATTCAAAGTGCTCAAGACAAAGTTAGAACGTCATCGCGCAAATTAACTTGACAATTTAAAACTTTAGTCAGAAGGTCAGAAATGATAAAATTTCGAAAGATAAATAATGTAACCAAATAGAGAGAGACCCAGTTTGAGCTAATATCAAGATGCTGCAGAGCATTAAGAAGACTTTTGGGCATTTTTTAGTAGAATAGTATTCAATAATGGCTGGAAATACCAAAACGAAGATCAGTTACTTTTTTTGTTTTCACGTCTCAGTGAAAGTGAAATAATTAATTCATTATAAAATGGCGTTAAATAATTTTTTTCACTACTAGCCTACAAACATACCATTATTGACTTGTTATTGAGTTGTGAAATTGTTTTTCTCTACCGCTTCCTTAGCAACGCTTAACAACGGTCAATAATGAATTATTATTGACCATGGTTAATTATGCGAACTGTCACTTTTTAAAGAAATTCAAGCTTCTTAATTTATTTAACTTATTAAACGCAAAGAAAACATTATATTTAAATTTGCCGCCTAATTTCAAGTTGGCAATAGTTAAATTTCAGATTAAAAATCTCAATATTCTACGATCTTATTTCTTATCAAATTTTTCGTGCGTTCACATCATATACCTATTAGATCTAATAGGTATATGGTTCACATTATATTTACAATGCGAAATGTTAATTTAGGTATTTATTTATTGTTAAATGTATGAAAAGGTAAGTGTTTATTGTAACATTATTTCAATTATCTTACATTGTACATTTTTTTAGGGTTATAATTACATTTCTATGTAAAAACACAAAACCGGTAACATTTATTTGCTATTTATAGTTGAAATTGATAGTGCAATTGTGACAAGTCAAATTTATTGCTGCAGAACCAGCCACTCCAATCACAAAAATAGCCTAAGAAAGTATGAATTAGTAAGTTTTTGGAATTTTATTACCACAACAGGATACCTTCGTTAATAGGAAGACTTCATCTGGCGCTTCTATAAGAAATTTATTAATTTCTTCTTTAGAAAATACAGATGACTTTTTTGGCTTATATGTAGCATTTTGGCGCTTTAAAAATGCAAGTAACTTAAAATATTTTGAAATGTCTATATTTTCTTTTAATGAAATAGTCGATTTCAGCATGGAAAATATGGCCCATAAACTTGAAGCCTTTTTATTGTGTGCTTGCTCCTGGAAATATACTAGGAGTACATTTTCCGAGATTTTAGTCACCTTTTTTGTTAGACACCATTCTTTAAAACTTGTATACACTTTCATATATATCGGTTTAGATTTTTCTGGCAGCAATGTATCAAACTGCACATTTTGTGCCGCTTTTTTAATTTCCGGAGGAGTACAATTTTCCGTATTACTTTCTTCAAACATGTTTACTTATTGTTACCAAAATGAAATGTCAGATATTAAAAACAATATTAAAAACAAAATAATTTTATTTCTGCCTACTTAGTTTTTATAGATATTAATAAATATTAATGTCAAATTCTTATGTTATTATTAATATAAAATTCGTTAAATAGAATTTAGGAGCTAGTAGTGAAAAAAATAGTATATAAACCACGGTTGAGAAGATCATTATTGACCAGGCGCCTTGTATTACTCGGGCTTCGCCCTCGTGTTACAATCTTGGCGCTTGGTCAATAATGATTATCTTCTCAACCTTGGCGTATAATATACTATTGCAGTGCAAGTTGGAATTCATGTTATTTGTGATAATTTGTTAGGTTATGCGGAAATTTCGTGGAGAGAAAGAGGAATAGGAAAAAGAGGCGTTGGTCAACAATAAAATTATAGAAATGATAAAGTGTAGAAATATATTCGCTACACACTTGCTGTAGTCGATGGTAACATTATAGAGGTGCAGTAGAACAAGTTTAATTTCATTCACATTCGATGATTTATTGATCATTTACACGGTACACTTTGGATGATTCATCCGATCCGCGATGATCACTCCTAGTGACCCGTGGAAATTCGGCTTTAGATGTAGTTTTTACTGATTTTTCACTACCAAAAATATTGTCATTATTTAATGAGACTAACCAAAGTGAACCAAGACATGTAATCGTGTAAGTCCAATGTTTTAGACATGGTAAAGTATAATAAAATTTCATACTTTATTGAAATACTTTGTTCTTCTAGTACCAACGTTTCTACTGCAAAACGCTACAACAAAGCGACACTTCGGAAAGTAGCATACGACAAACCGTAAGCTGTGAAATTAAGTTACTAAGTAGTAGATTCCTATTCGTTTTGTTGTTTACTGTTATTTTGAATCCGCTTGCCTGCTGTTCATTTTAATTTTTATCAAACTTATATTAACATTTTAAGTGTCATGTGATGCCGACGTGGTCACACTTTTTTAACTGTTCTTGCTGCGTGAGACCTATGTGGACTCATAATGTCAAATCACATGTTCGGCTGCGTGGTGCCGCACTGGTCTTAAATGTGATAACATTGACATTTATGGTAGAGGGTAGAGTGCGGCCTGACATGTCAGAAACCGTGTTTGGCCTACTGATTTTGTGAGACCAATGTGACTTCACGCGGCCATAAATTCAAGGTTATACAAATAGTAATTTTGGAAATATATTTGTTCATATTTTGTAAAAATATATTTAATATATAATGTATGGGGTCTCGTGGCCGCGTACCTGAGTGTCTGGTCGCGAATCTGGGGAACCGGGTTCGATCCCGACCGACGCAAAATATTTCGAAATTTAAATGGCACAAAATTGATCCCTGTTGTGCACTCTCCACGCCAGCAATGAGTGCCTGGTAAACGCCCGCACGGTACAACTATGTCATCATCATTACCGATAACTGCATGCAAAGCAGATTGGCACACCCAGCAATGGGTAATATGCCGTGATGATATATTTATTTATTTTACTTATATATTCAAGTATTACTATTGGAGTTATAAACATGATTCAGACCTAAAATGGTGACGTATTACGTTGGTTTCTCACGGCCGTATTGGACAATATGAATATATTCAGACATGTAATGGTGAGGTGCCATGTTGATCTCACACGGCCGTATTAGACAATTTTAAAAGCTGGAGGCCGAGCGAGTCCAATGTGTCACCACAAATTAATTTTGCTTTAATTAACGTGAAATTATTTAATTTTATAATCTGATACCTTATGATGAATTCTTAGCAAAATGGTGGTAGCCCTTGGGACCTAATTTTTGTTTAATGATGGCACTTAATGTGTTATGTTTGTATACCTATCAAAATGCATAGTAAAATTTATATGTATACAAATACATTCCAAAACAACAAAATATTCATAATCCATTAAATGGCAAATAACTGAAGGACTCATTGGAAAAGTGGTACAAATGACATAATCTAGAGTTTGCGAAAAGAGTGAGTGAAGTTAAACTTTAAACAAAAAATCTGCAAGATTATGAATATTCTAAATAATAGATGTTGCTAATGTCATTAGAAGATACTTGTACAATCTCCGAATAAATATACACTTTTGTTATAGTTACCTATCGCTTTTCACATTTACCGAATTTATCGAAAAAATACACTTGTACCACTTTCCTACTGAGGCCCTCAATTTTCATTAAAACCTATAAATTCCGGCTTTGTTCTTTACGAAAGGAAAATAATAGAAACGTCAATTCAATTCTCGTGCATGTTGTGCATCTTATGAGTGATAATTGATCCGGTATTAGTTAAGCTTTTGAGTGTTATTTCACAGAGCACTAGATCGTTTGTTTCTCGCCTCTATCAAACTGCGTGATGTGATTGTGAGCTCGCGTCATTTCACAATGTGACACACCATAGCTTGCTTGATCTACCGGAAAATTCACACAACTTAGGCTTTTCGGGATTTGTAATTGGAACACCACAGACTACATGCCTATAACAAGATGGGAAATAAATATAAGAAAGATGAAGGAAAGCATACATCTGCCAGAAAAATAACATTGAAAGAGTTTTTCTTATTTGATATTACACAATCTTGAAATATTTATCGCACATACATAGTTTGTTCAAAAACTATGACCTGAAACAACTTTGAAGGGAATTAAGGTTTTAGAGCTGCAGATGAGTAATTGTATTTTTCCTGGCAAAAGAACAAAGCTTATATTAAAATTGACCTTCTGTATGTGAGGGCGGGTATTGACTCTAATTAAAGCTGTGTCAAACGCCGTGATTGCTGATGGTGTGTATCAGTTACAGATTACATGCCCCAGTAACGTTAATTGTGGCCACAAACGGACGGATGAGCACTGATTATTGTCAATGTAGCACTCCAGATTCAGCAATTCTCTCCCAAGAATGTTCTAATAATTTGACATCATTTGTATAATAATATAGATCATTATTGCCTCGTCACCTTATTGACACCAACATCTTATTTCATTTTGTTCATTTTTACTTCCTTGTACGAAGTAAAGGAAGTACCTATTGTAATCGCGAAAAATTTCGATTTTGAGATTTCAACGGAAATATCCATTTTGACCATCCCTGAATCCATTTTGACTAATTTCGTCGTGACGTCTGTACGTACGTACGTACGTGCGTAATTTTTTTAATGGCATCCTATATAAATTTTAAGCCCTTTAAATAAAATATTATTTTCTCATTTCAACGATATAAATATAGCACAGGGTTGTATAACAATTATTTCGAAAAAAATGGTATTAAAAACTAGAAATAATGTAATAAAAATCTGATGTGGACACCACACGACTTCCTTGACGCAAGACGAATATGAAGTATAGACTTAATTATAAAATTGCACGTATTTGACGTAATTTGACATTAACATCTATTTTTTATTTTTTTGTTATTTTTTGTCCTAATCCATAGCAAGCTTCATTACAAAAACCAAAAAGTATCTAAGTTTTAAATTTACATATCTCGCTTATACAAAGGGCTAATTTAATAATACTTGATGTGCTAGACGCAGAATTTAATTCTCTAAAACTCTTATTTGAAGCATTTATTTCTAAAATCAAAATGAAACCATTTTATTCAAGAAAAACTGTTAACAACTTCAGGTAATATATCACTTCCGGTTAGCCCGTTTTAACTAAAATCTGCTATGTTATTCCATTTGATATAAAAGTCTTATATACCAAATTTTAAACGTTTTGGATTATATTTTAATATAGTTTTTCATTAAAATCTATTATGGGCTTCAAATAAAGTACCATTTCTAGAAATTATGTAATGACCAAAAAGGGAGGTGCACAACTAGATGTTATAGAAGTCCTAAATACAAAATTTCAACTTTCTACGGCTTACCGTTTTTGAGTTATGCGAGATACATACGCACGTACGTACGTACGTACGTACAGACGTCACGACGAAATTAGTCAGAATGGATTCAGGGATGGTCAAAATGGATATTTCCGTTGAAATCTCAAAACCGAAATTTTTCGCGATTACAATACTTCCTTTACTTCGTACAAGGAAGTAAAAATAAAAATAGATGCTAATGTCAAATTACGTCAAATACGTGCAATTTTATACTTGGGTCTATACTTTATATTGGTCTTGTGTGCTATTTCTAATTAATATTATAATTACTATTATAATTATATTTCTATATGAAAACCAAATTTATATCAGTCATATTGTCGTAGCCAGTTGTCAAATTCGGCTTTTATAAAACGCCTAATTATTTTATAAACCGCGGTCAAATTGTTAAACCTACGTTGACTTTTGGGCCCGGTATTTTTATCTCTGGTTAAACTGTCTGTAACTCAACAGTTAGTTAAAACGAAAAATATAGCATCGATATAAAAAGCTGCCAAAATTACACTCATTTTAATTTTCGATGCCACATTTTTCATTTTAACTGGTAGTTAAGATAACAGACAGTTTGAAAAACTCGGGGCCTGTCTTGTGCGTTAAATTCGGTTAATTTGTTATATATAGAGCAGGGATGGCGAACCAATGGCACGCGTGCCATTAATGGCACGCGACACAATATTTTGGGCACGTCACTGATCACAAAATTCATTATGATGCACTACGAAAAAAAGTGTGATGTAGGTATGCGAACGCGAGTGATCCCTACGCTACGGAATGTTCGAGTGCAGTGCGCGGGCTGCGATTTGAAAAAATATAATGAAGAATTTATTTCTGTGAGTGATTCTTCAATCAAGGAATTTTCAGCGAGATTTTCTCAGTTCAAAGAATTATCGGAAATACTCAAGTTTATTATGTACCCTGATGTGACGTCATTTGATAAACTGAATTTGTCCCAATTCGATTGGTTGGAAATTGAAGAATTTGAAATGCAGCTGATTGATTTCCAGTCTAGTTCAATATGGATTCAAAAATTTATTGAAACAAGGAAAGAGTTAGAATTAATTGAAACAGAAAGATTGGCAAGTAATATAAGTGATAATGCTAATAACAAAATTTTGGAAACATGGACTGCGTTACCAGACACATTTAATTGCTTGAAGAAGCTGGCTCATGCTATTTTAACAATATTTTCATCAACCTATGCCTGCGAGTCATTATTTTCAGAGATGAATAACATTAGACTCGGTTAGAAACCGTTTGACAGATGACTCCAGTTCAGCATGCATTCTGCTAAAAGTAACATCTTACAACCCTATAACATATGTTATTTGTCATCTAATCTGCAACAACTGAAGTCCACTAATTTTACTTTAATTTAAATGCAATGCATTTTATTATAAAAATGCAAATGCAAAATGTTCCTATTTTTTGTCGTAAATAAAGTGTTTTGAGTTGATAGTATTTATTATTATTATTTTCCCAATAATCACAAAGTCAAAATTATTTGGTGGCACGTTTATGACCTCATTAAACGTTTCTTTAGAAAAATGGCACGTTGATACGTAAAGGTTCGCCATCCCTGATATAGAGTATAGAGAAGTAAAGCTAAGTAAGCCGTTCATTGTTTTATAAAACGTCTACGTGACTAACCAGATTGTAAAACATTGCTAAAGCTTGGTATTTTCATCTCTGATTAAACTATCAGTTGTGATAAGACGAGGGTAAGAGCCATAACAGAAAAATAACTTTTTATAAACTTTTCTAAATTATAGTTCAGGAATAATATATCAACTTGTTACCTTTGTTAGATAAAATTTTGTTTAGAAATAATTATCCTTTTTCCTATCGAGGGTTTTTGTTTAGTCTGAATGTCACCGGATTTTGACAGTTATGTGTTGATAAGTCTTGAAATTATTATGCATACATGCTTGACTTTGAATGCCCTACGCTTTGATGCCCTTTACTCTTCATCCCCTTGCCACTCACGGAAGAGAAGAGATAGGATTTTTAGATTTTTAACAGTCGGGTTAGTACTCTTATGGAGTAAACATGTAAAGACTCGAGTTTAGTTTGTCACGTCGAGAAGGCGTCTGTACTCTTATGTAAACATGTAGAGTTTAAGATTTGGCTCGTGTTCCGCGAATGCGAGTATTTGACCTAAAGATGCATCGGCATCTTTAGTTTTTAGTTGATTAGTTATGTACATTCACACACATCCATGCCTTAGTGAAATTCGAACCCAGAGCCCCGAGGGCACACATGGCATGAGGCGTTGCTCCAACCATTGAGCCACCGGAGCTATAATAAAATGAAGATTAAATTTTAAATACCGGGATAGAATAGAATTCACTAATCCCAAAATGAGGATTAGCTTAAACATTTTTGTGAATCGTTAATTTTTATTAATCTAAATACATACCTACATATTTATTTACGCTGGAACTGTATTGAATTCCGTTTCTATTGTTCTATTTACTTTTTCTTTTTTAAACGTTACTAATATTATTTTGAAATGATTAGTGACATTTATCTGTCAGTTACATACATTTGAATAACTGCGTTTTGTTTGTTCAAAGCGTAGGATCTGGGATTTAAATTATAAATAAATTTATAAATTTATCCATAAAATATATAGAAAATGTATTAATGCAAATCTACACAAAATTTAATATTCTTTAATTTTTATAATAACATTAATCTCGAAAAAATAACTTTTAAAGGTATTTTTTCGAAGAAAAACTATTTTGAACTTCTAGTGAAGTGCCATTTCCGGTTATTCGATTTTCACCAAAATCTAATGGGCTCTTTCCATTACAGAAAAAGTTCGAAATACAAGGTTTCAAAATTTTCTGAATAATAGTATTTGAGTTAGAGTGGAGGATCCACACACACATACACACAGACATAATCGTGAAAATGTTAAAATTGGATTCTAGGGACCTTAAAACGTGGTCATTTACCAAAATCTCGATATGCGATTTTTAGCACGATCCCTTTACCTCCCTTACCAAGGGTAGCGGGAGGTAAAAATAACGTTATCTTGACTGTTACAGCGATTTAATCAATGATTCCTATACCCCCTATACAAAAATCTGATGTGGCCAACACTATACCTCCCGCAACTGTATTAAATTCATTTCCATATAATTATTGTTCTATTTACTATTTTTTATTAATTTAAAATGATTAATTCTTTGACAGTGACATTTATCTGTCAGTTACATAAATTTGAGATCTGTACTGTCTAACCAAGGAGTTTTGTTTGCTTAAAACGTATGTTCCGGGATTTAAATTATAGATAATTTTATAAATTTATCTATAAAATATAAAGAAAAAGTATTAATGCCAACCTGTAAAAAATTTAATAATCTTTAATATTTATAATAACATAAATCTCTAAAAATAACATTTAAAGCTATTTTTCGAAGAAAATCTATTTTGAGCTGCAAATAAATTGTCATTTCCGGTTATCTGATTTACACCAAAATCTAATGGCTTCTTTCAATATTAGAATAAGGTAGAAAATTTTATGAATGATAGTATTTGCGTTAGGATGGAGGATCCACACATACATACACACACATACACACAGACATCATCGTGAAAAATGTTAAAATTGGATTCTAAGGGCCTTAAAACGTAGTCATTTACCAAAATCTCGATATGCGATTTTTAGTACGATTCCTATATCTCCTTTACCAAGGGTAACGGGGGGTAAAAATTGACAATTGATTTTGTCCTGCAACATCCAGAATTTCATTCTTTAGGTTTTTCTGAACTCAAATCATCAATAAGAATAAATCCACGGGTGTTTTTAAACGGAATGTTTCTTGGCGCCCGGTCTATACTAACATAAACAGCATTTTTCACTACCCTTGATTTTTCGTGCTCCCAATTTGGAAATCACTGATGCTGATTATAATAAAACTAAATATTAATAGAATTATAATTCCTAATTTATTTAGTAATGATGTAATAAAATAGGTATTTTATTTCTCTTCTTGGCAAATACCAACTCATTTAAATAAATATATTTTTACGATTAGGTATTATTCCACTGTCTTTATACTAATAAATCAATATAATACGGATTTATTAATTATATATGTGGAAGATTGTTTTAGTAAATACAATCTGACATATATAATCTATACTATATTTTTGTATTTTAATCTCCTGACTTATCATTGTTTCTTAAGTTTATTACTAACGTCGATATTAACTAACGCGAATGAAAATTGAATGAAATCAATTTAATTAAGACAAGTAATACACGTATTCTAAGCGGTTTTAGTTAATAATAAGTAACAGATAATTTCGTGATGAATATCAATAACTAACTCTCCAACATTGAAATTACAAAATAATTATTTCAGTGAACACATTATTTAGAAAATTAAACAATATAATATGGATTAAATGTTTCAAAATTTCCTCATATGTATTACCATTTCTGTGAAAGAACCCAGAATCAGTAAAGATCATACCTATCTCTTTACTTTAATTACAAGAAATTCTATAACGAGTAGGGTATACTTATTTATTTCCAATAAAATTTACAACAGGTCATATAATAATAATTTAAGTGGTATCTTTTTCTACTCCCATTGTTAAAATGTGACTTAACGTATTGGTTTCCACCCATGGCGCTAAACAACGTCTTAATCACAACTTGATAAGCTGTGACTTCGAAATTGGACACGGCATGAAGCTAGTAATCACGAACATCTAACTCATTGAGCTCCGGGTGAAGTTATCTACTGTAGCTGGCATTCTGTAAAAATGTGAATTTCTGCTGTGTTAATTTTCAGTTGTATAGAGAAAGTATGGCATGTGACTCCTTTCATAAACTCTTTAAATAAATGTTTATAAAACTTGTTACATAATATACTATAAATATATCACGATCAACCAATGATAACAAGTAATTGTGGGAATAAGTGATTTAAAATGAATAAGAAATCTTCAGTGTTAATAATACCATATTATACATTCTATGAAATCTAATGATGTTCATTACAAATATCACTAATTATATTATTTAAACTGCCTTCTTAAACACCAGAGCATTTAAGATTTTACTGACATGCTTTAATTGGATATTATTGCAAAGAAATTCCTTTTTGTTTCATGACATGACATTGTTTCAATACATGCCGATTTCTATAGGTTCCTTTACAGTTAAACTTTGGTTGTTTAGATCCAAAAATTGACATTGAGCCTCAAATATTAAGTATAGAACATAATTGCGATTTTAAATTTTAATGTATAGGATGTCTCATTTCGATGTTTTTTAAGGTATCTCGGGAAATATTAACGATAGAGCAAAACCATTTGCACATTCCAGGGTCAACTTTTCCAGAAATGTTTAATAGTCACCACAGGAATTTTCGATCTTCTTTTGTTTCTAAGCTACAGGCAAAAACTCGTTGTTCGCTGATTTTGAAAATATCTCATATCTTATTTATTATGATAGTTAGAGAAAAAATGTTTTAACAAAAATTTTACCGTTTTTTAAGTAGAATAAAATGGCTTAATTATATTTTGTGAAAACTTAATAATTCTCGAGATATAACACAAACTTATGATTTTTTAAATGGGAACCTATGTTGGAAATAGTCTCATTTTTTGCTTATTTTATAAGCTTTTCAACGATGTATAACAAGTCTACATTCTTTTGTTTCAAACATGTATAAAAGAAGAATTATTAATTTATTGAAGTAAAAATTGAGAATTATTAAGAAACAAACGAAAAAATCAATTATAGATCACTATTTGCTTATTTTTATTCTTTGTCTGTTAATTAAGTTCTCAAAATTATGTTTAGTCAATTATTTTCGGAGTATTCTGTATCT
Organism: Harpalus rubripes; assembly: GCA_963082715.1. NCBI lineage: Eukaryota > Metazoa > Arthropoda > Insecta > Coleoptera > Carabidae > Harpalus > Harpalus rubripes. The sequence goes on from OY720454.1 coordinate 40,162,424, forward strand.
GGTTTAAGATTTCAGTGGTGTGAAAATAGGAGCAGTTTGATCTTGTTTGATTGGATAATGTCCGGGTTTTATCCATGCAATCAAACTGCTCCTATCTTCGCACCACTGCAATCTTAAACTAGATAGAATATAGTTAATTTATTTTTTTATCAGCGTTAGTTGGTTTTTACACAATTCGAAAAATGTGGTTTAATATGTTTTCTGAAGTATATAAATTAGAAAAATGTGTATAAATAAAGAAAATAACATTAGAAATAAGCAATTGATGACCTGTAATTATTTTTTTCATTTGTTTCTTAATAGTCTTAAATTTTTTCACGCCAATGAATTAATAATTCATCTTTTATTCACGGTTGAAACAAAAGAATGTAGACTTATTATACATCGATGAAAAGCTTATAAAATAAAGAAAAAGACGAGACTATTTTCAACATCTGTTTCCAATAAAAATATATTATCTTTGCGTTATATTTCGAGAATACACCACCATATTTTGCGTAAAAAAACCATATAAAAATTATTTAAACATTATTTCATTATCTCTCATAAGCGAAAGTCAACAAATTCGTTCCAGTATGCCTATTTTGTCAGATTATATTCTGCAATTGCTTTATCGGATGAAGCCGTTAACACTTGCGGAAATAATCTACAGAACATATATCATATTTGAAATACGTTCGAACTTCACTGGCTACTGCAACGATGGTTATGGAGTAACTATTGCAGCTATAAAATATATCATTTATAATGTCAGTTTGAAACATAACAGCCATACATTGAAATATAGTTAGAAAAGGCGTTAATATACTCGTAAACTCGTATGTGAATGTCATCTAATTTTCCTTGAACCTTCTCCAGCTTACGTCATCAGGGGTGAGAATAAATATTGAATTCAATTTACTGGACTTGAACGTCCAGTGTAATAAACACTGTAATAGCCGTTTGACTCGCCGTAAGTAATACGAAGGGCCTAAATTTCCATACTACATAACTATGCTAATTCCACGGTTACGTTAGAAATTAATTGTGTCAAACTTAGGTTCGGCTCCGGCTATCTTTACTAGAGAGATAACAGGAACATGTTCCAATGAATAGGAATTAGATTCTAGACAAACAAATTCATGCGACATCATTAGCAGAGCAGACATTGTCTCACTTTTCTTTCTTATCATCTTTCATTTTCTCTTCTTTTGTTTCGCATACAGAGCTTTGGTAAAGTTTTCAAAGGTTGTTGTTAGTTAAAAGACAATTTACTGGAAAGAATGGAAATATACCTAAAGCGTTTACTGTTATGAGAAAGATAACTAATTTAAATTAGGGATCGGTCAGAATAAATTGTACATTTCACAAAAAGATCATTATTTTATAATACCTCTATCCCATAATAGTTGTCACATTTATGCATTATATTTTGTTCAACTAACAAACTTATGATAAATAAAAACATTTATTAGTAAGGATTTTAGATATTAATAATTATTTCGGCAAATGACCTCAGCAGAATAATTGTTATACCTAGTCATAATAAGTAATTACAACTAATTTATAATTTAATATCTTTTTTGGTGCCTTGGCAATGGCAGTATATTTTAATTTCTTGCGTTTAGAGCATTGTAACAATCATTGAAAAATAGCATTTCGAAAATTATTTGCCATTTCTCGCTTTTATTATATATTTATTTTCTCATATAAACCACCGAAATCTTAAGACATGGATGCAGACTAATTGCCATTACTTTTCAACAAGGACTGGGTATTCTGATTAACGATAGAAATCATTTTACTCTTTATTAACTTCAAAGATGATCAGGCAGTTGTGTTCAGGGTGCATATGATTTTAAAATTACTACTTCTTAACAACATTGTTATAGCATTGGCACACCCAGCAATGGGTAATAAGCCGTGATGATATATTTATTTATTTATTTTATTTATAATTGAAAATAAAACATGAAAATGACAGGCTTTACATTTGTTTTTATTTTTAGCACTGTTGCTACTGGCCGTATTATGGTCAAAACTGTAAGTTAATACTATCAGAAACACATCTATTTTTGTTGATTAATATAAAATTATACATAAGAGTTACGGGTTTTGTTGCGATTGTAAGATTCACTTTTCGGTCGCACGCCACTGCTAGGCAAAAACACTTAAAATTCTTAAATACAATAACTACCCCGACCCTTGAATGGTTAGGGCTAGTTTAGTTGCTGTGTGCTAGCAGTCATATGCAGACGTTGGTGAAACTGTGATAGTGTCAATAAAGAAAAGACTAGATGCTTAGGCCGCATTTAATATGCGGGGCGCCTGCCCAAGTCTGGGACTTGAGAGCAACCTTATTCCTGCCCCCCCACCCTCCTGTCTATCTCATTAGATGATAATGCACGCCTGTGATAATTGTTGTAAATTGGAATGACAATGTGTATTTTATCCCACCTAGGGATCGCGTCGTAGAGGGCCAGTCCGTCGCTGACAAAGTTGCGTGTGTGGAAAAGAACGCCGATAACAGGTCAAAAAGGAATGTGCATTGTATATATTAGATTAATGCAAGTATTATCGCCCATATATTCTAGTTAAATAATAAATGAGAAATAATAATAAAAACTATATCTTTTACGATTTTGTTCACTATTTACAGATTTAAGACTTTTGACTATAATAAGGTCATAAGACTTACAGAATCGGGCATCAATCATACGAGTACGTTACAAAGAATTTGTTATGTAGTATCGTAGTCCTCCGAAAACCAGATGTATAATTTTATTCGGGAACGAAACTAATATTGGCGACACTTGAAAATAAATAAATATAATATCAACCCGGCTAAATGACAAAGCATAAAAAAATGTATTTCACATACGTACTTAATTTGATCATGAATAGTTGTTATTCTTCTATTTCCATTACAATAATTATGTAAATAACCCTCAATTAGCGCAAATTAATCTCTGATCGAGCCAATAATCACGCTAATTAGAGGGGTAAATTTCAGCACATTCGTATTCCCCAGATAGTGCAGCAATGTAATTGAAAATATAATTGACAGTGCGTTGTCAATATAAACTAATAGACGGAGCATAGGAGACGGGGGAATTCTATTGACAGATCCGTGTCATTATCTCTGCGGAATCTTTTTCGTAGAATCACGTCTTGGGATAGAGCCAAAATTTCCTCCTCTGTTCCAGAATACCAATCCAGATTCAGGATCCAGGATCCAGCGTAACGTTAATGGGACACAAAGCTGACTTGGATCTCAACTAGGACGCCAATGATGTTTTCGTAAAGGTTTATTTTGTTATAAAACTTAGAAGGTTGAGAGCAAATTTTTACATACGAAATAACTCTGCCCATTCTATGAGACTGTGGAATGAATTCATAAATGTAGACAAGTTGATAATAATATTAAAAATTACCCTTAACATTAAAATTAAGTGACAATAAAATAGGTATTTCGAGAACGATATTCTCATCTTAATAGTAAATTTTACGCGAAACCGTGTTAAGAGGGTAAAGAGAAATTAAAGATTATTCAACTTTTCAACTATGCCAAATTTACTACTGAAGATAAAAACGTTATTCTCAAAATACGTAGTTTAATTTTTAAAGATTCTTATCAATGTCACCATGAACGAATTAATAAGTTGGCATGCATTTGTCTCTCTCACATTTGCACTGACAAAAAGGGCGCGAGATAAGGATTGATATAACACGTTTGTCTTTCAAAAATTGATGTTGTTGCGACTTTTGTGACGACATGCCATATTAAAAACGATGCTCGTTGTTGACAATACTATCGCTGTAATGTAATGTAAGTTCATTTGTTATGTCGGATATAATAACTCTCCACGTCAGCAATGAGTGCCCGTGAGGTGACGCCTGGTAAGCGCGCACAGTTCAAATATTTCATCATTGCCAATATCTGTGTACAAAGCAGATTGGCACACCCACCAATGGGTAATATGCCGTGAATATATATTTACTTATCCAACACCGATTCATAATATACGTGTTACTATGGTTATTTGAAATAACTAATATATATATATATATATATATATATATATATATATATATATATATATATTCACGAAAAATCTTTCAATAAGGCATTATTTAAAAAGAAACAAAATTTTCAAATAAATTACTCGTATTTTTTTAGTTAAAATGTGTCCATAACTGTTTCATGTTGCACGCCTATGCATATGAAATGCAATGAAGTTATCTGCAAGTAATATTATATCAGACAGCCCACAAATGACCTTGAATAGTTATCTTTCGTGAATAATAGTTTACAGCATTAGTCACTATATTTTAGAAGTCACGGAGGAATTATTACTGATTTTTGTGTTTTTTTTTTAATATAAATAAAAAACAATTTTACAACATTATTTTAGTATTGAAATAATTTAATATTATGAAACATATTTATTCAAATTAATATTAACATTTATACTAAAATAGGTTACTCATCTTTACACTTATCTAACAGCTGTAATGAACGGCTGATGAAAAGAAAACGAAAAACGAGTTAGTAGTTACTTTCTTCGAAATTAAATTCAAAGATGCTGTTTTAAAGGAAGGTCCTCATTTTCACCCGTTTTAATGCATTTTTCTTTAAAATAATTCCCAATGACCGACAATTATTACAGTAATTTTTGTCAATAACAATATTACAAAACTATTCAATGGCTTTTTTGTAATTTAAAATACTACATCAATTGACCTGTCAGTGTCAAACGATGGATGAAAACATAAAAATGATTTAAAAAGTTTTTAAAAAAGTATTGGATAAAACGTTGTATTACATTCATGTGGAATGTATAGTCACTAAAGAAAGTTAGCCACTCGCCCTTCGGGCTACATGGCTAAACCTTTTCTTTCGTGACTAATATGATATATTCCACACTCATATAATAAATAACTATTATATTAACTTCATTTATAGCCGTGCGTATAGCATTATTTTCTATCAGTATCTTATTTTCACATACTTATATGGTTTCACATTTGCTAATAAACTTATGAGTTGACTTATTTATGAATTTTGAATGCTTTTACTGAAACAATTTTTCTATAATAACAAAATAACAGTAGTATCTTTTGTACCCCCATAAAATCTAAGTAAACGACACTAATGCATTTGATGGAATGGGTGTAATCTTTACACATACAACTATTCGAAGACGACAGGGGCCCGTGCACCCACAATAATTTTGCCCATATTAAATTATAATTCATACATTGTAAGGATATATTGTCAATCTTCTCAAGTTGTTTAAGAGTAAGATGACATTATTTAATCGTGTCATAATAATGGCAGTAAAATATGCACTACTATTAAACCGAACAAACGGATATGTTAGTAAATTTTTGACAACTTATAAACAATAATTGTTACTGCCATTAAAAATTAGATGTTTGACTTTGGATAGATTTCTAGATGAAATTTATTTTAAAAATTGCACTGTGCAGTCACTCATATTTTATTTTTCTGCCTAAATCGTTACAGATATCACAACTTACGGAGACAGACAAGTTTGCCATTGAATGTATCATTAGCGTGACACCAAAATGTCACTTATAATAACAAATATCTTCTTAAAAGATGACATAGCCATATGGATTATCAGAAGTAATATTACAAGATCTCCTGATTTTATCGATAAATTTTTATTTTGCACGAATTGTTTTGCTTAGCAACAAACACGAAAGAAAACTGCATGGTAAATCCCAACTCCGAATGAGGAGGGTTTTTACCTAATGTCAGTTTGCTTGAGTGATTTTGCTTAAAAGCAAAAAGAATGAGTGCTTAAAGTAAAAATTTATCTGAGAAAATCAGAGAGGTTGTGTGGTAATTTCAAAGACAACGCAAAATGAAACAATTTAATGATTATTATTTTATATTTCAACTTGAAATATTAATTAACTGTCACACTGACAGTTAAAAATAATAACAACTGTTTGTTTATTTGGTAACGGAAATTTATCAGGAGGGGGGATCATAAATAAAATAAATAAATATATCATCATGGCTTATTACCAATTGCTGGGTGTGCCAATCTGCTTTGTGATTAAATATTTGCACCGTGTGGGCGCTAACCAGCGTCACCTCACGGACACTCATTGCATCATGATTGGTTAAAAACTAGTCGTTGGAATTTATCATAGCAAATTTCATTCAAATCGAGCAAAGCGTTCTGTCATTATAAGCAAAATTAATTTTTTCTACAGTCTATATACAAAGTAGCCATTTGCGCTCTCTTTTGTCAACGCAAAATGTCACTTTGCCACTCTAGAGCGACAAAGTAGAAAAAACGCTCGCTCCTCAAATTTCTAACTATAGGTACAATGTTGAGAAATATTACTTGGCTACATTCTTAATGGAAACGTTTAGTCAGGAATTAATGACACTGTAGTTACATATTACCCACTTACATAACCAAACAAAATGCCGCACTGCTGTGAAAATAAAATAGGACATTCATTTATAAAAACGAAAGTATAAAATGCTTAGATTAGATTGAAGCAATAGCTCAAGAAGAATGGAAAATACCGATAATTAAAAATAAATAAAAAATAAATTTTTGTTATGGTGGAGAACCCCATTGTGGCGACTGTAGAAAAAATCTTGTGTGTGTTTCGAGCGCAAATGGACATCGTCGATTTCGAGAGAATGCCTCGCTCCTGCGTCGCGCGGCAACAACCTCTCAATCGACAATGTCCCATTTTGCGCTCTTAATACACAAATAGCTATTTTTTATAAGAACTTTGACTAAACGGTACACTTTCGGTTTTTCGGATTTAAGTAAATTTAATTAAATCGTGTTATTTTGGCCCAAGAGCCTGTGTTTAAGCCATGTCTACGTATTTTATTATTAATTTTATTTATGTTAAATGTACACATAATTTATTTATTTATTCGTATCGAACTAATAAAATATACACAAGTACATACATATAAAAAAGTCACTAAGGTGTATTTATATATCCACATAATTGAATATATATTACAATATAATAAAATATGTATCTTATTTTAATTGTATTATTTGCATTTATAAAAGCATAGGTACCCATATTTAAAATAAAAATATTGCACCCACAGCCAAAACTAAAAGTTTGCGCCTCTGAAAGATGACCTTAATCGGATATCTTTCAAAAATTAGACTGTATATAGTTTGTATTTCTACTTCATAAGTTAAGATAAATGTATTATTTTATTATCAATTATATTAGCCTTGGGTTCGGCATAATATTCAATAGTTATACAACAAGAGGTTCGAAAATAATCGAATATACAGTTGAGAAGACGAGATGCGTTTTCAGGTAACACATTGGGTACTAAACTGTATATTCAGATTATTTTCGTAGCTCGAGTTGTATATGTTAAGACTATACAACGAATCAACGAACTATATTGTTACGAAATGTCAAAAATATTACTTTTTCATTTATATCCATGGATGATATGATTAGGTACATATGATGCATTTGTTTGCGAACCGAAACATCACTTGTGTTTCGTGAAACACAACTTAGCAATGTAAATAATCGATGTTATACAGCGTAACTAAGAAAAATTGAGCTATCTGATTGGTCTACTTTCCAATGAGTTGTATAGTCCATGTTAGACATGTATTAAACTCAAAACACTTCCAAATTCCTGCTATAAACATTTTATAATAGTTTCTTGTTTCTGTAACGTAATTTTGATGTGGGTGTAGGTGTACTTGAATGAATAATCAATGAAACCTAGTATAATAAAGGTTTATCTCCGTTTGACGTGCAGGTAAATGTCAAGCTGGTGAATCGGTAGTTAAACTCTAAGTTAAACTGTCAGATAGGGAGAACGATAAAGCCGTTACAACTCCAACCATATCAGAAGTACCTCGACGTATTTTCAGGCACGTCCTGCAGTTTAAATTTCACTCTTCATCAAATTTAATGATGTAGAATTAATACTAAATTAAGAATAATGAAATACCGAAATGCCCTTATCTTGTTGGGAACATTCAACTTAATTTCCCTATGTTCATCTTTAAAAGAAGCTATAAATTTATACTATTGCCTTCATTTTATTTCGCCGTCATTGCAATTTATTTTAGCATGATTAAAAAATCTTTAATCTATTTGGTGTTTTCCTTCGTTCTTTCTTCCACAAACTTGCTCATATCTTACTTTAAATCAGGACAAGAAAACGATTCTTTAAACCAGTTTCAAAACTCGGTTAACTGGTATAGATACTAAATCATAAACCTGTTTTTTAACCGAAATCGATATTATTATTTACTAAAATAACCGGTACCTCTTGACAGACAAATTATAACTGATTTTTTTAAATCGAATCTAAATTGAGGAGGAAATTACACTTTGGTCACACTTTTAAACTTTTTATTAACTGTAATAAATAGAATTTAAAAAAATATTCTGCATCTATTCACGGTCACATACTGAAAATCGTGACATAAGCGTTGAACATGGGAAAAAAATTATTTTTAAATATCATGTGTCCCGTAAGACTGTGTAGGAGTTTTTGATATGGTTAGAAAAATTATTTAATCTGATGTACGTCACATCAGATGGCCCCATACACAATATCAATCCAAAACTTCACGCAAAGTTAGTGCTAGGTTTGTGCTGGTTTGTTTTAGAATCTTAAAGTTTGTGCTGTTTATTTGCGCCAATTATTAACAATTAATATGGGGAATCTGGCGTGACACTAAGAGTAAACCCCTTTTGTTTATAACAATATATGAATAATAAGACAACATGCAGTTAGTGCTAGGTTTGTGCTGCTCAAATTCAAATTATGAAAGTTTGTGCTGTTTATTTACATCTACTATTAACAATTGAAATGGGGAATCTGGCATGACACCAAGAGTAAATTACTTTTGTATAAAACAATATTCGGTTAATAGTAACGTCAATAGTTTGTGCTAGGTTTGTGCTGCTAAGATACAAATTATAAAACTTTCTGCTATTTATTTACATCTATGATTAACAATTGAAAAGGCGAATCTGGCGTGACACCAAGACTAAACTCCTTTTGTTTAAAACAATATTCGGGTAAGAATAACGTCCATAGTTAGTGCTAGGTTTGCGCTGCTCAGATACAAGTTGTAAAAGTTTGTGCTATTTATTTACATCTATGATTAACAATTGAAATGGGGAATCTGACGTGACACAAATACTAAACTCTTTTTGTTTAAAACAATATTCGGGTAAAAATAACCTCCATAGGTAGTGCTAGGTTTGTGCTGCTCAGATACAAATTGTAAAAGTTTGTGCTATTTATTTACATCTATCATTAACAATTGAAATTGGGAATCTGGCGTGACAGCAAGACTAAACTCCTTTTGTTTAAAACAATATTCGGGTAAAAATAACGTCCATAGTTAGTGCTAGGTTTGTGCTGCTCAGATACAAATTATAAAAGTTTGTACTGTTTATTTACATCTATTATTAACGATTGAATTGGGGAATCGGACGTGACACTAATAGTAAACTCATTTTGTTTATAACAATATTTGGATAATAACAAAAACCGCAGTTTGTACTAAATTTGTGCTGCTCAGATTCAAATTATGAAAGTTTGTGCTGTTAATTTACATCTATTATTAAGAATAATTGAAATTTGAATTTGGCGTGACACCAAGCGTAAACTCCTTTTGTTTAAACAATACTCGGGTAATAGTAACGTCAGTAGTTAGTGCTAGGTTTGTGCTGTTCATATACATATTATAAAAGTTTATGCTTTTTATTTACATTAATTATTAACAATTAAATTAGGGAATCTGGTAGACACCAAGAGTAAACTCATTTTGTTTAAAACAATATTCGGATAATAATAACGAACATAGTTAGTGCTAGGTTTGTGCTGCTCAAATAATAGTTATAAAAGTTTGTGCTGGTTATTTACATCTAGTTTTAACAAATGGGGAATGTGGGGTGACACTAAGAGTAAACCCATTTTGTTTAAAAATATATAGAATCCAAACCTTGCATTAACTATGGACGTTACTATTACCCGAATATTGATTTAAACAACGCAAACTTTTATCATTTATATCTGAGCAGCAAAATCTAGCACTAACTGCGGGTGATATTGTTACCTAGATTTTCATATAAACAAAATAAGTTTGATGTTAGTGTCCCGCTAGGTTTCCCAATTCAATAGAATTGTTGATATAAAAATTTATATGCCTATAAGTATAAAATTTTACAAAAATATTGTTTTATAAATAGCCTTAAATTTGAAATATAACCAAATATCCATTATATTACATTTTTTACAATTAATTAAAATTGGTTTAATATTTTTAAAAAGTCACGATCGGAATATGGCGTCAAAGTACCTATAGCTTTACGGCTCGTAAAGCTATAGGTACAGAATAGGCTCTATTCTGTGGTTAATTTTTAACGACTGGTAATAATTTTCAACCAATCCAGTATGTTGATATATAACAAAAAATTGGACTTTTTGTTGTCAAATCATATCTATTGGTTAAATTTTTAACCAGTCGTTTAAAATTAACGACTTAGTTACAGAATAAGCCCGCAACATTTAACCGACTATCGCCTACTTTAATTTAAATTAATAACGCCGGTGATGGACAAACTGTTTTCCTATTGGCTATGAATGACGTGCGGTATGTAATTTGACGTCATACGAGTATAGGTGGTTGTTATTCATATTCATACCTATTTCTGGCGCCAATCTTTTTATTTTATTATTTAAGAAATTAACAAATTATTATTTTTAATACAGTGTAAAGTATTGCATAAACTTTCTTTTAATTAAAATACTTTTAAAAAAATGTGAAACCGGCTCATTGTAAATAATAGGTATAAACGGTACAATCTTTTATAATTTGTATTTAAGCAACACATGCCTAGCATTGACGGTAGATATTATTGTTACTCAGATATTATTATAAACAAAATGAGGTTTCCCTTGGTGTTACGCGCCATATTCTCCATTTCAGTTTTTAATACAAGCGTAAATAAACAGCACAAAATTTCATAATTTGAATCTGAGCAGCACAAACCTAATACAGACTGTGGATTATGTTATTATCCAAATATTATTATAAAAAAATGGGTTTACTCTTAGTGTCACGCCAGATTCCCCACTTCAATTGTTAATAATAGATGTAAATAAACAATACAAACTTTTGTAATTTGTATCTGAGCAGCACAAACCTAGCACTAACTATGGATGTTATTTTTACCCGAATATTGTTTTAAACAAAAGGAGTTTAGTCTTGGTGTCACGTCAGATTCCCAATTTCAATTGTTAATGATAGATGTAAATAAATAGCACAAACTTTTACAATTTGTATCTGAGCAGCACAAACCTAGCACTAACTATGGACGTTATTTTTATCCGAATATTGTTTTAAACAAAAGGAGTTTAGTATTTGTGTCAGTGTCACGCCAGATTCCCCATTTCAATTGTTAATCATAGATGTAAATAAATAGTACAAACTTTTATAATTTGTATCTTAGCAGCACAAACCTAGCACTAACTATTGACGTTACTATTACCCGAATATTGTTTTATACAAAAGTAGATTCCCCATTTCAATTGTTAATAGTAGATGTAAATAAACAGCACAAACTTTCATAATTTGAATTTGAGCAGCACAAACCTAGCACTAACTGCATGTTGTCTTATTATTCAAATATTGTTATAAACAAAAGGGGTTTACTCTTAGTGTCACGCCAGATTCCCCATTTCAATTGTTAATAATTGGCGCAAATAAACAGCACAAACTTTAAGATTCAAGCACAAACCAGCACAAACCTAGCACTAACTTTACGTGAAGTTTTGGATTGATATTGTGTATGGGGCCATCTGACGTGACGTACATTTTAATCTGGCACCGAAGTGTATCTAAATACTCATAATTTAGTGGCTTATTATTGAAATTTTTGCAAAAGTATAATGCAATTGACAATTATTACTTATAATTTAGTAAAAACAGTAATCATGGAAAAGTACTCAGTAGCTGAATTGGTTAGGTCGGGGCACCGTTATAGTAATTATTCACAAGTTTAAATCCTGCCCGCCCTATATTTTTATTATTTTATATTTTATTTTGTAAAATGTATTATTAAAAAATTTACAAAATTAAAACATATTGTTTAGTAAATCAAGTATTTTATAAAATTCACAATTTTTTTTATAAATTTTTAGGTACAATATTTTTTTTATTTCACTTCTCGTAGATTTATTCAATAAAATACTTGATTTACCAAACTATATATATATATATATATATATATATATATATATATATATATATATATATATTGCTGGTAGAGCACTATCCCGGCAAGATAGGTGTCTCGAGTTCGAATCCCGATGGTTGACAATTTTTCACAATTTATTTCCAGTATACAAACTGTTAACTCGTTGTTAATATTAGAATTTGGTCTGGTAGGGCTAGGGCCGTGAGTAAATTATGACTCGTTCACTAGATGTTTAAACGCAGTGGTAGCTTGGCAGCCCCACATCTAATCATGTGATGATTAATAAACAACAGTTATACGTCTTCAAAAAAGTGAAAGATTGTTCAGCCATCGAGAAGAGAGCAGCCAATAGCTTTGTTGGAAGAGCACTATCCCGGCAAGATAGGTGTCTCGGGTTCGAATCCCGATGGTTGACAGTTTTTCACAATTTATTTCAAACAATATATGTTTTAATTTTGTAATTTATTTAATAATACATTTTACAAAATAAAAAAAAATATATAAAAATATAAGGCGAGCAGGATTTGAACTTATTAATAATTATTACGGTGCCCCGAACTAACCAATTCAGCTACTGAATACGTATCAATGATTACTGTTTTTAATAAATTATAAGTAATAACTGTCAAATTGCATTATACTTTTGCAAATATTTCAATAATAAGCCATTAAATAAGGAATATTTAGATACTCTTCAATGCCAAATTAAATAATCTTATTAACCATTTCAAAAAATACCACTATAGTCTTGCGGGACAGATGATATTTGAAAAAAACTGTTTTCCCATGTTAAACACCTATGTCGCGATATTCAGTGTTCACACTGTATATGCCAATTATGCTTTTATGAATAATTTTTGGTTCATTGTCCTCTTAAGTCAAGAACTTTACGAGTGTAATACTATTTCACTTTGACTAATTTTCTCGTATTTAAACATTTGCAGAAACTGCGAAACTATTCCAATTTGAACCAAACGAGGTAAGCAAGTAAGAAATCAAATGTCAAAGTAACTTGGCAGCATAAATTACAATCATTTGTCTTTCATTTCATGGCTAGGTAGATATAATTCTAAATCACCCTCGTATTTGTCAACGACATAATCCATTTGATAATATAGTCGCAGTTTAGATGTCGTTTCAGATATTTATCTAACTACTCTCCTATTTTAATAGCCCAAGTTGTTAGCTTTCAGACGTTGTAACGAATCTGCAACTAATCGTGAATTCAGAACCACTTTCAATTTACGATGTTTTATTTTTCAAATAAATACGCTACCATTAAAACTTCTTTTCCTTATATAAATATTTCTGCAAAGATCTTATTATCTATAAAGTCGAGCAAGGAAATTAATGAGTAGAATCAGATTTGTGTAAGTATTATCCTTTTTTATGTCAACATTTCCTATCACATGTACTTTCTATACTCTATTTAGTGCTCTAGTCTGTTTCATTCATGTTTCGTCCTGCCATTGATTTCGTCCTTCGCGTTACTGGTGGCAGTTTTAATTATCTCCCGCTAACACATGTTGCGAATGCATGGTAGCGTTGTAAAAGCTCAGCCGTGCAGGAGATCAAGAGATGAAGGAACAGAACAGCTGTATGCTGGGCCATTCGCGCACGCGTGCTATCACATCGAGTGGAGAGAGGATAAATAGAAATTTTATCCTTTCCTTAAAGACAACTATTCTATACCTGTGGCTTAATGCAAGATCATTCAATGTGAACATTTCGAAATTTTGGGAATGAATGATTTAAAACCAACAAAAAACTTTCTAGGTTAAAATATGGCTTTGTTGGCATTATTAACCGTTCGCGGTCGGCAATGGTGGCCAATCGTAAGGATTTATTGTATTTACTGCCAGGGTGTTTTCTTTGAACTCTAATGAAGTAACAAATTTTAAAAATTAATAATAAGTGGAGCTTAAGGTTAAATATGACTAAAACTAATAAAATTACTCCTTAACCTTAACTTATTTTAATAAAAACTAAATACGTATTTCGAGAACTAAGTTCTCATCACCAATAGTACAACAAAAGAAAGTTAAATAGAGTAGTCAAGATTACTTAACATGTCAACCATGCCAGAGGTCCTAACAACTCTGAAAAACCACTGAAATAATTAGTTCATAAATTTAAAAATTGCCAATCCATTTCTAATTTTACAACGTTAACACCATCTAATAAAAAAATTAATAATAAATACATAACATAACCGTACGATAAAGCTTCCAAAAGTTTAAACAGAGTTTTTAAAAATCAAAATTTAACCGTAACTTACAAATCAAATAATACCATTAAATCGTTATTAGGTAATCCTAAAGAGAAAATCGATACTAATAAAAAATCCGGTATTTATAAAATTAGTTGTAATGATTGTAATGAAGTTTACATTAAACTAAAAGACAAATTGACACTCGGTTTAAAGAACATTTTTATCATCTAAAAAGCGGTAATCCAGAAAAATGTAGCGTAGCTTAACAAATATTCATTAATAATCACAAATTTGAATATTCTAAAAGTAACTTTTAAAACACATTAATAATGATAGATATTTAAATGCTAACGAGAGTTTAATAATAAATAAATTTAAAAATAATTTGATGAACGCAGATTTCGGTCCCATACCAAACTCAAAATTTTTCGATTTAATACAAAATTAAATTTTATTGGACGATTTAAAATTTAATGACTCATAATTATTGAGGTGACGCCTGGTAAGCGCCCGCACGGTGCAAATATTTCATCATTACCGATATCTGTGTGCAAGCAGATTGGCACACCCAGCAATGGGTAATAAGCCGTGATGATATATTTATATATTTATTTATTTATTTATAATTATTGAACAAAATTTATCTTAGTTAATAGGTATTCACCTGTGACTCCCGTCCTTATATAATCCCAGTTCTCTCCTTTGTTTTTCAGAGTTGTTAGGACTTCTGGCATGGTTGACATATGGTGAGTAATCTTGACTACTCTGTTTAATTTTTCCTTGTTGTATTACTGATGATGAGAACTTAGTTCTAGAAATACGTATTTCGTTTTTATTAAAATTGATGTTAAGGTTAAGTGGTAATTTTATTAGTTTTAGTTAACAAATTTTAATAAAAGTATATTCTGATTTACATATAGGATTCATGCTCAAAGAAGAAGAAAATTATATTCTTAAAATTATTTTAACATGAGCAGTGCCATCTGATGTATAGGTACCAGAACAGAAATATGAAGGATTTTTTTATTATTATAACGATTAAAAAATAATTTATTAAAATTTAGAATGTTTTTTTGTGGTTTTTAACCCTCAGAATAGCAATATTCTTATGCCAATGTAAAATACCACCAGAAGTCTAATGAGTCCGCCAATGGTTTTTTTTTAGATATATTTGCCCTATAACTGTATTATAAACAAGTTTTTTTTAGTTTTTTTTAAATGATATTTATAAACCTAATTGGAAAAATAAATACTTAAACAAAGTGAAGTACTCTAGTTTTATCCTAATTTTTAATTTAATACAAACTAAATCTGGTCAAAAAAAGTAACAAAAAATATATATTTTTAAGTAAAAATAAAAACAATATAAATCATAACAACTAGAAGTCGCAACTTATACTAAGAAAATTGTTTTAAATATTTAAACAATATATTATTGTAAATATTTGTATATTCTGCTTATAATTTTATTCGATCCCTGAGCTTTAATTAACTAATAATATCTTTAGTAAGTAATATTACCTCAAATAAGATATTTGTGACACTTCGAAGTACAGGCTTGTAAATAAAGACACAAAAAGTTACGACATTAAAACTAATATTGGGAGACACATAGGTCCCCTTTTGGTACGCTAAAGAATTAAGTAAATCTATTAAATATTTAATTTTTATTATTTGTAAACTTGAGAGTCATTTTACATTAGCGCCATCGTGATTAAAACAATATTTAAAAATACGTATTACGAATATGGATAAGTTACACTTCAACCAAATATATTGAAAAATTAATAATCTCTTCTCATAGAGGTAAAAATCTTAATATGAATTTTTGCAATAGTATCGCAGAAAAGTCACACACATACACATATCCAAGGATTTTCTCGAACATGTCTTGTTTTTATATGTGTTCGTTGACCTTCGGCCGGATTATTAAAAAAGTGTCGCACGTTTTCATTACTCTGGAATTATTTTTATTAGAACATTTTAGTTTAGCTTGAAAATACTAAAATGTGTCATTTCGCAATATTGATTTATATATCTATTTAGAAAATAATGCCTGATATATTGTTTTTGTTATTTTACATTAAATAAACTATGTTCTAACAATTTTATTCTTTCCTAAGTTATTTTACTTTTTTTTTCAAAATGCAAACATCTACAGTCGTACTTTTGTTAAAATATATTAATTATCCCATAGATATAATCGCAAAAATAGTAAAATTGTATTCTAGGGACATGATATGAATTTGTTCATTGTATTCAATATTGAATTTTTGGACCAAATACACAATACTCTTATTAAGTTAAAAGAATTCAGATATGCAACAGAAACACCAGTTGAAAGAAAAAGAAATTTGCTCATATCGTCAGAATACTGGCTTTAACATTTTTATGAATTTTATTTAATAAACCACCTGGCATTTGCAAAGCGAGCTAAATTTGATAACCACACTTTGATATTTCCTTTACATATAGTGGGTCTGTTATTAAACTATTCTTGTCTTAAATAAAACTAAATAATATTTAAACTCTAAACGCTCTAGGATCCAACCGCAATGATTAAAAAAATGGTGAAAATGTTTTAAAATTCCAGATGTGGTTGAAATTTAAAACCCAAGATGGAATTCATTTTACGAACAACGATTTGGGTAGGTAAAGAAAAGTATTAAAAAATATTTTGGCTCATAATCTAGCTCTCAAGTAGTAAATTGTTAGCATATAACAAAATAAATAAGAAAGTGAATAAATACGAGTATCTCGAATATGGTGTAGATTAAGTGTTAACAAATACTCAAAATCTCAGTCATATCACCATTTACAAAACAATAACAATAACATGAGCATGAGCATTATACACTTACAAGATTTTTAAACATAATAACATTCGTTATAACATTTAATTTATCAAAAATTATATGTTATGTACAAAATTCACAAGAAAAACAACATATAACGTATGTAACATAATTAATGTGAAACGCTTTAAAATTTATTACTAAATAAGGGCTTTAGGCCTATGGCACACTTGTCAATGAGCATCAAGGAGCATCGATGAAACAGTGCGCACCCGTCATCGTTGAAAATTACGGTGCCGCTATTTTCATCGAAGAGCATTGATGAAACGAACGTATCTCATTACAGACATATCTTTTGAGTCTCATTTCACGTTAGCATGGGTTTCCAAACGTCAAAATAGAAAATAAAGTGTCAGGTGTCAACTGAAAAATAGTTTTTGAAAACATAACCTGCAAACAGCTACAATTAACTAGGGAAATATCAATTTAAAAACCGACAGCATACGAACATTTCACTGGTATTATACCAACTTTTTTAAGTCACAGAAAAAATCGCTGTATTTGTCGTTGATGAAATTGAAAATCATTAATAACGGGGGCGTACTGTTGGTTCATCGATGCACCTTGATGCTCATCGACAAGTGTGCCATAGGCATATTCTAGTTGTCACGGATATAATAAATAGAATCAGAGTAATCGTTTTATATTATACCGTGATAAAATTGCCAGAATTTTTTTTGAAAGATATTGAAATACGCAAATCTGTCTATAGGATAGTTGGACAGAACGAAACGTGAAATTGTTAACGTTTTTGTTGATCAAAATATTGGACAGGCGACTATTTACTGAACTATACGCATACGGGAATATGGAGAAAGTGTAGTATGTATTAATTTAACAAAAAGTTGGCGACCCGCACTTTTGCCCTCAAATTGTATTAGCAGACTCATTCAAAGTACTCAAATCAAAGTTAGATCGTCATCGAGCAAATTAACTCCACAATTTAAAATTTTAAAGATAATTTTTAGTAGAACTTTGGGCAGAAATGATTTAAAATTTCGAAAAAGAAATAATGTAACCAAATAGACTGTGGTCCCATCGGCCCAGCTTGAGCAAATCTCCAGATGGTGCAGAGAATTAAGGAGCCTACATTTTAAGGAAACAGAGAAAGAGAAAGTATAATCCCCTAAATGTTTCTCAGGTGCAATTGCTTGAAGTCTTTTGGGCATTTCTTGACAGAAAAGTATACAATAATGGCAGGGAATAAAAAACGAACAACAGTTGCAGACAAGAGTATATTTTGACGATTCGGAAAGTAAATTTAACATCACCCAGAGACAAATAAGTCAAAAAACTGAGTCGCATTGAAGATAATGGTTACCTATCAGTGTTATAAAATTAGATTTCTTATCTCATTCGTTTATAGGAACAACACCTTATGTCAACATTTCATTTTAAAAAATTATATTTGTTACATATGTTACACACCTGTTCACTCTCAAATTCGATAAGAAAATAATTCAAAAAATCTGTTGTGGCCAAGACAATACCTCCCGCTATTTAATTTTTATTAATTTAAATATACATACTTAAATAATGACTTATGATGCAAACTGTATTAAGTCCCATTCTATGTAACTATTGTTCTATTTACTATTTTCTTTTTAAAACTTTACTATTATTAATTTGAAATGATTATTTCTTTGACAGTGATATTTATCTGTCAGTTGCATACATTTGAGATATAATTTTATAAATTTATCCATAAAATATACAGAAAAAGTATTAATGCAGACCTATAGAAAAAATAATAATCCTAAATTTCTATAACATAAATCTCGAAAAAATAACATTTAAAGGTATTTTTTCGGAGAAAAACTATTTTGAGCTTCAAATAAAGTGCCATTTCCGGTTATCTGAATTAAACCAAAATCTAATGGCTTCTTTTCATATTAGGATAAGGTAGAAATACAAGGTTTCAAAATTCAACACGCACATAAACACAGACATCATCGTGAAAATGTCAAAATTGTAGATTGTAGACCTTAAAACGTGGTCATTTACAATAATCTCGATATGCGATTTTACACAATCCTTATACCTCCCTTACTAAGGGTAGCGGGAGGTAAAAATAGCCGGAAATATCTTGTGGAAGCTGTAGCTTTCGTTATTGTTTCGTACAAAACCCAGTATCAATTAATTATGTCTATATAATTACTTTCTTTTACTATTGTTAAGATGACACCCCTCTCATTGCTATCAATCTCCTTCGTGTTCCTCCGTTCGTCCTCGACTCATTTATGCCCGGAAGTGTTAGCAGATTGCTGCCGGTTCCGATCACAGCGATGATGAGATCGCGACAGGAACTAAGTACCGAGATGAGCATCGAGACTCATCATACTACAACTATACACTCAAGAGTCCGCAAACTTCATCCAGTAGAACGGGATATACAGCATAGTTTATGGGGATTAATAGAGGTTACAGACTTTGAGAGATCTTAATCTGTGCGGTACAAACTGCATTATCAACTGCACTAAGGGTAAGATGGATGTGCTTAGCATAATACACTTTATAGTCTAATAATAATAAAGAGGATCACGGATATTGATGGGGAAATCAGTTTTGGTTTTAGCCATTTTATTTACGAAATAAATGTTAAAAAAGTATGGCTGGGTCGATACCAACACTTAGTATCGATTATCGGTCGATACTGGCAAAACTAATGGTATATTTCGAAATTAAAACGCGGTTACAATGTTATCGACACCTGACTGGAAAAACGGACCTCAACTTTTATTATTAATAGAAGAATTAATCAAAATGTCCTCTTCTGACGACGATGATTATATTGTATCTAGTATATGGAGAACAATAAGACCAAAACAATCTTATTTTATCAAATTTTTTCAACATATTTTATCAACTTATAATAAGGAATATTACACCAAAGAGAAAGACGTACAAGATTTTTTCACTTCTTTACAGATCGATTCTTGTGTATTGATATCCATGACCTCTAAAATCTCTACTAAAAGTGACAGGCACTGGGATTTTGAAACATGTTCCATTTAAAATGCACTACGCATGTGCAGTACCAACAACTAGTGTCGGGCATGACGTCATTGCCTGTACTGAGTGCAAAACTAAATATGTAAATGGAAAACGCTATAAGGAATATACAAACAGTTTTACTCTAGGGAACAAATTCAAAGCATTAGGTACGTTACATTACGTTTACGAGTAATAATAGAGTTATTGCAGCTTCAACGCAAAAATACCGTGCACAGTCCAAATGCGCATGCGAACTAATAAGGTTCACATTAAATGAATAAGATGATACGTTGATTGCGATGGAATAGCGAGCATTTAACGTCACACATTCTGTGTGTGTTAAGAGCCTGCTGTCACTTTCACGGTGAGATAAGCTTGCCCGCGACGTGGGAGACGAAGAAGCCTGTGGGTTGGGCCGCAAATACCCCCACTTCTACAGAGTATACACTCCAGTGTTGCCAGGTCTAAATCTTAAATTATCGAACAGTGTTTTCAAAATTATCGATTTTACTCGGGAATTATGGTAACAAATTTTTTATATAGTACATATATACAATTGTATATGCATCACCTTTCTACTTAGGGTAGGGTTTGGGGTGTACATACAAAACAAATCATACTGTATTACTATTAACGATTCACGCAAGGAAATAATAGGTGGCGCTTGAGAGCCTGCTGGTTTTACACGCATGAAATAATTTAAGTTCTCGAATAAAATATACATGCACGTCTTGATGATATTATTATCAAAATCTCCAAAAAAACGCAAAATAGCTAATTACTGGATAATCATATTGTTATCGTTATCAATAATAGAACATCAAAAATATCCGTGGCCTCTACGTGTTTATTTTTTTTAACTAAAAACTTAGTGCCGTTAAATGGCAGCGTACAAGAAATGTCGAAGTGAATTTAAGTACAAAGTACGTAAAATGTTTTTGTTGAAAATGAAAATTTATCGAAATAAATGGACTATATTCATCAGTTATTTACTAATTATGTTAATATGATAAATTTGGTATAATAACCGATTTTTTTATATTAGATTACTCAACCACTAGGAAAATATTCAGGATATATATCTTGTGCTGATTTATTTCTAGTAATATTAAAATCAAATTCCACATATGTTATCAATTTTCTTGGTATCCATATTTGCAGATTTATTCTACGTGATCCATTCTTTTCTTCCGTTCATATTTTGAGAAAAAGAATGAAATCAATTTTTTTTTAAATTATTATTACAACCCGGTAGGTACGCAACATATAGTACCCGTCATAATTTTAATTACCTTCCCAATGAAGAAACAAATACTAACCAACAAAAATAATCGAATTGTCTCTTGTAATATCATAAATAAAGATGGGTATACGGCACTAACTTTTGTTATCTTTGTCTAACGTTTGATGAACAATGCAGTCAGGATCAGGATAGCCATGTAAACACACTACAGAATTGCGCGACTACGCACTACGCTTCAATGTTTTGGTTTCGGGTGGACTGTGGCGCTGAACTAACGAATGGTCAAATATTACACTAATTTTAAATGATTGTAACTATGAAACTCAAGAAGTAAATGTGAAATAATTTTACATTCTGCTCTCTGACATAATTTCGCAAATTATGGTATAATTATCGATTATGGTAGTACATTTTTTTGTGGGTATTGGACTAAAAATATGGTATACCTGGTAACACTGATACACCCCTATTTACGAAATATTGAAGGGAGACAGGAGACAGGCTAGCACTTTCACTGTCCAAGCCTTATGGCTCCGAAACAACGGTTTAAAAATCAGAACTACCATGCCGGCTATACATTTCAGAGGTTAAAAGAGAGAAATCATAGCCGTTTTTCTCTAAAACAGAATAACCATAATGTTTTTTTTTTAAATTAAAATTAAATTAAAATTTAAATAAAAAGCTGCCTATAGCTTATAGCAGGAAATGTTTTTTGATCATTATACCAAGCAGTACACCACAACAAGATTGAATCTGATTTTTACCACTCGCTAAGAGAGGTATTCTATTCATGCTAAAAATCGCATATCCAGATTTTAGTGAATAAGCATATTATTTATCGAAAATTTATGCAAATACTTATATTAAAGAACGTTAAATTCTTTATTCGATAAATATAAATTTATTATTATGGCTTCTATAGATTTAGAGATAAAGAAATGCATATAAAATAATTTCATGTAAAAAATCTCAGATCAAACTACTACAAGGCAAGAAATTCAAATGTTTGTAATTGACACATAAATGTCACTGTCAAAAATATTTGTATGCCACTGAGAAAAATATTTGTACATTATTATGAAGATTATGAAAATAAAAAAAGTATGTATTGTACATAATTTATATTAAAATATCCCATAGATTTTGCAAATATATGTGAGAATTATTTTGTAGTGAGACATGAATATATGTATTTGTATTTAAAAATATTTTTCGTTTTATGCGTACAACCAGGTAAAATATCTGATCTGGCGAGAGGTTATTTGTTGGCCACATCAGATTTTTTTATATCCATGGATGATATGATTACATATGATGCATTTGTTTGCGAACCGAAACATCACTTCGCAACGTAAATAATCGATGTTATACAGCGTAACTAAGAAAAATATTTTTCGTTTTATACGTGCAACCAGGTAAAATATCTGGCGAGAGGTTATGTGTTGGCCACATCAGATTTTTTGACTACAATTACCATTTTATAATAAAGATTAAATGCGTCAAGTATATTATTTTCAGAATTTATAGTACCTATGTGTACATATTGATTGAAGGTGACATATATCATTGTAACTCTACCACTAACTCAATGAAAATTCTTTCGAGGAATCAAGTCCCTTCACTCTCTTTCTCATAGTAGCTAAGAATACCGTTCTGGCGATAATATTCTCGGTGACGTGGGAGTTTTCCAGTGCATTGATTGCTTCTTGGTTTCCGGATGGTACTGGAAAATTTATGTTTTATCTAATTATCTTTTTCGGCAAGTTAGGCTCTGTAGAGACAACCTGACTGCAAATCTGTTTCCGGACATATTTCTGTCCCTGGCTGAGGTTTTCTGGTACCATTTTGGCACAAACTTCGTCCATGCCTAATTGGTCATGCAATATCGTACTTGTACACCGGAACAATGCTCTTGTCCACAATGCTGTAAAGCAGTTTCTGGCTGAGGAGAAAATTATTGCATAGGAATATTCACCTTACTTGCCGGATTTGGCACCATGTAACATCTATCTGTTTTCAACGTTCTCTTGTCCCTCGACAAATAGTGTGCAAAAGTAGAACGAAATCAATACAATAATACAGTCTCCACACTATTACAAAATTAGTAAATATCGTCAAATTGACCTATTTTAATACCAAATTACTCATTTATTTTAAATTATTTTTTAAAAAAAGCCTCTTTAGCGAACTAAAGTCAACCTTCATTAATCCTCATGCCAAATTTCAATAATTTATTATTTATAATAAAGTCACAGGACTATGGAGAAAAAGATACATTTCGAGCAGCAGCCTCTTAAGGTTATGTTTTGGTGAAAAGGGCATCTGTAACTTCGTTTTTGCTGCTTTTAGCGTTAACTTTAACGAGAATACATTAATTAAATACGGTAAACATTGAAATTCAAAGTCCCTTATTTTCTTATTTTTAAAATAAAGTGTTTTCTAGACAACGTTTACGTTCTTTCATCTTAGAAGTTGCAATAACTCCATAATACTGCACGTGGTCCGTTTTCTTTTCGGTCGGTGTATTTTCGAAGATACATTTATATTGTATGGTGAAAAAGTTATTGTTATGGTCCTACAAATATATATACAGGGTGTTAATTAAAAAGCGGGCCATAGGCGTTTAACATGGGAAATCAGTTTTTCCTTGCGCAAAAGTTCCCAATTAATTTTAGACAAAAATGTTTCAAATAAAAGTTGTAGATAATTAAATTATACAGCAGTATCACTAAACAGATTTTATTTTGCATGTTTAGTAACCTGTAAATTTCAAATTGAAATTCTATAAATATTGCTCATTTGTAGTGATAGCCATGGAATTTAAACAAAATTACAAAGAAATGCATATCGTTTGAACTGTAAGAAATTCGATTTTCAAATAAAAATTACTGATTATTATATTCTATCGTAAGTCCTTAAAAATATTTTGTTTTTATAATCTACGTCTAAATTATTGCTTAGATTTAATTTATTTTTATTTTGTAACCTGCAAAATCGAAATTTTGACAATTCAAACGATATGCATTTCTTTGTAATTTTGTTTAAATTTCATATATATATATATATTTAAAATTGAGCGAATTTATTTCTTTGTGTGTAAATTTAAAAAAAATCCAAATATTGAAGATTCATAAATTATCTGATTCAGATACATTCGGATACAGTATCGGGTATCGGATTGCAGTATTAGAAGTATCGGTATCGGTACCTGAAATTGAGTATCGGTACCTGAAATTGAGTATCGGTACAGCCTTAAAAAAGGGTATTTTTTTTAAAGGTACCTATAGGTATACGAGTATATTTCGAGGTGCAGGTTCTTAGTCAAAAATATTTTTCCAAATTTTCAATATGAAGGACATGATTCTTTAAGTATAAATATGTAGTGCCACTCTGGTGCCAGTGACCAACACGAAATTTTTAATAAGAATAATAACGAATTAATTTATTTCTATTCGACATAAGTTATATGATTAATTCATTAGTTTTATTAAAAATCTCGTGTCGGCTAGCGGAACTAAAAATATAGGTACACAAGAACTATATATGTACTCAATTTTGTGAATTTAAAAAAAAAATCATTTTGATTGAGAATCAGCAGATCCAAATATATGTCACAAAAAGTTTTATCCTTTTTTTAACGTCCTGTATATCATGTGCACTTCTTGGTGTGCCAATTTGCTATTAATTCAACGATTTCGGCAATGACGACATATTATCTGTAACGTTACGCGGTTTCCAGGCGTCACATAACGAACACTAGTTACACTGTCACAAAATAAATTGGAATTAATTTAAGGTAAAATTGTAGAAGACAATATTGATAATACACTGAAAGTACTGAAATTGTAACAATATTTATGCGCAAAAAACTTAATACATTCTTCATTATTATTTCAAGGAAGAAAAATTACATGGTTGGAGATAATGTGCTGGCCACATCTGATTTTTATATATTTTTTCACGCGTATTACCATATGTAAATAAAACTAGCTCTTCTTTTGTCTCAATATGTTTGTTTCGCTCATTATTTGCATAAACAGTTTACTGTTGCTTCAAAAAATGTTCGTTTCACTAGCAGCATCTATAGGCTGACCATATTTTTCAAGGCTTAAACAGGGACAATGCTCCAAAAAAAAAATACAGGCAAAGGCGGATATTTGATCAGTTACCAAATGCGGTAATACAAAAAGTTTTGTTTTCATAGTTCATACATACCTGCTTTTATTGTTATATAAAATTTTGTACAAGTTTCAACAAGATTTATCTTAATTATTAATAACTTAGCGATGATGGTAACGTTCATTCTACTTTTTTCGGAAGATTACAGTAGACTTGCGTGAAAACAACCTCTCTATTGATGCAGTCGTTTTCGACAAACAAAGCAACCTGAATAAGTAAATGGAATTGTTTTAGAAGAGTTTAATTGTTTTGAAAATGTACAAATAATTTCTTTCATTTATTTTCAGTTCATTTTATTATTTTTAAATTTTCTTATATATATATATATATATATATATATATATATATATATATATATATATATATATATATATATATATTATTTTTCAAATATGATTTTAATATTGCATATTCACATTTTACAATCACCAACATTATAAAATATATTTCTGTGGTGAAACATCGTGTAGATATAAATTTTAAAAAAATAATTAATAATTTAGTAGAAACCGCGACAATCTATGAAATTCGAGACTGTCCAGGTCAAACAAGGACGGATGGTCACCGTAAGTACCTACTAATAAAGTCAATAAATGACTGTTCTATTCGCCCTTAGCCCAATCTTGTAAGTTGTAAAAATTGCACATGTGTCTATTCATGCTGTAATATCGATGATGATGTTGATGCTATATTTTTCGTTATAAATGAGAGTGAAGTTAACATACAATTTAACCAGACATGAAAATATCGTCCTCATACTCATCTAAATACTAAGGTTCGGTATTTTCATCTTTAGTTAAAATGACGGTTAATTCAACTGTCGGTTACAAGAACAATTAAAAATTGACACATGTAATTTTTACAAATTATACTATAATATAAATGCTGTTTTCTTTTAACTGACAGTTAAATTAAAAGACCGTTTAACTAAAAATACAAACTACCGAGCCTAAATCTGTTTTAATTTACCTATTAGTTCTTGGTTATCTCGATAAAGAACATCAGTACCCATATTTTTTACACGTTTTATAGTGGAATTTAACTTTGTTGGGTTAATCGTTGAGAACAGTATTCGCGAACATAACTCATTATTAATTCCATTGTCCCTAAACGAAGTTAATAGTGAAATTGCGCAGAATAAACTCCGTCGGAATCCCTTTTAAACCTTCCTAATTGGCAATAGTGCCTGCTCATTGAAAGCGTTAATTGCAAGAAAAAAGCCAATAAAAATATCGTGTAAATGAACGAATTCCTCTACTTTAATACCCTGTGTTCGTAAACCAAAGCAAGTATTATATCGACCATAATGGTCCCGAACCCTCATAAAACTCGTCCCGCAACATGTGGGGCTCGGGTTTGTAACTTGCTGGGCAGAATAAGGTATTAGGTAGACTACTAATTTTCTCAACCTAATAAATTTCTACTCAGTATTCATACCACTTCAAATAAGAATGTTATCACCTTTTTGTTTACCGCACTTCTAACAAAAGTAATGTGTGACATGTTCTGCATATGTTTTAGAATGTTTGTACCAGACATACTAGATTAAATTATTTTCTCAGGGCTTGGTTACTTTGCAATATTACATATAAAACAAAAACAGAGAAAGGATCTAAGAAATATTTAGATACAATTGGATTTATTTCACAGGCTATAATGGATTTTAAATCATATTCAATGACTTTGTCATCTTTCGTCAATACATAAACAAGTTGATTAAGTTAGAATCGTTAATATTGGTACATACATATATCCATCTGGAACGGTGTGCTATTGATCGATTTATATGAAGCGTACCTGCAAAAAGAGAAAAGCCCAAATTAATTTTTACAAAACATTCAATACCTACTCTATATTACCTTTACCTTTAGTTAAAGTGACAGTTAGTGCTAACCAACATTTATGTTGCAAAATAGGCTATTTCACCGTCATCAAAAATGGTAAAAGTTTATTGAATATATTAATGATAATAGTTTAAGGATAAAGATAAAGGATAAAGAAAATTCCATCATTATTAAATCTTTAAAGTTTTTTTTCTTTTCTTAAAACTATCAAGATGCGATATAGACCCCTTTTACTTCCCGTAAGAGATGTTTTGGAATCATCCTAAAAATTGCATGCCTACATTTTAGTGAGTTAATTAAATTCTCAAAAATCCAATTTAAACATTTTTTCGTTAATGTCTGTATCTGTGTACGTATAAATATATGGGTGTATGTAGGACGAATGTAGTTAGGACAATTTTTTAAATACATTCTTTAGACTAAAACTTATGACACTTGGTTATTCTTTATTTTAAGAACTGGTCACAATTGGATAATTGGTAGTAGTAGTTTACTTGAAGCAGTAAACAGTTTTTATTTTTTGACAATTTATGTTATTACAAGTATTACAGAACATTATCTCTATCAGTTACACTTACATTCTTTATTATAAATAAAAAAATATGTAAAATAATCTGGTGTAATAAATCTCGCATGTTACTGTAAAGAAACCAAATTTTTATAATTGATATATTGTCAGTATCAAAATTAAAGTGTAGTTTATTTATTAAGTTCCTGATATAAATTATTGAAAAAATCTTTTAGAACTCATAATACAACCTTTTTAAATTGAAGAGTGATGCTATAGAAGCGTGTAATTAAAGTATTACTACTAAGATAAATTGTACAAATGCGAGAGAAAAATCAGCTGACGCCGGGGTTCGAACCCGGGACCTCCAAATCTCTAGTCTGGAGCTCTACCAACTGAGCTACGCCAACCCTAGCGTCAACTGAAACATTATCTCTCACTTGTATAGTAAAGTCTAATGTGGCATCGTATCAAAGACTTCTCTTTAAGAGCTATTGACAATGATTACGTCC
Source organism: Harpalus rubripes (assembly GCA_963082715.1). Classification (NCBI taxonomy): domain Eukaryota; kingdom Metazoa; phylum Arthropoda; class Insecta; order Coleoptera; family Carabidae; genus Harpalus; species Harpalus rubripes. The sequence continues at coordinate 40,191,026 of OY720454.1, forward strand.
ACGAGCGACTTTGACAATTTAAGGATAATTATACCGATGGTTAAATTGAACCAGCGTAGCTCAGTTGGTAGAGCTCCAGACTAGAGATTTGGAGGTCCCGGGTTCGAACCCCGGCGTCAGCTGATTTTTCTCTCGCATTTGTACAACCTTTTTAGTTTATGTTCTGTATTTTTTTTTAATACCCGACGTTTCAGCAGCATATACTGCTGCCTTCTTCAGGGAAAATACGTAAATAAAAACATTAGCAACAAGTATCCAAGGTAAAAAAAATATTTAATATAGGAAGCCATGCTCGACTAAGTTATAATCCATCGCAATGATTAAGATTATTATTCTTGGTATTATAAATCTCTACGGCTTCTTTAATTAACCTGTTGTTGAGACGTGCATTCAATCTTGTAGAAATAGTTCAAAATTAATCATAAACTAAAAAGGTTGAATTATTCTTCCTGATATAAATCGATGGAAATAAGAACTATAGAAGTAACACGGTTAAAAAATTAATATTATATACAAATTTCTTTGCAATAAGTGTTATACAGAATGTAACAGAAATAAGTACTTTCAATTTAACAGTAACATAACTCGTCGAGAACAACAATATTTCTTAGAAACTTTTTTCGAAATCTCAATTTATTTTTTAGAAAAAAATACTTTCAATTTTGAGGCGTATACAGGGTGTAACAGAAATAAGTTCATTAAATCGAAGAACTCGTCGAGAGCAACTATATTTCTTAGTAACTTTTTTGAAATCTCAATTTTGTTAGTGTTTTTATGTAGGTAATGAAATTTGTAACAAAACTTTGTAATTTTTTAACAGAATATCTAGGTTTTCAAAAAAAAGTTACCGATAAATATTGTTGCTCTCAATGAGTTGCGTCACCGGTTAAATTGAATGTACTTATTTTTGTTACACCCTATATATGATAGTTATGTAAAATTAAATTAGAGACAGGTATTGGCATTGGACACAAAAGTCTGTAAGACCCTTTCCAATTTAAATTAAAAATCACATTTGTAAATGCTATTTGTTTTAATGCTATTTGACAATTATTTTTTATAGCTGGCTAAAAACGGTTTATTTTTATATACAAGAACAACCAAAGATCCCTTGAACCAAAGTCTTGTTATAAAACAATAAAATATTTATTAGAATAATAAGCAATGAATATATGTCAGTGAAATCTCAAAAGGCTTTAGTTATATATGTATGTAATCAAATAATAGGTCTGTTTTTTCGATACTTTGCGTCTACGGTTTACTGTTACGTCCATACAAAGTATATGGGGACGGCAGTAAACCGCAGACGCAGGGTATCGAAACGAACAAACCTAATAATGAAGAATATCAAGTTGCACAGAACGGTACTCTCGGTATTATCATTGATATAGAAGATCGATGGTATTATCACAGTTTGGCGGTTGACCGCTTCGCTCGCTTACAACCAGTACGTGCAGTCCCTCCCTAACTACATTTTATTTTTCAAATAAAGTTTTTTACACGATGTCGAATTTATCCAAAGTAGGCGGTGATCGTTGTGTTGCTGATGGCTATCTGAATCACTGACGACGTGAAAAGAATTTAAGTTTCTTTAGATTTCCAAAATAAATACCTGTTATTATATTTTTTATTTATTTATTATACAGAGTTTAATCATTAATACAATATATATATATATATATATATATATATATATATATATATATATATATATATATATATATATATATATATATATATATATATATATATATATATATATATATATATATATATATATATATATATATATATATAGATGGAAATGCTTTCCAAATTTTTCTACGCAATTATTTAAAGTTTGACGTTTAATTGAGTTTCCCGCGCTCGCATGCCAAATTTCCTCAAAATAGAATGACATTTTATACTTTTATCATATATAGTTATTTTATACTTTTTATTTATTTATTGTACAAAGTTTAATTATTATTACAATACATTTCGAGGGAAAGACTTTCCAAATTTTGCTACGCAATTATTTAAAGTTTGACTTTTAATTGAATTTCCCGTGCTCACATGGCAAATTTCATATCTCAAAATAAAATAACATTTTATACTTTTATCATATGTAACTATTTTTATATTTTTTATTTATTTATTGTACAAACTTTAATTATTATTACAATACATATCAAGGGACTGACTTTCCTAACTTTTCTATAAAACTATTGAAATTTTGACGTTTAATTGAATATCCCGGGATACAACGCCAGTGGGCGTGCTGCGCGAAGAAATGACAGGTTTCATAAGATCAAAGGGACCGACGCAGAGTGCACCTACTGGTTGTAAGCGAGCGAAGCGGTCAACCGCTATACTGTGGAATTATTAACACTGATAAACGAATATTTATGAATAAAAAATTTGCTATATTACAGGCGTTTTGAATATAACGAAGCGTTACCCTTGTTACGGACTGTTATGAATACGGGCATTAGTCATTTTTACTTGTCCATTGGATTTGGTCACTTTGAGCAGCATGGTTATTTTAAGTCAAACGATAAATTCGCATCTTTGTACAATTTTATTTATTTATGTACCAATTTTAAAACATAAAGTTTTTAGTTGGTAAATTTTCTGTTGCCTACTTTTAGCCCCCACACGAAAATCCAAAAGTCGGCGCCTATGCACTGATATATAAATAAAAATAAATATTTAACACAACAGGGCTTATTACTCCTTTCTAGGTGTGCCTATCCGCTTCTTTTCGCTGATTTCGGCAATGACAATATATGCGGACATTTGAGGAAGTCACCTCATGTGTTCTTAAAGCTATTGTGGAGAAAGCACCATAGAGGTAACTTTTGTGATATTAATTGGAAATTTCAGGTTTGCATTTGACGCACGTCGGAATCGAACTTGGGCCGTTCAAGTCACAACCGGTCACCTAACTCTCCTAAAAATATAAAATGTTGTCATTGGTCGTTCTTGCATTAAGCCACTCTAACTTTGCCGTATTTTTTTCGGTTACGTAATAATAGTTGAAAAAATACATGTGAGATGAGTTTTGAATGTATGTGATGTCGCGTCGTGATCATCTCGTTTTCTTCCACATGTTGGTCTGGTGCTGTGCTGCTGGCGGCATTCTGACTGCGGGTACCGCAGTGGCAGCAACAGCAACCGTTCGCGGAGGCAGGAGTTGCCTGGCGACCACCAGTCCAGGCCAGGGCTAGGGGGGATGCGGGGTGGGAGCTCCGGGCTCCCCCTGGGCCGGCCCTGGCCCTGGCCGATCGATACGCAGCCAGCGCCGCGATGCGCCACGCCAACACACAACAACACTGGAGCTTTTACACCCAACGACCAGGAGAGATGGATGGATGCTATACCCAAAATAAGGCAGGAGGTTTACTACATATCAAAATTTAAGTCGTTGTGATTATTAAGTATTGAAAAAATTTATTTGGATAGCACATTACAAGTTTTTTTTTTTTCAAAAAGCAACACAATTTTTCCTGTATATCTATTACATTTTATTTTTCAACATTGATTCATATTTTTAATTTAACAATACTGTTTTTGTTGGCCTGCAAGATCTATAAAAACAAATTATACAGGGTGTTATGTAAGTAATGTGCCATAGATCATGGTATGATAAAGAGAATTGAAAGAAGTTATAATCTGAAATTTATTCTGCACAATATGGTTAGTTGTAAAAGTAAAAGTTTCTTAATAAAATCTAAAAAGCAAGTTGTTCCAAAAAACAATATATGTATATTGGTTGTCATAAATGACATAGAATTTTCAATAAGTGGCGTAATAATTAGATATTCAGAAATGCCTGTTACTTTCAGTAACCAAGAATACACTGACATGCATTTGGTTTACGGAGAAGTGCGCCAAAGCAGTCCACATTAATAAAAAGTGTCTTATCCTTGTTCCGCTGCTGACTTCAAACCTTAAAAAATGACGAGTGTTGTTGTTTTTACGCAAACTAACAATAATTCTTTATTCAAATAAATTGTTGTTATTAGTCCATCTTAAAGTGCTTTTAAAATTCCAACAAGCACATTAGAAAATAAATTATTGCAGATTACGATACATTGCAAGCTCGTTTATTAAGTGGTAACGTATGGCACATTACTTACATAACACCCTGTATAATAATTTGTTACCTTTAAATACATTGAAAATATATAAAAGTACAACGAAAAAACAATCCAGTACTGTCTAAAATATTGGTACACCTGCTGATTAGTAAAAATCGATGTACTTAATTATATTACTTTCCTCAACACGGGAATCCGTGTCATTGGCGTTCAACGTGGGAAAACGGGTGATTTATATACACTGTTTTAGAGAATAAAATTTTGAATTTTTAGTGTCAAAATTTGTAAATTTACGGCTTTCGTGAAAGATAAATTTGAAGACGTGAAAAATAAATTTATGGACCATTCACGATAACGAGAGAATTTTGAACTAACTCACGAACAGAGACGTTGGTCGAATGGGGATAATTTTAACGATTTGTCTCTGTCCGCGAGTTAGTTCATAATTTTCTCGCTATCGTGAATGGACTATAGTATACGTCTTTTCAAGAAATGAGTATCAAATAAATATATGTAACTATTTTTGACATGTGTAACTTGGCAGTTTACTGTACGTTCAGTTTTTAAAATAATTGTATACTAATACAGTTGGACCTGTTTAATCCGAACTAATAATTGCACAGGTTGATCCGGAATATCGAAATGTTCGGATTATCGAACAAATTACAGAAAATAACCATTTTCTTAATTCTCTAAGAATTTCCACATTCTCACAATAAAAATTGCTTTATTTTCAAATATAAAATTAAAAAACAACTGTGCGTACTACATATAAATAACAAAATAAAGTATGTATTTATAGGCATATTACATAAATCTATATTAAAGTCAATAGTAAATTTAAGAAACTGTAGTTTTGGGAGTGCGAGTATATTTTGACAGGTTGACAACCATTCGCAAGGCAAAAGAGTTTCTGGACGTGTAATACGCAAGTTTGTTGTGCCGATTTCTCCATAAATTTATAATAGTTATTTACATTATACGTGCGGTAGGTGTAATTTTACAACGCGAGGTTTTATATTGAAGCACGACGCGCAGCGGAGTGCTGCAATAAAACCGAGCGTTGTACAAATACCTAACGCACACATTATGTATTAAATTTTTTGGCCGAGATATCTATTAAAATATGTATTTTTTATAAAAATTTTGCTTAACATAAAACCATTGTTGTCATCAAGCGAGCTGCTATCAAAACAATTTATTGTAGGCTCAGCATCAAGGCGCTTTGAAAACCAATGAAACGTCAAAATAATCAAAAAATTGTATTGCTTGATTTCTATCTTGGTCAGTAATTACTAAAAGCAAGGATAAAAGTATTGTAATCATATCTATCAAAAAGAAAAATGACAGACTTACTCCCTGAAAAATCAAAAGCCCGTTACGAGAGATATTATAAAGTTTTCATACGGTGGTGTGCCGAAAAATGTCAACAATTGAGAGATTGGGTTGGGACAAGACCAAGAATTTGCACTTTGATTATTTTATTTATTAAGGATGTCTATTGTCTATGCTGCTATGCTGGAAGGAAAATAAGGTTAAGCAGATTAGTTCCTACATACGTAGTTTCTAAACAGACTACATGAATGATTCTAATGTTACCTACCCTTTTAGACATTTTTCATTAAAATTAATTTCAAACATTTGAAATAAAATAAATAATTCTCATCAATCATTCCACAAATTTTATCATTTGAAAATTTTGACATATTGACATTGCCGACTGAGAATTATGCTAACAGATGGCGCTGGCAGATTAAATTAAAAGAAATTCAGTTTTATTTATTTATTTACTATTATTAAACGAAAATTGCGGTAGCTAGCGTTTTTGTAGGCACTCTTTATTATTACAAAGTAGATTTCGTTATTAATGGCCTCTTCAAACTTAAAAATATGGGTGTGTATTACTTTATTCGGTGCGGCAAAGTCATGGCATGTGTAAAATCGCAACTACCATAGACGCCAACGATGTGTGATTGTTATGTTTACACTTTAGGAGGCCAAAAAATTGATTTAATGTCTCTGCACTTAATTCCATTTTACGTAACCTAAAAAAATTAACATATTTTTTTATGGGTTTTGCATTTCAAGTTTAATTAGGGTAAAGTGGGGGGAGGGAGATGGCGCAGATGAATTATTTCTAAATTATAAGTACAAGTGGCATGTAAGGAATAGGGATTGTTTTGTGTTAGTAGTGTATTGCTACCAACTTTTCCCGTTTACTTTAAAAATAAGGTTTGTCGTTTCATTTAATTTTTCTTTTCTATGCCTTAAAATTTTTCATGCATTTATTGAATGTTTTGACTAAAATTATAATAGTTGATTTTTAAAGATTTTATTTCAACATGAAGTTAGTAAAATATGTAAATAGTATTCTAATCTACAAATGCGTTATTTTGTATAATTCCGTGGATGTTAACCAAATATGCGCCATCTCTTGCTCAACGATCGGGTTATTAATAGAACGTATTATTATCTTTACGCGATATAAATAAAACAAAATGTGGAATAGGAATATGGACTGAAAATGACTTAATTTCAGCCATAGATGCTACAAAAAAGCAAATCGCCGTGTAACTGAAGCATCAGGTTTAAAAACTATGAAGATGTTAGGGTCAATAGCGTCATGGAAATAGTGTTAAAGGAAGTCTGGGCTCAATATCCTTGTTTGGAAAGCAAAACGAATTAAAAATAGTAAAATATGATGCGACAACTCCCCCAAGCATGCAGGTGTTTTTTTTTTGACAAAAAATGTATTTTTTTGTATAATTAAGCTTGAATAATGGAAGTTTTCTGAACAATATGCCATTAATGTAGATGCAAAGTTTACTGTATGATTTTTTTTAAACAGGTTTATATACATAAATAAAATTTTAGAGATCATTTCCACCGACTTTACCCTATAATTTACTTATATTTGAGCTTGAAATCTGTAATACTTGTTATTTGAAGCTACTGGAACGTATATTTTGAAAGTTATACATCAATTAAGTAGTTGTGGGGTATGATATACCAATATACCTATAAAACTAATATACTGCTGGTGGGAGTGAGATTTGTGAGACTAACATTGGACGAGTGCAGACATATATATCTGCATATATAGCTGCACTTGTCTGTAAGAATAGCTCCGCGCAAGCGCCAGATTGCTTTGATTTTATTGGTGTAGAACGAGTAAGGGGAACTGGCGGGAGGGAAATTCTTACGCTAACTGACAAGGATAGACAATAATATTTGTAGCAGACTCCTCTTAAGTGAGAGATAGGGCATCAGCAGTATATTTATTTATAGGTATATTGATATACCCCACCACACCGTCCGAGGGTTAAATTCAGTTTACTCATGCACCAAAAGCGTAAATATAAAAATTTTGGCACGTAAAAATTCCGAATTTTATTCTCTAAATAAAAGGATCACATAAAATTTTATAGAACAGAAAATACTGTTTTCCCAAGTTAAACACTTATGGATTGTGTTCATCCTCTATAATTTTTAACATAATAAAATTGAATATTTTATCTTATTTTTGTCATTGTTTAGATATGCTTATAAAATTCAAACTACATTTGACGATTGCGTATTATCCAAAAACGTTGACAGCACTATCCGAATTGCACGTAAATTGTTTTTATTAATTATATTATTAATAGAACATTTCTTTATTTCACATAAATAATGTATGTGAGTGACTACGAGTATTATTTTGTGTTCCTATATGAAAGTACTCATATGACGTTACAGAATCGGACCCACGAAAATTTATGAAGGAAATCGGGAATGAAAAGTATAATATTTAATTAAAAATAATTTTTGTGAATACCATGTAAGCGTACCTATATGAGATAAATTTTTGAATTGTGAAAAAAATCAATAGTACCTAGGTACATATTTTTTCGATGATTTTTGGTTTCCGATATGTACATGAACAAATAAAATTATTTCGTGGTATAAAGCTAATTAAGACAACTTGTAATCAGCAAAAGTATAATTTAGTTTTATTTGATAGGTGTAAAAAACTTCACTGGCGAATGACTGCAGTGAAACAATGAAACATACGCGTTTAAATTTTAAACATTTGCGTTTCATTTCTATAATTATATGGAAATGATATTATTGATGAGTTAATATCAGAGAGTGCTAATTTAATTAGTAGTATTTATTTATTTGAAAGCATCGCTCAATCAATAAGCTTTTCATCCCAATTACAATAGTCAATAGTGGATTTCCAACTATTTGGATATTTATACTCTCCAAATTGAATACAATTTGTCAGTGAGATTCAAATGCATTGCAACAAAACCCTGACACAAATCTAATCACAAAAGAACACGTGTATTTATCAGTTTACCTTCTTTTAATTGATGCCATCACTGGTACAGATATTTCTTTATCTAAATTTGCGAATACAAGCAGAATGGCACAGCCAGAAATGAGTAATAAACCGTGATGATATATATATGTGTATATATATATATATATATATATATATATATATATATATATATATATATATATATATATATATATATATATATATATATATACAGAGTGGTGGAGGTTAGGGGTGAACAGAACATAGGGATTTAACACGGGATTTCAGTTTTTGCAATTTCCTGCTCTCCTGTTCATTTTACGGCAAAAACTGTAGGGTACAAAATTGTTCAGATTTAAAAATTGCATACAAAAATGTATTTACATTTATTATTATGTGTTTTGTTTCTTCACAATTTTAAAAAGAAATTTCAAAATTTCTGTCAGTACGAAAATACACCAATTCCTATTATAGCAACAATTTCTAAACTTGTTAAAAACGTTGAGAACACAGCTCGTGTAGCTGTGAACGAAGGTAATGAAGGAAATAATAATAATAATAATAGAAGACGTTATAACGAAGTGAGGTATTGGCTATGATAAATCATACATTTAGAATTGGTTTATTATTAAATGGTATACCTAATAAAAAATGCGTATTAAAATTAAAAGTTGTTTTATTTAATTTTTAAGTTAGATTAACGCATGGTTGACGTTTATAAATAATTTTTGACAACCAGAAAAAAATTAATTCCATGGCTATATTGCTACAAAATAACATAAATTTTGAAATTTCTTTTTAAAATTGTGAAGAAACCAAACACATAATAATAAATGTAAATACATTTTTGTATGCAATTTTTAAATCTGAACAATTTTGAACTCTACAGTTTTTGCCGTAAAAAGAACAGGAGAGCAGGAAATTGCAAAAAACTAAAATCACATGTTAAATCCCTATGTTCACCCTTAACCGCCACCACCCTGTATATATATATATATATATATATATATATATACAGGGTGGTGGCGGTTAAGGGTGAACATAGGGATTTAACATGTGATTTTATATATATATATATATATATATATATATATATATATATATATATATATATATATATATATATATAAAATAGTTTCAGTTTTATATTTATATAGGAATTGAAGAGGATGATAATTTTAAAATATATTGAAATATATTTTTTTTGTTTTCTAGATTCCTGTAGGAGACATCAAGGCAGAAAAAACCGACATAAAAAGTAAGTTCAATTTTTTTAAAATTTTGTCCATTTTTAAATGCGGTAACCATATTTTTTAAAAAAGATATTTAACAAAATTTATGAAATATATTTTTTTCAACAGCAACAACTATGAGTATTAAATGCTTAATTAATTCTCTAAAATTCGTTCAAAGCTAATTATTACCAAATTTTTAATTAAATTGTAAACAATATAAAATTTTAAAAAATATAATAATACATGTAAATCTTTTCGAGTACCTACGTATTAGACGTTATAATACTATAGTACTATAGTTACGCTAATGTCGTAAACAGATTGTAAAAACCATATTCTAATAAACGTCTAGCCGTTAGGTTAATAACTACAAAATGAATTGTTGGTTATTTTCGTTTTTAATTATTGTAAACATAAACATACCGTAATGTAACCTAACGCACAAAATTCACTTTAGCAATATTTAGGCTGAGTATTGATAGAAGATATATTTAAAATAATAATAAGCATCTGATTTCAGAATTAATAGTATAGCTTTTAATACTTTAGTTTAATAATCGATATACTTGTGATTATGGTTGTATAACGAATGACTGATTCATACATTGAGAAATATTTTCGTCCTGTCTCTAGTTAGCACTTGTAGGATCAAACTGTCTGAACTCTACGTCTCTGCTGATGGAGATAACTTTAACACTTGTATGGTATGAATGGCGAATGAAAGTTGACGTTTAGATTATTTAATAGATGTGGTTTCTTTTGAAAACATTTCCCCATATTTGATTTGAAAGGAAACTGGCCCTTATGTATTCCATTACAGAAGATTACAATTGTACTCAATACCAGGAGGCATTTAAAATGACCTAAGCAACAGTTCATACGTCTCAGGTGTAAGCAACCCTCGAGTAGGATTTACTGTTAGAGGAAATTAAAAATAAACCTATTAAATAGAATTGCTAAACTAAATAGTTTAAAGATCAAAATATTTTGTTATAATCAACATAATCGAAAAATGTTTAAAATATTTTAAAAGGACCCTGTTTTGATATTCAATTACCCTAGTCGGCCATCTATTTTCAGCCAGACATAGTAATGTATTTCTGTGCTTTCCTAGTCCAGTATTTAAATGGGTTCATGCAAAAATTTCATACCTATATATTTCGTACAATTCTATTCTTCTCTAGGGTTTCAAAAGAAACCACATCTATAAAATAATTTAAACGTCAACTTTCATTCGCTAATCATACCATAACACTAGGGAGGCATATGATTTTCATAAGGCGTAGCATTTAAGAACATTATAACAAATGGCTTGCTTCGATTACAATAATAATTTTATTTATTCCTTAGACAAGTTACATACATGTATGGAATACGTCAGATTTACAAATACATAAAAACTTACATAAAATCAGAAAGACCGGTGTAGACAGTTCGAAAGAAATTCATTTATAGAAAAAAAGTCTTTTCTAAAAGAAATTTTTTAAGTAATTTTTTAAGGAATTTTTATTACTTTCAGTTCTAATTTTTTTAGGGAGTTTAATTAGTAGTCAAATTTATCGTTTGAAGTCAATTTACCAACAATTTTCAAATAAATTATAAAAGATAATAGAACAAATTAATACAGTACATGTATGTATGTTTAGCTTCGAAGATTTTAGAGGCTTTGACATTTACGTCAGCCAGATAAACGTATCTCCTCGACCAAAAAAGTTCCCTTGCGCAGTTCAATAACTATTATTGTAAAATTGGTATTAAAAATAATTACCTTTTTTCCAAACGTCGTAGAAATGGCACTTTTTGTGACTTGATTCACAAGGTAGAAGTTTCATTTCTACGCCGCTGGAAATTTCTACGCCGGCGGAGTAGAAATAAGCTAATTTCTACGCCGCCGGAGTAGAAATAGCTAATTTCTACGCCGGTGGCGTAGAAATGAAATAAACAAATATCCATAGCAACTACATAGAATTAGCGAATAAAAAGAAAAGTAGTGCGTTTCAAAAAAAAAAATTAATGTGTCATTCGGAATAAAAGTGTCTTTGTGTGCCTCGCATGCAATTGTCCGACTCGCTTCCCTCGTCGTGCAAACTTCCATGCTCGCCACACAAAGTATCACTTTTACTCCTAATACCACAATATTCTACTATCAGATTTTTTATTTAATGCCATGTAGTGTGTAAGATTATAAAATAACACTGCTATATATCTAATAAATTAGTATAATTAATACAAATAAATTGTTCTTGAAAGATATCAGGTGCCTAAGGATCTCTCGATGAGAAATTAATTACATATTGTCGGTTAAGTTGCAGACACCTGTTTAAGCTATAAATCATTTTCTATACGTCCCTTATAGTTAAATAACGATTTATATACGCGACTCCGTTAAACATTGCAAACTTCATTTTCCTGTTTGTAAATTGGTTAAGTAGAAATAAACACGAAAAGTTGTCACACGCGTTCAGAATCGATAGCAGGCATTAATCATGACACTTTCGTCGTGTACAAAGGGGACTATCCTTGAGAGAAAGTCCTGGAATGTCCTGCATAGCATCATGACTGATGTCTCGTGTCGGGACCAATGTTCGTCGCACAAATCATTGCAGAGGTAATGTTTGTTTTGCAGGAATTTGATGGATTTATTTATAGGACAAAAATTTGTCTCTGTTCACAAACAAACATTTGGGATATTTTTCAAATGGAATGATAGAATATAGTATAACAGATTCTAAGGTATTTTGCATTTCATCATTTATCAATAGCAGGATAGTCCTCGTAAAGCTAATATTTCAAAGACGAGGGTGATTTAAAATGTTATCTACTTAGCCGCGAATGAAAACAATTGAATGCAAAGTAATACTGTATTTCATGATTCTACGTTCCTGTATTATCAAATCTTCAACTTTTTTATGGTTACTTCAGGCCTCGCTTCAGGCCCTGTGCACTTTGGTTCGTTGTCAATTAGTTCTTGGCACCATTGAAATTACTTACACTGTAATTTCACTGTAAAATACGACGGCACACCTTTCCCACATTTGCCAGTCATCCTTTTATGAATAGTATTTGGTCTATTGTTTTTTTAACAAAACTTTACAAGTATAATTCTGCTTCTTTACAATTATTTTCTTGTATTCAAACCTTTACAGAAACTGCAAAACTCTTCCACTTTGAATCTGACAATGAAATATATACCACAATATAGTCCAGTCGTGGGGCAGAAAAATAAGGGTTTATTCCGCAGAAGCTCGGCTATTTTTGATTTTTGGATATGTTATATATTTAGCGGTTCTAATAAAAAATATAAGTTTCGACCTTGGGGCTCTTCGGAAAGCGTCGCCATCTTGAAAAAATGACGCAAAAATCTGTTTTTTCGAAATATTACTTCACCAATAAACAATAGGGCAAAAATAGGACTCCTAAATATATAACAAATCCAAAAATAAAACATACCCGACCTTTTTTTAAAAAAAAACTCTCAACGGATTAAATCCGAGATTAAATCCCTCGTCTCGTCCCTCGTTACATTCCAATTACAGAGAGGTTTACATATTCCAAAATGATGCCTTAGTGGGATTCGAACCCAGAACCCCTAGCGTACTCATGACTACATGCCGTTGCTCTAACCATTAAGTCACCGGAGCAGAGTAAAATCTACTCCTCGACTGGATTAGTAACTTTGTCGCCAAAAATTTAAATCGTTCATTTTTTTTTTCATGGCTTGGTAGATTATGTAAATATTTAAAACTTTGATAAAATATACCTATAAATACAGGACAGTCGAAAAATATAGGTACATCCAATAGTTACAAGAAAAACATAAAAAAACTAATAGCGTTTTTCATTTACATATTATTTTGCACTCAGCACTCAGTGTAGGCAATGACGTCATGCCCGGCACTAGTTGTTGTTATAACACGTGCGTAGTGCATTTTAAATGAAACGTGATGCAAAAGTCCAGTGCAAGTTTATTAGCTGTCACTTTCAATACAGAGGTTATGTACCTATGGATATCACTACACAAGATTCGTTTCCAATAATTCTTCTATTATTAACAAACTTACATCCATTGTACTTATGTAAACACTTTTTACAACTCAACATTGATGAATTTGATAGATTGCACTGGCAAGAACTGACGAACGTAGTAAGTGCAAGAATATGTGCACTGAGTAAGGTTCAGTTCTTTCGGAAAAAAATGGAACACGTAAAACTCAATTAGCGCGCACTGACAATGAAAATGGAAAACGATTTATGGACGCTATAAAAAGAAAATATGAAATCGAAATGAATATGTTTGTTTCAACAAAATAGAACATTATTATATATAACATTTGACTGAGAAAAAATTATTTGGATCATTCTTACAATCTCCGGTTAAAATTTTAACTGAGTTAAATACAAACAACTGAAATAAAATGATAACAAATTTATCATTGTTGTCAATAAATCATTATTATTTATTTATCTGGAGGTTAAAATTTTACCTGAGAATTGTAAAATTGGCTTGAAGTAGTGAATTTGAATTTTGAATTATTCGAAAAGATAAAAACTTCCCTGACTTTGCTTATCCAACTTTAGACCTTATTAATTTCTAACGGCCAGTTTCATAATAATTCGTAAAAGTGAACTTTACATAAAGTTAAAATTTATTTTAAAGTGACTTTAAATACACTTTAAAATATGTACGTTTCATAATAAAAAAATTATTTATTTTAAGTAAAATAGTTCTAAAAATGATTTTAGAACAAACTGTTGAGTTAAAATTGTGTGCTGTGGTAAGATTGACTGTCAGAATAATACATTTTAATTATGTCTACAAGAAATAGCGGTGGAAATTTCACATTTGATGAATAGTACACATTGATTTACTTAATATATAAACACAAACATGTGTTGGAATGTAAGAAAAAGAAAACTACAAATGAATAGAAAAGGTAAACAATTTTATAGGTTAGGTTACTGAATATTTTAATTAGGCAATCCAACATGACGTCATAAGTGGAGGGCAAGTGTGATTTTAACCTCACTTTTGAATATTTTTAAAAATTATTTATGTATATATCTTATTAACATGATAGAAATCGAAGAATTTTGATACAAATTATTCATAAAATTAAACAATAATTTTTTCCATGGCTCCATTATTGAGTAAAATATGTATGCAATTTATTTCTGACAGCTGCCCTCCACTACATTCATCTGTTATGGATTGGTCTATATTTATTTGCAAAATATTGTAGGATTCAGCTTGGCAAAAATTGAATAGGCTGTCATGGCTAAATTGAAAATACAATAACTTGAAAATAACTAGAAATTATGGTTTGGAAAACAGAACAGTGTCAAGAAAACTACTGGTGGCCCGCCAATAATAAAAGATAATGCTTTATTGGATTTTTTAAAATGTTATTAAATATAACTTTTGAATTATTTATGTTGCTAATTTTATTATTTCTTCTATCTGTTCCAAAACAAATAAAATTGTATTCTTTTTCGTTCCATATTTAATTATTTATTCCTGGCTAATATACTTTTCGTTGTTTAATATTAACATCTTCGGAACTTGATGAAGAAATTAAAGAAAACATTTTTATTAAAAATGTGGAATCGGAACTGATCAGTTAAATTTCCTCGTAAAGGAACTCTCACATGACTTTATTTTAAAGGACTTTAAACTAACAACTTTAACTTAAAGTTGAATTATGAAACGCTTTTTCCACTTTTAGATCAAACTTTAAAATTAAGTGCCCCGCAGAGTACCGATTTTTAATCGGCCGACAGTTTAGTCGGTTGCTTAATTACTATGAAGACTATAGTGATTGCGCACACCCAACGATTCGAAATTACTATAGTCCTCATTGCAACCGATTAAACTGTCGGCCGATCAAAAATCGGTAGTCTGCGGGGGCTCTTAAAGTAACTTTATATTTATTATGAAATTCTCTCACAACTATTTAATATTGGTAGATCTGGTTTTAATTACTTATCTTTCCATTTCATCCCACATATGTTTGATAGGTTTTAAATTAAGCCAATGTAAACTAAGTAAGATAAAATGTTAAGTTTTACTGTGTTCTGCAAAGGGAAACAATTTGAGTACCTACATTGAATTTTACAAATCAGAATGTACATGTAGGTATCCTTCATTTTTGACGGTATTGTATTGCATGTTATATAGCACGCTTGTGGGTAGGTAAGTAATGCAGTAGAGTTATCTGCAAGTAATATTATGCTATATGGCATGCATAGTCATTTTACTTGAATCAAGACTACACCATAATTATTCGTGTTATGAATGATTTATTCTAGTGCAGTTACCCTCCTTAATCCTGCAGGCAATCTATAGTAACCAAGGCGAGAATGGGAATACTAATGCAATCTGCACTACAAAAAGGATGCTAAAAAATAATTGTAATAGTATTGTGTACATATCAAGTCCGGAAATTGCCATTTTATCTACTACTGGCAATACAATCACAAGTAGAATAATTATGAGATTACGCAAAAATACAAATGAAAATATTTTTTTTCTGCATTTTATTGATTCTTTGCTCTAGCAATGTTCATTGTTTGGATGTTTTGCACTAGCCGACGAGTTTTCCAAGAATGACTTGTGTGCGTTATGGTAGGTTATTGTTATTATATTTATAAAAATATACATCGCTAAGTCAACGGAGGTTTGACAGTCTGGCACGTACGGTTATTTAAAAGACAGGTTTTACAATATGGCTACGACATATTTAAAAATACAATTCCAACACCCGATGTTATATCAATTATATAATTGTTCGTAGATTTACCACATGAAATTAGTAAATTCCAAGTTTTGCACGTAAATCCTAAGATTTACCGATTGTCAGGCATTTACAGTAACATATCGTAGGTAAACAATAGAATATCACAGTCGACTATTATCGTTTTATTATTTGCTTTACTAGACATAACGACATAATTTGAAAGTACCCCTACTTGTTAAGCATCATTGTAAAGAGAAATTGATTTAGAACCGTAATATACAGGGATTATAAAAAAAAACTCGTAAATTTAACCCTTTCTTATATCTTCAATATTTCAGCATATTCAGAGTGTTGATTAAAAAGCGGGCCGTAGGCGTTTAACAAGGAAAATCATTTTTTCCTTGCGCAAAAGTTCACATTAATTTTAGACAAAAAAGTTTCAAATAAAAGATCTCACTAAACAAATTCAATTTTGCGCGTTTGGTGACGTGAAAAATCAAATTAGAAATTGTAGAAATATTGCTTATTTGTAGCGATAGCCATGGAATTTAACAAAATTGCAAAGAAATGCATATAGTTTGAATTGTCAGAATTTCGATTTTGCAGGTTACAAAATAAAATTTAAATAAAATCCCTGCAGTGGTTTAGATCTAGATTATAAAAACAAAATATGTGCAGTGGCTTAAGTGTAGATTATAATTACATGTAATTTTTATTTGAAAATCAAATTTCTGACAGTTCTTTATAACATTGTTTCCATTCCATGGCTATATCGCTATAAATAAGTAATATTTTTAGAATTTCAAATTCGATTTTACACGTTACTAAATGTACAAAATTAAATTTAGGCGTACAATTTAATTATCTACAACTTTTACTTGAAACATTTTTGTCTAAAATTAATTTTGCGCATGGAAAAACTGATTTCCCATATTAAACGCTTATGGCCCGCTTTTTATTAACACCCTGTATAAGCTCGACAATGCAAAACAAACCACTCTGTATACTAGCAATTATTTTTTATTTTTATTTTAATATATACAAGAACCGCTTTTATTTCAGAAACGTAGATATGGAAATTTTAATACGTCTATTTCACTATTTGAAGTATGTTTGTATTCGTATATTCTTTATACTGATTTATGAAATCATTGGTTCTCCGAAGCAATTTCACAGGTAGAGCCTACTTTATAGTAAAACAAAAGATAATTAAATTTATTTAATTACTTCGGTAAAAAACATTGAGTATAATGAAGTTTGCGTCCATATCACATAATTGCTTTTCATTTTTGGAATAGGGTCAATTTTGTATAATAAGTGATTATAATATAATGTGGTTTAAAATGAAGCCTTGGCTGATTTGTAGGCTCCGGTCCCGGACAAATAACGCGAGATTTCGTGGATATTATCCGGAGTTTTCGGTAACATTCATTTGTTTCCCTGTCCGTGTTTACACAGTGTTTTGTTTTAATGTCTTTTTTATCCGACATCCCAACGCGTAGCAAGCGTATTGTTACTTCAGCGGAGCGCTCTTCTATTTGTTCTTTATTTCCCATATGAATTCTTTGTTTTTATGGAAAATTTATTCTAAAATACACCTACTACGTGAAATTCAAACGCGTTCTTAACTAAAAATTGTAAATTTCACTTTGCTGGAAGACAATATCAGTGTTTATGTGCAAAGTTCAGAAAATTTTACCAGGAAAGGATGTTACGAAGATGTTGCATCTTTTTACTAGGCCGCATAGTGGATTTCTATAAAATCATATTACGTTAGACAACGGTTATGAAAATATCAGAATGTAAACAAAAAGACGCCGATGGCAGTTTTATGTAAATATATATCAACAAACGTAGTCGTAACATGGAAAATAGTTTTCAGTCGATATTGTAACGGCATTGAAATTTTAATAGTATAGAGTGATCAAAACCATCTGATAGTCACGTAACCTGAGTAGTTCTCAATATTTTATTCGGCGGAAATATATATTAACAGTTGCGTTCAATTCATGGGCGTGTATTGTTCTGTCAATCTGTCAAATATCTGTTCAAATATTCGTTACGCTCT
>OY720454.1:40214453-40516953 GCA_963082715.1 Harpalus rubripes
TCACACATAACAATACTTCAAAAATTTGATTAACTAAGTTCTAATTTTACTCTCGTAACTTTATTTCAAATGAAAGATAACTGTTTCAAATGAGAGTGTAAATTTTATTTTCCACGACCTACCTGATTTTCTTATTCTCAATAATTCTAGCGTAGTAGAGCACAAAAATTGGCTATTAAATCTTGAATTTAAATGCAACAATTACAAAAATGTAACTCACTCAATTAACATAAATTGTAGCCTTCTGTTAGGGTTTAAATTTATTCCTGCTTTGCGACAATTTTCCCAATATTTTATTATTATTATGGCAGTGAATCAGTAATTAATGATCTGTTAATAACTGCGCTCCCAATAGTCTATCATCACTTTCGATTCCCTGGACGTGAATATGAGCGAGCAATCTCTCGAATCACTGACCACGCCAGTAACCAAATTACAAGCAAAGTTAAATTACAAGCGATAGACATCACAGATCCTAGTTCAGCTTAACAAAGGCTCACCGTTATCCCAGTCTTAACGAATTCAATTAGTACCTCATACAGGACCTAATGAGCCCGGCTCCTTCAACGACACACCAAAGAAAAAGTCTCGGGTTCCAGATGATAATTGTATTGACTGAAACTCTTACCAGTAATTGGAAGTATGGGGATAATAAGAGAAATTGGGTATAGTCAACAATATGTGAAAATTAGGTTCTTTGTATCCCATCATCATCTACAGTGACATTCTACCATATTTTTTTTTAAGTATTACAAATTTTTAAACAGTAACAGTAGAATTTAATTCAATATTTACCAATATTCCACCTTATTTTGTCATTTTGTTTAACAAACGTGACATAAAGATGGACACGATTGTTTACCAATCTGGTTTAGATAAAGGCATATTTGTGCAAAATCGTACTTTGGAAAAACGAATTTTCACCTCTGAAAATTTCCAGTATGATTAATTTTCAAAATTGTGTCTTAAGCTCTGAAGAACTATTAATACTGGACGTACGATTTTTTAAGATAATATAATTTAAGTTCGTGGTATACATATAATAAAAAGCATTATTTAAATTTTCTTAAAAATGCTAATGAGTAATTTAAAATCAATTAGAAAATTTCATTGTTAATAATAGCTACCAGAAAAGTACCTTTCTGCGAATCTTTCATTCTGCACTGAAGGGACTCAGACACAGTATAAGGAAGAGACAGTAGCGACACTTCGAGGCGGCACCTTTGATGTTGTTGTATCAAAATAAATATGGGCGGCCATATTGTATGGGGTGAGCGAAGCCGGCAAATTTGAAATACTGTCACCAGAAATGAGCAGTGCGATGTGGCGATAGTGTTTAGGTAATGCAGAGTTGCTATCAATAGTTAAGGAATCGGGTAGGTTTTATTTAGATGAAACATTTTACTGTTTATCATAAATTTTTATTAATTTTGCAATAAAATATTATTTTTTTTCTTAGTTTTTTCAGATTTAAAATTTCTGTTTATAAATTTTAAAGAATAAAATAACCGCATCCTAAAATACAAATTTACCAAATAATGTTTAGGAAAGTGTTCACATGGATGGTCAAATATTATTCTATTCACATTTGGAACAAAACGTTGAATAATGTTATTTTGCGTAGAAAATGTTTCAAAGTTTTGAATAAAAAAAATTCTAACAAATACAAAACTTATAAATAATTTATTTGGCATATATAAACTTCCGAATGTCTTTTCCTCAAAAGGCACATCTTCATATTTCTTAAAATAGGAATATAATGAGGTATTGTCCAATTCTTCATGTTCTTTAGCAAATTTATTTTACGTGTCACATGAATGTACATTTAAACATTTTCTCATGGCACATTTACTTACACCTCTTCTCCTAGCTGTATTTGTTTCCATTTTTAAAAGTGCACAAGTCAAAATCAAAAAACAAAGTTTGATGGAAATCAAGCAAGGTTATGTTCTTAAACGAAAACAAAACACGCTTCAGTAGCGTAAATAGGAGGGATTAGCCAGGTCCCTTCATCCACCTAGCAAAATTAATATAATACATGGGAGACAATTGAAATTTAACTTTTTGCTAATTTCATTTATTGTTATGTTGAGTAAAAACTTAATTCATTGTTATTATTGATCTAAATATTATATTATTATAAATCTTAAATTTGTTACGCCACTGCCAAGCAAACTAAAAGTTTCCACCCATGTTTTCAGAGGTGAATTTTCGCACATGCGCATAGAAATTTCTGACATGAAATAGACCATTTCAGAAATTCAAAGCGCATGTGCCAAGTGTTAGACTACGACAAAAAGTTAGTGCCGATTGCCGTATACCCGTCCTTGTTTATATGACAGTTCTGTCAATTTTAGTTTTGTTTTTGTTTTGCTGGTTTCGTTTTTCAAATAATTATGACGGGTACTAAATTTATGGTCCACAAAATATTGCCATTTAAAATGTTTTGTCTGGTTTAGAAAATAAAAAAGTTAGGTTAGGTATAGTATTGCAATTTTTATAATTGATTGATGAATGGACTTCATTTTTTCACATAGTAAAATAAGTTTTTATTTGTAAAATAGAAATTGAAATCATATCTTATACTCAAATTCATATTAACAACTTCTGTGTAGTTCTAAAATTTAAAACAGAATACCGGGGTCGCGTATAAATTTGAAATGCCGCCATTTAACGGCACTAACTTTTTAGTTCAAAAAGTAAATGTAGTGGTCGCTGAAATTTCTGAAATGGTCTATTTAGCAGAGTGTCCCTACTGCCTCTTCCTTATACTGTGACTCAGATTGCGCACCTCTGGATTATACATAGGCGCCGACTTTGAAAAATTTTGTCGGGTGCACTCACCGAACATAAAATTAATATTATACATATATAGGAGGACACACAGGACTTAAACAATTCCTCCTTCTCTAATTATATTAGTAAAAAAGCTTCAAATAAAAGATGTAGAGCATAAAATTATCCATTCGAATTAATAAGTAAAATTAATTTTGCATGTTTTATAAAGGTATGAAAATGTCGCAAATCACCTCAGAAATATAGATTAAGCCATGGAATTGAGACAAAATAATTAACAAATGTTGAATTTTTGTTACAATTACAAAAGGCTTATTGATTTCGATCAGAATTTTATGCTCTACAACTTTTATTTGAAGCATTTTTCCTAATAATTAGGGAAACAGGAAAATATGAATATGTTAAAGACCTGTGTCGGTCACGACCCTATTACCATATACTTGTATGTAAGGTTATTCAAAAAAGGCAAATACATAGCTATTTTCTCTATTATTAATTTTAGATCTATAGTTTAAAAATTTGTGGCGAGATTAAGTGCCACATTTTAGTTTGAAAAGGTCCTGGTAAATTAGTAACAAATAAAAATTCAGATGAATACAATAATATATAGTCTCACAACTCGCGCCCCAGAGCGAATGGGGAAACACGAGACTGCACTCGGATGTGTAATTTCGAAGAAAAAAAATCTAGCTTATAAGATATTCGAGAAAAGACGTCTTAAAATTGACCAATCAGAGACCTACACCTTTAACGTGTGTTTGCCGTAATTTTACGTTACTAAGGTTTTATATAAATCAAATCTTCTTTAAAATATATGGGCGACTGTAGTTTTCGAAAAATGTCAGTGTCAAATTAAATTTAGAACTACCATTTGTTGTGTTAATCTCAAAGAATTCAAATGACAATAATATTTTCGTTTAACACATTTTACACAGCTGCTACAACACGTTGCACTGAACGATATAAATGATGATCTCGGATGACACCTTCGCTAACCTAAATTTGTTGACAGTGAAAAGTCAACTCTAAAGTGTCAAAATTACAATAAGTCAAACAAATTTTGTAACTCACTAGTAGTATTTTTAAAACCTAGCAACCAGTTTTATTTTGTAATAATATCATCACACCTCAAGATATCCTTCCGAGATTGGTGGATTAAAAAGTCTTGTAACTCCGTTATGCAAGTAGTAGCAAATTTCTATTCTAAATTCTATTTGTTGGCAACCTATTGTCGTCGGCAAGTGTCAGTTTCGTCTAAGGCGCGAGTTGTGAGACACCCTGTATATATATATATATATATATATATATATATATATATATATATATATATATATATATATATATATATATATATATATATGTTTTAATGGATAAAATTTTTGTCAGGTGCAAATCAATACTTTTGCATCCGACAAATTATTTTGTCGGGTGCACTTGACCCCATGTATCCTACAAGTGGGCGCCTATGGATTTATAACAGTAGCACGGAAGACCTTCGTGATTTTTACTGGCATTGGTTATTATTACAATAATTTTTTTTTTTATGACATGGTATATGTTCTATATGATGCCTATTCATATAGATGCCATTACACTCAAGAGTTTGACTGTTCTTGAAATTAACTAATATATCATTTTTAAGCCGATGAAACTATCAAGCCCATTTTGATTAAAAATTAAAATTGAATTAAGTTACATATTTACTTATTTATTTCATATAAATTGATATATTTTATAAATAATAGTCATAGCTGCTTGGAAAATTGCAATATAACAAAAGAGAACAGTTGAAAAGTTAAAATAACGGGTGTCTACTTTTTTATGGACCATAGGAGCAATGGTAAAATTTTCATATGCCTATAAATTCTGCCCTATTAATTTTACAACTATTGTAAATATAAAAAATGTTCAGAATTACATACTGCATCAAATGAGCTTTGATATAATAGGTTCGTTCCATGAAATAAACATAAAATAAAATATCCATCTTTAAGCTTTTTACAACTGTTTAAGTGCTCATGGCACTATGTAAATAGCTAAACATTATTACTTTTATTTCGCCTCTCTTTTACTAACGAAACGAATGCAAACAACAATTTTGGACTTTTTAGATGCAATTTTTAATTCTGGACATTTTTGCATTTTTTCTCGTGGCCGCGTGCCTGAGTGTCTGGTCGCGAATCTGGGGACCGGGTTCGATCCCGACCGACGCCAAATATTTTGAATTTTAAATGGCACAAAATTGACCCCTGTTGTGCACTCTCCACGTCAGCAATGAGTGCCCGTGAGATGACGCCTGGTAACCGCCCGCACGGTACGAATATGTCATCATCATTACCCAGCAATGGGTAATATGCCGTGATGATATATTTATTTATTTATTACAATTACACTTTTGTTCTAAAATTAATAGAGCAGAATCTACAGAAATATTAAAATTGTACCATTGTATTTCTTATGGTCCACAAAAAAAGTAGACACCCGGTATATTTTTGTTTGTATTTTGTTTTGAACCAACTAAACACTGTAATACAAATTAATTAAGGTACGCATTTAATCGATATTTGAAAAAACGAAATGATGTTTTAAAACTTGTTATTTAATATGTTAATAATTATTTAGAAATAAAATAAATATATCATCACGGCATATTATCCATTACTGGGTGTGCCAATCTGCTTTGTACACAGATTTCGGTATTGATGATGACATATTTGTACCGTGTAGGCGTTTGCTAGAGAATGCAGCACAGGAGTCATTTAAAATTCGAAATATTTGGCGTCGATCGGAATCGAATTCGGTTCCCCAGATTCGCGACCAGACACTCAGGCACGCGGCCACGAGTCCCCATAATAATAATAATTATAATAATATAGTAATTAGGATTATAATATAATTATTTAGGATCTTTTAAAAATATGTGAATGATCTTTTAAAATAATTGTAACTGCTGATCTTTAAAAAACATTTTTGATCTTTATAAAAAAAGGAATAGATATCTTTAATATGAAATTTGACATTTATAAATATTGTGATCTTTAAAGAATGCAATCCACCGGAAACCACACTCCGCTTCGCTCCGTGTTGGCTCCCATCGACGCTTAATATAACATATATAACTTTTCAAGAACTACATTCACCCTGGTTTTAACTGGAATGATGGAGGGACTGGAATTTAATATTAGACAAAAATTAGTTATGTTGGACCCTGTAATTCTAGTAAATATTTTATTACTAAACAATGAAATTAGTGGTTTATTACTAAACAATGAAATTAATTTTTAATGTTCAAAATAAGTTAAAATTCATTCCATAATTTTAAAGATCATTCATGTTTTTTAAACCTATATTTTTAATGGTAAGGTATAGTGTTCAAATATATTTTTTAAAGATCGGTAAAATTTTTCCCCATTACGGAATACATCTTCACTTTGCGGCAATTTATTTTTGTTTCAATTCATGTTGAACTATTGCTGTATTAACAAACGTCATCTAGATGTCATCTTTACTCCTGATGACGAATCTTCGTTGTAACTTCGTTGACAGATACTTCTCTGCTAGCTAATGGGCCCGGATGTCTTAGCTTAGTCGTACCGAGCGCTGTTTCCTGATTATTGACACAGTTTTCCTGCGAGATAAGGACCGGAGCTTGTGTTAGCTGGCACGTGTTTCTATGTCGATGTGTAAATATTTGACGAAGATTTTGTTTCCTTGTAAAGATGTAGCCAGTTTTTATTTGGCGCAACTTTAACTTACATTTTTCTTCACGCCTCAAGGAATATCTCTTTGACTAGCGAAATCCTTTGTGAAATTTCATTGTTTCCACACATCAGGAAGAATTATTTTCTAAAAGACAAGCAATTTACAGTAAAGAGTTGCATTTAAGCGACAACAAAAGACTGCGTATTGTGCACAATTCTAATACAATTAGGAGTAGGTACAGTTTTGTCTAAAATTGTGCGTACACCTCCATATTATAATAATGTATGAATTCAAATTCTTTCCCCCATTTAATTATTTATGAAGAAAACTAAATATTTTATCTTCCTTTTGCAGCTGTTGATTTTTTTAACATAAAAATACATAAATTAAAATATATACTTAACTTCTTTATTTTCATATCATCGGGTAATGCAAAAAAAAATATAAAATTAAATAAATCCAGGTGTTTTTTTTTATATAAATGATAAAATAAAACTGAACTGAATTTTTATACTAATTTATTCATGGATAAAAATTGCCATGCTCCAGTTTCGAAATGACATTTTTTTTGTTTCCTGAATATTTGAATTTTTACATGAATGATCAAATTGAGTGAAAATTTGTATATGTTTTTAATATAAAGTTAAAAATACCACGTGTATTTTTAATTTTTTACCTTCCGTCACCTTTAGGTAAGGAAGGTATTGTCTTTGGTCAAAAAATTCGGTGGTGAGTTTTTATTGAATAAGCACGTTTCAAGGTCCCTAGAATACGATTTTACTATTTTTACGATGATGTCTGTATGTGTGTGTGTGTGTGTGTATGTATGTGTGTCCGTGTGTGTGTATGTAACAAAATTTTCGTCTGCGATAACTCTAATAATACAATTCCAAAAATTATAATTCTTTCGTATTCCTCTTCGTTACATCCATATGAAGAGCTGATTAGATTTTGGTTATAATTGGTCAACCGGAAGTGCTCTCAATTGAAGATTTTAACAGTTTTTCTTGAAAAAACGATGTTAAATATCATTTTTTCTCATTTAATGTTATTATAAATATTAAAGAACATTGTATTCTCTATTCGATTTGACTGCATTTTATACTTCATATTAAATGGATATAGAGTTATAAAATTATAAAGAAATTAAACTTCATAAATTAGCCAGCTATGCTAGAAACAGATACTATATTAAGAAAATTCTGATTGAAAGATGTCAGTGTCAAGTGCAATTGACATATTCGTAGTATATTTGTGTTAGGATCATTTTGCTCGAAATTATCTGTATGGAATTAGTATAAAATACATACAACTGTCGAAAGGTAATGTACATACAAGAAATTTAGAATCTTTTGCAAGGAACTTTCTGTATGGATTTTATAGAAAATACATCCGCATTTACGAAAATTCTACCGGTAGATACCGCATCTACCGACTGTGTTCGAAAGCATGAGTGGTAAAAGGTTACCGTGTTTGAAAATTGTTCATTATCTACCAGATCCATCTACCGGATTCATGAAGAATCTAATCTCAAAAAAAAGGTACTGATGCAAAGTGAAGCGCACGCGGCAAAACTGGAAATGTGTTCAAAGTAAGGCTCTGCTCAATTTGTTAACTACGTCAAATTTCTAACCCGTTTCAAATTTTCAGATTTTTTCATAGGTTATGGATCTACCCTGTTTACCAGTTGCGTTCTTAAAGTATCGATTCCGGTAGCTATAACCTGATAAAAAGCTGTTTACTGGTAACAGTTCGCCGGTAGAATTTTCGTAAATACGTCATATAACTGACGGAAGGTAATGTGCTGGCCACATCAGATTTTTTATAAATTAATAGAAAACGACAATTCTACAGCTACTAGATAATATATAGCTGACTCGTCCGCCCCAGATTGGTGCCAAAATGATTTGCACAATTTGGAGCAGAACAATTCGTCATTATGGATAATTTCTATGATTAATAATACTGTAAATATTGAATAATTTAAGTGGCTTCAAAATGGTGGAAGAATCAGCTGTAATTTATCTAGTAGCTATAGACAATTCTACAGCTACAAGATAATACATAGCTGACTCGCCAGCCATATTGGTGCCAAAATGAACACAGTAAGTTATGAAATAAAAGTGCATTTCTTATTAGTTTATGTAGTAGGTAACTATTTTTCATAATTAAATATAATTTCCATATTTGCCATATTATATTTATTTAAAATAATAAAACAAGAAAAAAATACGGTTCGTTAAGATTTTGAAGGTTAGTGTAAGATAATCAACGATAACAACAAATATATTATTATTAATTTCTATATAAGTACCTGTAAAATGTATAACCATTTCTCAAATGATTTGTACAATTTGGAGCAGAACAACCCGTCATTATACATAATTTCTATGATTAATAATACTGTATCACTAATATTGAATGATTTAAGTGGCTCCAAAATGGTGGTCGAGTCAGCTGTAATTTATCTAGTAGCTATAGACAATTCTGTGACGTCACCTGCGCGAACTAATACAAACATCAAGAGCAAAAGGGACGGATACATTCCTATACATTTTTTTCACTGTTATTGCTTTGTATTCGTATTTCGCACAAGTGATGTCCAGAAGTTTTAATGTGGTGTTTCTCTATTAATAACAAATATTTAAAAATACAGGTATATTGAATTTAACTCAATAATTAAAGGAATTAACAAAAAAAAAATGTCACATAAGCCATGTATTTATAGTCAAATTTGCTTTGCAAAGCGAAACTTGTAGATCAGATTGTCAATATTAATTCAAAAATGGTCAATTGAAATTCAATATAGTCCATTGAAGTTCAGAATGAGTCAATTATAATTTACAATGTCAATTTGTAATTCATAAAAATTGGTATATCAGATGATAATAATTGCAATGCAGATTGTATAGGGATATACTACGAATTATCCTATATTTACTGAAAAGACATAAGGAATCAAAATAGATCACTGTAAATTATTAATTTATTCGTATCAAGGTTATACAGCATCCAATATTACATATATAAAACATATCCTGACGCATTGGAGTAGTTCTTCTTCAGCGGGACCTATGTAATCCGTCATTGTTCATTGACATAATCGTCAGTTATGGCTGTGGTTTAGTTTCATGTATTCATGTTATATCCTGCCATATGCTCCTATAGTGGAAAGATTAGCCAGTAAGGAACCATTGACAAGGAGACGCCTAAGTATACCAGGATAGCATACACACACTCGTCAGGGAGGCTCTTTCCGTGTCCCCGTCGCCATTTGAATAGTGTAGAAGTAGAATTGGTAAAATATTGAAAATATATTACCATTCTGTCGTATACGTTCTTAATAAAATGTTAAACAATATTATATGTATATAAATATAGAATATATTAAAATATTTAAAGATAAAACTGATAGAAAATTATCACTGTAAATGAAGGATAATATAAATAAGAATTACAATACTTATAAAATCTTCTGAATTGCAATTATTAATTTCTCCCGAATGAAAAGGTGTAGAAACGATATCTATAGTTATTTAGAAAACAATATAATTAAAAATGTAAATCTGAATTTATTAATACAAAAGTACACGGAGTTCCCAAAAGTATCTAATGATATTAAATGAGACAATGAACTTTTAAAATTATCTGCTTAGCGAAATTATGTAGTATTTTTATATTCTATGTTTTACAACCTGGTTCTAATTACATAAGAAGATATTCTCAGTATGCGAGTTCCTTTCGAGGAACATTTCATCCTAGCATAATATTCTCTTCCTGTAACTAATTTCGTGTTATATGCGCTAATATATCACTTAATATACCAGCAGCAGCATATTAAACTTATGATATATTTGGCAATCCTGCATACGGAGAAATTGCTTTAAAATATTAATGTGCAACAAGATCTTAATTTTCTTTTCCATGCATAAATATCAACTTTGATTAACCCATAACCTTTATCTTTTCTTATACTGTTGACGTCCATCAACACTAATGGTGAAAGATAATTCAAGTACAAATTAAAAGGATCTCAGTACCAAAATAATATACAGTAAAAGAGACATGCTTTTCTGGACTGCTATAAGCAATATGTATTATTTTGTAAACATTATCTAAGCCTAGTATTTTTCATGAGAACTAAGTATTCACAATTACTTTTTTCTACAAATCTACTTTGATACCAGTGTTAAAAAGTGACAGACCATTGACTATTGTTACTTTTAACATTAGCGTTAAAAGTGAATTACTTGCCTTGGTAATGACGAATGGAAAAACAAATAGACATTTTTGACATACGTATGTCAAAAAATTATTAGAAACGCAACTTCAAATGATTATTTTTTGACAATTCTTAAAACCAATGAAATGTTTAATTTTTTGTCACGTGTCTGCGTTTTAACCAATCCTGTTATTATTATTATTATTATTATTATTATTATTATTATTATTATTATTATTATTACTATTATTATTATTATTATTATTATTATCATTATTATTATTATTATTATTATTATTATTATTATTATTATTAATTATTATTATTATTATTAATTATTATTATTATTATTATTATTATTAATTATTATTATTATTATTATTATTATTATTATTATTATTATTAATTATTATTATTATTATTATTATTATTATTACTAAGAATAAAGCTCTAGAGATTGTTCCCGGGAATAATCTCTGTAGCTTTTGTTTTTATTGACATATGTGAGATAGTTATCAACACATAAGTAAAATGAGCGAAAAAACCCGATTTAGTGCCGTTTCTGATCATGAAGTAAACCAAAAATATTGTAGAAATCACTTCTAGAAATACCATAATTAGTAATTATATTTTCTCGCATATTTATTCTGCCTTGTCAACGTTGTCATCTAGTTGTCAAAACACATTTGCCAACTGGGCCATGTAAATGAAGGAAGCTAGTTAATTACGACAGAAGATGGTGTTACAATAGCAAGACAGTCTGATTCCGTGCGTTGATTGAAACAAATTTGGGGATCAAATAATAATTTAATTAAATATAATTTGAGAGTTCGATAAATTAGAAAATAATTTTCCAGTTTTCTTCTTAAACTTGTTGCCATTTTGCAATAGCCACTCAAATTCTACGGGTTTTCGTGACTATTGCCTGGCAACAAGTTTTCGAAACATTTGTCAAATTATTTTCAATTTATTCTCACTCTCTTGTTATATTATTACTGAAAAATAGTGTATGATATATCTAAGTGTTAAACGTGATTTTATTTTGTTCGAAGGTTTGGAGCACTCCACTTCGCGTCGTGTTCCAAACAAAATAAAATGTCACTTTTAACACATATCATAAATAACTTTTTTTAACTTATGCATTTATAAGTAGGTAGGGTGAGAAATCTCATATCTATAAGACGTCGATAGTTGAAAAGATTATTACATGAAAAAGTAGTATATGTCAAATCCAATGTTGTAGAAATAGTGTAAGTGCCATAAAATTCCGCTCGTGGTTGAAATGTAAAACCGAAGATGAAAGAAGTTTTAGTTTTATGATAAAAAAATGAATATACCACGTACCAGAATATTTTAACTCTTGTGTCGGCGTATCTTGAGTGTTTAGAGGTCGTATTTAACAAAATTTATGTATGTATGTATATGAACAAATAAATATATCACGGGATATTACTCACTAATGCGTGTGCCAATTTGCTTTATACACATATATCGGTAATTATGATGACATATTCGTACTGTACGCGCGTTTGCCAAGCACTCATTGCTGGCGTGGAGAATGCACCAAAGGAGTTACTTTTGTGCCAATTAAAATTCGAAATAATAATTGTTAATAATAATAATAATAATAAAAAAGCAATATAGAGATATAATGGGGTACTTGCACGTGGCGGCTGGCAGCTGATGATGGAAAAACAAACCTTCAAGTATACATTGGGTCTTATGGAAAAATATCGTCCCGAAAGATTATATTGTTTTCTATTAAAGCACAATGTTTTCTTTTGAAAAAAAAACGTGATTAGAATGTAAAGGTGAGTGTATGAGTAATGTTTTCCGTTAAAAATATTTAAGGATATTGTTATTATTTAGTCAGTTCGATGTTATTAAAATAAATCTAACCTAATTTAGTGTATACCGTTATTACATATAAAACAATTTAAATATAATCGGACAGGATTTTGTTAATATGCCGCCTTTATGTGGCGTTATTGGTTGTTCTAACTATTTAGGCTTCACGTACCTCTTGGGGGTCCATGGACCCCTGGTTCAGAACCCCTGCTCTAACAGAAGTAATTAGGAAACATAAAAAAATATATATTTGTGTCTGTGTTTCTGTAAGAAGCATATCCTCGAATTTCGAAATATCCTGTACAGTTTAAAATATGCTATACAAGCCTATAGAGTCCATTAAAGTTCAACCAATATGTTGCGTTGGCAATCTATGAATAGTGACTACAATATATTTATTGCAACGTTTTTATTATTTTTATATTTGAGTAATTATTTCACACCCAAATCCTAGATCCTAAAATTGGTATCGTGTGAATAACCCGGTTTGGCAAGGACCCAGTAAAATTTGTAGTGTTGGGGTTGAAACCACCCCACGTTATATTTCCCACAAAGGTTTAAAAATTAGATAATCAATTATTATTGATTTTTGGGAGTATTTTTTTGGATTCAAGCTTCAATATAGTTCATAGCCATTTATTATTGAGATTACATATTCGCCGACGTTAGTGATTTCATATAGATTTTTGAGAGGCATTTATAATACACGTCAAAAAGAATGTCAATGTATAAGGATCCACATTATTTATCCACTTAAATTTATCTAACGTACTTTGGTTTCCACAGATAAATTATTGACGTATGAACTCAATAACCTCATCTCTAATAAAATACCAATAAAAATACATATTCTGATAATATTTCAAATTTAAGTTTCTTTCTCAATTAAAAAAATGTAATACTTTAATTTATATTAATTTCAATATTTATGATTTCATTTAACAATGCACACAAATAAATTTATACGAACTATGTAATGCAACCTGATGCCACTTATTTCAACTTAATATTTTTGAAAATATAATTATAAATACAACTGATTGGTTTTACTAATAAATAATTCATACGCTTATCTTTAATTAGTTACATTTTAAAATAATATGTATAAATTTACGAAGAACTGAATTTCTTGCACAGAAAACTCATTCGCTGCATAAGACGTAATGTTAAATTGTAAGAAATTGTTGAGGCAGTTTTTTCAGCTGTTCTAAACTTATTATCAACTATCTAGAAAGTTGTACGATTCGATGCGCCTATAACTTATATTAGACAACTGTACTGCAAAGTAATATAAATTCCCTAGAGTTTATTTTTGACATAATTTCTCTCTAGTGGCAAAATGTTATACTTCTGCCATAATTTTGACAAATTTGTATTTTCTCGGTGAAAAAAAATAAGTATATCATCATGGCTTATTTCGAATTTCTGGTTGTGCTTATCGCAGATTTTAGAAATAAAGATATATATGAATAATTAAAGGTTGTTAAAGCCGTATAGTTTCCTGCAGAAAACATTTTTTTAACTTTTAAACAAAATATCGATTTCTACAATTATGATCATATGTGCTCGGCAAAATTTTTCACTGCGAAATAAATTTGGCCATCCCGAGAATTAATTCCACACTAATTCCTGATCACGTGACCCGCATTGCAATCATGACGGGGTTGTGCGTTCGACACCAGAGGCGCTGACATCGACTGTCGTTTCAGGGAAATAATTACCCCTTGTTATCAGCCCTACCACAACGAACGAGGTCCTCTGCTTCTAGTTAGCTACATGATGGATTGGTAACCCTTTACCAAGCCAGGAGAAAGGTTAAGGGTTACTGAAAGTAAAAGATGTAAATTACAGGTTGTAAGGGTCGAATATACCTGTTAATTTGTGTAGCACTTGTAGTAATTAATGTAGGTAAGGGATTCTATAACTTTGAATAGAAATATTGCAAAAACTGTAGAAAAAATACTTGTGGTTCGAAAATTATATACTGATATTGAATTACATATATCGGTCGCATCATCATGTTCACTTCGAATTGAAGAGCCAGGGGGAGAAAGGATGAGTATCCATATTCAAAATGAGATGATTGGTCCTACAAATACAGTCTGTTCAAAAAAATTCCTAACTCTGAGTAGGCTATGAACAGTGAAAGTATGTCATCATTATTTAATTCAAAAGTCAAATTGTCAAAATTGATCTTAAAATGTAATTTTAAGCAGAAAAGGCAATCAAGAAGGATAAAGTACTTTCACATTCACCGTTTTCTAATTTGTTTCCATTTCTAAAATAAGGTTCAAAAAGAAAATCTTTGATTTCTTTAGTTAACATTTTTGACAATATCTCATGTCAAATTGACACTTACTAAATATTTTTAAAATTACATATTTTCTTTGTTCAACGCCTACTCCGAGGTAAGTATTTTTTTTTAACTCACTGTAAATTGAAGATGGGACTTTCACATGGTATATTTAAATTAGGCATATATAATAATGTTAAGAAATGACCAATCTGAATTTTGGACTAAGACTGAATATACTAGGCGATTTTTCAAGACGGACCAAACAAACATATACGTTTGGTTCATGAAAACGTCATTGTTATGGCGTAAGATAGGATATCGCGAAAACTCAGTTTGGTTAAACATGTTGCATCATTCGGTGGTAAATTTTAAACGAAGGATGAGTTACATTATAGATGAATTAACATTTAAGCAGGTCCCTGTTCATTTCCATTTCAAGTATTTCTAATCCATTGGATAGTGTGACTGTTATATATATTTGTAAATTATTATAAAGTTTAAATCAAAACTTCAAACAGTCAAGTGTATCTAAACAACTGCAAAACAAAACGAAGATAGACTATAGACTTTACTGCTTAATAGAATGAGATTAGAAAGAAAGAACCGATGAACCTGTTTCATGAACCAGCGCGCTAGCTCGATTCGTGATTCGACGAACCAGGTAAATGATTGACGTCATTAGTTCGTCGCGAGAACGTACTGATTAATAAAATTTATTTAGCAAATCGTTTTGGTTCGTCGCGAAAAATCGACTACTGTCTCACTTCAAACACATTCCATAAGGTTTCAAACTTTAAATTTTCCGTATTGAAAAATAAAACACATTTTTGACATTCATCTTTTTTCCCTCTGGCTCTTCAATTTGAATCAACATTATAGCGTGTCCCGATAAAGAATATCGAAAATCATCATCACATATTGCAACATTAATTACAAAAATGCCAATTCAACTAGCAGAAACCTAACGTAAAAAATCACTCAACATACATAGAATACCAATTTGAAAGTTGAGAAGTCCACTGGATACTAGCTTTCTATGTGCTTTGTGGCGTCGACTGAGCTTGCCTTGCACTGTGTATTCAATTATAGTACGAGCGACGCAGTTCAGTTCGTGCCCAGGCTAGTCCGGATAAAATGTATTTCATTGTCCTTTGTCCAGAATGCACTGTCCAGCTTGGTGATTCTATCATGGGCATTCCAAGAAAATGTATGTTAACTACAATTAGCCACACGAAATTTACAAGAACATCTAGACTAGACGATAAGAAATCTGGTCAAAAAATGGAAAATTAAAGTGAATGAAGACAAATCGTTGCATGTTACGTTTACAAGGAGAAGAAACATTTGTCCTCCAGTAACAGTGAAATGCCTACAACTAACTTGAGCCGATGAGGTCAAATATTTTGATCTCCATTTGGGTAGAAGAATGATATGGAAAAAAACATATATTTACCAAGCGCAAACAATTGGGAATAAAATTTAGAAAAATGTACTGGATGTTAGAAAGAGAATCGCGGATGTCGTTAGAGAATAAATTGCTCCTGTGATAGAAATGTGGGGTACAATCAAGAAATCCTCCAAAGATTTCAAAATAAAGTTCTACGAATAAAGAATGCACCGCGGTATGTACCTAATGCAGTTATACATAATGACTTAAAAGTGACATTACTGTGTGATAAGATCAAAAAGTTTAGTGAAAAACATAATACAAAGCTTCAAATGCATGATGAAGATGAAGTAAGACTGCTAAAGAGATTCAAACCGTCTGATTTCCCAACCAGATTCATTTAGAATCCCACTATCAAGCTAATTATTAGCATAGTTTATAGATTAGGTTAAGGTCTATGTACATAACGTAACTATGTATTAATTAATTAATTAATTTCTTATATACTTCTTTATTGGAAGAGTCTCTGCATGTTATTTTATGTCATATTATCCTGATTTTCAAACAAAATACTTATTATCCACATATAGATAGATTTACTGGGTTTACATGCAGTTTTGAAACCGTTTTTAAAAGTTTTTAGTTTTGAAAACGCCATGTATACAGTGTCAAAACGGTTTTGAATTATCTCAAACCAAAACTAAAATTCATGGGTTGGACTTGAAAACTAGTTTCAAAACTACTCATGTAAACACTTAAAATTCAGTTTCGATACTGCGCATGCGTACAGAGCATAACGTTTCTGTCACTTTGTGTTAGTAACCTTCAAATATACTGACAGTTGTGTAGTTTTAGTGCGTAGTGGTATGAAGTATAAAAAATAATTGGAATAATAGCAAAACGAAGTATTTGGAGTGAAGAGGAAGTGTCACTTACATCAGCTAAATACGCATGCGCCGAAACTGATTTCAAATCAATTTTTAAACTTATTTTGAAAACTGCATGTAAACAATTTTGCACAATTTTGACTGAAAACTGAAACCATTTTCAAAACTGCATGTAAACAGTAATTGTATAAAAAATTGAGTTAATAAAAAAACTGCGATTAGCGACTGTCAACATTATGTAATGAAGAAAAAATACAATAGCATAAAATTATCCTCTGTGGATTAACACATGATACTGTAGTGGACAACGGCCGCCGTGCTGAGAGAGTGTCTAAGTTTGTCGACGACGTAATCGACGCGAACAACCGGCGGAGTAAACAAACGGGTCTTGACCAGTTTAATTACTTACGGTCGCCTGATCCTTTCTATTCAATGTTATATCATCGAACATTCTAGAAAAACGACGCCAACCCCGTCAAGGAAGACAACCGGGCATTCTGATATAGAAATTCATGGTGGAATTAATAGTTACTGACATAAATATATCGAAATAAATATCGTGCAAATAAATAGACCGTTGTGTTATTTTTTAATAAATAATCTTAAGAGTTACAGTGTTTAATAATATTCTTAATATTAGATTAGTGTTTATATTTGTTTAATAATAGTGATCCTTATTTTTATTATCTTTTTAATATTTATTTATCGTTTAATAAACAATTATTTTAATTATTATAATTCTCTGATTTTTACACCTCATCAAAATAAATAAACGTTACAATGCCTAGAAGTTAATATGTATATACACGGGAGTCTTGGCAGATAGCAATTGGCGAAAAAACTGAACTATAGGTGGCAGGCAGAACGGTAGCAAGATGGCGGAGGAATAAGGAAAGTTCTCTCATTCCTTATTGCTGGCAATATGCATTTCAAAGTGCAAAGTATTTAATATTGAGAAAATTAACATAAAGTTAGGTGATATTTTTGAATACATTGCTTCTGCACGTCCTATAAAGGAAAGCGAAGCAGTTTTTATGGCAGGCCATGTATTGCTTTGTGGAAGAAAAGATGATGGATCCAGTACAATACTGGTTTGTTGTTTAAAAGCCAGTCACTTGAGTGGAGTTCCTCATACGATTGAAATTTTATTAAATGAGAATATAAATTATTGGACAGCAAAATTTAGTTGTAGAGCAGAATTGGGAGACAAATGCAAACATATTGTTACAGGTTTGTTGCATATAAACAGGTTAGTAAAAATCAAAACCACATTTATTATTTTACAACAAAAGTTGTCATTATTATTATTATTATGCTATTAATTTATTTGTTTATGGGTTTGTGTATTACAGAGCAGAAGAAATAGAAAAATTAAGTTGTACAGGTTTGGAACAAGTAAGGGGAAAACTTGTTAAAAAGGATGAGAAACAATATAGTTTGGCTATAAAATTAGAAGAATTTTGCCATCCTGTTTTAAAAAAGAAAAAATAGAACAGACTAGAGATGTCAAAGCTATATGGGAAGAAAATTTCAAGATCATATTTTGTCACTTGGGATATAGTGTAAACTTACACTTTTTTACTTGTAATTACTGCGTTGTAGCACTGAGCAGTATCTATGGTATTTACTGATCATTATTTAAACCTGAAAATATAATATACACTATATATGCCACTTTCTTTTACAACAAATATAAATTAAACCTGTTTAAAATTACATACGTTTCAATGTATGCTATCAACGTTTCCTTATTCCTCTAGTTCACAAATCTGCCACCAGACGTCACCCACTTTGAATTTTTTCGCCAATTAGCGCTAGATTGGGTCACTTCTCTGTAATGGTTTTTCTGGAGAAGATGGGTCGTCAGTCGTCACCGTTCTAGTTAATGCAAGGCGGTCATCAGGCGTAGTAACTTGTAAAGTAAACAGTACAAGATGCAATAAATAAAGAAGCCAAAAGACGTCTTAGATCGAGACAAGGAGATACGAGCATACATATTTTATCTGTTTCTACTCGTATTATATCGTAGGACGAAATGGCCATAATAATTAACATTAGAGGTGGGCGCGTGAGTAAGTTTTTGTTCATGATCATGCACGCTCACGAAACTTATATTTGATTTACGGTCACTAACGCTTACGAATTTATTTTGGCACACACGCCTGATCACTGTGTGAGCCGGTTTCACATTTTCTAAAACATATTTTAAACGAACTTTTATGTTATATCTTTCATAGTAATATAAAAAATTATAATAATTTATCGTTATTTTCGTAAATAATTAAATAAGAAGATTGGCGCTAGAAATAGTCATGAAAACAACCCCCCCCCCCTATTCCTGTGACGTTGGAGCACATACAGTACGTCATTCATAGCCAATAGGAAAAACAGTATACATTATTTATATAAATAAAAGTCGGCGATAGTTGGTTATATGTTAAACTGTATTTGCTCTGACGTCAGATTCTGTTTCAGATTACGTGACTTTTTAAAAATATTACACAAATTTCAATAATTAATTCTAAAAATATCTAATAGATATTTCCTGATATTTTAAAATTTGAGGATCTTTAAAGAATAATAGTTTCTAAAATTTAGTACTTAGAAGTCATATAAAATTTTTTGCAACAACCTTATTTGCTTCTTTTTAAAAATCAAAACTACATTTTTAAAAGAATATACTCATACCTACGTAAAATTGGAAAAATGAAGAAACCTAACTTGGAGTAGGCTACGAACAAATGTATTTCAATTTAAAAGTATTTAACTAAATGTTAATTTGACACGAGATAATGTCAAAAATGTTATCTAAAAAAATCAAAGCTTTTCTTCTTGAATATTATTTTAGAAAAGGAACGAGCGCCCGTGAGGTGACGCCTGGTAAGCGCCCGCACGGTGCAAATATTTCATCATTACCGATATCTGTGTACAAAGCAGATTGGCACACCCAGCAATGCATAATAAGCCATGATAATATATTTATTTATTTATTTAAATAAATTAGAAAATGGCGAGTAGGTACTTTATCCTTCTGTATCTTTCTTCTTTAAAATTACATTTCAAGATCAACTTTGACAACTTGATTTTTGAATAGAATAATGATCAGACATACATTTCTCTGTTCATAGCTTACTCCGAGTTTGCTGTTTTTGAACACACTGTATATTCCAATTCCAAATAACGGCTATAAATGTATACACCCAAAACTGGTAATATCTACAAATTTTTAGTTATGATGCATGCAATAAGTAAATCATATGAAACTTTCTAAAGGTTAGTCGAAGTCGAATAACGAATATGGTTCCATTTGGTATGCTACGACTTGCAGCGTTCGTTTTAATATTTCACTGCTCAAGTGGTGGCCACACAGATGTAGGTAATGTAGGATTTGAATGAACTGCTTGCTCTTATTTTATTGAATAGTTGGATATTTATGCCTGACTGCGGATTACAGTGAAATATTGAGCGTGCCTTGCAGATGTGCACACTTTGTATATTTAAACCTGTTTTACATTATTTAGTCGCACTAATTCCGCATTCCGCTCTCTATTCGCTAAATGGAAAATGGAATTAAGGGAATCAAACGATCACATTACATCTTTTATTACATTTACAGCGCAAGTTAGAAGATTCTTCCCGTATCAATTAACACAAATTTTAATGGCAAACTAACATACTTATAGGTACTTAAATAAAAATAAATATAAATGTATGAATATTTAATAATGTTCAAATAATTCATCAGTTTTATGGGGTCTCGTGGCCGCGTGCCTGAGTCTCTGGTCGTGAATCTGGGGAACCGGGTTCGATCCCGACCGACGCCGAATATTTCGAATTTTAAATGGCACAAAATTGACCCCTGTGGTGCACTACCCACGCCAGCAATGAGTGCCCGTGAGGTGACGCCTGGTAAACGACCGCACGGTACAAATATGTCATCATCATTACCGATATCTGCATACAAAGCAGACTGGCACACTCATTTATTTATTTATTTTATTTATTTATCAGTTTTATGTCTAAAAGATAATATAGACTTTAGACAGGCGCAATGTAAAAAATAAAAAAGCTCATTTATAGAATAAAATTGTCGTTATTTATTTCTTTAGTTGCACAATAGTTCCAAACTGTCATACGCGTGTCCATTGGCGGCTCGTTAATGAAACCGCATATTGTTTGTGTGACTAGCGTAGGCTAGCTATGTCTAGTAAGCGCTATTTGACCGCAATTATTTTGCGGCTTCGGCTCAATTTTAAAACGAATACCTTGTTGTAGTGCATTGTTTCGCAAAATCACAAATAAATTAAAATGGCAGTGAATAATATAGTGTTAATGTTTTGTTAAAACGAATATGAACAGGCTTCATTTAGAAGATAAATTAGAAATTAAAGAATTAGGTAGACCATTGCCTGATTTAATTTTTTGTCAGTTCTCAATATATTTATGTTCTACGTTACACCCCAAACAGATTTATATATGTATAGCACCATTCCATTCTACAAACAAAATTACGTAGGGATACCAATTTTTATAATTTTTACTACTAGTTCAATTTGTATAAATAAAAATTTACAAATTCCTCAAACTTACCAAAATAGCAAAAAAATCAAATTTTTGCAATTTTAGACATTTTTCACATACCCACGAATATGTTTACACATTGAACAAAAATTATGAAAATTTGTACAGAGTGATTCAGAATGATTGAAGGTTTCGCCTCGTTTTGATTTTTTGTATGCCGCATAATGAAATACGAATACGAGTGACAGATTACATTGGCATACATATATCCACTCATTTTTATCATTCCTCGCAGTAATAATATATACTTCCAAAATAAATTTGTCATGTTCTTCCATAAACAACTATTCTAACGTAATGATTTGAATAAATAACAGTTTCATTATAAAGGTAAAAACAAAGTGTATGTCAAAAAATTCAAATACGTAACGCCCCTGACTTTTCGAAATGTCGGTAATATAGGAAACATAATTTGACATTGCCGGTAAATTGATACTAATTTTTTCCGTGAAAGATAATTTTGATCATAATCAGTACTCTTTCAAGTCACGTGCCATTCAATCATTCTGGATCACTCTGTATATTCAGTAATTTCGGGTACAAAGAATCTATTGGTGATATCGCTAAATTTGAATCTCCATCTATTTTTCAGTTACTTACCCTAAAATTAGTATTTTTGGGATCTCAAAAATGAAAAGAGATATTGAGCTGCGGTTTTAAAATTTGGAATCAGCACGTTCAAGATGATCTAGCAAGAAACATATTATTTTTGAAAATTAACTATATAGGGGTAATAGCTCACAAAGAATAGGGGTACGATTTTGGAAATAATATAGATAAAACTAAATACGCAAAAACAAATTTTTATACTAGTGCAGCTTTTAGAATGAAATATTTGAAATGTTTCTCTTGTATTCATCGTATTCTCCCATTTCAGGTTAAAGAAAAAATTATACGGGATGCCCATTTTATCTATTCCCGGCTGAAAGTTTGAATAAGTAACACAGAATACCTTTTACTAGCCACTTCATGTAAATTATCAGCACATTAATCTTAAATCGAAAAATCACAGAAGAAAAAAATTAAAAACCATCCCCTTTTGAAAATTAAATGGGTTGCCTATTTATGAATATTCAGGCGGGAACAGATAAAATGGACATTCTGTATAATACAATATACCTATAATTATTATGATTTATTATCTACTTCCGGGTTTGCCAATCTGTTTCTATGCCTAGATATCAGTAATGACGATATACGAGTATCTGTACCGTTATTGAGGGCGTTTTCCAGGCGTTGCCTCACTGTCTCTTCAACAGGGACGTAACTAGGATTATTTTCTGGGTGGGCCAAAGGTGGGCCAATGAAAAATCTGAGTGGGCCATACTTATATCATAAGAACAGTATTACAGTAAAAATAAATTACTTATTACCATAATATAGCAGTATAGAAACGGTAAAACAAAATAAACAAAAATTACAAATACTTCTAAGTAATAATTTTTAATATCAACTAAAATTTGAAAATATGTATTGTACTT
Organism: Harpalus rubripes; assembly: GCA_963082715.1. NCBI lineage: Eukaryota > Metazoa > Arthropoda > Insecta > Coleoptera > Carabidae > Harpalus > Harpalus rubripes. The sequence goes on from OY720454.1 coordinate 40,237,654, forward strand.
ACTGAAAATTGGACTTATTAAATCAATGACTACTAATATAAAGTTCCCGGAAAATATAATTCATAAATAAATTGTTAAATCGTAATCGATTTCCAAATTTTGGTTGTAGATTAATTCGTCATTGTCTAGAGCAAAAATCAAACGCTAATTAAACATAGTTTAATTTTTGTAAAACGAAATATTACAACGTCGGGCTCGTAAGTTAATAATTTCAGTTTTTGTGAATTCATCAGAAAGAGTAGGTATTGTATCTGTTGTTAGTCCAGATACCTTTCTTACAATTCCATAGTACAAAAGTACGGTATCATCCGCCAAATTAATTAGCTACATATGAATCAATATTCATCTCAATTCGGTAAGGAAGTTGTTAAATCTTAGCAACATTGTTGAAATTTCTAATCAATGTCAATAGAAACAAATGTCACGTGTCATGTTTTATTCAGTGTAAGTAATTATTATTGGTTACTTGCTATAGCAGTGTTACTAAGAAATAGAAACATTGCTACAGAATTGGGGCGATAGCTTGAAAAATTCAAATTTTTTTCCACGGACAGACATACTATCCATCTTATTTTTTGGCAGTAGGTTCACATATAATTTCAAATGTTTATTATGCAATATGTACGTTTTACAACCACACAAATTGTATTTATTGTTACACGTTCTGAAATTATTATCTCTTAATAAAATAAACTAAATATCTTTAAAAAATTTGGGTGGGCCAGTAGGTGGGCCAACACATCAATGAGGTGGGCCGTGGCGCACCCGGGCCCCCCCGTAGTTACGTCCCTGCTCTTCAAGCTGACGTATTTTCTCACATTTTTTTTTTGTAAAATATATTTAATGTAATGCTTCTTCTTAATATAAATTGCAAGGGGCGATGTTATATTTCCTAGTATTTATAATCCTACTACTTTAAATAATTCCGCTGTCTTAAATTTGGGGAAAGTCTTCCCGAATTCCTTCATTGCTTTGGGAAATATATGAGGAGTACGTGAGGTTTAATGACGGGTGTTAAGCAGAGCGGAACTGTTCCAGATAAGGATAACCTTACGCGCGTCTTACAAAAAGGACAAAGATGGACTTAGGGTCAAACGCTTCCGTTCCACTGTGTTAATCTCAAGTTTTCTCATCCGCTGTTAATTATGTTTTATTGCTCAACAGCTAGAATGTGTCTTAGATCTGGATAAGCAAAACATGAAGGCTTTATAGTCGGAGAATGTTTCCTTAAACTCCAAATGGAAACAAAAAGAAGAGGAAGATTATTTAACCCTCACATACTTACAAGACATTCAGTTAAGTATTACGTGGTATACACTTTGTAACTATGGAGCAGTAATATAAAGTTTATTATGACATTTGCCTATACTCTGTCCATTTAAGCCATTCCGCAGATGTCGCTTACATTGGATAAACTTGTCTCATGTTTCCAATTTCAGCCAATCAAATAGTATGTCAAAACTATGCCCTGTGCTTTACGATACTGAATGGCTCAAATGGAACAAGATATAGTTACTTACTTCCTTTAGTTCAGATTCAAAGAGTTTTGCCTTTTGCAGTTTCATTGCAAAAATGAGTGAAATGAAGCAGCGTTGCACACTTTCTTAAAGTTCTTGGCCAAAGAGAGCAAGGGACCAAAAATTATCCAATTGGCGAAAAAAGTGAACTATAGATGGCAGGCCGGACGATAGCAAGATGGCGGAGGAATAAGGAGAGTTCCCTCATTCCAAAGTGTAAAGTATTTGATATGGATAAAATTAAAATAAAGTTAAGTGATATTTCTGAATACATTGCTTCTGCACGTGTTATGAAGGAAGACGAAGCAGTTTTTAATGCTGGACATGTATTGCTTTGAGGAAAAAAAGATTATGGACCAGGTATAATACAGGGATCTTTGGAACAAAGTAAGGAGAAAACTTATTAAAAAGGATGATAGACAGTATAGTTTGGCTATTATTATTAGAAGAATTTTACCATGCTGTTTTAAAAAAGAAAAAAATAGGACTGATTGGAGACGTCAAAACTATAAGGGAAGAAAATTTCAAGATCATATTTTGTCACTTGGGATATAGTGTAAACTTACACTTTTTGACTTATAATTGCTCCATTGTTGCAATGAGCAGTATCTATGGCAGTTACTGATCATTATTTAAACCTGAAAATGTAATATACACTATATATCTAACTTTCTTTTACAACAAATATAAATTAAACTTGTTTAAATTTACATACGTTTCAATGTATGCTATCAACGTTTCCTTATTCCTCTAGCTCACAAATCTGCCGCCAGATGTCACCCACTTTGAATTTTTTCGCCAATAAAATGTAATTGTTTTATATGGAGAAGTTGTTCCCTACATTCTACAGCGAAATATTAATGAAAGCAATTTCGCAGGGGGCTGCGTATCGATTGATAGTGATCCAAAATGAATGTGGGATGCAAGAACGAAGGAAACATAAAATTTGAAAATTTGGATTTGAACAGAACGAAGGCTGAAAATGTCAATGATTGAAAATAAAGTGAAGAAGTCAGAAACAACTAAAGAAAATATTGCTTTACATTGAAATGTTTACCTTATTGCTGGCGTTAGATTCTATACATTATAACTTATAACTTTACTGATATTTTTGTCATGTATGAGTATAAGATAAGTATTATTTATTTGCAATTGTAGACATTGATGATTATCTCTAGACTAGACTGATTTGTGTAATATATTTAATAGTCATAGATAAATCGGAAATCTAAAAAGATGTTTTTCAAGCAATACCGAAAATAATATTTTTATTCACGAAGAAATCGGGAACTATAAACTGAATTAATTCAAAACCAGTTTGATGAACCGTATCATTAATAAAAACAAGTATACATACTTCTTACATTAAAATTTAAAAAAAATGGTATATTACGAACCATAAACTGTAACTTTTTTGCAATATCTGTACTGTAAGTTACTCATTTGATCACAATAAGTGGAACTTTTATTGCACAGTTGGTTTCCATAGATACATCAGGGCTTTAACATTTACTTACCGTCCACGGTGGATGGTAAGTAAATATTATACATACAAGTTTTATTTTTGATATTAATCTGACAGCTGCTAATTTTGAAATCTATTTTCCTTTTTTTTCTATTTTTGCAAGTATTGCAAAAAATAACTTACTAACTTCGAACTGTAACAGTTCCAATTCATGTTCATGGTACGTAATGTACTATTTAAGCGGGTGTAGAATAAATAATTTATAAAATAATCATTTTTAAAAATTACGTTCGCGTGACCATTATTATTTTACGGAATAAATATTATCGGCGCGGGTTATTACACATTTCTAGCTGTGACAGTCCGCATCTATTTGCAGATTTTGTTAACTACGTTAAAAATATATGTACCGTTAATGCGTGTTCCATACGTCACCTCACGAGCTCTCACAGCTTTTGAGGATAGAACTGTTTGAATACCAAAATAATTTTCATATTTCAAGTTTGAAGTCGTTCGGAATTGAACCTAGGCCCTTCAAATCTCAAACGATTTGATTATTTTCAATAATATTGACAGTTCTGATGTTATAGTAAAAATAGAATTTTCATTTGTTAGCATAATACTGTGTCTAAAAACAACAAATTTTATTTGTTGGCAAGAATATGAGTGTTTATTGCTTCATAATAAACAGCATATATGTGGGTTTAGAAAATAACTTTTCAGTTTCATTTCAAACATATAAAATATAAATTAAACATCATTTTTCTGTGTGAAGTGTACTGTCCTATATGAGGTCTGTTAGAAAAGTATCCGACCTTATTTTTTTGCGAAAACCTGATGGATTTGAATCAAGCGCGCTTGCATGAGCCGACCTTGAACCTACGTGCGCATGCGTGAATTTTTTCCCGTCTGTCGATAGCGTCTTCTGCTGGCAAAGAGCATTTGAGTGAGGTAGTGTGTAGTGATCTCGTCGGTTTTTCATTGCAAGGACAGACAGGTGGAAACCATTCGGAAAATTCAGACGGCTTTCGGTGATGATGCTATGGACATCACACAGTTTAAGGAGTGGTACAACTGGTTTAAAGATGGCCGCACATCGGTGGGAGCGAGCTACGCTCCGGTCGGCCATCAACATTCCGAAATGACCAGGTCATTGCCAAAGTGAACGCTGTGGTGAAGGTCCTTATTCTCCTGATATGGCCCCCTGCGAGTTCTGGCTGTTTCCCAAACTCAACAAGCCATTGAAAGGAAAGCGATTTCAGACAAGAGAGGACATTATGGCTGCAACAACAGTCGAGCTAAACTCCATTCCGAAAGAGGCTTTCTCTGAAAGCTTCCAACAATGGCGGCACCGTTGGGAGAAGTGTGTGGAGTCCCAATGAGACTACTTTGGAGGTGATTAGGTTTCCAACGCTCCAGGTATGCATTTTTCCCCCACCCAAAGGTCGGATACTTTTTTAACAGACCTCGTATATCTTGCAAGGTAAGTTATACTGTACGCACTGGATTTTTACGAAGTTGTTTTTCAATCTGCCAAAAGTAAACGGTTCCGATAGAAGCCAGGTCTGGATCAGAAGATGACCCAGAAAATGCCGGTCGAACTATTATCACCCGTCATTTGTCCCACAATATTTTCGTAAGTTTTAAGTGCGTATTTAAAGTAGCAGAAAGAATTTTGTAGAAATTTTTACCCATTTCTGTAGGTTTTACAATTTGTCGAAAATGTAAACCGGTCGAAATATTATAAGTTTGGGCTCGTAATATAAATAGAAATAGAAGTACTGTAAATAAATGTTCTTTGAAAACATTAAAATGTAATGTTGATGATCTCGTATGTTGAATGCGTGCTTCCATATATTTCTTGAACATCCTGCTTTTTCTTTGTGTAATATGCAATATATCTTTCAAGTTTCCAGCATGTAGAAATGTTTCTTTATTACTTTCTGACATGGATCAATATTGCACTTGATGGGCTGACGTATCTACCCTGCAGTTAGATGTGATTATGTTAGGCTAATCCAGAAGTAATTTCCATAGTGCAGAACACTAAACAGAAGATTAATGCGTAAAAAATGATAGTCGCATCCTAAAGTTCAAGGCTTCAATACTTTTATCCCAACTGTCAAGATAAACAGCTGAAAAGGTTGGTTTTCAGCTGTTTTGTTATTTGTTCATTCGTTGACATTTCTAACCTTTCAGTGCACTTTGTTAATTTTAATGGGAGAACGAATAGGAGAAACGTATTGGCTTTCAAAATAGGATACTACGCATAATTCAGTTTTTTTGTGTAATACCTTTTTATGAATAAATAAATAAATAAATAAATACGAACACAAAAGAATATAATAAAAAATCTGATGTGACCAGCACATTACCTTCCGTCAGTTCTATGTAATTTAAACAAATTCCATCCAGACAGTTTCTTGCGAAAGATTCTATATTTCCAGTACATTACCTAGTTTAACTAAATATGTAAGTATGTATATTTAAATTAATGAAAATTAAATAGCGGGAGGTGTTGTGTTGTCCACATCAGATTTTTTAACTCAATATCCATTGAATATGAAGTATAAAATGTAGATAATCAAATCGTATAGAGAATAAAATATTCTTTAATATTTATAACATTAAATGTGAAAAAATGATATTTAACAGCGTTTTTAAAGAAAAATTGTTAAAATCTTCAAATGAAAGTACTTCCGGTCGACCAAATATTTAATCAGCTCTTCAGATGGATGTGACGCAGTGGAATACGAAAGAATTAAAAATTTTAAAAATGTAGTGTTGGAGTTATTGACGGAGAAAAAATCGTCACACACATACACACAAACATCATCGCAAAAATAGTAAAATTGTGTTCTAGGGACTCAAAATCGTGCTTATTCATTAAAAACTCACCATCGAATGTTTTGACCAAAAGCAATACCTTCCTTACCTAAAGGTATGACGGAAGGTAAAAAGAGTTACAGTAAATAGATATTTCAAATATGTTCAAAATTGAACAATATACAAAGTAATAAAATTTTCTGGAATATTCTTAGGATCCTAATTGGTATTGTTATTGAAGTATGTTAGGGTAACGCCAGAGACAATTACCTAAAGAGAGATTGAACAGACTTATGGGTGGCCGTGTAACAAAGTGTTTGTTGAAGAGGGGTTACAACTAAATGAGTTGTGTGAAGAACTATGAAGATGTTGGAAGTTGATATTCCTTTGCCCCACATATTCTTTTCTTTTTTTACCTAAGTACGTCTCTTTTCAAAGCATTTTTAAATAAGATTTAACAATTCTTTAAAAAATAATAATAATAATACTAATACAACGACGTTCATATCCCACTGTGTTGCCTACAAGTTTTAGTTTACATCACATACATTGATGTAAAAATACGACTCAGATATTACAGTACACAGATTAGAGAATGAATCTCACGAAGAGGTGGGGAAATTGCAAAAAAATGTACAAACTTGTATATACACAAACATTTATGTTTTTCACTATTCCTCAAAATAATTTTAAGAACATAATTACGAAATCAGTAAATTGGAAAAGAAAAGAATGTTGATGATAATAAATTTAGCATATATATATATATATATATATATATATATATATATATATATATATATATATATATATATATATATATATATATATATATATATATAATTATTTTAAATAATCTAGAAAAGTCTACCACCTTGTGATTTTTTACAACTGAAATATAATCATTATGTACATAATTTTGCGATCTTCTCTTCAATTATTATATAAGTTTGTAAATAGTTTCAATTTTAAAATTTGTACACTATAATTTTAAATAAATATTCATAATACGTCAATATGAGGTTTTTCTTTTTCTTTCAAATATTAAAAAAATCTGATGTGAACACCACACGACATAGACCCAATTATAAAATTGCACGTATTTAACGTAATTTGACATTAACATTAATTTTTTAATTTGTTTTCACTTCTTTATCCTAATCCATAGCAAGCTTTATTACAAAAACCAAAAAGTATATAATTTTTAAATTTACAATCTCGCTTGTACAAATTAACAATAATATTGCTTGTGCTAGACGCAGAATTTCATTCTCTAAAACTATTTGAAGCATATATTTCTAAAATCAAAACAAAACCATTTTATTCAAGAAAAACTATTAATAACTTCAGGTACTATTTCACTTCCGGTTAGCCTATTTTAATCAAAATCTACTATGTTATTCCCATTGACATAAAAGTCTTATATACCAAATTTGAAAAGTTTTGGATTATATATTAAAATAGTTTTTCATTAAAATCTATTATAGGCTTCAAGTAAAGTACCACCTCTGGAAATTATGTAATGACCAAAAAGGGAGGTGCACAACTAGATGTCATAATAGTCCTAAATACAAAATTTCAACTTTCTACGGGTTAACGTTTTTGAGTTATGCGAGATACGTACGTACATACATACGTACGTACAGACGTCACGACGAAATTAGTCAAAATGGATTCAGGGATGGTCAAAATGGATATTTCCGTTGAAATCGAACGAACTTTATGATAATACAAAAGCATTGAGTTTCTTATTTCTCTTTAGATAGTTGTCTCTGGACAAGGGCTTATTAATCCATGGAAATTAATTTTATTCACTATCGGTTAGTAATATGACAATTTCTGACTTTTAAAAAGTTGGGAAGTTAGTTATTGTTAATCTCATATTCCAAGAGGTTGGAAAGTATAATGTGAAGACAGCTGGGGTTGGAAAGTTGACACTTTCCAACCTCAGCTATACTCACGCTATACTTTCCAACCTCCAGGCGGGAAATAGCTGCCCTCCGCTTTGAGAGATCAATGCGTATCAATGATGGGTATTTACATATAAACAAAGCATCTTTACAATTTATATATGATAAAAATATGGAATTAACTTGTTAATAATACAAGTAATGAATGAAATCAATATTTAAGGATAGAAATCAAAGTGACAGTTCATGTGACAAATGAACAATCTCAGACCATTCGTTTATTTATGTTAGGTTATTATTATTTAAATATCAAAAATTAATTTTTTATTTCAGATTGTGAATCAAATAGTATACAAACCTCGGTGAAAAGTTTCATTGTCTCGGGCTATAGTTGACCTCGGCGCTGCGCGCCTTGGTTAACTATCTTCGCCCTCGACAATGAAACACTTTCCACCTCGGTTAGTAATCCTAATACTAAACGATTAGATTCACTATCTATAGTTATATTCTTTAATCACGACGATCGCCAAAGCTTTGAACACCTCTACAGCCTGAATGGTGTGAGCGATTTTCGTGAAATTTGCACCAAGTTGTAGGAAATGATTGTCTCGAGTGCCCTCGTAATAGGTTAAATTTCTGTAGGAAGCATAGTTTTCGTGTAAAAAATTCTTAAATGTTGAAAATTGGATTATTGAAACAATGGATCAAAGAAAACATGGAAAATTTTAAGACGAAGAACGCCATGTTTGACATGTCATTTTGAACCTTTAAATAGAAATATTTATGAAATGAGGGCAATTTGAAAGAAGTTTATTTCATAATCATAATTTATGAAAATGGGCAATTATATCTGCACAGGTAAAAAAGGCCTAAAACATTATAATTAAAAATTATAAATTTTGACGGTTCATATGCACTTGGAAAATGTTGCCAAATATGTCATAAGTAACTAGGTAAAAAACAAATATTCCTAACTAGATTAATGTGAAGTTCGTACACAAGTGTGTGATCACAGTTTTCCTTGAAAATTTTAAAAAGATAAACGCTGTTATGTCATTTGGCATGTCAATGTCAATTATTACAAATTATTGGTTTTCATACTTTTACATGCAAAGAAATGTTTCAATAATATGTAACATTAAAGAAAAGATGATGAATTTAACGAGGTAGGTATATACAATGATTTTAAGCCATGTTTTATGTTAATATATTATATATTTTATTTTGTAAATAGAATTTTGGAAAATGTATAAGGAAACACGTCGAAAAGGATCAGAAAGGCAGAAATAATATCACAGCCGAACGAAGGGTACATGTGCAATATTACAAATATAAACATTGTCATCCGTCATATTGGATGTACGTATAGTCTATCATAAAACACCATCGGCGGAGCCCTAGGCTGAACTCGGCGAAGCCGAGTTTAGGCTAGTCTATAATACTAAACGATTAGATTCACTATCTATAGTTATATATATATTTGAATTCATCACGACGATCGCCATCCTTTGAACACCTCTACAGCCTGAATGGTGTGAGCGATTTTTGTGAAATTTACACCAAGTTGTAGGAAATGATTGTCTCGAGTGCCCTTGTAATAACACAAATTTCTGTAGGATGCATAGTTTTCGAGTAAAAAATTATTAAACATTGAAAATTGGGTTAAAAACAATAAAGGTCACAGTAACGATCACAGTTTTCCTTGAAAATTTAAGACGAAAAACGCCATGTTTGACATATCATTTCAAACCTTTAAATGGAAATATTTATGAAATGGAGACAATTTGAAAGAAGTTTAATTCATAATCATAAATTTTGAGAATAGGCAACTATATCCGCACAGGTAAAAAAGGCCTAAACCATTTTAATTAAAAATTATAAAATTTGACGGTTCATATGTACTTGGACAGTGTTGCCAAATGTGTCATATAAGTAACTAGGTAAAAAACAAATATTCCTGACTAGACTAATGTGAAGTCCGTACGATAAACGCTGTCATGTCATTTGGCATGTCAATGATGACAAATTATTGGTTTTCATCCTTTTAAATGCAAAAAAAATGTTTCAATAATATGTAACATTAAAGAAAAGATGATGAAATTAACGAGGTAGGTATATGTAATGATTTTAAGCCATGTTTATTATGTTATATATTTTATTATGTAAATAGAATTTTGGAAAATGTATAAGGAAACACGTCGAAAAGAATCAGAATAATTATTAGATATCTACATATTTTAGAGATATTAAACAATAATTTAGTAAATTTTCCATGCCGCATAATGTGGAAAAAAACGACCGAAGATGAAAGGCCGGTGGTCGACACAAAAAATTCAAATTTGCGGTGAAAGTAATGTTTAAATATTTTGTGCACCGCACTATTGTTATTAAAAATTAGTGTAGGAGATAAATACTGTATCTGGAATACATTTTTGAAGTCGGAAATGTGATATTTTAACCGTGTCCGAGGTAATTTACAATAAACCATAAATTTTATGACTTTCTATTATTATTATATTCTGTGCTGAGTAAATAATGAAAGTTGGTAAAATATAGTAAACAATGTACGTTGAATTTAGTTTTTAAGTTAAACATCTGTAAATTTAATCATGAGTGAGTTCAATATACTATTTTAAATCAGCCAGCTGCCAGGTAACTTAAGTCTGGACACGAAAACGCGGGACAATGTATTAGATTATTAGACTTACTTGTAAAGATTAGATAACAAAGTTAGGTGATCACTGAATAACTTAGTGAATAGCAATACAATATTTAAATAATTCATAAGGTTAACAACAATTGAAATGTTTCCTTTAAAATGTTGTGGTTCAAAAACAATGTACTTTAAATATGTATCATGTAAAATGTCTTTATTACAACAATGCATTATAAAATTATAATCACAACACAGCATTTGTACAAAAATATATGTTGATGACAACAATGGACCTTTTAAATTCAACGGCTATCTCTTTCTATCGCTGCAAATAGTAAGAAAATGGCGCGAACAACTACCAATTGGGCTGTCCAACGAAACGTCAAAAATATTTCAGTCATTAAAATACCGGTATTCTCAGTGAAAATTTGCATCGTTAGACATTTTAACGTCAATAAAAGCTTTTGTAACTTATTTCGATAAGATTTTTTCAAGTTATCTGAGATATTCTCACATTTTACGTCTAAATTTTTTCGAAACACACGTCATAGATCTCTGTTGTTCTTACTATGCGCAGATCCCCATTGCGCATATCTTCTATCTCTTTAAATTGAAAAGGTTCATTATATAGGAGCTCATTCATATTTCAACCCCAAACATCACCATTTTTGTGTTTATTTGAAGATATTTTAAACAGTTCAGGAGTTATGGGGTCCCCAAATGCATGTACTCTTGATTAGTTTCGGCTAAAAATGTGAGATTAAAAATGATTCAATCTCACGATTTCTGTTGCAAATAGAGTGTTTTGTCAAAAATTTGACAACGCGGTCTTTCGTTTTTTGGGAAAAGTCAGTCGTGTTAGGTATCAAATGAAATATTTTCTCAAGAGCTGCTATATAGAAATGTCAAAAATTTGACAACTCGATTATCTTTTGTTATATGCACAAAGTTGTCAGAAATATGTCGTGTTTGGTATCTATTAAAATGTTGTAACATGAGCTGCTATGCACAAATGTTAAAAATTTGACAACTCGATCAGAGTTTGTTTATTGCAAAAAATTGTCAGAAATGTGTTGTTCTCGGTATCAAATGAAATGTATTCTCAAGAGGTGTCATGCAAAAATGACAAAAATTTAACAACTCGACCGTCTTTTGTTTTTTTTATAAAGTTGTCAGAAACATGTGTATCAAATGAAATGTTTTTTCTAAAGCTGTCATACAAAAATGTCAAAAATATGACAACTCGATCTTCTTTTGTTTTTTGCAGAAAATTGTCATATATAATATAAGTGGAAAATTTTTGCCGGAAAAATTTTCAGATTGTTACGAGAGCCGGTTGCCTAGCAATTTATTGGGTGGCATTGACAAAATAATTCTAAGTTGTCAAACGAGTAATTTTTGATCAATGTCACGAAATAAATTGGCAACAGGCTCGAGTAAAGCAATCGGAAAATTTTTCCAGGTTAAAATTTAACCACGATTGGTATTCGGATGACTATTTCCAAAATAAAAATCAGGTAATTATTTATATAATTTTTTTCTTGACAAAAATCTTGTAAATATTTATTGTGCTTAGAGGTATTAGGTTTCAGTTTGCTTTTTCAACGTTTTAAATAGATTCATGTCCAAATCGACTCGTTTTTAATAAAAACTGATAACACTGAAAATGTACAGACTTTGACAGGTATGTAAACAATATGTTTCTAAAACGTCAAAATTTTTTCGCTTATCAAAACTCACTTGTAAAAAGACGACATCTTATTGGCTTAAAGGGTGCGAAAAAACTTCTTTGACGCTGTTTTGTCGAAATGAAATTTGGTAACTAGGTAGAATCCTGAATTTGGATTGGTTTATATATTTATGAGTGAAATAGTCAGAAATATGTAATTTTTGGTATGAAATAAAATGTTTGCTCAACAGCTGTCATGTAGAAATGTCAAAAATATGACAACTCGTTCATCTTTTGTTTATTGCAAAATCTTCTCAGAAATATGTAGTGTTTGGTATCAAATGAAATGTTTTCTCAAGAGCTGTGATGCAGAAATGTTAAAAATATGACAACACAATCGTGTTTTGTTTTGTCTTTAAGTTGTCAGAAATATGACGTGTGTGGTATGAAATGAAATGTATTTTCGGGTGTTGCCATGCAGAAATATTAAAAATATGACAACACGATCGTCTTTTGTTTTTTTTCGTAAAGTTGTCAGAAATATATCGTGTTTGGTATCAAATGAAATGTTTTCTCAAGAGCTGTCATGCAGAAATGTGAAAAATATGACAACACAATCGTCTTTTGTTTTTTCTTTAAGTTGTCAGATATATGTCGTGTGTCGTATGAAATGAAATGTATTCTCGGGTGTTGCCATGCAGAAATGTCAAAAAATTTATAACCTGATTGGCTTTTGTCTTTTGCAAATTTTGTCAGTAATATGACGTGTTCGGTATCAGATGAAATGTTTTCTCAAGAGCTGCCATGCAAAATTGTCAAAATTGTGACAACTCGATCGTCTTTTTTTTCGCAAAAAGTTGTATGTCGTGTTTGTTATCAAATGATTTGTTTTTTAACGAGCTGCCATGAAGAAATGGTAAATTTTGGCAACGCGATCGTCTTTTGTTTTTTGCAAAAAGTTGTAAGATATATGTCGTGCTTGGTAACAAATGAAAAGTTTTCTCACGAGCTGCTATGGAAAAAAGTGAAAAATTTGACAACTTGATCGTCTTTTGTTTTTTGCAAAATATTGTCCGACATATGTCGTGTATGGTATCAAATGAAAAGTTTTCTTAAGGGCTGTAATGCAGATATTTGACAACTCGATCGTCTTTTGTTTTTTTTTGCAAAAAGCTGTCGGAAATATGTCGTGTGTGGTATCAAATGGGAGCTCCCCCTTTAAGGGCAATTTGGTTGGGGCAGTTTGGGTCAGCAAATTCGTGGGCAGATTGAGTGAGCAGGAGAGGAGTTAAACCTTTGATAAAACTGTTACCGTTTGCAATTTGGGTTTAAAGTATGTGCAGACAGACTGGATGTACGTAAAGACTATTATAAAACACTATCGGCGGAGCCCTAGGCTGAACTCGGCGAAGCCGAGTTTAGGCTAGTATACATACTATTACTTTATTTTATGGCGATTAATGATTTTTTAAAAGTTGGAAGGTTAGTTATTATTAACCTCATCTTCCAAGATGTTGGAATGTTAACACTTTCCAACCTCAAGGCGGCAAGATGCCACATCCTACCCTCAGGGCTATTTTCCCATGAGAGATAAGTGCATTTAAGTGATGGGTATTAAACAAAATTTCTTTACATTTTATATGTAAAGAGACTAATGAAATTGTAAATATAAATAAATGTAGATAAATGTGAAGAAATCAAAATTCAACGTTTGAAATCAAACTGACATATCATGTGACAAAAGAACAAGCTCAAACGTCTCAAATAAATCATTTATTTATGCTAGGTTATTATTAAAATAAATATATCATCACGGCATATTACCCATTGCTGGGTGTTATTATTAATATTTATTAACTCATTATTAATTTCCGATTGTAAATAAAATAGTACACAACCCCCGGTGAAAAGTTTCATTACCTACCTTGACACATTCCACCTCAGTTAGTAATATATTATTACTCTTTTTTGAATTTTAGACTATTTAAATTGTTCGAAATACTCAAAAAAAAATATTTCGTCAAACAAAGACACTGACTAGCTCGCTTGGTCAAAAAACAAAATAAATACACAAATGCGAAAAAAAAATCATCTCTAATATTTATGGTATGCATTTTACTGACAATAAATATGATGTATGGGGAAAGTTTTGTAGCAGGTTGTACAAATATAAATAATTTATTTAATACAAGTAAATCCTTCAGCTTTCAAGCGCCACCTACTCCATTCCTAACTTTAATGAAGTATGTAAAAGCTTCGAAAACTTCATTACATGATTGAACTTTTTTGATCTGAAATACATCAAGGATTCTAAAAAAATGACAGTTCAAATCTCGCCTTTTCCCTTGCTTGTTTTGTTGTATTCCTAAAAAAAACTTTTGGGACAGGACAGAACGTTCAATCATATGATGATATAAATTTTGTTGGAGAAGGATTACTTCTTGCAAGGAAATTCCAAAGAAAGGAAATTATATTGACAAATAATATGATCTGATTTATTCACAACTGTTATGCTATAGATGGCCACTACAATATAAATCAATTCTACAAATTAGAGGGATAAAAAAATTCATATAAGCATAAGCATGTCACGTGGAGTACTTTTTTGATAGACGCTGCGCATTTTCTCAATCCTAGATCGTAAATGTCCATATCAATAAATTGTGCTTAGAGCGACATATTTGTATACAAAACTATTTATTATCATTGACATTCGGCGTTGTCAGTCTGTGATACAATAACGATAAGGCACAACTTTGACCAGGTGTATAAGGTAGTTCAGTTGGCAGTAGAGGAACAACCCTTCCAAAGGGACTATATGTTCTGGTTAACAAATAAAGGAATACATACAAAATATTATTACAATAATTTTTTTTGGGTTTTTGCTCGGGTTTGTATACAGCTGTTAGTTAGTTAAACTTTATTCTTGCCTTCCGGCTTAGAATCTACGTAAATGCAATACATTACATAAACCTATACAATTTTATATTATTTTTCTTCTTTTGTCCAAAATTTCTTTCATCCACTCCTCGCCCGAACCAGTCTCGTCTAGCAATTCAGTTTCTCCTCTCTCTTTCCTTTTAACTTCTCTGCACGATGTTCTTAAGTGTTTTATTGTCTCCTCCTCTCTTTTACACATTCTATATCTTCGTTCTTCGTCCGTTAACCAATATTTATTGTTCCTTTCTTCGTTCCCACATCTAAATCTCGCAATCATTTTGATGTTCTTCTTTGAATTAAGTATGTAGCGTGGTATGCATGTTGTTTGGATGTGCTTATATCTGTTGTTGTAATTCGAAATTTGTATTTTTGCCTGCTGTTCCTGCTTTTGTATATCCCAGTCTCTTTGATATACTTCTTGTGTGATATTTTCCCCCCTTATACGTGATCTTTCTATTTGTATTGATGAATATCCGTTTCTTTCGTAATACTTTTTCCTTGTATGCCCCCATCTTGTTAGTTTGGTTTTGTCCTCCTCCCCTCTTCTCACAACTCGCCAACACTCTTGCAATATTGAGTAATCTATATTTCTTATTCTTTCTTCGTATTTCATTGCTCTTCTTCCTGTTTCTACTCTTAATTTTATTATCTTCATCTCTTCCATTGCTATATATTCAGGTGTACATATATCTAGGCCCAAGATCCATTTTATATATCGTACCTGTATGTCTTCTATTATCTTGTTCTCTGACCATCCATATATTTCTGCACCGTACATCAAAATACTTTTAACAATAGCCTCAAACATCATCCATCTTATCTTTATATTTCTCTTAAATTTTCTTTCTCCTAGACTTCATATCTGTTTCATGGCCGCAATTGCTTTCATTTTCTGGGATTCCAGGTGCTTGGTGGGTAGATTATTTCTTTGGAATGTGTAGCCTAAATATCTAAATTCCTTTACTTCTTCGATTTTTTGGACCCTCCAAACTTCTTTGTTTTCTTTACCGCCTCCTTTTTTAAATTTAATAATTTTTGATTTTCCCACATTTAATGTGAGGTCTTTTTTCTTTAAATATAGCTCGACTCGTTTAATCATAGTTTTCATGCTGGCTTGATCTTTCGTTACTATAACTATGTCGTCTGCATATGCCAGAGACCATATTTTCTTTTTTCCCAACACAATCCCACCTGTTTGCTCCTTACTTAAAAAATCCTCCATGTTCGCGATGTATAGTGAAAACAGTGTAGGGCTCAGTGGGCAACCTTGTCTTAATCCTTTCTCCGTCCATATTTTTTCTGTATATCTGTCGTTTAGCTTTATTACTGAGATCGTTTCTTTGTATATATTTTCTAAATTTGCCAAAAGGTGTCTATCTATGTGCATTTTTTCTAAACTTTTAAAAAGAATGTTCCTATTTAAATTATCAAATGCTGCTTTCAGATCGATAAAAAAAGCATATAATTTTCCTTTTTCTTTATGAATTTCATTTTCAATCATCTGGTTAAGTACGTATATGTTATGTATATAGCTGTCGCCGTTTACCCTTCCAACTGGACTCACTGAGCCGCAGTGTTTTACCACTGCCATACTGTCGGTTGGATTTCAGGCATTGCTACATTTATTTAAGATGTATAAGTGGCCAGCTTATAGCATCCGAGTGTGATAAATACAAGTAGCTGTATTTTATTTTTTACGACAAATCCCACATTGTCGGTCGACGGGAAACATGGTTCAGGTGACGTCACTGCGAGCTACGAGATGTGCGCTAAGCCGCTCAGCTACCAAGCAATAATAATAATAAACCTAAATAAATGTCTCACAGTAGCAACAATCAACATAATGTCAGGCTGTTTAAAGGCACTAGTGCACTAATGCCCCCACTTGTGTTTCGAAGCTACTCTGAAAAATTCAAAAGCTGGCCATACATATCTGCGACTTACTCATGTCATATTGTGCTGACTACCGGGACATGAGGGAGTTTTAGACAATAAAAAAAGTACATTACTGAAAGGGAAGCCAAATTCATATTACCATTTTACGAATCGAAGCCTTTTGTGGATTCTCAATATAAAGAAGGAAATCAAACACATTCTGGGCCTAATTCAGACGAAAATTATTTCACCCTCGTAGAGAAACGCCAAGAAACTATTAGTTCTCAGAAAAAATCTGATGTGACCAGCACATTACCTTCTTTAAGTTCCATGTATTTTATACAAGTTCCATACAGATGAGGCGATTTTTTGCGACGAACCAAAACGATTTGGTTAATGAATTTTATGAACCAATACGTTCTCGCGAACTTATGACGTCAATCATGGACCTGGTTCGTCGAATCACGAACCGAGCTATCAAGCTGCTTCATGAATCTGGTTCATCGGTTCTCTGTTTCTAATCTTATTCTATCTCAGTCTACCTTCGTTTTGTTTAAATACTTGACAGTTTGACATTTTAAATTAAATTTTAAAATAAATTACAAATATGGAAAAATCACACTGTCCAATGGTTTAGAAATACTTGAAGTGGAAGTGGACAAGAAAAGGAAACTGCTGAAATGTTAAATGGAGCTAAAAGTTAGGTTAAGGTTTTGTTTACAAATAATACTAAATCCATTCTTAGCATTCTTAAATGTGTAAATGGTTTTCTATAATATAGCTCATATACTTCTCCATCCTTTAAGATTAACCGCCGAATGATACAACGGGTTTAACCAAACTGATTTCTCGCGATATCCTATCTTACGTCATAGTAGTGACGTTTTCATTAACCAAGTGTATAACCGTGGTTCATGTTTGGTCCGTCGCGAAAAATCGCCTAAAGTTTCTGGCACAAGATTCCATATTTCAAGTACATTAACTTTTGTCAGTTCTATGTATTTTGCACAAATTCCATACAAAAAGTTGTATGTAAGAGATTCTGTATTTCCAGTAAATTTATAACACAAACATACTATGTCAATTGCACTTGACCTTGACACTGACATCTGTCAATCAGCATTTTCTTAATATAATAGCTGTTTACATGGTTATAGCATAGCTGGCTGCTTTATGGAATGTAATTTCTTTATAATTCTTGTCTTGGCTTGATTTTCAAGACAAGAAAATAAAAATTTCTTGTTTTGATCATTTCTGTGCGACGTAATTCTTGTCTTGTTTCAAGAATTCTTGATATTTCTTGTTTCTTGATATTTTAGGGGAATGCCCTTTTTCTATCGCTTTATCCAATCCGAACGCTCGTGTAGCGTTGGCGACTGCTCTGCCCTTGCCCCTGTCCGTTACATATATTTGAATATTACAACTGTGTAACCAAGGAGTTGTGTTTATATTCGTATTATAATAAATCATAGGCTACATGACTAAAAACATATATTGAAGAAGTATCAATATAATATCTATACAAAATTTTATAATCTTTAATTTTTATTATAACATAAATAACGAAAAATATATATTTAAAGGTATTCCGGTTGCTCTATTTGCACTAAAATCTAATGGCTTCTTTCCTCTTTTCATATTAGAATAAGGTAGAAATACATGGTTTCGAAATTTTCTTAATAATAGTATTTAAGTTGAGCGTTAAGAGAATCTAGACACATAAAACATACAAATGCAGATTTGCAATATTAAATGTCAAGAAATCAAGATTTCTTGACATTTAATATTGATATCTTGATTCTTGATGTACTTTCTTGTCTTTGGAAATAAAAAATAGTTCTTGTCTTGGTCTTGCCTTGATTTCAAGACCAGATCAAGAGTATATCTCGATTTTTGTAAAACACTACAAAAATCTAATCATCTTTTCATATGGATGCAAAGAAAAGGAATATGAAAGAATTATAATTTTTTGAATTGTAGTGTTGGAGATATCGGATCCGAAAAAATCGTCACACACATACACACACAAACGCGCGTACCCGCACATCATCGTAAAAATAGTAAAATCGTATTCCAGGGACTGCAAAACGTGCTTATTCATCAAAAACTCCCCACCGAATTTATTGACCAGAGACAAAACCTTCCTTACTTAAGGTGACGGAAAGTAAAATGACCTTAGGCCTAAAACAGGCATCCTTACTGCTCATTGTTCTCTGAAACACCATCTATGTTGAATTGGTAAAGCCGAAACTTCGGAACATAGAACACATTATATGTAAATGTCCATGTAGCCATGTAGATCAATAAAAGGCTTCTCGAGAAGTCTGAAACTGCTTCCAAAAATTTAAGTTAGGACCATTATTCAACAGATCGTATAGATCGCAGTGACAAGTGATTACAGTACGAAATGTAGAAGTTTTTCGTTATTTAGGACAGCCCGTATTTATATTTATTTGTTTAACGTTTAAACTAGTTTTGACATCTGATAAATGCGTACTTTAGTAAATATAATATCATCATTTCATATAATAAAATCTCGGAAAACGACTATCGTATACTCGTACATTAATGTCATATGTTAGACGCATGGTGGTATATTTATTTATAGTCACTATTAACATGATTAACTTCACATTCATTACAGTATCTGTAAAACGATGATATCTTCATCTCATCTGTCGCATAAACATCTTAAGAATCTCAAGATTAGAACGACTGACTCTGAAGCACGCGTTGTTCTTTTAGGAACTTGTCGAAATAAATCGAGGCACACAAAGGACATTGTGCTGTATTATCCCAGCTATAATGCCAGTACAGCTGTCGGGACTTTCATTAAGTATGGATGTTCGATTCGCTGATCTGTAGATGGAGTAATTAATGACCTAATGAAAGTTGGCTTGTTGAGAGTTGTTAGAAATTTCAATAAGCAAAAAGTTACACATAATTTATGTGGTTTTTAGCTTAATCAAGTGCACTTATAAAACATATATAGCGGAAATTATCCAGGAATTTATTTATGATAATACTCGTATTGGAAATTGAAAAATAGCAGGTCATCATTACGGACAATAAAATTAAAATTACCCCTAATCTTAAAATTAGATATTAAGAAATTTCAGTCATACAGCATTTAAGGTGCATTCACAAACGAAAATTAGATTTATGGTTTTTGTTTAGGTTTAAGTAAGCCATTCATATATGTAAGTTTAAATTACCTTTATTATATTTCAGCAATTAAGTTATGACAATATCTCTGATCTTCTCGCATTTGTTTAAAAAGCCGAATCCACCAAGTGGATACTAAATAAAGATGGGTGTATATATCTATATCATTTCAGACTCGTTCTGATTGGTGAAGTTTGTGACGTCAAACTAAATCATAAACCTAAAGTTTAGACCTTGCAATGTTTAGCTTTATGATTTGGATTTAGAGACCCTAAATTCTGAAGTGTGAATGGAGACATTAGATAATATGCGGCCAAAGTCTTTAAATCTAAAGTATAAACCATAAATCTAAACCAATTTTCATTTGTGAATGCACCTTTATTCTTACAAAACCTTCGTTTCAGTATGCACTTAAGGCTTCAGGATAAGTAATATTTAATATTTAAATTCAGTCGTGAGGTGACGCCTGGTAAGCGCCCGCACAGTGCAAATATTTCATCATTACCGCTTCTGTGTACAAAGCAGATTGGCACACCCAGCAATGGGTAATAAGCCGTGATGATATATATATTTTTTTTAAATTCAGTCATGTAAGTTGACATAAATATAGGTTATTTCACAACTTCGGATACAAACTTAATAACTTAAAAGCATATACGCGACTGACCAAAATGAGCAAAAAAGCATAATTAAAATGGCTCCAATGTTCAATAGTTTGCGAGAACGCAGTCAAATGCGTTTTTACCGAGTTTACCTCTACTATTAGTAGAGTCAATGAAGCGGATATATTAAAACTTCTAAACCCTCAAAAACTGATCTGATTTTGATGACTTTTTAAATGTTTGTTCTATTTAATTATTAAAAATCAGAAATATTTCAACTGGGGAAGCTCAAATAATTATACAGGCTGTCCGGATTTAGAAGTTCACCATTGGGATTTCGGAAACTATAAGAGATACGACTTCAGTTAAATGGGGCATGTATTGCGCCTTTGGGGGCCCCCTTTAGATATGCTTTTGTTTTGCCAAAAATTTTCGAAGGTTACTCGATAATGGCGGAAAAATTAATTTTGGTCGAATTTTTACCTTCCGTTACCTTTAGGTAAGGAAGGTATTGTCTTTGGTCAAAAAATTCGATGATGAGTTTTTAATCAATAAGTACGTTTCAGGGTCCCTAGAATACGATTTTACTATTTTTACGATGAGTGTGGGTGTGTATGTGTTTAACAAAACTTTCGTCTACGCTAACTCTTATTTCTCCAATTTCAAAAATTATAAATCATTCGTATTATTCTTCGTTACATCCATGTGAAGAGCTGATTAGATTTTGCTTACAACTGGTCAACTGGAAGTACTCTCATTTGAAGATTTTAACAGTTTTTCTTGAAAAAACTATGTTAAATATCATTTTTTCACATTTAATCTTATTATAAATATTAAAGAATGTTTGATTCTCTATACGATTTGACTGCAATTTATACTTCATATTAAATACAGGGTGTCCTATAACTTCAGGTACATATTAGAAGGGCATATAGTTCTTAATGCCCTGATTACGGAACAAAAAGAGTTTTTTCAAAATTCCTATAATTAAGGGTAGTTCACTTAAGAAGAACATTTTTTGTACCCCTGGATACTATAATATTTGGAATAGTGAAATTAGTTATAACTATTACATAAAATAATTTAACAATGAAATTAATTTATGCAATTACGTAAAGCTTTGTCATACCAATTAAGTTTGGGAGATGTGTATGTAATGAAAAAAACACAACCTATTCAACCAGTATCCCAAAACTGTTTCCTTCAAAAACTAATTTTTGAATTTTGAAATTCTTCTAATATGTACTTGAAGTTATGGGACATCCTGTAGATATAGTTAAAAAATCAAAAACAAATTAAATTTCATAAAGTAGTCTGCTATGGAAACAGCTATGGCCTTCGTTTTACAAAAAAATCAAATAATTGCAAAGTACTAAGTAAAATGTTCTGGTGACCTTGACCAATATTTAATTTTCAAATAACTTCTTAACTATTAGTTATTGAAAAAAATGTTTCATGTAAAATTTAATGTATTTTTATAGTCTATTTACTGGCATAATCAAAATTTTGTTCCATTGCGTTCGATCACTATCATTGTCAGTTTTTCTTCGATATTATTACAAAATAGCTTCTTTCTCAGAAACAGTTAAAGATTAGACCTACATATGTTGATTAAGCTTTTTTCACTCATTTTGGTTAGTAATACATGCCCTTAAAGTTTCTACCCTAGTTGAGAAACACCTTGTATAAAACTTCCTGTACATACATATTTACGAAATATGTTATGCAGAGGCTACCACATCAAAAAATATACCCTTGTTTCGTGTGTAGAATACCAAACACAATAAAACTTATACACATCAAAAACTTCTATTTCTCCTGATCCTAATGATATTCCTGCGCCATCCGAACCTTACCGGAAACACCCGAGCGTTGACAAACAGTCGCCCAGTTAGATGACGTAGAATAAAATTCACAATGATGGACATATATCTGTCTTTGTTTCTCTTAGCTATTGAGATAGGTAAAGGAGAAAGATAGAGCTTGTTTGCGAGAGGGGAAGTTGGCAATCCGCCATTCCGGGTGAAAGTTCCGGCTCTTTACGGTTGTTGGTAGGCCGAGCCAAAACAAAATTGAAATGAACTGCGGTTAGGGAACATCATTAGAAAGGTTAGGTAAAAAAAGTCAATTATGGAGGATAGTTTGTTTTTGTAATGACTTACCAAAAAATAAGATTTCAATGTTAATTATAATATCACCAAATTTATACAGTTTATCTACAGAAGGAAAGTTGAAATTTAAATTAGTTTATAATTTCGGATTTATTTCATAACTTTGGGCCTTTATTCGAGGGTGATTTAGAAAATTATATGTCTAGCCGTGACGAAAAATTATGTTATATTTAAATCTTCTGCTTGTTTTATTGTTTTTAAATGATTTTAAATCACTTATTCCCGAAATTACTAAATATTTATATTCATTGTTCTTGCATTAAGCCACAGATATTCTTCAGATTGGCTGGAAAACTTCTTGATGGATTCTACAGATTATTTCCACAAATGCTAATGAGGTAAACTGATAAAGATTTTTCAGAATATAAAATGACTACTGGCTAACTTCTCAGTTATATTTTTTATCAACATATTTTACACTAAGGATACAATTGTATTCTAAAATGAATAATTCATATCTAAAATATTTAAATAAATTCAGAAACTTTCAGAAAACTGTTACATTGTTGCTATAATTATGTGTACTTTCATTTACCCAACATCTACAATATTCTTTGATAGAAAGTTTCAAATTGCATTAGTTCTCTATGACTAGATAAATTAAGAGTAGTATCTTTCAGACATTGGTATCGACACCGACCGAAATAGTACATTAGTAGCATTTCCTCTTGGTATACTATTATTATTGTAGCGAAGATTCTTGGTTCGAATACCGGTGGAGTCCATCAACAAGAATTAACAAATACAACGGTTTTAAGAAAAAAAAATCATCCTAAATTTGCACTTTGTATATTTCACTTTTTATTTATAAATTCAATGTCATTTGTTCGAAGAAAAAATACTCAACACTTTATATAACAGTAGCTTAGCAACATTTTGTATTAGAAACAGAAAGTTTATATGACGTATGTTTATTTAATTTATGTGATGTAACCGTCTGACATATACGTAAATCGCGGCATTAATTTCTAACACATTAAAAATAGCAGTGACGTATGTCGTAGAGTTATAGACATGTAATTATCTACTACACTGCCCTCTGTACTAATGTTTATCCATTGACATTGATATTTAAATTAAATTAATATTATGATTTTACGTCAAGATTATATTTTTGTTTAATGTTAAAAACATTGGCGTAGAAGATAAAACTTTGAGAAATACATTATTTAAAAAGAAACAAACTTTTCAAATAAATTACATTAATTTTTTCACTTGGCTGGCTGCACAAACGCTAAAAAACGTTACTAAACAATAGTATATTGTATAACTAGTGCTGAAAGTTGAATATTTCACACAAATGTGAAGTTTGAGCCACTAGCCGAAGGCGAGTGGTTCAATCGCACTAGTGTGAAATACCCTTTCAGTACATAACTGTATATACATATTAAAACAGATTATGTTAACATCATTGCTAAAGTCACCAAAAATTATGTTAAAATCTGATAAATCAGGGTCCAACCTTCTTAATTATCTGCAACTGTCAAACTTTTAAATACAAATTTTTAGTTTAGTTCGCTCAGTTATCGCAGCGTGTGATAAAATCATATCACACAGTTGCGGACGCATCTGATTGGCTAACGAGCTTTCATGTCACACGGCATTGCTAGTGATGTACAATGACCAACTTTCAGTAATAGTTTAGCGTGTGAATTTATGTACTTTTCGTAGTGGTCATCGGAAAAATATTTTGCGGCATACTTAAACACTTTGTTTAATCTTAAAATACAATGCTTGATCAAAAACGTTGTTAAACTAAACGTTGTGACTTTAAACAAAACTGTTTTGTTGTATTTCAACGTCCATTTATTAAGCAAAAAGACTTTCTATAAAATATTTTCTCATTAAGCAAAACATTTTGCTTCTTGTAGAATATCTTTAGATGCAACATTTTGTATAAATCCAAGACTTTATGTACAGTTCTATGCAAGATGTCGGGACCGGAGGATGAAATTTGTTGTGTGCTACTTCGGGAATGGATGCAACCTTAATTTAAAAAAAAAACGTTTGTGGGTTCACAGTATAAATAAGAAAAGGACCGAAAAGAACATACGCCAAAATTTTATAAAGGAAATTATCTGCCACATCTTTAAGGGATATTCTTTAAACAATAGTTATAAAGAGTTGGCCTTTCTTCAATTAAAGCTAAAAGTTTTTCGGCGTCCACCTCCATATTCACTTCGCAAACTTACTTAAACAAACATAATATAACAACGTGCTAAGTAGATCAAATACGCAGTCGCAGTGTGTATACGCATGCGTACAATAAAATGTCTATTGCTGTTGATCCGCTGAGCAAAAGTCCGTGTTTGCGGATTCGACAAAGTTGAGCATGTATAAACGTGCCTGATGGTGTCCGCTTGGTACTTACTTGTTCACGCAGACTGACTGAGCAAAAACGTTGTAATACAAAACATTTTGTTACGTGCCAAAAGATTTACCTCGAACCCAACGCACACTGAAGAATCAAAAATGCCATTATACATAACAATACGTTCGTAGATGTCTGATCAGGTTCAAATGTGTTTTTTTTTTATATATCAAGCACTGAAACAACAGTTTCAAACACTGTTAAGCACAAACGCTTTCTATAAAAACGTTTTTGTTCGTTTGGTGTGCGTCCAGCCTTACAATCCATAAATATTTCGCGTTGCAGTGAAGTTATTTGCAAGTAATATTATATCAGACGTCTCGTAAATGACCTTGAAATAGTAATCTTTCTTGAATATTACTGTACTCGTATTTATCACACTCGGATGCCATAAGCTGGCCACTTAAATGTAGCAATGGCTCAAATTCAACCGGCAGTACGGTAGTGGTAAATCACTGCAGCTCGGTGAGTCCGGTAGGAGAGTAAACGACGACAGCTGTATACAAGCCGTAAATATAGAGAACAGTGAAAATGATAAAAACAAAGGTTTGGTGGAACATTCCCCAGAACCTTCTATCTAGTAGTGAAGAGAGCAGTACGGTAATATAATGCGCTACGGCTCGGCTAATATTAATATGAAAGATATTGGTTGCTATTCAGATTCTAAAATATGTGCGTACATTGTAATCTCTATCAAAAATGTTCCAATATATCATCTTTTGTGATTGTAAAAACGGTATAACGTATAATATATTTATAAAGGCCATATCCGCACAACAAATGGTTATTACCGCGTCCATTCGCTATTCAAAAACCAACAAAATCGCCGCTGAAATGAAAACAGCTAGGTATGATATACGGATATGATCATTCGGTGACCGCACTAAGACTCCAATTCCAATATTTTATGCGAAAATAAAACAAGAATGTGACAGGCGATAATAGGGATATTGAAAACTCAACAGAGAAAAAAGATAGGAGCAAATCGGCTTTAAAGAAGGATAATAGACCACCACTCATACTACGGGTGACTGCGGACAAATAGTATTCCACAGGATCGTAATGGAATTTTCGCTCAGGAAAAGCCCATCTCTTAAATTTGATACAATATTCCTTTAACAAATTTGCAAATTTTATTTTCGTATTATTTCTGGTATATGTCTTTTGACTTATGTGAAACTAACTTGCCTCTTGCCTTGTGCATCCTCAAATTCATTCGATATTTCTTTGCAATCATCTACATCTGTCATTTTCATTTTTTCATTTGACACTAATTAAAATTGTTTATAACAAACAATATAGCAACACCAACAAATTACGTAGAAACCACAGCATACTTAAAACATCAGCACAACGATAACGAATTTACAAATATATCTATTGAAATAAAACTTTTTGTATGTACCATAATCAAGATTATAGCCCTTAATACATAAATAACTATTACACAGTTAGTCAGATAAATATTCAACACTCCGATTAGGAGAGTGTACTCGTTTAAGACTTGCAAAAGGCGAGTAAAAAATTCACTGACTTCAAAGGGATTTTGTAGCTTATTTGATAGAGCATCCTACTAGATGTAAGAGTCTAGATTCAGTGAAGTCCATAAATTTTTCACAAAAATCTTTCTTCCTTAGTTATACTTGAAAATTACTTATAGTTAAAGTATCACAAAAAGACCTTGGGTCACATGACTACGTTGTGTTATATGCTGCATATGCAAGCCCATGGTCAAACAGATACAAACGAATTGTATAGGTCTTGTTACGATATACCGTTTTTGACTTCATTACACCGTCACAGCTGGAAAGTTTTAAAAAGATTATAAGGGTAAGAAACTCAGAGTTGTACTTAAATAAAATTATACGGTTTTTCAACTTTTAAAAATTATTTAATTTAACATTAAAGTCAAAAATAATACAGGTACACAAACAATTACATTTATTTACAGAACGAACAAAACACATTTATACGATGCAAAATATAAAATAATATTAATATACAAAATTAATTCTAATTAAAAATTATATCAGAATCATAATACCATAATGTTTATCTACTGTTTTAAAACTAAATCCAATATTGTGGACGATTCTGTTTAAAGTTCGTATTGAACAATTTATACCACAATTGTCACTTTGTAACCGTTGGTGTACAATTTGAATAGACTGAACCTCTTTTTCATTATACAGTGTGTAATGACATCTGCTTCGAAATTACTCGCTGATCGTGTTTGCCCTGCATCACACCTTTGTTTCTTGGCTCGATATTTCTGAATTACAATATCTCTCACAGAAGAATAAGGAATTATGGTTAAAGTTGCTGTTTCCGCAATGGGCGCACTTTCGTTCGCATCAGATTTTAGTGAGTTAAAGACATTTAAAATAATTTGCTTTGCATTTAACGACAAACGCACTCTTTTTTATTTAAACACTCGTCTTCATCTTCACAAATATTATTTACACTCACGGTCTCCACATATTCATACTTATTGATGTGTTTCGTTGTTGAAAACTAATAAGCAACTAGAATTAAATTTTACAATCTTTTATGTGTATAATAATCTGTAGAACATTTACAGTTAATATCTTACAAATACCCTTTGTGTTTCTCGTGAAATATATTATTTAGATGTATCTTACAAATAGCAAAATTTCGGTAATCCCACCTTTACCACTCAGGTAACGAAGTTACCTGCTGGGACAGAGGTACACTGCAATTAGTGAGTCAGGTCAAAATCGGTATAAATTGGCAACCACCACCCTATCCGCTTGCACACGGTCAATGACCAAGGCATCGGTCTAATATCAGATAGTGACAGCGTAAGTTCGGTTGTATGTTTCAGTGGCGCCGACTATGTGGGTGCTCCAGGGCTTGAGCACCCGACAAGAACACACGATAGAGAACGATATACACGAATATACCTATTAAACTATATCTATATACCGCTAAAAGGCACACAGGAAATGTCCGGAACATTATATATTTGCGTGGACAGGACCCCCTGCTGTGCGCGCATAAGCTTGTAGACGCGTGTCCGAGTACTAGAGAAGAATTTTAGCAAGCCAGATTAGATGTTTGGGGTGTAATCTGTAATCGCTATGTTAATTTTAACATCCTGTTTAAATTTTTCAATACTAATAATAATAGGTAGACAGTGAATAAAAAATTTAAATGATAATACATTTGTTTCTACTGGCTAGAAATTTTAACAGGCTGTAAAAATGAACATGATAGGGACGATACAGAATACATAAGTGCATATTGCATTAGAAAATCGAAAATAAACATAACCTGTCCAGCACGTTTATTGTAATGTAACTTAGGCCATGTATAATAGTCGCACATTGTGTTGTGCTTAGACAGTTTATCCAGATAAGTCAACAATCAGTTAAATATATTCTCTTTTCTAAAATGGGGAAAAATATGCAGCTTCACATCCCTTAAAAATATATAACTTTCAATTATAAGGCAATTGACCTTGAATGGAAAAAAAATCCGCCTGCGGCGCCTTTTTTCCTGGATATCTTGCATCACCAAAGTTTTGGTGCACGAGCCGCCATTGTATACCTAGAATACTTTTTAGGTTTCGAGCACCCGACAGTAATATAAAAAGTCGGCGGCACTGGTATGTTTTATCATGGCGGTTGCAAGAAATGCAAGACAAGAACAAGACAAGAGTTGTCTATTCTGTTGCAAGACAAGACAAGAATCTGTCTTGCAAGAGAATTGCAAGAATAGCAAGATTTTCTAATATTTTCTTGCATTCTTGCAATATTATACATATTATAATTCAAATATATCAATATTTTGTTATAGTTTTTTATAACGGGTTTTAGATAGAAATATTTTAATTTTATACCAAATGATTAGGGAGAGTGCTTACACGAAAAAACAAGCGAACTGCGTCGTCAATTGTCAGGTGCGCATAGTGATGTGCAAATTTCGGAAATTTATATTTTTGAAAGTTTCACTGAAAATTTTATTGAAAGTTTCACAAAATGTTTCACTATGAATTCTAATGAAAGTTTCATGTAAATATTTCAGTGAAATTTTCAATGAAAGTTTCATTTGAATTACAAGAAATTTAACTTTTGAATTTGAAATATTTGGATCTCAACAAAAGCTTCAAAACAAAATAAAATTTATTATTCGAAATGTAATATAAAAATTTAAAAAGAAAAAGTATTAAACTATTTAAAATAGAAAGTATCTTGTCTTTTGTATTTATTTCATTGAAATATCGCCAAATTCTACTTTTAATTTTCACCATACTTAAACTGTACTGAATCCTGAATTTTATATTCGAAAAATATACAAGTTCCAATATGCAGAGTAACCATACATAACTTGCAGGTAGATACGTGCAGGCGGATGCATGTCATCTGCGCAAGTCTATTGCAAAGAGTTGGGAGGCGTATGCGCAGTGTAGCTTATGAAACTTTCATGAAACTTATGTTTGAAACTTTCATTTTTGAATTTTTTCAATTGAAACTTTCAATATGAAACTTTCTAATCGCACATCACTAGGTGCGCAACAGAGATAAAGCGAGTGACTTTGTGGTTTATGATTGGCGAAGGTCCAATTCCATAGGCTTGTCAGTTTTGTTTAAAACTGGGAGCAAGTTACGCACGTCGTTAATTTAAAAATATTTTTTTGTAGTAATTTCTCCTTGTATTTAACGGTGATTCAATTAAAAATCCATATCTTAATTAAGGAATAATGATTTGTATTAACAAAAAAAAAAAAATTATATTGTGCACGCCATTGAACATTTCGTTGGAGGCATGTTCAACAGAACCGAGTTGTTTTTTAAGGGGATAGTCTACGCATTTCCAAGTAAACGAAAAAAGGCTCTACATTTTTACCAATTATGCAAAATCTGTTAGGAATTTGTTACTTATTTTTAAAATATTTATTGAGAAAACTTGATATTATGTCTGTAACTTTTTATTTTTGCAATATCATTGTTCTTATATCCGTGGCAAAGCTTTAGAAATTGTTGATTTTTGGTTAATTTTGAAGTTAATATTTCAAATAAAGAATAAATATTTTAAAATTAAGTTACGTACCTAATTTAATGTTTTCTAAGAGCGAGGGTTTAAATTTTGTTACAAACGAATGACAAATACAGTCATATTAGTAAAAACTTGAATCGTGTTTTGTTCATTTTCAACGCTAAAGTACAAATAAGAACTTGTAGACATAATATCAAGTTTTTTTAATAACATGAAAAAAGTAAGTTACAAATTCGTAACAGATTTTGCATAATTAACAAAAATTTTGAGCTTCTTTTCGTTCATTTGTAAAAGCATAGACCAAGGCGCAGACGATCCCCTTAACGTGTATTGGCGAGTATAAAAATATCGAATCCATCTGGTGGCGGTTTTATAAAACTTACTATAAAGTATAGATACTGCGTGTTGTCATTTAAATCGTGTTCTGTTGTTTTGAATTTTTGTATAAAAACTTGTGTAAGTGCAATGGCAAACAAGAAAATTTGTAATACAAATTGTTGCGTATAGGGATGTCATTCAAAGGCTTCTACAGAAACTAATTTTTCCTACCATCGATTTCCGAAACCTGGAATACGAAAATTATTTATAATAAATAAGTTTGGTGTCTAAGAATCAATAGATCGTTGATTGGCGTGGATCAGAGCAATGAAAACAGGGAAAAAGGTTTCC
This sequence comes from Harpalus rubripes, assembly GCA_963082715.1. Lineage (NCBI taxonomy): Eukaryota > Metazoa > Arthropoda > Insecta > Coleoptera > Carabidae > Harpalus > Harpalus rubripes. The sequence continues at coordinate 40,268,509 of OY720454.1, forward strand.
AATACGATAGTTATTTGTTCCAAACATTTTTAAAAAGATTTCATATTAACAGTTACCAGATACATTTGCGAATATATAAAATAGGGTTATGTTTTAATTGTTAAAGTAAAGTAATAATTTAATGGCCAGTACTATTAAACAAAAGTTAAATATCATTTAAATAAATTAAAGCAAAGCGAATTAATGTTTTTATTGCTGTCATAGGTATACCTATTTGACTAGTTTTTGTTAGATTAAACTTTGCTCAAAAATTGTACTTCTTTTATACTATCGGGCCTGAATATTACATATATTTGTCATATTGTTAATATAATTGACTATAAATGTCCTAGAATTAGGAGTAGAATCTAAAAAATTTCACATTTCTCTCATGGTTAATTGTAGGTTATTCTCGTCAATATCCATGAAAAATGTTGCTAAAAATTGCATATAACTTGATATATTAAGTACACATGTAGAAAAAATAATTATATTTGCCTCCTCTCAATTACTTAGTAGTATTTTCTGATATTTCAATATAATATCTATCTCTCAAGTATATGATGCACACTCATACAGTGGATAACTATACTAGATAGAGCGGCCATATTGTAAACGACTGAGGCGTCACCAACGGTGATTCTATGCGCGAATAAGCGAAAACGTGCAAGAAGCTTGCAAACAAGACAGGATTTTTGTTTGCAAGAGTAACGCAAAACAAGAGTTATTTAAATTTCTTGTCTTGATTTGCAAGACAAGACAAGAAGTAGCCTATCAAGACAAGAAATCATGTGTTGTGAAACAATATAAATAATGTTCAAATGAAACATGCTTCTCTTGACGAAGTAACTACTTGATACTTATAAAGAAATCTTTTACAATATCCAAATTCTAAGATATGCTTCTTATTATTAGGAGAATTTCCTGTAAAAATCAGCAAATAGTACGTTCCTGCTCTTCGATAAATTTGCCAGTGTTATCAGCATCCGTCTATCAGGGAAGAAATCCTTTTCTTTTCAATATAGAGAGGTGGGCCTTTCACGTAGTTTGTTCGCTTGTCAACGTGGTTCGGACACAGAGTGGGGACTAAACGGTCCCGGGTTCGATTCTCAGGGCGTGGACTTGGCCTCAATCCAAAATCTATAAGTGTTGCTGGAAAAATGTATAGTGAAGAAGAATACGCTTTGTCTTTCACGAATTGTTTTATATTGATCTGCCTTAGCTGCAGTCATAAATTTAAATTATAATTAGGGAGAGAGTTATCTTCTTTCTTATATACGCGTAAACATAAATTTTTAGTTTGTTCCGTATACAAGTTTTAATTTTATTCTTAAAAATTTCATAGCTTCATTACTAAAGTAATAAATAAATAAAATAAATATATCATCACGGCATATTACCCATTGCTGGGTGTGCCAATCTGCTTTGTACACAGATTTCGGTATGATGATGACATATTTGTACCGTGCGGGCGTTTACCAGGCGTCACCTTACTAAAGTAATGGTTTCATAAAAATTATTAATTTTATTTTAAGTAATTATAATATGATTTTTATTTTGTTTGGATATCCTACCCTCATTTGTAATACCTGAAATTTACATCCCTTGTTCTATCAAACAAAATCTTCAACCTTTTTATTGATTTCATTCGTTCTTGTTTCCATAGATCTTCCTCACTTTGGTTCATCCTCAATCGATCCCCGACTATATCAATTTTTTTTAATCAAACGGCGTATATTCCCCGTACTCGTATACACCAACTATCTTTTCATGAATAATTTTTGGTTCATTTATTGTCATTTTTTGTCAAAAAGTTTACAGTGGACAGTTGTCTCGAAAACCGATTTGTTTTTAACCTATAATAGCTATTTACGTCATTAGGCCGGTAGCTAGACATTTACGGGCGAGCTGATACATCACTAGCGTGACAATTAGTGATGGGCACTGGGTAAATACCTGTGGGTAGGTAAATAAAAAATGGGCATTTACCTCGGTATTTACCCGGCGTACCGGTAAATACCCAAAAAATGGGTATATCGGATATTACTATATTTTTAATTTTTTGTTTTAATAAGTTATTGAATTTAATGTATTTTATTATATTTTTGTCAAGAATTTTAAAATAACCTGTAATTAGTATGTCGTCTGTTCGGAAATAGTTGTTTGCAATACAATGCTTATACCAGTTGGTGAGAAACATTTGTCTTAAGTGTGTCAACTTGAAATTGAAGTAAAATGGGCACTCCGATTAAGCTAATCATCTCTCATGAAACAAAATACTGTATTTAACAAGCCGTTTAAAACTTAATTATTGATTAAGATCTCAATCAACTTTCATGAAACTGAGCATAAGTAGATTCTTATTTATGTTTTAAATATGTAGGTACATCATTTCATATCTGGTCTTTTTCATTCACTTATCAATTATGGTGTTATGCTGTGGGGTTATTCACCACACGCTATAACTATTTTTCGACTTCAAAAGAAAGTAATACGTATTATTGCTGGAGTACGAATTAATGACCAATGTAAACCTCCTTTCATTAGCCTAAAAATATTGCCACTTCCATGTCTTTTTATCCTCGCATCAGTGTTAGAAATACATAAAAACAAAGATAATTTTCAAACGGCATCAAATATCCACAAACATAACACTAGAAATGCTAACCTAATACGCCCAAATCGATTTACATTAAAAAAATCTAAACAAAATTCAATTCAAATAAAATTATATAACAATCTACCAAGTGAGATAAAAAACCTTTTTCAAACTATTTTCAAAAGAAAAATAGTTTTTTTTGCATCGACACTGTTTTTATTCAGTAGTTGAGTACTTATATCACGTCTACAATAAGAAAGAAGATTGGGCATAAAATTATAAATAAATAAATTTATTGTTAATTTTAAATAGGAAATTTTACTATTTTATGCATTTTATTTAAATTATGTTATATGACTTGCTATAAACATTGTGTAAACATGTATAAATAGCCAATAAATAAATATAAATATCATTATAAATCAAAATTAATTTGTTTTAATCTCATTTTCTGCAAAAAATATTAGTAACACAATTAATGTTATCATTTTGTTTCACCCTAATATTAAATTTTGTGAATACGATATATTTTGATATTTTAAATTATTATTTGGATTAACTGATACAGAAATTAACGTTTAATACGTTGTAACCATAAATACCCTCATATTTACCCAATTAGGGTAAATACCCGGGTACTTACCTTAGGTATTTACCCCAAATATTAAATACCCGGGTATTTTACATCACTAGTGACAATGCAGCTACCGCGGCCGTGTGTCCTGTGAAATTTTTCTGTATACTCAACAACTATTTTGAAAGCAAACTATTTAGAATAATTATTATTTAATCAAAAGCGTCGTTTCTGTTTTGAACAAGTTTGATGTGATGCGTTGTTAATGTAAAATTTATTAAGCGAATTTATTATCTAATTTACAATTTACAAATTATGTAATTCTGAATACCTACCGGACATCGTCCAGGTCGTTGCGATGTACTACCGACCTAGTCCGTAAAACCGTACATACCAGACTCGTTGCTAAGAAGGCAGATAGTTGTTTAGAGTTGAGTACACAGAAAATATAATAATTGTGGCATTTTTGTTGTTTAAAAAAAATGTTCATAGAACATAGATAGGTAACACATATTTGTAAAGATAAAAAAATCTCTTTTCAATTATGAGACATTCTAATATGGCGTCCATTCAGGGTGGACACGAGAATCTTTGACACAAGCATTTAACATGGAAAACAGTTTTTGTCAAATGTTATTTGTCCCGCAAAACATTTTACCGTGCTTTGTACATAGGGATTTAGAATATAAATATATATATATATATATATATATATATATATATATATATATATATATATATATATATATATATATATATATATATATATATATATATATATATATATCTGCATTTTTGAGTGCTAAAATTACAAGTAACCTTATATAAATATGTGGTACAAATGCAAATGGATTTAGTATGCAATTATTTTAAAAAAAATGAGCGTCAAGTAAACTGTTAAATAATAAGTATGCTATTATTCACAAAAGATGACCATTCAAAGTCATTTGTTCGAAGAAAGAATACACAACACTTTATAGCAGTAGCGTAGAAACATTTTGTATAAGAAAGAGAAAGATTATTTGACCTATGTCTATTTAATTTATGTGGTGTGACAGATATACGTAAATAGAGGCATTCCTTTCTAACACACTATAAATAATAATGACGTATGTCGTAGAATTACAGATACCTAATTATCCACTACACTGCCCTCTGTGTTAATATTTACCCAGTGGCGTTTAAATCAAATTATTAACCCTTGGTTTATAAGTTAAGTCTATGTTTTTGTATTTTGCAAAAACATAAGTGAAGAACATAAATCTTTCAGAAAGGCATTATTTAGAAAGAAACATAATTTTCAAATGAATTACTCTTAGTTTTTCAGTTAAAATGTGTCCATAAATATTTCATGTTGCACGCCTATGTATACGAAATGCAATGAAGTTATCTGCATGTGACCTTGAATAGTCATCTTTCGTGAATAGTGGTTTATTTGACAGTTAATCAATGCTCATTTCTTAAAATAACGCATAGTAAATCGGTTTTTATTGCGTCTTTAATTAAATTTATTCTGTCAATAAAACCGTAAATAAAAAAAGTTTGACATTATAAATTCAGATTTTATTCTCTAATACTGAATATATAAATCACCCTAAAAAGTTTTTAGGACAGATAATATTTGAAAAAAAATGTTTTGTCGGTATCTGTTTATTTCACGAATTTTTGTGTTCATGCTGTATACAAATTTACATCAGAAATCAAAATCCATCAATGATAAAAAATGAGCATTTCAATTCAAAATGACATGAAAAAGTGCCCTAAATGCAAAATCCAGTTTAATTTTACACTTGAAAATTATTTTGCATTTTTTTTTTTTAAAGACTAATATTTGCATTTTCATCTATATTTAATTAACATTTTTCAAATAACAATTCATCATAAAAATAATGCCTAAATAAGACAACTTTTGTCTAAGTTAACCGATTCTTATAAATAGTTCTAGAGATTTTGCGTTATTTGGATACCTGTTAATATTGTAAATTGTAATTCATAAATAATAGCAGAACGCTTTGGAAACAAATGGCTCGGGTTATTGGAAACTCGGATTACCGGAGCCCAGATTACTAAGAGTCTACCGTATTATGCTGTTTCAATCCTTTCCAAGTTAACAGCTATCTCTTTCTATCTCTGCATATAGTAAGTAAAATGGCGCCTGCAACAGCCAGCTGGGCTGTCAAACGAAACCTCAAAAATATAGCAGTAACTAAAATACCTGTATTCTCGGTGAAAAATTGCATCGTTAGACATTTTAGCTTCAATAAAAGCTTTTGTAACATATTTCGAGAAGTTTTTTAAAATTGTCAAAGACTTTCCTCACATTTTGCGTATATGTTTTTAAAAAAACAAAAGCCACGGATCTCATGACAAGCGTGTATTCATACTCCCGGCAGTTGTTGGCTTACTATGCGCAGATCCCATTGCGTATATCTTCTATCTCTTTAAATTGAAAAGGTCTATTCACTGATTTTCTTTTACTCAAACCTCGGCATACAGTTTAATATTCTTTTAATTTGAACCATAAATGAAACATATAAAACAAATTTCTATAGTGAAAGGTGCAAGAATTTTGTTCCAAGCATTATACCAACCTTTTCTCAAATAAATCAATGTTTTCATTTCAAACTGACAACCTCTTTATATTTATAAGACAGATCGTCTAGTGTCTTGGTAAAGTTTGAATGAGTTGTCGAATTTTAAATACTGTGAAGCAGTTTGTAACTGTTTTCAATTACAAAGAGCAACAAACAGAAGTCAGTCACATCGCGTGAACGGCTCCACGGTTCTAGAAAACTTCCGAACTTGGCAAACAGAGAAACATCAGCACTAAGCGTTCATTTCGGCTAGTTTCAAACTTAAATTACAAAGTTGTACTGCACAACGTCTCCAATTTAAGAATTAGACACTAACTAACTAAATAAATAACTATAGTTAAGAAGATATGATAGTTCAGGGACAGTACTTACTCATTACTAAATTAGAGTGACCTTAGAATTACGGAGAAAATTCATGAGCTCAATAACCCCATATAAAAAGTGATCATAAATTATTGTTAGAAAACTATTATATCTTGGTATCTTGCTTGTCATTTACATTGGTTTGTATTCTAAAACTTGAACTATTAAAAAGATGTAAAAAATTACTGACATAAATAGATAAAAATTTTTGCTAGCTAAACCTAAAGGAAAATGAAACTCATAATAATGATTGTACTGTAGTAACAATAAGAACTTAAAATTGTAGAAATTGTCGCAGTGTAGTAAAAGAAAATTAAATTAAGTTTATATTAAGCCAACATACTTATAATCAGGTATATTACTTCCAGCAAAAGCAATTACACTAACTGGTTATGTTCTTTTAGTTCATACTTTTAAATATAATTCTTACACATTACCTTCAATGGTTTTTTATAATAGGTATGTTTTTTGATTGCTGATTCGTAAAAATCTTTTAAATGAAGTCCCCCACTATTATTTTTTTATTATTATAAATGAAGGTACGTTTAATTTTGAAGCAATTCGTAGTATTAAAAATTCATATTTTTGGTTTAATTGCACTTGATTTTGCTATCTTTCTCGCACCAGTTTGTATAGTAGAATTCGCGAAAATGATAGCAAAAGTGAGACGTCACAGTGATACTGAGAAAAATTTCAAATATCTCGCAAAGTAATTAGTAAAATGTTTTTTTTTAAATTTTGCGTCTATAACAAAGCTATTACAGCACTTACAGCAGCCAAAAGATTTCATTAAAAGCTCACTCATGTGCTGTTATAGATTAGTACAATTTATATATTTAAAGTTTGGTGAATCAAATTTCATTAAAAAATATATATCATCCCATTAAAAAATATAACTTTGTATTGTAACTTTAGAACCACTGGTTTAAACAAATATTTTCTTCGTTAATGGGATGTCCCCCTTGGACTTCTTAAAGATTGTCTTATAGTATTTTATTGAATCTTTAATAATATAGAAATTATTCGAAGTAGCTCGTTTATCTGTTACACCCTGTATTATATTATTTTTTTTCTTATGGTGGAGGACCCTAATGTTACCCTCATACGAGTATAATTCTTAATTGAATAATAAAGAGATCTAGCGCAGTTTCAAATACGTTTTTATTATATTGACATACACAGACACTTATCACACACAATACCTGTATTCTTTTTGACCCAATTGAAACTCAGCTCTGTACATAGCTGAGTTGAGATGAAGTGAGTTGTGATGTGTGCAGAATGAACAAGTTTAATTCCGTTTTATCATTTCCTTCTTTACCGATAGTATTTGTTATAACAGCTATCAAAATTAATGAATTATTTTCTGATCTGTGATACTGTTTATAAATGAAAAATGGATAATGTTGAAAATATATTACTGTCAGTATATCTGTATATGAGTATATGTGAATATAAAATTTGTTGTATTATATAACCTTAAAATGCAAACCGAGTGTTTCAAATCATTTTGAGTTTTGTAAACTGGAAGTGTAGCATCGGAAAGGGGGGAAGTGAGTTTATTCAGAACAACTCAGATCAGTTGTGTCAAAAAGAACAACGATTTCCTGAGTTTATCTGTAGTGATCTGAGATGAGCTGAGATTTTGTCCAAAAAAAATACAGCTATTATATTTATTATTACATTAAACAATTCATGGCTATCCAATATACTCGTATAATGTTTCAAATTACAAATTCATTTATTTCCAAAATTAAAGAAACAAAACAATAAAAATGAACCTTTAAAATATTTTTGTCTTTGTTCACATTAATTTTAATTTACCATAGTTAACTATCTTTCATATTTCAATTATTAATATTAATTGTCGTCTTTATAGCCGTATTTCAGTTTTCTTCTCAGAACACAATGTTAATTTTTTGATATGTTGTAAATGTTTGATTATTAAATATTGATTATTCAAAATTACACAAAAATAAGAAATGAAAAAAAAGTGACACCGAGAAAAAAATTCAAAAAAATACTAGCTTGCCACAAATATTATTAGGTGTACTCAACGACCAAATATAACTAGCCAATACTTCATTTGGTTTGTTTTGATTTCGGCTGGCCAGACAGAGAAACTAGAGATAGAGATATGGTATGTCTAGTCCGAGTATTTCTCACTAGAGGTCACCACTGAGGCCACGTAGAGTATCAGTGTCTAGTATGAACATTGCTCACTAGAGTCGCAAATGTTCTGAGTTAAAATTTCTTGGTTAACATTTAAGGTTAACATTAAATAATTTATAAGGTTTAATAGTAAAGAAAAATCAGCGTGTCACTCACAAAACCACTACAACTACAAAACAAAGACAAAATACACATGTTTCTACGTGGCCTTTAGTGAGCAACGTCCAAACTAAACACTAGACTATACGCTGACACTACGTGACCTCTAGTGAGAAATACTCGAACTAGACAAGACATATCTCTATCTCTAGTTTCTCTGTCTGGCCAGCCGAAATCAAAACATTCAGTTAGGAGGGATAGGGAATGTTTTGTCTAGTTATATTTGGTCGTTGGGTGTACTCATATTATTGGACGGTACTTTAGATTGATACAAACTTATAATTCACTCGTACACCATAATCTTGACTTAATACATTTGAAGAAGCTTGTAAAGAGAAAGAAGGTGGATCTTTATCGAGCAAACATTAATGGCCAGTAGCACCACTGACACTTAAAATTTAAACTTGGTTTTATTCATATAGCCAAATAAATTAATTTTAATTCCTGTTAAATATTTTTTTAATTATAGTGTGAAATCGAAGTGACTAATTGAATAAAACCAAGTTTAAATTTTAAGTGTTAGTGGTGCAACTGGGCATAAAGCATCCGTTTCTACAGAAGACGATAAGAACGATAAGGTACCAGCAAAAGATACAAAGAAAGAATCCTAAACTACTCTCGCAAGATAATTTTTTGCTAATCATTCATTCTTCATACGCCAAATCATTTCTCACAATGATCCTTGCTAACATACCCACATACATATCGAAAATATCTCCTTGCAACATCATTCTCTAACATACTTCAATCTAGAGAAATTGCATGTATTTATTTTTATAACTTTTGCTGCTGTTGAAACCTTTTGTTTTCCTACTGTTGGAATGTTAAGAATAGCATCTTAGTTTTTTCTGGTAAAAATATGTCAAATTTATTTTCATTCATGATCCAAATAACAAAATATTTGGCGAATGGCCCGTAGAATGAATGGGTATAATAACAATTAACCTAAATGGATTTTTTAATATATAAAATACAAGGTTTTCTCAATAATTTAGCTTTAAATTCCGTACTCTTTAAAAGAAACATTTATTTTGAAAAGGGGTCATCTCCAATTTTTTTCACAACCTACCCTGCCTTCTAAGGGAAGATTTTTATAAACGACAGGAAAATTAAGGGCATAAAGAAACTGTATGTAGTAGGTATCAATATTTTCCACACCTACCTGGTGAACTAACTTAGATTTCTTTGCAATGTGTTTTCAGAACATATTCGAGTGAAATTTATATTTTTATCTTTCATTTTCTAAAAATATACTTTTTTGTCATAGAAATGGACTTGATCATTAAAAACCCAAGTTCATTTAAAAACGGGTCAGTTACTTGCCACAAAAAGTCAAGTTGCGAATAGGCGTACATTGAAATTTTTTGTTACACTTTGAATGGCAAAAAATAAAATTTATTTGTTAAAAAAAAAACTCTTAATTACCCGTTTTCGCCGATACGCATTAAAAGGGTTTTATAATATATTGTTAGACTGTTAACTCTTCATTAATATAAAACAAGGTCTAATAAGGGCCTAGGGAAAATTATGTCATATTCACAGTGTAAATGCAGTGGTACTCGAACCTCACATCTAATAAACGTAATGAATAAACGTAACTTCAACTGTGATATTGTGAGGTACATTTGCATACCCCCTCCCCTAGTGGAAGATCTTTTTAGCCATCGTGATAGAGTCTGCCATAGCTGAGTTGGTTAGAGTTTAACTCAGCCAAGGTAATGGTCGCGGGCGAGGTCGCGGGTTCAAATCCCAGTGGCTGAAATGATCTTTACACAATTTATTTTTAACTGACAGACACTAAGAAATAAAGTTTTACTTTCACTGCCGCCGGAAAAAGAAGTATAATTTTATTACCTAATAAATGTTAATAAAATAGTTCAAATTTGATTTTGCATATCTCTATGTAAATTGATGATAACAACGAAAGAAATACATTTAAAATAAGTTAAAATTAATTTAAAACAATGTAGAAAAGAATATTTGTTATAAAAATGTAGATTTACTACTTTGGTAAAATTAAAAAAAAAACATTTAAAATTTTAAAAACTAACATTGACCGATTTAATTAATAAGAGTTTATAAGAATTCAATCTGTTTGCATTTTAATGATTCAGATTGTCAGCATACACTCTCTGTAAGAGACTTATGGCTGGATGTAGCAATGTTTAATTGGGAATTTAACAAAAATTAAATTAAAATCGACACGTTTACAATATATTTTATATGTATACAAACGTTGGTTATAATTTAATCTTTGTTTAATTTACAATTAAATATTGTTGCAAGCGGCCATTAGACTTTGTATTGAATTCCTGAACATTCGGACATAGCACACAGCAATATATTTCTTTACCATTTGTCAACTTCGTAATCGAATTCTGACTTTCAGATGAAAAAGCAAGAACGCAGATGACAGACTCGCCATTGTCGTGACGCATTAATTAACATAATAATTATTGCGTTCTACTTTTTTGTTGAAAAAGCAGAGATCTTTTAGCAAAACAAACAGTCTTCTCCGTGCAATAAGAGAAAAGAAAAGATAGGAATTTCTATTATAACCTGTTGACATAAGACCGTGTCTCAGCGAGTGAAAACAAATGAAAGTGTACGTGCGTACGGCCTCCACCATCAAGTAGGCGCGGTGAGCATTATCATTCTTTACTAGCGCATCGCGCGCCAAGGTAAGAGAAAAATTCTGTTATATGAAGAGTAACGATTGCAAAAGCCACTTTACCCTTCATTCCATGCGCGAAATGCTTTTGTTTCCGCACAGTTTTTTGTTCCAACGACTACTTTGATAAAACTTTGTGATGGCGATGTGAAATATGGCGGAGGTACTACCTGCGAGGAAAAAAATTCTTTTGAACTTTCGATCGAACAAGAGTTGCAGTTTCGTTTTTCTGCACATTTTTTAAAGAAACGATATATTTTTCCTTTTCAATAAAGTTGAATTTCGGGTTTCTTGAAATGCCCCGGAAAGGAGACTAATTTGTTGTTAAGAACTATTGGAGAATAATAATTCATCAAGAATTATTTTACAAATTCATTTACGATTTTAATTATACGAAGGTGGTTTAGAATGTTTGTCTACGATGTGCAGTGAGTTTTGACTTATTATTAACGGGCCGTGAATAATAACATGGGAGAACCAATCACAATCACCCATTACACAAAATTGCATTATTATCGAGTTTACTTTGACACAGTACAATGTTCATACGTTATTACTGTTTTTCCAATTTCAAATTGTCACCATTAAGCAGTTTTTAATAAACTTATCCAGAAAATTTCCTATTGAACAGTCGTAGATAAAGTATAGTATTCTACTCGCATGTAATGGCTATTACTCATTCGAATGATTTATAATACTCGCCTTTGGCTCGTGTTGCAAACTTTATTCTCGTGAGTAAAATCACACTACATGCTATTATTTAGTTGTGTCTGGCAGCCCCACTTCTCTTACAATCTGTAAAAAATGAACACTCTTTGTACATGAGAGCAACACGCTTCTTCGCCAAACGCACCCAGTGCGATCGTACGTAGACATCTCAAGGCGTCCATCGTCCGTGTTGCAGCTGCAGTGCAATCGGTATAATCTTTATTCGGATTTAATCTTCGTTCTGTTCAAGTAAATCTTTTTGATGTTTTTCTTCGCTCTTTCTTCTGCACCTCTTATTTCAAAAGGTTTACAAATATAATGTTGTTTCACTTCAATCATTTTGTTGTACTCAAAGCTTTGAAAAATCTACAAAACATTACAATCACTCATCTTTTGTTTTATTGCTACATTAATAATGAAATATACTCGTAAATAGTGATGTGCCGCCAAAAAAATCCCGCGGGGAATTTGTTTTTCCCCGGGAAATTTCCCGGAAATTCCTTCATCCGCGATTTTCGGGAAGAAATTTAGTTACTATTTTTCCCGGATTTTTTTGGAAATATCCCGTGAATATAATTTTTGCAAATTTTCCGTAAAATTAAAACGATTTTGACCTTGATGTTTGGTGCAAGTTGTTATAAATAATTATTAAATATGTAACATTGTTATTTTTTTTGAGTAATTTAAGTTTTCTTCAAATTAAATTGTTATTCTGGTTAATTTTTTTCAAGTAACGTGAAATTTAGTACGATGCTTTTAAATTACTCATTTAAGGTTTTATGAATATTGCATCTTTACTTTATGTAAGAAGTATGAAAATATATTGAATATTTAAAATATAGGGGAGTATTTTTTATTAGTTCTTAGAGTCGCTCTACTCGTATGCATGACCGATAGTGCATAAATATATTGATACGAGTATACGATAACAGTATTTTTTACCATAATTTCATTGAAAAATAAAAATAAATAAACCTACAGTTACAATTTTTATTGATATTTGAAATTCCTTAGGAAATTTTCCGAAGGATTATTTTTCTGGAAATTACTCGGAAAATTTTTCAAAAAAAATTCCGAGAAAATTTCTGGGAATTTTCCCGTATCTTTAAATTTCGGGAATTACCCCTCTCTACTCGTAAACATCATGAGCATAAGTAAAACCATCATTTTTAATTCGAAAATTGTCTACTATTATCTTTTTCTTTAACCGGTTTTTAAATAGTTTAGATTAACTGGTTAATTAAACCATATAGCAACATTTATTTTTATAATTTTTTTCTGCACCCGTTAAGTTTTTTAATTCAATAAATAAAAATTCTTGTTATTTTTAAAAATCACTTTTTTGGACATAAAATACCTATTTTTTAGCCTGTTTTTAATTACGAGAGTCTATCAAAGATACATTCCTTGTAATAAAACTGATGGACAATATTTTCTCTCGAGTATTAATTACCCTTTGACATTTATGTCACATCTTCAACGTCAAAGGCGCTCCATTTTAAATATTTTCCAGTCTCATTATACGTCAATATGCAACACCCACTAAGCGGATTCTGCAGTAGGGTCCTCCACCAAAACAGAGAATTAAGTACCTAATATTTTAGTTATATTGAAAGTAGATAAGAAAAAATAATAATTGAGACGAAAAAAGTTTTAAAAAAATTGCTAGTTTTTAAAATATTTGAGATTTTAAGCGTCTATACATCTATACGTCGCAATTATTGCTTTCTTTCTCGTACAGCCTACTATAGAAACTGGTAAGAGAAATATAGCTATGGTTTCGTTGAAAATTAAAAGCAGTTAAATTAAAACGGGTATGACTTTTTAATACTACAAATTGCTTCAAAATTAAACGAACTTTCATTTAAAATAGTAAAATAATTAGAGTAGAGGACCCTGTTGCTCAAAACAAACGCCATGAAAAAAGTCGTTGGAATATTACCTACGTGGTAGAATTTGAAGTGAGTACAGTTTGTACCTCAAGCAATAACGCTTCTACATTTGCTACCTTTGTAGATCGTTAGAGGAAACAAGTTTTACGTTATTTTCTGCTTTAGTTAGGGCAGGGATGTTTGTTTTGGTGGTACATTTATTTTTAAGCATGTTGTTAAACATGTTTTAGGAAACAAACAAATAATAATTACTTAAACACACATCCCACAATGCAACTTTTAATTTTACTCCAATATCACACATTAGTATGAAAACCCCTATTCACAGATATTATCCACACACCCTCATTTCTAAACAATAGAGCAACGCGTGTTTCTCATTTAGCCTCTCCCACATCCTCTTGTCATATTCTCTCCTCTCTTTGTCTGTCTCTCTAACTCATCTTTATTCACATACGGAGTGAGAGTGGAAAGTCCTGCAGGATGATAGCTCTGTCTTCGTCTCCCTCGGGCGACTGTAGCGCAACTCTTGCGGACGCTGCTGGAACTATTATTCTCTCTAATTAAACAGTGGAAGAGAATACGAAGACAAATGTGGGAATTATTAGCGGGAAGAATATACGGAGGCTAATTTTATTCAAGGAGAACAGTTATTTTTTTAATGGAAGTTCTTTTGTATGTTTCAAGAATAAAAGACTTTAGTTTTATGACATTATCCGTGTTTGCCCCCGTTTACATACATTTTCATTTCGTTATCTTTAAGAATTTTTTTTCTTTCAGTGAGTTTTACTAGTACAGATTATCACGCTTAAAAAACAAAGTCCCTAAACTTTTTGCACCATTTCGACACATTAGATTAGATAAAAGATTAAAGCCATAAACATATTCTTATCGAATCCAAGTTTCTTCTGTTCGAATCTAAAGGTGGATTCATGCAACATTCATTTTAATTTCATTTTCATTACATTTTAATTTCATTTTCACTAAAAAAGTAGGGTGTTTGTACTAAAATAGTTCTCCGCACATTATCTTTGGCTACTTGGTTTTGTACACATTATATATTTTAATGTAACGAAAAAAATATCAGTTTACTTAAAATGTTAAAATAGTTGTCACTTTGTTCTTCGCGCATGCGTAGTTGTCTTATTCACTACATTTCCAGTGAAAATGTAATGAAAATGTAGTTAAAATGAATAATGCGCTTGCATGAACATGTCCACTGATTTACATTATTTTAACTTTTTAGAATTAAAATGTAATGAAAATGAAATTAAAATGAATGTTGCATGAATCCACCTTAAATTTAAATTACTGCATTAAACTTAGAGCTCAATGAAAAGGCATGTCTCAGTTGCTGCTTGAATCTCATAACTAAAGACTTGTATCGGTAATTATTTATTTATTTTCTGCTACCCAGCCTCTCAAAAAACTGCAAAACTCTTTTTCTGTAATCACCATGAGTGAAATAAGTGTTCTTTAACTTAAAATTAGTGCAGAAAATTCTAGATTTTTGTTTTATTTATTTGTTGTCATTGTCATAAAAGCAATTTTTATGGTCGCATTAAAAATACCATGCATAGCCATTCAAGTACCAGATGGTATGTCAAAAATTTAGAATACATTTTGTAAGTTTCTTATTTATGTGGACGGTTGCTGAAAAATTTTTGTTTGTGATAAAACAAAGAAATACTTATTGCAATAATAATCATTGTTGACATTAGACGTGTCAGTAAATTATTTAACAAATTTCCTACTACAGACTTTAAATCGCAGAATGAATGCCATTTGTTTGTAATCAACATTAATAGTGGATAATGTCAAGGCACGCATCAACATATTTCAATAAAAAGTTAAATAGAGATTTTCAAAAGTAACATACTTAAAAAAAAAATTGATTTGTAATTCTTAAAATCGTTAAAAGATAAAGTGTCTGATCTTGAAATTCTGACTTTGTCCCACCTTCTTGCTCTATATTTGTTGAAAAGAAAACTTATTTTGAAGTTTGAGTTATGAAATCAAAATATATTATCTCGTCGTCAGTCTATATTGGAGACAAAGTTTCTCTTTTCTTTAATTTGCATTGTTTTCTAAGAAAAATTCAAAACAATACAAAACATTCCAATCTAGCTTTACGGGCTTTAAAAAATAAATCACTGCATTCTTTCCGTTAATTTCAATTCGGAGCTTTTTCCATTACTCCGTGCCTCTCAGGACCGTAATATATTTGCACTAAGTGTTAAGTAAAATTAAACAGAAAGTTTGTAGTTTCACACGGAGCGTTATTTATCAGGGCCCAACGCTCGTTTCACTCTTTGTTTTGTTAAAATATTGATCTTTCAGCGTAATAGAATGCGGAATTCGTAATGAACGCGTTGAGCAAGATCGTGTGTCTTGAGCAGTCTGTGTTGAGCTTTGACGGAGCGAAGCGCAAACTGAACAGAGATGAAATTGAAATTGTAACTTCTACTAGTATGTTACCGATAATAGTTTTGTACAAAGAGAGATCAGTAGATGAGAAATTGAATTTTATAACAAATATCTAAGATGTCAATCTTAAAGGCATTTATAAATAACCGACTGAGGTAGCGTAGTGATAGTATTGTCGCTTCATTTTCCGAATGTCCCGGGTTCGAATCCCTGTAGAATACGGATATTTGGCCATATTTGTCTGCATCTTTATCATCCCCTTTCCATGAAAATGAACTGTTAAAGAAAAATTATGGCTCATATTTTTCTAAACATATTTATTTGTGTAATTTTTTCATATTTAATTTAATCCATAGCTATTTTAAATGGGAGAGAGAATTTTTTTTAACACGGGGGGTTAATGTCCAGGCAGTAATTGTGCTAAAACTATACAGATTTACCTAGAGTAAAAAAAAGTTCTTTTGTATTTAACGTATGTAACTTTTGGTACAAATTTCAACAATTTTTTTTGTAAAACAAAATTATGAACGTAATTTACATAGAGGGTCGTGTTCTGCCACACATTTAGCAACTCCCAAATTAAGGGAAATGATGGTTTTTATACAGTGGCGGTTCGTGCACCAAAACTTTTGTGAGACAAGGTATCCACGACAAAAATGCACCGCAGACGAATTTTTTTTCATTCAAGGTCAAATGCCTTATAATTTTGATTTACATTTTTTT
The DNA here is from genome assembly GCA_963082715.1 of Harpalus rubripes. Taxonomy (NCBI): domain Eukaryota; kingdom Metazoa; phylum Arthropoda; class Insecta; order Coleoptera; family Carabidae; genus Harpalus; species Harpalus rubripes. The sequence continues at coordinate 40,285,370 of OY720454.1, forward strand.
AAGGGATGTGCAGCTGCATATTTTTCCCCTTTCATGTATAAATATAAATTGCCAGAACATTTCTTCCATCTTCGAATTAAAATTTTTAATATCAATTTTTGTTGCGCTATCATTAGCGCTATAAACATTTTACTTCCCTAAAAGACCTAATTTACAAGTTGAAGCAATGTCATCTTTACATATATTAGTAGTACAAGTAAAAAGTATGCACGGCCAACAATAGTTATTTGTATATCAAGGCCGCGAAATCACTCTTTAGCGTACCGAGAGAAAAATCTCGAGGGCGCTAAAGGATTTCGCGGACAAGGTGTACACAATATTTTTTGTGCAACCGTAAAAAATATGAATTACAAATTGTATTAATTTTAAACAGTTTCATTGTAAATAGAAACTTAGCTTTCAAGGTGGCTATGGGATTGACATTTGATAAACAAAACCGTGCAATTCTGGGTGGGGGTGAACATTAGTGACGGGTTCACCCCCATAACACCAGATATAAAGCTCGTATGTATTAGGAATTAGTCAGTAGTGTCAGATCACCTGATGGCGACAGCAGATTTTCGCTTTCGAAACGTTGTGAAGAATTTATGTTTTTACAAATGAAGATAATGGAAGTTCAAAATAAAATCGTTTTAATTCAAAGTGAATCATTATCTTATAAATTTAAAAATAAGTATTAATTTCATATTTATAAAGACAAGCATTAACGGAATAAGTTGAAATTTAAATTACATATTACTTTACATTATTTACAGTTTTATTTCTTTTCTGGTGAGGCACTGCCTCACCTGCCTACCCTGAAAAGCTGCCACTGTTTTTATACTGATAATATTGCAGAGGTTTCGAATAACACGGGGTGTATCTTGGCCTTATTTGGGACGAGTGAGGTGAAGCCCAGGATAGTCAAAGGTACATCTAACAAAATTGGTTAATTATATGTAAGAACACGCTAGGGACGATTTTATCGTCTGGCCAGACCTTGTGGCCTAACACTATGCAAGACAAACTCAAAATTGGTTAACAGACCAAAACGTACCATTTGTTCCGCGAAACGACAATCCACCTAACCTTCCCCAGGCTCGTCCCGTAGAAGATTCTTGGGTTCTTTTATCTCGAAAAGTTTACGATGGAGAATGGGAAGCCCAAAATAAGGACGAACTTCAACGCAGAATATACAAGAATCAGGAATGTCCGAGAAATCGATGTAAATGTCGTCCAAAATCTAATACTATGCTCTAAAGTTTTGCCATAGCCGCAGCTACCTTTTTGGGTTAAACCTATATGCAACACCAAGGTAGAACAATTCTTCCTTTTTAAAAAGTTGATGTTTAGGGTAGGAAAATCTGCCTCACTCCCAAGTAGATACGAAGTGACCCTTCATATACTGGGATGCAAATACTTGTGATTTGGAATTTCCGTAACACAAGTTACTTGTTAATGCCTATATGGTTGTTAAAAATAGTGATTTATATGAAACCCTAAATGAGGACATTGCAAATTCCTTGAAAAGAAGAATTCAGGAAAAATAATAAATTTCTTCGCTTATAAACAAAAATACATAAGTAAAATGAGGTATATTGTAAGTTACATAATATGTTTTATCTTTGAGGTGACGCCTGGTAAACGCTCATACGGTACGAATATGTACAATACCTAAGTTAAAAATTTGGTAAAATTGAACATTTTATATAATTTTTGCCACAGTTTACCTATGTTCCTTTGAAATTATACATATATTACATTGCTACGTGTTATTAATGTCAAGTCCATATTTTTATGATAGAAAAACTGTACCTCAAATTGAACGCGGAATACTCGTATACAGCTCGAATCAACCCTAAAGGTCTAAACATGTTTCAAAGATAGTAGCACTTACATACTTACAGTGCAACACAGCTACCTGTGTAAGTGACTTGAATCTACCCTACCAAATTTCCTACCTTTTTCTAACCATCTTTCGACCTTCCTACCCTAAATCAACTCAAAGGAAGACTCATCAACTCAATTGGAGATTCATCTTCCCTGTTTCTACCCTAATACTTTACAGTGTAGGAGTACCTACATAGAAAGTTGCGACTTGTGGAAGAACACGTCCATCTTTATTTAATTTAAGATCTTAATTTTGTTGTCAATTATTAATTACCAAAACTTATAGGACATATATTAAATGGATTTCTTTGAATTTAAATAATTCAATTAAGGCCCGGTATTTTCATATATTATTAAACTGTCTGTTTAACTGTCCGTGAAAATAAAAATATTGCATGGATATTTTATAGATTAAATTTTAAAAAGTACACATGTTTTATGTATTAATTTTTCGATGCGATGAAAATATTGGGTTTTAAGAATAATTGCCAATGATCAAATATATGAAAATTATTTTCTGTTTTATGAAGTCGTTATTTTATCATATTTATATTAATATTTAAAATTTCGCAATGAATTGTTTTAGTATTTTTAAAGACGACAAACTATTCCAGTTTTAGATTCGTATCACGAAATTTCAGGTCAACACATAAAGCATAGTGTACTTAACGAAGTGATAGTAATGAAACTCCATTAAATTTCTAGTTAAAGAAAACCAACATAAAAAAAATTATAATGAATGCAAATTACTAAAACGTAAATTACTACACACCAACAATTACTGAAAGGAAATGAAAACACGTGAAGAAAAACTGCTAATTGTACTTATTACAGCGGAAAATACTGTATAATAACGTCATATCTACTAAAAGAAATCCGATGGCGAAAGAAAACAATTTTTCACCGAGAAAAACAGAAAAATGTAAGGTCTAAAAATAACGCAGAAATATTTCATAACCTAAAAATATGTCTTAATTGATTCCGAGCAAATATTTCCCTCGATCTTGACCCAGTCGATGTCGACAGTCTCTTGTTTCTGAATGAACAAAACAAGCACGCAGGTTGCTATATTAGCTTAAGAAAAAGTGAAGGAGTACTTAAATTATCAAACAGACGACAGGAAAATTAGCTTTTTTCAAAATTCTCTCGCCGTTTATAATTGTCCAAGTTTATAATACAATTAAGCTGTGTCATGGCAAATTAACTTTTAATTCATTTAATTGGAAAATGAGAATTTCATAAATAAATTTTCTGAATTTTTCATATAAATTATGTGACATGCAAATATTTTGGATGTAATATAAGCTAAAATAAATTAATGTTATGTGACATAAACGACGAGCCACAGGTGTAACTCCAAAACGAAAATACTTGGCAAATATTTTCCTGGTCGCTTTTATTGAAATTATATTTATACTAGTAATTCATTATTAGGGTGAACATTGAATTTCGCAATATACAGTAGCTGGTCGTACAGAAGCACTGTCGAGTTTAGCACCGCCAAAAAATTTCAACAAGATAATTTTGACATGCTATTGACTTTATGGTAACATTGAAAATAACGATGAAATGTCAAAAAAACAAAATAAATGTCAAATAAAACAACGGCAAATTTTGTAATGTGTAAATAGAAAGCTTGTGCTATTGTAATGAATAAAATTAAGACTGAAAAATATAGCAAAATGAGCCGGTAAAGCGAAATAGCTATCCAGTTATCAAGGTAATAATATTGGCGATTAAAGATTGAGACATTAATTGTTAAGATCATTAATCTCCAATTAACACACATGTTAGTTACAATATTTTTCTGTTCACCGTATCTTAGTGAATTGGAAAATCTAATTTTATTATGACATTTTTTTAGGTAGTAACGTTTGACACAAATTTTGAGAATTGTTCAGGAATGGTATGTGGCATCTATGCCCAAGTAACACTGACCTGATTTAAAATCTATAGACTGTGCGTTTAAGAAATGATGTTAATACAAAAATGAATGTATAAACAAACGGAAATATATTACAAAAACAAAAATTTATCTATCTCGTAAACAAGACAATAAACACGTGACAATCACAATTTAAGGTAATAATAAATGAGTTATAATATTATGCCGAAATCACTTAAATTATTTAAAAATTATTCATAATTTCCCGATTTCATATTATTTGGCCATTGCATTAAAAAAAAATCTGATGTGCCCAGCACATTATCTTCCGTCAGTTCAATGTTTTTGTATAAATGTCATACAGAAAGTTCCTTGCAAAAGATTATATTTCTTGTACAATACCTTAAGGCAGTTGTATGTATTTTATACAAATTCCATACAGAAAGTTTCTAACAAAAGATCCTATATTTCCAGTAAATTATACTGTCAACTGCACTGCACAAACATACTATGTCAATTGCACTTGACTTTTAATCAGAAATTTCTAAATGTTTCCAGAGTTATAGCATAGTTGGCTAATATATGATATTTAATTTCTTTATAATTTTTTAACTCTATATCCATTTAATATGAAGTATAAAATACATTCAAATCGTATAGACAATAAAATATTCTTTAATATTTATAATTACATTAAATGTGAAAAAATGATATCCTTTAAATAAGGGTACTTCTGGTTGACCAATTTATAACCAAAATCTAATCAGCTCTACACATAGATGTAACGAAGAGGGATACGAAAGAATTATAATTTTTGGAATTATAGTATTAGAGTTATCGCACACACGCACGCACACACGCACGCACACACGCACGCACACACACATACACACACACATACACACACACATACACACACACGCACACACACACACACACACACACACACACACACACACACACACACACACATACATACACACATACATACACACATATTCACACACACACACACATACACACACACACACACACACATAGACACACATACACACACACATAGACACACATACACACACATACACACACACACATTGTGTGTGTGCGCGCGCACGCGTTTTCGCGCGCGCGTGCGTGTGTGTGAGCGCGCGTGCGTGTGAGAGCGCGCGTGCGTGTGTGTGCGCGCGCGTGCGTGTGTGTGCGCGCGTGCGTGTGTATGTACGGATGTGTGTGTGTGGATGTTGGATCCACGATTTCTCAAATACTATAAGACTTAAGACATTTTTAACTACGGATTCCTCAATCTAACAATAATGGGAAGAGTTCATTAAGTTTTGGTAACAATTGGACAGCCGGAAGTAGTAGTTACAATAAAAAAATCATTTAAATATTATTTATCGAAAATTTATGTAAATACTTATATTAAAGAACGTTAAATTCTTTATTCGATAAATATAAATTCATTATTATATCTTCTATAGATTTAAAGATAAAGAAATGCATATAAAATAGTTTTTTTTTCAAACGTCGTAGAAATGGCAATTTTTGTGACTTGATTCACAAGGTAGAAGTTTCATTTCTACGCCGGCGGAGTAGAAATAAAATAAACAAATATCCATAGAAACGACATAGAATTAGCAAATAAAAAGAAAAGTAGTGCGTTTGAAAAAAAAATTAATGTGTCATTCGGAATAAAAATGTCTTTGTGTGCCTCGCATGCAATTGTCCGACTCGCTTCCCTCGTCGTGCAAACTTCCATGCTCGCCACACAAAGTATCACTTTTACTCCTAATAACACAATATACTATTTTTCTACGAATCTATTAAAAGTGGGCTTTTTAATATTTGTTTTTAGTGTTAAAAATGTCATTTTATGACACCAGTGTTAAAAGTGACAGATCATTGTTACTTTTGACACTAGTGTTTAAAAAAGTTATTATTGTTCGCAAAACTGCTTCTCATTAATTTCAGAAATAACGACATATTCTAGTGTAGCGCAAGATCACTTTTGTTTAATAAATAATTTGAAATAATTCGTCTCTTGAATTTGAATTATTGGAACCGTAAATGATCATTTATTGTTCGTGAGGAAAGCTGTTACTATTTATTACTCCAAATGTAAAATTATGTAGTTGAATCTAAATAAGAAACCTATAAAAAGGGCAATAACATATCAGCAGAAAAGAAAACATCACATCCAACTTTCCACATTTCAAGAATCCTGAAACGTACAAACTACAATTCAAGCCCCAAATCTCGAATCTAGGAAGGCAGTGAAAATTTTGTTTTGGATCGCCAAGTTGTTTTCTTGGCATCGGCTGTCCGCGCGATATAAAAATATATTAAATCTGGTTTCCTCTTAACAAAGCAAAAAATTGATATATTATCTGGGGTTGCCTGGGGCCCGAACACCCGCATTCCTAGAATTATTGGTTTCGTTAGAGGACGACGTCTCTTGAATGAGTAATGACTGCGGAGCCATTACAAAGCTGCGTCGATCTCCCAGATTTCATTAAAATATTCACCACTTGACGCCGAGAGATGGAGGCATCGCCACTTCACCAACAGCGGAGTTATTAATGTAATCTTCTCATGCCATTTTGCATTATCCTTCTACTTGATTTTTTATACTGCGAAATTGATTTTTTAAATGGAAATGCTAATGCACTTTACCTATGCATTTATACTTTCGGTTCAGTTTAATTTTTTTTTTACAATAAGAGCAGTGGAGGATTATTTAATAAAGCTTTTGTAGAAAAATTGAGAATTACTGCTCTGCGGAGATGGTTGATTCGTTATCCCCTACTTTATGGAGGGATTATAATTTTATTTGCTTTTATACAAAATGTTAAATATTTTTTTGGGATTAAGAAATAAACATGGTTGCAGTTAAATATTTTTCTACTACCTACTTTATAGAGATCGTGTCTGGCGGACAGTTTTTTCACAGTGACGTTTTGAATGTTAAACAGTTTGATATCAATAATTTTGATGATATTTTGTACATGACATATTCTAATGGGGTATTTCCACTTTTTTTCTGGAAATGTAATTAATGTTATTGTTATTAATATAGGTTCATTTTTACCTTCATAAATACATAATATTTAAAAAATTTAATAAAATTAAAATTTTCTCGTGACGTTACTTGCAGCAGCACGTTCAGTCAAAATTACGTGAAACTGTTTACATGCAGTTTTCAAAACAAGTTTAAAAATTAATTTGAAAACTGTTTCGGCGCATGAGCATTTAGCTGATTAAGTTCCAGATCCTCTTCACTCCAAATACTTCGTTTTGCCATTATTCTAATTATTTTTTTATACGTCGTACCACTACGCGCTAAAACTACACAACTATCAGTTGATTTGTTGGTAAGTAACACAAAGCGGCAAACACGTTATGCTCTGTACGCATGCGCAGAATCGAAACTGAATTTTTAGTGTTTACATGAGTAGTTTTGAAATAAGTTTTCAAGGCAAACCCACAAATTTTAGTTTTGGTTTGAGACAACTCAAAACCGTTTGGCACTGTATACACGGCATTTTTAAAACTAAAAACGTTTTGAAAACGGTTTCAAAACTGCATGTAAACACAGTAAATGTTAGGGATGATGAGAAATAATTGGAGATGTACTCTTGGTAAATAATGTTTATTACATGACTATTAATTAAACACTGTTTACTTCTCAACATCCCTAACATCATACTAACAGTCAAGTAATACCAATAATTTATCGATAATATTCACATTTTGATGCCGAAACCTGGGATCAGTACTGGAATTTAATCCACATCAACGTATTCTTTCTTCATTAGCTACTCTGCTTCTTTAATTATTAACGTTAGCTGTTTGCGGTACGTTTTCCTTTGTGACAAATCCATCTTTCGTTATGGTTCTAGTTATAAACACTCACACACTTGTTTTTACACGTTAAGTCTCGGGTTTCGGCACCAAATTGTGAATATTATCGATTATATTCACAAATCTGAAGATTATACAATATTTCACAACCATTTTTGTCTACAACAGGTATTTTTATTTACAAATTATAATAAATTTATGTTAACAATGGCCAAACAATCAGATAACCAAGAAGGAACTTGACAATTAACTGTTCGGTTACTATGACATAATATGGCCTCCATATGACATTTCACAAATATGTGTATAGAGCGACAAAGTAAAATATAGAAAACTTAATAAATACGATATTGTTTACAGTTCACAAAAAAAGCAGTAACTCACATTAACTCATTAATAGTTTAATATCTCTATAAAATTAAAAAAATATTCATCATATTAACAACAATGGAATCGAAAAGTAAATGATATATCAGCTATAGGGCGCGAGCAGACACGTGACTCGAGGGACCTTGACGTGCTTAGAATCAGCTGATTTGTGTGCGCATGTCATTTTGACAAGAACAATGTCATGTTGACAAGACCAATGTTTTGACTTATTTTGACTTTTAATTGCTAAAATGTTATTATTTTTAATTTCAAGTGTTTTACTGCCTAAAAATTATAAAATATTAACATTTTAGCAATTCAAAATCAAAATAATTCAAAACATTAGTCTTGTCAAATTGACAATGTTCTTGTCAAAATGACATGCGCACACAAATCAGCTGATCCCAAGCAAGTCAAGGTCGCTCGAGTCACGTGTCTGCTCGCGCCCTATATCATCCAACTAAATATTTCTCTATTTATGATTGAAGTTATCTAAGTAGGTAAACAAGTGACAAAGATGGACAAAATTAATATGATTTTAAATAAGTAAAATTTTTCAAAATTTTTACCTTCCGTCCTTTTTAGGTAAGGAAGGTACTGTCTTTTTAAAAAAAAATCGATGATGAGTTTTTAATGAATAAGTACGTTTTAGGGTCCCTAGAATACGATTTTACTATTTTTACGATGATGTCTGTCTGTCTGTATGTATGTATGGATGGATTTATATGCGCGTGTGTGTGTGTGTGTATGTGTGACAAAATTTTCGGATCGCATTACTCAAATATCACCTTTCCAAAAATTATTTTTTTGCGCATTTTTTTTAGATCCATATGAAGAGCTGGTTAGATTTTGGTTATAATTGGTCGACCGGAAGTACCCTAATTTGAAGAATTTATCAGTTTTTCTTGAAAAAATGCTGCTAAGAATCACTTTTTCACATTTAATGTTATTATAAATATTAAAGAATATTTTATTCTCTATACGATTTGATTACATTTTATACTTCATATTCAACGGATATAGAGTTAAAAAATTATAAAGAAATTAAATTTCACAAAGCATCTAGCTTTGCTATAAAAATAGAAACATTTACTATATTAAGACAATTCTGATTGACAAATATCAGTGTCAAGTACAATTTACATAGTATGTTTGTTTTATAATTTTACTGGATATATAAAGAATCTCTTACAAGAAACTTTCTGTATGGAATTTGTACGAAATACAAAGAACTAACTGAAGGTAATGTACTGGAAATATGGAGTCATTTGCAAAAAACTTTCTGTGTGGAATTTGTACAAAACAGTTAATGTGCTGGCCACTTTTTTTATTAAGTATTTTTTACGTTTATGGATTACTTTACTAATATATATATATATATATATATATATATATATATATATATATATATATATATATATATATATATATATATATATATATATATTATATTATATTATTTATTAGTTTAGTATTTTTAACATTTTGATGTTTAATCGTCACTAATAATATATATACATCAAAATGTTAAAATTAGTAAGCTAATAAATAATATAATATTTAGGGCAATTTTCATAATAAACTTTCTCCTCACTTTAACATTTTAAATTAAAATTAAAGTTGTGTTCGTTTTCATAATACAAGTTTAACACTTTAACAATTTTAAAATAACACATAAAATAGGGTGGTTGCAAAAAAATTAACTTCGCAATTTTAAATGATATTTATTTGAATTCTCTGGTAATAATGTTCAGAAAATCAGTCAGCATATCTTATCAGTTTTTGTACAAATTCTAAACATAATCTTTAATATCGATATTTTTGGGATGAATATTCAACAATACAGCAATATTTTATGACAAAAACACATAATTAAAAATTAAAATAGCTACCTAATAAGGATACTGTTATATGGATTTGCCATAACAATTTGAAAACAATTTTGAATGAAGGATTTGAATCCACGATCTCTTGGTTGCTAAGACACCGTCTTATCTTTAAAATAGCACTCTTCGTCGCATAAAAGGAATATTATTTTGCTTCGAAATTTAAATCTTACTCGTCAGGAAAATGTTTTTCACAATATAATAATATTAATATCTCCCCATTTCTTTCTTAAATTGGCTGCGCAAACCAAATAAAATTCTCATTCTATTAATACTTTTATCACAAAAGAAAAATACATGTTTTCATTTTTATAAGTATTCTGATTCTGATATACGTAGCGTATTGATATTCTCCATTTGAAGCAAACAATTCTCATTTTGTAATAGTATGATTTCGTTTTCTTCGAATTAACCTATAAATTACAAAGCTTAGTTCCTTATCTAAACGATTTTCTTTAAAACTATAAATATTGTTGTACAACTTACAGGAATGCATTATCTTTTATGAAACCGAAACTAAATTATTTATCAGGCGCTTAATTATATTTTCCTCTATAACTCATTGTAAGTTCAGCAGAGATAAGGAAAATTTAAGACGAAATAAACTATAAACATTCCTTTCTAATTAAACATGATTTATTTTCTATTATCATGAGTATAATAACGCACACTAATACTGGATTTCCGAGAAAATTGGCTTGGATTTTAAATGGTCTCTGCTTAATTTTTAATATGTAGGCCTTTTACGTTATCGGAAGAATTTGCTAATAACTCGCGAACAGAGTTTTATTGTCGAATGGGGATATTTTTGAGCCAAGCTAATAAAGTGGCGGATTTGTCTGACATAACGATTTGCATATACAGGGTGTAACACCAACACCGACCACCGCCATTATTTTCTTTATTATATTGTTTGAAAATAGACTTTTTCCGGCCTTTTTGGGAAGGGATTCATGTTTATAAAACTTGTTGTTTTAATATTTTATTGAATTTGGACGTTTCGAAGGCCCAATGGCCTTCATCTTCATCATTTTCTTTCTATCTATCGTTACATTTTTGTTATTCCATTTTAATAAAATTTTAAATCCTATGTAGGGTATGTTTGACCACAAGGTCCCAACATGAAAAACAAGAGTACGGCGGACACCTCGCCTTCACCTCCAAACTTGGTTTTTGAGGGATTAAAACTTATTTAGTTGTCATTATTTTATTTTATGCAGAATTACTTTTAAACAAAAATTATTAAGAATTTTGAGGGTTATATATGGCCGAAAGATGGTGGAAAATTTCAATTTCTTTATTATAGTTACAAAAAAAAAAAATACTATAGAACAAAGTTATAGGAGACCAAGGGGGACATCCCACGAAAGAATTTTTTTTTTAAACCAGTGGTTCTCAAGTTACAACACAAATTCTGAAAAATAACAAAAAAAAAATTATTTAAATTCCATTTGGATTTTTCTCAATATTTTTATTATGCAAGGACATAAAAACTAATGCATAGTTGAATTCAGAAAAAAATACGCGAAAATACACTATCGAAAAAGCATAAAAAATTAGTATAATCTCATTTGGAAAAATATAACTTTGTGATGTAACTTGAGAACCACTGGTTTAAAAATATATTTTCTTCTCTAATGGAATGTCCCCCTTGGTCTCCTACAACGTTATTCTATAGTATTTTTTGTAACTATAATAATAAAGAAAATAATGGCGGTGGTCGGTTTTGGTGTTACACCCTGTTTAATTTTGAAAGATAAATATAAACTGTATGTCAAAAAGTTCAAAATATGTAACGTCGCTGACTTTTCCAAATGTCGGTAATATAGGTAACATAATTTGACATTATCATTACCGATATCTATGTACAAAGCAGATTGGCACACGCAGCAATGGGTAATATGCCGTGATGATATATTTATTTATTTAGTTATTTATTTATAATTTGACATTGCATGTAAATGTAAATTGATGGCAATTTTTTTCCGTGGAAGATAATTTTGATCATAATCAGAACTTTTTAAGTCACGTGACCTTCAGTCATTCTGGATCACTCTGTATATTTCTTCATCTATGATTTATGGTTATACTCTTGTGGATATTTGTCTAATAATTACAACTATCCAGAAAAGACCACGTGCCCACATGCGTTTTAGAGTTAACCGAACTGAAATCCATGGTTCACTTACATATGTCCTGTTGAATAGCCAATAAATAAAAAGGAAATTTATGGCCATATTCTGTACAAAACTCTTACCACGTCTTACAGATCTGTAAATTTGTAAATAATGAACAAAATTGCAACGAAAGCTGCTACTATACGAGTATATGTAGCTTTGCCAGTTTTTTACAGATTTACAGATTTGTAAGACCCAGTTTTGTACAGAATTCGACCATTAGATTGAAAAACTATAGTTCTAAGGGTGCGTGTACTAAGCTTTTTGAACTCTGTTCAGTTTAGAACTTGGTACTATATTAAAAATAAGGTTGTACAAAGGTTGAACATTCGATCAAGTCATTGAACTTGATTCTCATTGAACGCCCGATCTTCTCCGTTTACAATTTCAGCTACGATTAATTTTGATCAACGGTTTAGCTGAACTTGAAGTTCAATACTATAGTACAACCCACCCTAAGAGAGTAAAGAAAAAAAATCATCGGGAAAACCAACGGCATCTATTAATAAGTCAGTTGAAATTGTTTATCAATTATGTATCCTCAGTGCAAAGAAATTCATTATTCGTCGTAGCCTAAAATTAGGACTTCCAAAATCAAGTGTACAGGATATCTCATTTTCGATGATTATTTAAGGTATCTCGGGTAATATTAATGATAGATCAAACGCGTTTGCACATTCCAGGGTCAACTTTTCCAGAAAAATTTAATAGTCACCACAGGAATTTTCGACCTCCTTTTGTTTCTGAGCTACAGGCAAAAACTCGTTTTTCGTTCATTTTGAAAATATATCATAACTTATTTATTATGATAGTTAGAGAAAAATTGTTTTTACAAAATTTTTACTGTTTTTTAAATTGAATAAAATGGCGTAATTAAATTTTTTGAAAACTTCTTAATTCTCGAGATATAACACAAACTTATGATTTTTTAAATGGGATCCTATGTTGAAAATAGTCTCGTCTTTTTGCTTAATTTATAAGCTTATCATTGATATATAACAAGTCTACATTCTTTTGTTTTAAACATTAATAAAAGACGAATTATTAATTTATTGGGGTGAAAATATTGGAAATTATTAAGAAACAAATGAAAAAATTTATTACAGATCATCATTTGTTTATTTTGATTCTATATCTATTAATTGTGTTCTCAAAATTATTCTTAACTAATTATTTTCAGGTTAGTTAAATTACTATTTATCTACGTTATAGTTGGCTTTGACACAATCCGAAAAAAACGGTTTAATATGCCTTTGAAGTAAATAAATTGAAAAAATGAGTAAAACTGAAACAAATACTATTAGAAATATGCAAATGATGACCTGTAAGAGATTTTTTCATTTGTTTCTTAATAATTTCCAATATTTTCACCCCAATAAATTAATAATTCGTCTTTTATTAATGTTTAAAACAAAATAATGTAGACTTGTTATATATCATTGAAAAGCTTATAAATTAAGCAAAAAGACGAAACTATTTTCAACATAGGTTCCCATTTAAAAAATCATAAGTTTGTGTTATATCTCGAGAATTATGAAGTTTTCAAAAAATCTAATTACTCCATTTTATTCAATCTAAAAAACAGTAAAAATTTTGTAAAAACAATTTTTCTCTATCATAATAAATAAGATATGATACATATCCAAAATGAGCGAAAGACGAGTTTTTGCCTGTAGCTCAGAAACAAAAGAAGATCGAAAATTCCTGTGGTGACTATTATACTTTTCTCAAAAAGTTGACCCTGCAATGTGCAAACGGTTTTGATCTATCGTTAATATTACCCGAGATACCTTAAAAAAACATCGAATATGAGACATTCTGTACTCGATATAAGGTGAAAGAGATTGCAGGTTCACAAAAAAAAATAACTATTGTATACGACAATTGAAATTAAAACCCAAGCAAGCTTCTTCAGAAATCCTGTATAATTTAATTTAATGATAGATCTTTATCTTTCAAGAAAATAAATCTATTTTCTACAATTGTTTTCTCATCTGTTTTAAAGACAAAACAATGTTTATTCGCATATTAGCAATAAACTATTGTAAGACATAGTTTATAGTAAATTACAAACACTGAAATACAATAACCTGGTTCTACACACTATAGGCCCAATTGATCACATAGTAAAATACACATTGTAACAATGCCGACGTATCAAAAATCCATTGGGAATTGGGATACAACGATGCAAGTGCTGACAATGTTAACAATGTGATTATTGTTACTATTCTGTATACAACTGGGCCATAGCCTATCATTTCAGAAAGAAGGTTCTTACAAAAAAAAAACTAAAAAAAAATTAAGTAGCCACGCCTTATTCTTATACCTTATACTGTTCCTCGTAGAACGAATATATGCTTCCAAAATACACTTGTCATGTTCATCCGTAAACACCATCTAACGTAACAATTTGAATAAATATCAGTTTAATTTTTAAAGAAAACCGTATGTCAAAAAATTCAAAATACGTAACACCGTTGACTTTTCCAATTGCCAGTAATATAGGTAACATAATTTGACATTACCGCTAAATTAATACTAATTATTTTCCGTGGAAGGTAATTTTGATCATAATCAGAACCTTTTCATATTACGTGACCTTCAATCATTCTGGATCACTCTGTACTTATTTAGAAAACGAGTATAACGGCTTGAGTTTTATATGTTAGGTTACGTTCTTTTGAGGTATATTTAGAAAAATTGTGTGCAATGTCCATATATTAACAAAACCAGTCAATAAAAACGAACAAAATTGCAGCAGAATATACTGAATGTTCTAAGATTAAACAACAAAACTTAACATTTAAATATAGAAACTAAAAATAAATGGATGTTCTTGTAAAAAAATCTGGCAAATACCACATATTTTACAGATATTCGCATGAGAAGGCGCGGTGCATATGGTTTTACTTACAACAATGATCAATGAAATACGAATGAATATGTTTTCTATAAAATATTACAATATTTCTTCTTAGAAAACTTACACAAAATGATGTCCTTGAACATGAATGACAATTCCATCATGCAGTTGTACATATAGCACAACACTGTTCCGGTGTTATTATTTTTTTCATATGTTAAAATATCGTTAATTTTCTGCAAACTATCTATTTAATTGCTTACCATTCAAAACAAAGCATTTTCTATTTTCCAATGCGAATATCTCTAAAACATTTGCTACTTTCCAATACGTCAAGGACATAATTAATTTGAGCTAATTTTGTAAGCAAATATTGTCATACTTAACTTTGTACAACAAAATAGTAAGTCTATTTGCACCGCGCCGGTTTCATTCTTACTACCTTCTAATGCAAATATTTCTGAAGCAAAGCATTTGGAATATTTTGTTTACATGAATTTGTCCCCTTAATCTTCGGTCCTTTATTTAAATTTAAGTTTAGTTGCTTAATCTTGGTACACCTGGTACAATATACTAACATATTTTTAAAAAAATTTGGTAGTATGTTCATATTTATCTAAAATATATCTTGTAAGTCAGTCAGAGTTTTACGAGTATAGTATATTCCGTTACTTAACCACGACCGTGGTTATGGTTTTCTTGTGGTTCACGTGGTCAAGTTATGGTTATTGAAAAGTGGTTGTGATTCGGAATATCTTGGTTAATTTGTGTCGGTAAAGCAGGGAACCACCGCATCATTAGAAATATGTGACAACGTAACTCTATTTGTCTATTTTATAATAACGTAAATATTATACATATCGGTATATATTAATAATAATTATATTTTTATACAATTTTATTTACATTATAAGAAATAAGAAAATGACCACAAGCACAAAAAAATTGTAATTGTTGTGGTCCCGAAAACGTAACTAAAATTTTCAGGAACCACATTTCGAAATGGACCCTCGATCCTGAAATTATGCTTTGGTTACATTCCGGAACGCTTAACCAGAACCTTATCACTGGGGTTAAGTTACGGAATATACTATTAAGTCGTTATCTGCGGTTTAGTTGACATGGGTGAGTTAAGACTAAAACAGATATAATTTTATATTTTATTTTTTCGCAAGTTCAGAGACTGCCTTTCCATTAAGATGATTTAAAGCATTCTACGAATTCCGACCAAATGTTGTTTTTTATTATTTTTATTGGGCACCACGATGTATAACCTTTTAATCAAAATACGATCCACAAACAATCCCAAATGTGAAAGCAAGGCCTCCTCTATAATTTCGCTTCCTAAATCACGGTTTGTACCTCCTCCTAAATCAGAGCGTCGAGTAACAAATCATGTGAGTCCTTGGGACAAATCAGCCTGAAGTGTTTCGTGACTGTGTGGGTTTTATTTCTCCTGCACCCTTTGCATCAGTTCCAGTTAATTAGGCTAAAAGGCAGTTCCGGTAGCCGGTGAGTACCTTGACACGTGAGAGGTAAAAATACCAGCGGTTACACCGCCAACACCAACACTCAAAGGATATCATTTTAATGCGCGAAGCGCAATGTGCAAGAAATGCTAATTGAATGTGCGGGAATTGCAAACTTTTATATAAAAATATGGACCCATTTATTATGAAATATTGTCTGGCAACATGAATTCTAATCCGAATGGAGATTATATCGAACAAAAGTAAGATTCACAAAGCTTTAAGCACTTATATCTCTGCGGTAAATATGTCGTCGAGTGTGTCGTCCTTACTGAAATAAATACGTATGTGCGCCAGGAAAGAGTAAAAAACATAGTCAATATTTTATTAAAACGTAATTGCATTCAACCCAGAATCAAAATATGTTATATTTTTATTCGGATGAGGTATTTATTCGATACCGAAAATCGGAGTTAGGAATATTTGTTGACGATGTACGGTTAGTAAGAATGTTGAAAGTGGCTACAGTCCCAAACGCGGGATCGTTTAGAAAAAAATAAAATCCCGAGTAATCTACGCAATTTCTTTAAAATATACTTTCAGCATTAAAGAAACGTACAAAAATCAAATTTTGTGTGTAAAAAGCCTGTTTGTCACGATTTATAATTTTGGGACAGAATTATGCACAGAATTCTGAACAAAATTTTATGAACAAATTTGTGGACTGAATTTTGTGTATACAAATATTCTGTACGCTACTGTGAACGTAATTGGCTACATAATTCTAGCTATAAACATTGATGTTCTTCATAACATTCTATGAGCTTCGCTACTAACTCACAAATCTAAGGTAATTTGATAATATTTTATTATTATTATTATTTATCGTATGGCTTAATTTACAGAATACGATTACATAGGTACATACAAATAAGCTATATTCGAGGCTATATTATTCCTTAGAAAGGGATTTGATTCTTGTACCTACGTCAGGTGTCACGTCGATCTTGGAAGAACCATTTAGGTCTCTCTGTCTTTTCATACCGTACCGTATTCTCAAAATGCTGTGATATCCTCCATGAAGGTCCAACAGCCGTGTTGTAGACTATTTTGCCGAAATTTAATTTCGTTGCCCGTGATGCACCAATTGGAGGTTAGTCTACTTTGCATCTGTCCCTAGTTAATAGTGGGAGATGGGTTATATATATTAAAAATATACATCACCATTTATTTTATTAAATTAAAACTGTACACAATAATCAACGACCACAATAATTTTCAAAAATTCTACCGCTAATTTTCCAGGTCCATAAAAATAGAACTTTGTAGACAAAAAAATCCTTGATAAAAATTTCTGTATGCGACCGTCTGTAAAATTCTGTCTGTGCAGAATTATAGATCGTGACGTACGGGCTTTAGGTGAAGTTATTGTTGTTGTTTTTAGAAGCTAAGTAAAGGAGGTATCAGACTTATGCACGTATCTGCAACTGTTTTGACAACAGTTGCTGCAACTTGCAACCTACGTTATCAGACGTACGCAAAGTTGCAAGAAATATAGATTTTTTTTAGTCTCGACGCTGGTACACATATTTAATTCCTGTTGTCAGACGAATAATATCAGAAATGAACAACAAATTATTAGCTGCTACTACGTTATTTAAAATATGGATGTCTCGTATTCCACAGAGCTTCTTCTTTTCTTACGAGATCAATCAGAGTTTGAAAAAATTCGTCTGATTTTATTTCAATTCCAGCTCCTCCGGCCATTTTTAAATATTTCGTTATATTTACTAGCTGTTTACAAACAAATGTCAAACAATTTAGGGATTTTTACTCCGTAAGCCCCTTTACTACGCATGCGTATCTTGATAGTTGCAGATATGTGAGAATAGTTTTCGAACAAGATGTAAAACTAGTTGCAGGAAAATTGTCGCACTATCACACGTCAAATGTTGTACGAAATGCTTGAAGTTGCAGAAAATGTGTGACAAGTGCGTACGTGTGATAACCCCTAAGGTGTTCAACAACGGTCCCGCGTTCGGGTTTTCTATTTTTATGCGAACGTTTTCTTTTGTGTGAAATCAGTTTTCATAAATGTGAAATTATATTTTCCGACGACCGCTGCAAAAAGTACATAAATTCACACGCTAAACTACTACTGAAAGTTGGTCATTGCACATCACTAGCAATGCTGTGTGATATGAAAGCTCATTAGCCATGTAAATTTTACATTGTTTTTTTTTACTTTGTAATAAATTGTATTATTACTAATAATGGGCTTATTATTTTTGTTATAATACCTACGCCTTATTTTTAAAAAATAAATATATTAACATAATTTCAATGAAAATTTGATA
The DNA here is from genome assembly GCA_963082715.1 of Harpalus rubripes. Taxonomy (NCBI): domain Eukaryota; kingdom Metazoa; phylum Arthropoda; class Insecta; order Coleoptera; family Carabidae; genus Harpalus; species Harpalus rubripes. The sequence continues at coordinate 40,304,109 of OY720454.1, forward strand.
ATTTTGGTAACAGTGCATGCCATAATTTGTTATTGTTGTTTGTTATTACTGTTTTATTAGCCCCTTATTCTTGATCACTTTTTGAATTTAACATTTTTCTTTTAAGTCATTAGTTCGTCCAAAAAACCGCTGGTTGTTTTAAAGAAAACACCCTGTTATGTCAATTCAACCAATTGTGGTCGTCGGAAAAGTATCGTGTACAACACGTGCTGAAAGGGTATTTCACACTCGTGGGATTAAACCACTCGCCTTCGGCTCGTGGCCCAAACTTCACACTATATGAAATATCCAACTTTCAGCACTAGTTATACAATATACTATTTTCATTTGTGTGAAGTCAGTTTTCGTTAATGTGAAATCGTATTTCGTTAATTTAAAATCATTTTTCGTTAATGTGAATCATACGTGTCAAATCATACTGTAGAACGTATAGTTATGCGGACATCGGACCCCGATCTTCCAAAAACTAAGGATGCGTTCAATCTGGAGCTTTGGCCCTGCCCGATTTCAAGCCGATTGTTGGGGAAAATCGAGCCAAGAGAGCTTATCTTACCCTTTCATAGAACACTGTACAAGATTAGTTAAAAAGCTTGTATAAAATTCCGAACCACTTAGGTAAAAAAGCTGTTCTATACTTGTAGGTCTGTAATTTTTATAACGATAAATTTCTTGTTTAAAATCTTACACTGAATGTGTCTCATTTTTATCTTATGTGAACCAAAGTGGAACGATCTAAGGAAAGTTTTCTTCAGTTTTTGAATTCTTGAAGAACATATGTAAAAGTTAAACATTTCTCTTAATATCAAAATTGGGAATATCGATTGCAATTTTGCGCGACTCGAGTTAATCTTGAAGACGGACTGGATCAATACTGAAAAAATACGAAATTTTTAATGAGCAAATACAGAAAAGTTTTTGTTATCTACCTACCTATATATATATACTCATTTTAGTTAAATCTATTCGACCCACGTAATAAACTATTATTCTATCTGCTATATAAACACTACACGTCAAACTGTCTTCTCATGTTCTGTACTCCAACTTAACCTATATCTAAACAAACTACGCAGTACTAACAAACACTCTACTCTAAATAAATATCTACAAGCCAAGTATCTTTGATCAAATTTGCTTTAGGTAAATTGATTTTTAGCTACACTAGTCTTCTTCACCGCTTTGCAAATATAAAAAGCAGCAGCTAAAGCGGTCTTCCATTCAAAGAACGTTAAACAAAGCACGCTGAATGAACCAAGTCGTTTAATTTGTCAAGAGGGAAATTGATTAAAATTTCGTGAGCAGTTTAGCTTCACATCCTTTAATAACCAACTAAAAGCATGCGGAGATAATTGTAGACTCTTTAGCGAAAATTAATTACGGGGAAGATGTGTCAATTTATGTAGATAGTGTTATGGAGAAATAATAAATAATGATGATGAACTTTGACATTTGAAATCTGTCATTCCGAATTGCGATTAATAAAGATTCACGAGAGAACAAGGCATTATTATTATAAAAAATCTGGTGTGGCCATCACAATACCTCCCGCCATTTACATCCCGAGTAACAAAAAAGATTACGTTAATTCTTATTTTTTTAGATTAACGAATTTTACTCTAATTTTTACAGTTTATTTCTTAAAATATAGTCTAATCTAATCCAAGTAACTACCTTTCTTTTAAACCCCTCAACAGGATTAAATCCCAATTACACAGAGGTTCACATTTACACACATCCATGCCTTAGTGGGATTCGAACCCAGAGCCCCGAGCGCACTCATATATAATAAAATGAAGATAATATACCGGGATAGAAATTCACTAATTCAAAAATGAGGATTAGCTTAAACATTTTTGTGAATCGAATTTTTATTAGTCTAAATACATCTACATATAATATATATATATACCGTGTGTCTGTCTTAAAGGTGTACATAGGAGATTAACATGGAAAATCAGTTTTTTGCAAATTCCGGCTCGCCTAATTATTTTAAGCAAAAACGCGTCAAATAAAAGTTTTAGGGCATAAAATTCTGCATCTAATTCAATAAACAGAATTACCTTTACATGTTTTATAACGACAGTAATTAAATATGAAAGTGTTGAAAATTACGTGGAAAATATCGACAGCCATGGAATTGAACAAAAAATAAATAAATGCTTGACGTTTTATTTGTCACAACGTAAGTTAACTTATTTGACGTTTCTGACAATTTGATTTGAACAAATATCGTTTATTATGATAATAATAGAAATATTATATTAGAATAATAAATAAAGATAAAAAATACAGTTTTGTTTAAATAATATAAATTTATTAAAAATTCAACTGTGTAACAAAATTATGTATGATGCTGTGATGTACTCGCAACTCATTTCCAATACATCTAGTACTACAGAAAGGGACTACACTTATTCCTAACACTCTTTCTTCTAGTAACGCGCGTTTTCCTGCTCGTCCTATATTCTGATTATGCGGCTCACATGTATTTTTTGAAGACACATTAGCAGTCTTCAAATTTTGTCACGAATTTAGCAATTGTGAAATCACGCTCTTCATTAGTATAAATATTTATTTTCTAATAATTTCAGACAAAAATCTAGAGACAAATTCAAATTGTCGGAAACGTCAAATAAGTTAACTTATTTTGTGACAGATGAAACGTCAAGAATTTATTTATTTTAAGTTCAATTCCATGGCTGTCGATATTTTTAACGTAATTTTCGACATTTTCATATTTAATTTCTGTCGGTACAAAGCATGTAAAGGTAATTCTGTTTATTGATTCAGATGCAGAATTTTATGCCGTACAACTATTATTTGATGCGTTTTTGCTTATAATAATTAAGCGGGCAGGAAATTGCAAAAAACTGATTTCCCATGTTAATCTCCTATGTACACCTTTAAATAGACACACGGTATATATATATATATATATATATATATATATATATATATATATATATATATATATATATATATATATATATATATATATATATAAAATTTAACATTTAATGGTATTTATCGAAGAATAATTATTTTAAGCTTCTAGTGCCATTTCCGGTTATCCGATTTTCACCAAAATCTAATGGGCTCTTTCCATTACAGAAAAAGTTAGAAATACAAGGTTTCAAAATTTTCTGAATAATAGTATTTGAGTTAGAGTGGAGGATTCACATACACATACACCCAGCATCATCGTGAAAATGTCAAAATTGGATTCTAGGGACCATAAAACGTGGTCATTTACCAAAATCTCGATATGCGATTTTTAGTACAATCCCTATAACTCCCATACCAAGGGTAGCGGCAGGTAAAAACATATGTTTTATATTTTGCGTTCATAATGAATTCATTGCGAACCCCCAATTGCGTGTCGAAAGAACCGTCAGAAGGTTGGTACTAGATGACATTTACTGATGTTTGTAAATCAGAATTGACATGAACTTTCAAAGAGTTGAACTCGGAATTGAATAAATGTTAATCCAATATCCCTGAATGCCTGGTCGCGAATCTAGAGAACTGGATTCGATCCCGACCGACGCCAAATATTTCGAATTTTAAATGGCACAAAAATTAGCCCTGTGGTGCACTCTCCACGCCAGCATTGAGTGCCTGATAAACGCCTGCACGCTACTAATATGTCATCATTCATCATCATTACCGATATCTGTATTCAAAGCAGATTGGCACATCCAGCAATGGGTAATATGCCGTGGTGATATATTTATTTATTATTTATATTACCATCTACAACCTCGACTACAACATCATACATGGAAATTTCCCTACATTAACTCGGTTTATTATAAAGCAGTTTTTAAAAGTATTATAAGTATATAAAATGCGCCAAATATAAAAATAGTATAAAGAACTCATTTTATGACTTTTTCGCACTTGTCATTTAGAAAACTCGCCAGGGATCGGTTTCTAAATTTTGACGCGTGCGACAGAAACATGTTTTATAAAACTCGTTCTTTAATATACTTTTATTTACTTTCTGCATCTTTCAGGCATCAACTGAATGCAACATCTCCAGAAATGCAGACATCAACTTGCCAGCAAAATCTCGTGATTTGACGCCATGTGACTTTTTTTCAAGTGTTCTCTGAAATTAAAGATCTCTCTATATGCCAACAACCTAAATTCTGTGCCAAAAACTCATTGAAAATTTTATCAAAAAGGTTAAAGTAAGTGAATAGAGTATTAGTCATTTGAATTACATTCTTTCCATAGTTAATTGGCGTTAATTGGCTTATGAGTTCATTGATATTCAATGCAAACTTCGATTTAACAAAAAATGTTTGTTTTATTTAAATATTAATCCGGGGCTCTTATTAGAACATGTTATACATCGGTTGATTAAGAAGAGTTCATAATATTCTCTCATATTCGTAAATATGAACTACCTACTTTAAGACTAGTACAGCACCTTCAATTTTCCTGCAGTAAAACGGGGTGTTTCGAATGATAAATTTAAAAAAATTGCCGATTGACATTAAAAGTGTGATTTTTTTAACAGCTAACAGTCTGTTAAATATCACTTTTACTGCCCAGGCCGTAAAAATATTTGTACTGCATAGTTGCAATTTACAAAGCAACCGCCCAACAAACGTATACAACCGTTCAACAAACGAATAGCAGCATAATTCGATAGCGACAACTTTCAAAATAGGTATTAAAAATAATCACTAAATTGATATTAGCAATTATAAAACCGGCAAAAAAATAATGTGTTCAACACGTCACCAAACATAGATACACAAGCTTCGGCAGTTTTCATTGCCTCGGCAATGAAACGGTGGCCTCTACTGTAAATCTGTTATTTTAGTGCCTAAACAATTAACTATTATTCACAATCATTATACGAGTAGTAATATGTCGATTCGTAACCTTTTAGAGGTTGGGAAATTCGTCGTTCTTAACTGTAATGACAATCTCTTGGATGGGATATGACAGAAAACACTTCCACCCCACAGGCCCGGATTAACCACTAGACAAACTTGGCAATTGCCCGTAATAAATAGGGCCCGGAAATGACTAATGCCTGTAAGACAGAAATGCATCATTAACAATTATTTTGAAATTTATTTTGTAACCAAAATGTAACAAATTTTAGCTAAAGCTAACTGAAAATAATATATATGTAGATTCATAGAATTGAATTATAAAAGTAGGGAATTATCGGTATACATTCGTCTGCCATCTGGTATCTGGTGGTGCGACTATGCGAGCACTATCGTTGCAAATTATCAACACCAGAATTAATGCATTCATTTATTCAACAAAATAATATAATTAGAACAATCCCAAATTTGGATATTATTTTAAGGATATGGGGCTTATTCTGTATCTCAGTGGTTAATTTTTAACCACTGGTAATTTTTTTTAACCAATCAAGTATGTTGGCATACAACAAAAAAGGGATTTTTACTTGTCAAATCAATAACGATTGGAAAAAAAATTTAACCAATGGTTAAAAATTAACCACCGAGTTACAGAATAGGGCCCCAAATCTAACTTTGCCAAGAAGCAATGCAGGTGGAAAAAGTAAAAAATTATTTGAGACTACTTTCGGACAACAAAAATTAAATAGTTTATCTATGTTGATTGAAAATGATACTTTAGGCGAGTTTTTAATTATGAAGATTTGATTAATAAATTCACTGAATTAAAAGTACAAAAAAAATATTGTAATTTATACTATTATCTATATTGTAATAGATATTATTTTTATGTAGTTTATTTTAGATTTATAATTTTCTAACTTGTGTTGCAAAGTTATGTACAGTTTCTATTTCATTTTTCGATTATTTTTTATTGTTTAAATTCTGTATGTACATTATATTATAAAATAACCAAAATTTCAATATTGTTCCTATTTATTTTTGTTTTTAACTTTATTAAGTAAAAAAAAAATGGGGGAGGAGGGTAGGGGCCCGACGTAAACTCTTTGCCTAGGGCACAATATTTCCTGAATCCTTCACTGCCACCCCAGCGGTTGGATATGTTTATTTATATATTTAGAGTTGCCTAGAAAAATTTTCATAGATCCCTATAATAAAGTAGGCTAAAAAATTTGAAAATATTAATAAAATGAAAGGTTGTAACTCCTTGATTTATTTTGAAAATTATTAATTTAAAAAGAGGGTGATTTTGAGTAAAATAGTATACATACCTCTGTAGGAGTTTCATTACAGCCTCCCGCTGTATTTCACACGCAATATACACAAGCCCTTGGCTGCAGTGAATCATTTCCTACCTCGGATGTAATATATACCTACTATTTGCTCGACTATTTGTATACTGATTCAGTACATAACTTTTAATAGTAAAACAAAAGCGAAAGGTTAACGGGATAGATTCGGATATATCTCAAGCCTCAAAGGACTTTATTACGAGTATATTACATATTTTAAATTACATTTTTGTTAGATAAAATATAAAGGTTTATTGTCCATTTTAATAATTAAAAATGTCATTCATGTTTAATTTGAAATGAAGCAATTAACTTAGCAATACACATAAAAGATTTTAAAGTGAAATAAAAGGCTGACGAGATGATGTATATCCAATTAATTTATGGTGAATGATGTCAAAAATTATAGCGGTTAATATTAAAATTTCACAACCTTTTATATTTTTCATTCGTGTTCTTTATTCTCCATAAAATCTATTCAAATTTGTTAATGAAAACAATACGAACACGTAATATTTATAATATCGAAGATTGTTTTTCAACAGTGATTTTTTCTGTAACTTAGTAACCATGAACTGAGTTAAGACTTCAAATTAAAGTCCTGTTTCAAAAATACTGTAAAAAAATTTAAGGGCATATAGTACTGACCAAAATAAGTAAAAAGCGAAAAATCGAAAATACTGACAAAGATAGTGATCAAACAAAATTTTGTCTGTCAGTAAATAGATTACAAAAAAAAAACAATAAAATTTTATATGACACGTTTTTCTCAATTTCTAATAATTACGAAGTTTTTTGAATATTAAATATTGACCAAGGTCGCCAAACATAGTACAATTATTTGATAAAAAAAAACAAAAACACCTCTAAGATGACCTCTGGAAGATAAACAAAAAATCCCATTTAATCAAAGTCGTAACCCTTATAGTTTTCGAGATAGCAGATGTAAACCCCGTAAAAACGCATTTTTCACTGCCTCAAATCTCGGAAACTATGGAAGATCGGACCCATGTTTATTTAGCTTGTTTACTCATTTTGGTCAGTACTATAATGCCCTTAAATTTTTTACAGTATTTTTGAAACAGCCTGTATAAATAACAAAGACGGATTTGTGAAAAATTCATGAATCTCACCGGGATTTGACCTCATGAGATTCATGAATTTTCACAAATCTGTCTTCGTTGCCATAGAATACTCTCTTTTCCCTCAGTGGTTAATTTTTAACAAGTTAAAAATTTTCACCAATAAATCATGTTGGCATACTCAAATAACAAAAAAAATAATCTATGTAAAATTGGTTTCTATTGGACAACGGTTGTAACTCGTTGCTAAAAATTAACCTATTCGACAAAGAAAAAGCCGGATTACCTGAATTTCGCTAAACAATATCAAAATTTGTTCCGTAATACTTGGAATTTATGTAACCATGTAGTAACCCGTTATGTACATTTTTGTTTGATTGTAAAGAAGAATGTCAATAAAACCTTAGATCGTTTGGGAATCTTTGAATTTATTCTATACCTTTTCAACTTCAATTTCAGAAATAAATAAACTTTCAAAAAATGTAAATTCTATTTCAGAATATGTAATATCAATTTCAGAAACAGTAAAATCATTTTCAGGAAAAGTAACATCAATTTCAGTAAAAGTAAATTCGATTCAAACTTACATATTTTTACAAAAAAAAAAAAAAAAAAGAAAAACAATTTATGCGTAGAAAACTGCATATGAGTACGTACACTTTTATATAAAAATTCATTCTAAAATTAAAATTACTTTTTCTAAATGAATTTACCTATACTGAAATTGAATTTACTTTTTCTGAAATAGAGCTGTTGCAAGAATTGTTATATGATTTCTATGTACTAAATTTTAAAAGATATTGTTTTTTATAGAGCCTCAAATTTTAAAATATCACGAAATATCCATTAGATATTTTACAATTAATTATTGAAATTTGTGTAATATTTTGAAAAAGTCATGTGATCTGAAACAGAATGTGACGTCAGAGCACATACAATTTAACATGTGACAAACTCTAGCCTACTTTTATTTATATAAATAATGTAAACAGTTTTCCTATTGACTATGAATGACGTTCTGTATATGCTCCGACGTCAAAGGAGTGGGGGGTTATTTTTATGACTATTTCAGACGCGATTATTTTTATTAAATTATTTACGAAAATAACAATAAATTATTATTATTTTTTATATTGTTATGAAAAATATTGCATAAACTTTCATTTAAAATACTTTTTTTAAAAATGTGAAACCGGGTCATTGATATTAGTGCAGATTCAACCTACTATACTATTTAATTCTAATGTGATATTAGGTGCTTTCTCTGAAATAGAATTATAATTTTCTGAAAATGATATTACTTTTTCTGAAATTGAAACGGTATAGTTTAAATACAAAGTATGTATAGTCCGACAAAGAAGAAATATTTTACCCTCAAGCGAAAAGTTTAGCACACAATCGATAAACCGAATAGATATAATGTCTTTTGAGTAGCATATACATTTTATACCAACACCTCCTTTAGTCTTTTTTAATTACATTAACAGATCACACTTGTGAATGACATTTGACATATTTTGGTAGTTTTCAAACCAAATTTTGTTGATATGCTCTGTTCCATTTAAGCAATTCAGCAGAAGGCGCTCACTTCAGCGCCAGTTTTAAGTAGCCTAAATGACATTGGGTACACTACTTGTCTCTTGTTTCTAATTTCGGCCAATCAGAGAGTTCAAAACTATGCCCTATTCTCTACAATACTGAATTGGTAAGGTGAAACAAGGTATAGCTATAGATAAGTCACTCATGTTCTTAAAAAAATATCTACCATTATCATTAAAGTGTTGCTTTAATAACGAGATTTATTTTAAAAGATATTAACAACATTACAATAAACGTGTTATTCTTTAATTTTCGTATATCGTTAAACTTCATACTGCGCATCCACCATATTTTGTGCTGCTATATTTTCTTTACATCAGTAATGTAATGAATAATATTCTTGAAATAATAATCTCTTTTATGCACTTCGTTTATTCTGAATTTAATATTAAAATACGGTACCTGTAGCTAAACAAGATGTGAAATCAATTCAAAATAAACTCAACAATTCACACTACCAATTGAACTACTTTAGTTGATTCACAAGATTAATTGTTAATTTGTTTTCAATTAAGAATTTGAAATTGTAATCAACAATCACAGTGAGGTTTCAAACAAGTTTGATGCAATAAAAACATTAACATTTCACGTATGTGTATTATGGTTCCCTGACTATTAGCTTTACAATGGTTAGTGAAATCAAATAAACGAACAAATTTTTAGCCAGAATATAATTTATTAAGTTGTATACACTGATCATGTACAGTACCGTCAAAAATTTGAGTACATCTGCTTAATTGTAAAAATCAATGTATATTAATTTCGAAGATTTTTGTGAAAAATTCTTAAACTTCTACAGGAATTGATCCCAGAACTTTTCTATCTACAATAGGATGCTCTACTCTTAGCTACGAAGTACCTCTTGAAGTCAGTGAAATTTTCACGTTTTTATTGCTAATCACGAGTGCACCACCCTATTCAAAGCATTGAATACTCAATAAAGTAATACACTTGGCGATTAAGGTACCACATCTTAGTAACTATACAGGCTGTTCCACAACTTCAGGTACAAACTTAAGGGGCTTATAAAATCGGGCCCTGTTGATTAAGCTTGTTTTACTCATTTTGGTCAGTACCATGGCCTTAAAGATTGTACCCGAAGTTGTGAAACACCCTGTATTGTGTACTACACACCCCTAAGACTAGCATGAAAGATTAAAGACTCGTGAAAAATTCACTGACTTCAGGGGTCGTGATGAAATCCAAGAATTTTTCACAAAAATCTTTCTTCGATATTTAATACTTGAATCGTTCTCAGTTCTGCATGGTTCAAAAATAACAGTAGGTATAAAAAAGAAATGCGTGCCTGAGTATCTGGTCGCGAATCTGGGGAACTGGATTCGATCCTGATCGACGCCAAATAGAAATACTTCGAATTTTAAAGGGTACAAAATGACCCCTGTGGTTCACTTTCCACGCCAACAATGAGTGCGTGTGAGGTGACGCTTGGTAAACTTCCGGACAGTACAAATATGTCATCATCATTACCGAAATCTGTGTACAAAGCAGATTGGCACACCCAGCAATGGGTAATATGCAGTAATGATATATTTATTTATTTTATAATATACTCAAATTGTTTACACCGTATAATTATTAACGAATCTTACAAAAAAACAAAAAGAACTGAACAGTTTTTTTATATTTTTACCACTGTTTACTTCCATTATTGAAAGTAGTGTATCTATTCAAAATTACAAAAAAAAAGATAAGAAAATTGTTTTGACAGACTAAAATGAAAAATTTGAGCACAAAAAAGTTGGTGTCACAGCTCTTTGTAATGTTGAATATATTTTACCATAAAGGGCGTCTACGGTCTACCACACATTAGTTCCAGAGCACTCAAAAGTTGTGTGAAAAAAGCACCACAATTCTTTTGAGAGAAAAATTATTTGTAAACAACTGACTTCGGCTGTATTTGAATTCTAATTGTCAAAACATAATCGGTCACCTAAATTAAATTATAATTTATAAAAGAATAGTCTATATTCTATATAGTATTGTTCTTAATTTTAAGTTGTCAAAATTCATAAACAACATGAAAACAAAATTATGTATTTATTTATTATCAGAGCAATTAATATAATTAAGACCGGTATTATAAATGTCCAGTTGTATTTCCATAGTAAAATTAATTAAATGAAAAAATGCAACACGAATTTTTGAAAGCAATGTTTTAAATATCATAAGAACATTGAAAATTATTGGAACTTGCTCATTTTATTAAATTTACTGTGGAACTTAATTTAAATAGACTTTTAAAATACGGGCCCTAAGCTAACAATTTTGACAAGACAAGACATTATTAGAAATTAATGAAATTCATAGAATTTCAGTAGGTATAATTTCCTATTTTAATATTATATTAAACATTTATTTATGTTCGGTTTAATATAAATTCAAATACATATGATAGTACAGTTTACATTAATAATATATTTAAAATAGGTATATTGATATTTAACTATAACAAAAGTTATATTTCATAGATTTAATGGAAATATTTCGAAACATTATACCTATTATATAGTTCAGTATTAATTCCGAACGCATCAGATTTATTTTAATGTTTTTCATGACATAAAAAAATCTTTTCAAAATTGAAACTGCGCAAATCTTAGTACGCTACAAAATATTTTGAATGATATTCTATATTAAACAATATACTATTCAGAATACATCTAAATTCAGAAACATATCAGTATTACTACAATTTATAATTGTTTCTAGCTATCAACCATTATATTATCAGTTTTCGGTATAGTATAGCTTATAAAGTTCTTACGCAAACTGAAAACTGCGCACAACGTAATTTACCTACACTACAAACTATTTTACATAGTTTCTACGTTAAGCTACGTGTAATCTATACGCTATCATTCTATATATTCTATATAATACGAGACACTATTTGATAATATAATTATTTTAAATTACTAATCATTATTTCAGTTTTCACTTTTTTTAATTCTATTTGTATTTATCCTATTCCTAATCTAATATTTACATTCATCCCCATTTCATAACTTTTCTTTTAGAACAAATTGAAATACAACTTTAAAATTCAGATTTTTAGTGACTGCGGAGTTACATTAGCCAAATTTTTAGGTATGTACATAAAATAGATATAAATTTTGTTTTCACTATATACAAAACATTACATACATATGTAAATCTATCATTTATTCCAAAACTTTTTTATAGTTTTCAAAATTATTAACCTGTCGAATAACTTTTTGGTGGCAGCATCTATCCAAATTACTCAAAACATTTTGAGAAGTTTTACAGATTTGAATATGAAATAGGGTGTATATATGTAAAAAAGCAACTAACTATAACTATTACCTATTCTTTAACTTTGTTAGAGTTCATTTTTGAAAACTATAAACTCTTAGATTGGCACAATTTTGGTGGCAGCAGTCAATTCCACTCGCTTCCACTTTTTTGTGGTGTTACACTATAGAATAGGTTGGCGATAAACCACTACGAAACTATTTCTCCATCTATTTATCTACTCTACCTTATCTTCCTCTTCGTTCACATCACTCTTTCACTACACTATGTTCACTACACTACTGGCTATGCTACACTAGTACGGGCAGATGCAACGACTCTACGGTAGTGAGTGTCACTGGTATCACTTGTCGCGGCCAAGGCTGGCTAGATGCAAGCTGCTGTGCAGCTGTTCGCAGGGCTCATGACGTCATGGTAGCTCTGGCGGTGGCCGGGATGCTACTGAGGTAAGCGCCGGGCCCGGCGAGCCAAAACGCCGCCGTGGTGGCAGCAGGAACTAACGAGAAGCAGGATTGGGAATAAGGGAGGGAGATAAGGTTTAGGGTGTGAGGGAAATTAAGGTGTGGGAGGTGCAAAATGAGGGAGGAAAGTAAGAAGGATACATTAATAATAATCGAATGACAACCCTTCGAAGAGCATACTCGTATAGCAGGAATTTTACTCAGTCCTTTAAAAGCTTTATTGTACTTTAACGGTTCAGGTGATGAAACCCTATGTTTCCATCATTTCGATTGTTGCTTAATTCAGGTTGATTCCATGTCTCATCCATAGTAATAAATCGTTTTATAAACATCATCAGGATCAGCTTCACGCACAAACACGTTTCTGATCAACCGTTAGAAGCTGGGGGACTCACCCCACAGAAATTTTTATCATTCCTAATTCAATGTTTTGAGCGCGTTCGTAGAAATGCCAATAGCCTTTACTATTTCTCGAACCTGGATTCGGCAATCTGTCATGACCAAAGCGTGAATATAATTGATGTCTTCTTAAATGGTAAGCGTTACAGGTATGTGTCTTTTAGGATTATCTTCAATGATTTTTCTTTTAAGTTTAAATTCAGATTTACCGTTGAGTTTGAATGGTAAGATGTTTCCAAAATATATAATATAATATTTACGAATTTGCTTCGGTGTTAAATACTTTTTGTGCAGGCATTTGATTATTACACGGTGTTCTATATATATATATATATATATATATATATATATATATATATATATATATATATATATATATATATATATATATATATATATATATTAATACTAAGTCGTTACACCCAAAAATGGTAGATAGAACTCAATAAAACAAACAACTTTTCTTAGCTCAAATTTTTGATTTGGAGCCCCAGTTCATAGTTATTGGCGTTCTCTTGTTTTTCGAAAAATCGTCATAACTCCCTTATTTTGAGGAATATTTAAAAAATACAAAAACTTTCAGCATTTGCTTTCGGTTCTTTATATAAAACACTTGTATTTATAATTATTTTCTATTTCATCAAATAACAAAATGGCGACCAATCAAAAATTTCAAAACAAGATATTTTGAAAACCACCCCACCGTTTTTCGAAAATAAAACATTTTTAAAATCCATAAATTTTCTATTACAATATTTGTCTGAAACATCTTTTTCTATCTGTCCAAAAAAAGTTTTTATTCAAATTGAATTGCAAGATAAATTTTAACAAACTGCAACAATCATTTAAAACAAATTAGGCTTGCTGCCATTAAACAAGAAAAACAAGAAACAAACAAGAAAAATAAAACAATAAACAATGAAACAACAAGGGTGGGACTAAATATGATTTTCAATGTGGCCACCATTCGCAGCAACGCAAGCCCGGCAGCGTCCTTTGATGTTGGTGGAGACCTTCGCAAGGACTGCCTGCTTCTCTTTTATATCTTCTGCTGCAGCCATGATTCTAGCCACTAGTTCTAACTATGTGTTCACCGGTGTCTCGTAAACAGAGGTCTTCATATGACCCCAAAAAAAGAAATCTAGTGGAGTTAGGTCGCGGCTCCGGGCTGGCCACGCAACGGGACCTCTCCTCCCAATCCACTTATTCGGGTATTTTCTATTTAACAATGCGGTGACTTCTCGCGTTTTGTGAGCCGGTGCCCCATCATGCTGAAACCAAAGTCTCCGTCTTATGTTTAGTGGCAAGTCTTCAAGTAGTTCCGGCAGCACAATATCCAAGAAAATAAAATAATTTTCACCATTCAATCGGTTTGGGAGAATGTAGGGTCCAATAACGTACTCCCCTATGATTCCAGCGCATACATTTACCGCAAAACGTTGTTGATGTGCGCGAATAAATAAATAAATAAATCTCTTTTTTGTTTCATTGTTTTCAGAAGCTACTTCGTTTTAAATGTTTTTTTTAGTTTGTTAATACTTATGCAAGCCAAGTAAGTGAATAAAAACTTTTTTTTTTCGACAGATAGAAAAAAATGTGTCAGACAAATATTGTAACAGAAAGTTTATGGATTTTCAAAATGTTTTATTTTCGAAAATCGATGGGGTGGTTTTCAAAATATCTTGTTTTGAAATTTTTGATTGGTCGCCATTTTGTTATTTGATGAAATAGAAAATAATTATAAATACAAGTGTTTTAGAGAACCGAAAGCAAATGCTGAAAGTTTTTGTATTTATTAAATATTCCTTAAAATAAGGGAGTTATGACGATTTTTCGAAAAACAAGAGAACGCCAATAACTATGAACTGGGGCTCCAAATCAAAAATTTGAGCTAAGAAAAGTTGTTTGTTTTAATGAGTTCTATCTACCATTTTCGGGTGTAACGACTTAGTATTAACACCCTGTATATACAGGGTGATTCATCGGTCTGTCCTCTCTTTCTAACTCCTTTATTTTAAGTCAGATAGAAAAACTCTTCAAATATAATTTATATGATATAGTATTACCTATCTACGTACCATATTCATTTGTATACAGGGTGCTCCATTTAAGCGCAACAATATGTATCTTTATATTTCTTAATAGAACACCCTATATTTATTTATTTATTTTGATAGTAAATTCGATTCCTTTTAAAAAAGTATTAAGCAGGGCAGCGAACCCGCCAGAAACTGGGTTCGGTTCAGGTTAATATTTTTTTTGAGTGATGGGTTCGGGTGTCAATAAAATTTGCGGTTTTGTTCCGGGTTCAGGTTCGGTTCGATATAATGAATTTGTAACACGTATTCAATAACACCTGTATATATTTCATGTCATAATATACCTATACTCTATCCGTTTTAACTATAGACTAGATGGCGTTTCAAGCGCGGCCGTTTTTACATGTATTAAATAAAAAATACAAATTTTGGCGCCAGTCCTGGATTTAAAAAAAATCTTACTAATTGACATTTTTTCTGTAATTTTGTCTTGCATGTACATATCTATCTATTTTTATCCATAATATAAACAAAGAGAACAATAACAAAACTAGCGAACTACTAACTAAAAACTAATAAAACGCGCACAACGAAAACTATGTAATATGAAATATAACGCCAAAACACTATGAAAATTATATAAAAAAAGAACAATAATATGCTTAACAAACAGAACTGAACAGAATTTAATAATATGAATAAATCGTGTACTATTGACTTTTATTTATTTTAAGTCAAACGTCAAAATTATTGATACAGTTGTCAAGCAAATTTAAATTTCGCGTCAATTATTTTACTGTGTAAACTAGGTTCACGTTTGAACCAATCAGAGAGCTAGAATCGTAGGCCCTATCTCACCCAACGCTCTATAGTTAAAACGGATACAGTATAGGTACTTTTTTTGGTATGACGTATGACCCCATTGAAGATAATAATATTGTGTAACTTAGCACCTTATTCCGAATTTTAGTTTTAGCTACACGCTACACCACAACAGCAAATGACAGGTTTCAAGTTCCAACAAGCATAAATGCGCGCCAGAATTAAAATAACGCAACAGAGCACACAGGCAGCAACGCAGACGCAGAACTGCGCGCGCTTACCGCTTATGTTTTCAACAGAAACTGAACCCTGAACCAAAATTTTAATATCCGGTTCGGTTCTGGTCCGAGTTCAATTGAAAAATGTATCTCAGGTTCGGTTCTGGGTTTGGGTTTTCTAAAATGTTACGGTTTGGGTTCGATGCCCTGGTATTAAGTAATAAAGGGTCTAAAATTATAAATTAACAAGTTATTTACCTATATTCGTTGAATGATATGTTTCTATCATGTTATTATTAACAAAGTAAGCTATGGATAATTTGATCAATTGTTTCAAATTTAAACAAACAAGTTGTCCAAATACTCTTAGTTTATCATTGTTGATGTTGATGTGAAAATGAATAATACAAATTTTACTAAAGATGAGATGGTTAATATAATATTTATAATAGAAAAATTTATTGAAGTTGGAGTACAAGTTTTCGAGCATTTATTATAATTTTGCATTATTTAGTCTGTCACTAAAATTTAATACTTCTTTGGAATTAGTGTAATGTTTAAAATAAGTATTATTAAAAAAGGGTCAAAATTCTTTATTATATTATGGTTTTTTCCACTCTGAACTACTATTTTTTATGAACGTAAATAACTTCTTAATTTATAATTTTAGACCCCTTATTACTTAATACTTTTTTAAAGGTAATCTAATTTACTATCAAAATAATTAAATAAATATAGGGTGTTCCATTAAGAAATATAAAGTTACATATTGTTGCGCTTAAACAGAGCACCCTGTATACAAATGCATATAGTACGTAGATAGACAATAGTATATCATATAAATTATATTTAAAGAGTTTTTCTATCTGACTTAAAATAAAAGAGTTATAAAGAAAGGACAGACCGATGAATCACCCTGTATATATATATATATATATATATATATATATATATATATATATATATATATATATATATATATGTACAAAATATACGTCGTTTTACATTATAAAACAAAAATTATTAAATTTTTTTTTTATAATGTAAAACGACGTATATTTTGTACAAAATTTATAATTTTATTTTATATGACAATGTCTGACCTTAAGTCCAACTCAAAATTCGCATATTATGTTTGGTTGTGAAAATTTTACTTCAAAATCTCAAATTAATAGTCCTGAGGATGGTTTTAAATAAACCGATAGCTTGACTTGATTAAAAAGAGTATCAAAATTATTTCTGCCCAACTAAATTTCATTCGACTGTCTAAATCCCGCTTCAAAATTTGTTTCCTTAACTACTCGAACCAGTCGCGAGTACTCTGCGTATATATATATATATATATATATATATATATATATATATATATATATATATATATATATATATATATATATATATATATATATATATGTATACATATATTTTTGCTCAATTCCATGGCTGTCGATATTTTTAAGATAATTTTCGACATTTTCATATTTAATTTCTGTCTATATATAAAGCATGTAAAGTAATTCTGTTTATTGTTCTAGATGTAGAATTTTATACCCTAAAACTTTCAATTGACGCTTTTTTGCTTAAAATAATTAGACGAACAGGAAATTGTAAAAAAACTGATTTCGCGCTGATTCCAAAAATTCCAATTAAGTCCTAAGTAAGCAGATTAATTAACTTCACACAGGTACTAATGATAGTTCACAAAAAAAAAATGTTTTTTGAGTGCTGCCCTCTTTCTAATATCTAATAAATAAATCTTAAAGTTTGGTACTCATTCTCCCTAAAAACAACTACATCCAAATAAAAACACAAACCAAGCAACTTCATCTAAAAATGAGTTGAAATATTATTCCAAATAATGTATGGAATAGATTTCTGTGCGTAGATTCCTGATTTCAAACCGCAGGACATCTTAAATTGAGCTTAATTTAGTATGTAGATTTAACTATAGTTGTAGTTTGAGTCGATTATTTGAAAATATAAAACATTTTTAGACGTTTCCCAAGCATAAATATCAAAAAACTATATTCAGAGAAAAACTTACATAGGTACGTAATAATATTTTTATTATTTAATTTATTTTAGTACACGCTTTTTGATACATAGTCATATACAGGCTATTTCAAAAATACTGTAAAAAATTTAAGGGCATATATTACTGAACAAAATATGTAAAAAAAGCTTAATTAACATGGGTCCGATCTTCAATAGTTTCCGAGATATAAGGCAGTGAAAAATTAGTTTAAATTAAACGAGACTTTTTGTTTACTTTTCAGAGGTAATCTTAGATGTGCTTTGGTTTCTTTTTTTTTAAATCAAATTATTATACTAAGTTAAATTTTGAGGCGACCTTGGCCAATACTTAATTTTCAAATAACTTCGTAGGTAACTATTAGAAAAAATAAAAATGAATATATCATCATGGCATATTACCCATTGCTGGGTGTACCAATCTGCTTAATCTAGTATTAGAGATTGAGAAAAATGGTTTATATAAAATTTACTTACGATCACTAACTTTGTCAGTTGTTGTATGTATATTTCGGTGTATTTGGTTTATTACCGTAAAATCAAGAAGATACATAGAATTTTTAACTCTACACAATTTCAAATCGTCTATTATGAATTTTTTAAGAAATTGTCCTTTGAAGAGTTCTTTTTTTTTCTTTTATTTTATTCCACAATATTTATGTTATACTTTATTTAATACTAAAGAAAGATATTTGTGAAAAATTCACGCAGACTTCACTAGGACGTGAACCTGAGACCTTCGTATGTCTTGTAATTTGCTCTCTCAACTGAGCTACGAAGTTCCCTTGAAGGCAGTTAATTATGTGCTTGGCTTTTGTTAGTGTTCAATGAGTACACTCTCATATTCAGTGTATCTGTTACAGTAAAAGTAGATAGTGGGATGATGTGCACATTGCCCGGCAAATGCAGAAATTGTTTTTGCTTGCAATTCAACTAAATATAACAACAATAACCTCACTTAACGCACAAAACTCATTCCGGGTTTTCCAAGAGTGACTTTTGTTAGATGAGGTTATTATTGTTGTGTTTGGTTGAATTGGAAAAATAGTTATTTGTATATCAAGGCTGCGAAATTACTCTTTAGCGTACCGAGAGACAATCTTGTGGGCGCTAAAGGATTTCGCGGACAAGGTGTACACAATATTTTTTGTGCAACCATAAAAAATATGTAATTACAAATTTTATTAATTTTAAACAGTTTCATTATAAATAGAAAGTTAGCTTTCAAGGTGGCTATGGGATTAACATTTGATAAACAAAACCATACAATTCTCAAGTGTCAAAGTGATTGTTTACCTAATTTCGCGGCCGTTACCATAACAACGGTCACGAAATTTAATTTCGCAACCTGTATTGCGGCTACGAAATGCATATTTCGCGTCTGGTTGCACAAAAAAATATTTTTTGACAAGTTTCTACATTTATCTGCACATTATCCCACTATCTATTTTTACTGTAACATATCGATTACTCATTTGACAACATAATACCCTTGGTATTATGTTATTTATATTACAAATTTCGAAACATTCAAATGCATAATGAATAAAATATTTACATATAAAAACCAAAACATGTATTTTGTTAGTAACTATAATTCAATGTTGAACGTATAGTAAACAATATCGTTGTTGCAGGATGTGGATTCGGTGCGGAAAACAACTTCCAGAACTTTTGGTGAGTAAGATTTCTTGAATATTTAGTATTGCACTCGCGAGTTGGTAACTCTGGACGTCACAAACTTACATTATGTCTTCTTATTGACATTCATTTCCAGTCCTGGACACAGTTTCGAATTTATTGGAATATGGAAATAAGGGTTGTTCTTTTCGTGAAATATTCTCCCTGATCTCTACCTGAATATTACGGACTTGTTTTTCTCCCGAGAAAAATCGGTTTTTAAAATACCTACTGCTAGCTCGGAAAAAACTCGGGGATTTAACCATTTGCGAGAGAATAGTTGGAATATAATATTTACCGTATTATCTATACTTCATTTCAATTAAGGACGAATCACAGTTTCAAAAAGGCATATAATTTCTTCTCTCTGACGAAAAAATCGTCAGCTGTCAGTTTTGATTTTGTCATCGGAATTATAAATATTTAGTTAGTGCACAGCGTATTGTATGTAGTTAGTGCCCAAAAATGTGGATACACCTGATAATTAGAAATTACGGGAAAAGCGAAAAATTTCTAAAAAAAAAAAAAATTATACATTCGAAATGAATGTTTTTATTATCTGATTTTGATAACGGCTAGACAAACTCTAAATGTTTTTTCTACTCCTGCTATGAAAATTTTATTGTTCGTTTTTCAAGCTGAAAGTAACCATTGCAGAACTAGTGCTGCAATGGTTTGCAGCACGCTTCGGTATCCTAGCAACGAATTTTACTTATGAATGTTGTATGCAATATTTGTTGTTGTCATAGATCGAGGCCACACGAGAATATAGGCCTGCATGCTTATCCCTGCTTAATTCGTCACGCCAAACTATGAGGCCAGCGTACTAGTCTAGCCTTCTAAAAACAGTCGAACTACAGCCTTCAATGCGAGTGGACGCACGGCATAGTACAGCACGGAACATCAAATTTAGATTGATTTTCGTTAAAGGATATGGTTTTAAAATGATGTGTGCCAATGTGCAGGAGCAATTACGGTAACCCGGCTAAATTGATATACCTGACATTAGAGAAATTAGAAGCTAAACGTTGTTATGAATAAAATTTAAGGGATATTCAGCAACATTTTTCTAAATAATTATAGAAGAAACTGTAAAGAACACATGTGTAATAAAAAGCAATTTAACAAAAAAAATAGAGTGCACCTAAATGCATTTTATTCCAATGTAATGGTTATTTTAAATACGAGTATATAATATGCGTACCTACGTATATCATTCATTTTAGTTTCATTATTATCATTATCATATTATGTTCTGTTATATTATTTTCATTTGTTAGCTCCAGATCTAATGATTTATTAATGTTATTATTATTATTATTATTATTATTATTATTATTATTATTATTATTTCTATTATTTTTATTATTTGTTGTATTATTTAAACAGCAATAAATAATTTAAAGTATAATACATGAGTTTATTCATATTTTTAAGCCATTTATAATTCGTTTTTTTTATTTAATTTGTTTAGTTATGTGTATAAAATAGTTATTATATCATATTTGAATAGTTATCTACGATTTGTATATCTTTATAAATCACATTTTACAATCCTATTTGTTTAAAATTCCGTATATTTCCTATGGTTACACTGCTGTCATTCAAGGCGTAACGTGACAGAAAGAGGCTAGCTGTGACGTCACGGACTAAGCATTCAGGCCTGTATTCTCGTGTGGCCTCGCAGAGATACGAAAATTGATAATAAATCTCTAATTAATTAAAGAAAATAATTCTTTATTTGCTTATTTTTCTTATCCTGCAGGAGTAGAAAAAATAGTGTGTATAAAAGGTGTTGAAAGTCTTTTGTCGAACACAAACGATTGCAGCCTTCGCTTCTTCCAGGCTGCAACTTTCGTTTTGGTTCGACAAAGAAACACTTTCAACACTTGGTATACAAGTAACTATTGTCATACTCCGGTTAAGTTAGGTACGCTGTTTCGTTATAACCCTGATTTGCTTTTATTTCCTTTTTTGTTTCTGTGATGAAGTGTGTACTATATTTTTGCACTGTTGCCAAATCATATGGTCAATTGAAAATGCTAAGTTATGAAGAAGCAGCAACATCGCATGGCAAGAGACAGAGTGCGGAAAGGGGGAAAAGTTGTACATCAGTTTATACTCATTTGACTGCAAGTATGGTAATTTTTAATTTTCTATTACATACGTATTATATTATATTCATGTACGTATTCCTGTAATTACAAATACAAAATTACTGTTTGCTACAATTACAAATTAATAAATACATAATTGATTTTATGTTAATTATACTGTTGATTGTACAGCATACTCGTATAATTATTACCTATATAGTTGTTCTATTCAATTTACTCTTATAACAATTCGTTTTTGTAAAACATTTGATTTTTGATTTCCAAATGTTTTGCAAATTCTCCTAAACCTGATTAACATTGGTTGATTAGGTTTCAATGACTTGTCTTGTTATTTAATCCCTTAGAAGCTTGGCATGATTTAAAGGAAGCATACGGTAAACAGTTACAAAAATAAGATTAAAATAAAAAGCAGGTATACCCTATTTTTGTGTGGTACCGTAAGTTAATAAATATAATCATGTTGTTGTTATTATTACTTATTTCTGGGTGTGTCAATCTACTTTTAGGTATGGAATATGTTATAGTAGCATTGAAGGTATACTTTCTACGAAGCTATCGCGGGTAGAGTACCTCAAAATATATCTAATTTTTCTAGATATATGGAGTTGAAAACAATATAAATAATACTGAGAAAACTTGGAGAAAAACAGTCTTATGAAAACGTTTGAAAATTGTTTTATTACATAGCCGACGTTTCGGCACCAAATATGCCTTCTTCAGGGAAATGTAAACTTACTAAGTTGAATTTTTTAAAAAAATATATATTGAATTACAGATGTATATTGTCAAAATTATTTTTTGAATTGAAAATATACATTTGTAATTCAACATTAAAAAAAAATTCAACTTAGTAAGTTTATATTTCCCTGAAGAAAGCATATTTGGTGCCGAAACGTCGGCTATGTAATAAAACAATTTTCAAACGTTTTCTTCAGACTGTTTTTCTCCAAGTTTTCCCAGTATTACTTTGATCCAGTCGAGGAATACATAATATAAATAATCGTTGGTTTTCTTCATTTCTTGCAAATACTTTTAGTTGTCTAGCCATTATTTACATAAAAATAAACAGTTCTTTCAAAACAACTAATTGGTGTTAATCGTTCTCAACACACTATCACTTTTTTATACACAGATTTCGTCCACAATAAAACCTCAGATTTACAATCAAAATAATTTAGATCAGTGTTATTTTAGTGATAATAACATAGAAGCTAAAGCTAAAGATAAAACAAAAATAGCTATAAATTTTCCAAAAAACGAAGATGAAATTACCGACAAAATAAATAAAATACGCATTGCGTATCAAAATTTAAATCGTTCATGTGGAACTATATAAATATTGTGGAGAATAAATAGTTTAATTAAGAAAGTTTTGGATGTCATCAAAACTGGATGCAAGCCAATCAGTGTCTTACAGTTATCTTGGTTTATTTTCAAATGAACACTGATAAATATAAGTGACCTGACACAAGAATAACCTTAACCCAAATTAAATTAGGTGTTTTGTCGCAATTCAAAAACAGAAGTTTATATTTCACAAACACAAACGCGTTTCTCGAAACAGATCTTTTAAAAGAGTCATTAGTTATTTGTCACAATTTTTTTAGATTTATTTTCTCAAATGCAGTCATACCATTATCCTCAAAAAGAACCTGTAGCGTGTAGCTTATAGTTCATTTTGAAACATTTAACTTTCTTCGTAATTTTTTTTTATAACTATTTAGTACTTTATCTTCTATGTAAATAAATAAATATCTTATAATGCAGTCTGGTAGGCACTAAAACATAGTTGCATATTTTGTGTTAAATTATCAAAATGTGACTAATTTTAAATGATTTTATTAAAATATAAAGCTTAAGACACGATTTTACTAAAAACTGTTCGCACTTTAACGGTATGACGTCATAACTTCAAAGTTATTATAGTGAGCGAAAAGAATATAATTTTATATTGGTGTAAATAACTTTACTTACTAAGGCTGTTTACTTAACAGACACTTTAACGAGAGATTAATATACCGGGCCTGAGAAACGCACATATTAAAAGTTTGACGTCACATGCATAATTTGAAATTCAGTGAAATATTTTAAAAATTGTTTCAATCACCATAAACATTAGGGCAGTGTAACAAACGCTAAAATTCATCATTTTATTCAATCTTTAAAAATAATCGAAAAATGCGCACCGGACTCCATTGTTTTATTATCTCTAATCGCAAGTAATAGTAAGAAAACTTGAAGGTACAGCACACTAGCATTTATTGGCTCGTCTGCAAGTGCTGAAGTCTCGAACTTTGACTTATCGATCTAAAATACTTTTTGATAGTCTTATATGAAGTCTTTCGCCCAGTTTAAAATATTTTGCTTGTTTATCTCAAAAGAAGTTTCCTAAAGATTAATTTCTTGAAGTCGCCTTTTTGTTACGATAATGAAATAACGCTAATAAGAATCATAGTATCAAATAGGGACTTCCCTGATTTTTCTTTTAGGTTATGTGTATAGATATTTCTAGAAGAATGTTCTCATCTTCAGTGTAGTGGTTAAGATTATTCAACATGTAAACCATACCAGAGG
Organism: Harpalus rubripes; assembly: GCA_963082715.1. NCBI lineage: Eukaryota > Metazoa > Arthropoda > Insecta > Coleoptera > Carabidae > Harpalus > Harpalus rubripes. Next base: position 40,328,627 of record OY720454.1, read on the forward strand.
TTTTAACAACTCGCTGAGAAAAGAAATGTACGGACATCTGTTATGGTTGACATGTTGAGTAATCCTAATTTCTTTTTACTCTCTTAGTAAATTCGCGTAAAATTAAATTTTTTTATTACTGAATATGAGAATATTTTTTTCAAACTATATAATAATGGGTAATTTTTCGTTTTATTTTAAATTAATAATACACGAGAGAAAAATAAAGTTTTAGGAAAATAGTTATGACGTAATGAATCTCCAAGAAAGATTGATAAACATTAAAAAAAAATAAAGATGTCCAGTCAAGGTCATGTACGATATATATGAATTAAGAGTTTAGCTCCGCCCATTCTGTCAAATTCAGTAGTGTTGTTTACTTAGTTTTTATGAGGGTACATAAAATTTACTATTATTTTATTATTATAAATATATGTTACAGTAAAAGCATTCAAAATCAGAACTAAATGAACTGGTACGTCTATTAGAAAATATGTGAAAATAAGATACTGATACAGTGTAACTGACACTGTCAGAAAATAACGTTATTCGTACGGCTGTGACATCTTTCAAAAATTTTACTAAACGTTCGTTCAAGATACTGTTGCCAAATATATTCATTTTAAAAATAATTTTATTTAAATATTCAATACAACAAAAAACTAAATTATGGAAATAATATTTTAAGAAATACTGAAAGTGTTTCTCATTTTTAATTACTTTATTCGTTGCAAATAAATAAAACGCGATTCCTTGTTTTCTGCAATCCTACTTATGATTACTATACTATACCACTTTGAAAGATTAGAAAACTTGTAACAAATCTTGTGTAAATTTCGCTTTGAAAGCTTGAGATTCCTTGAGCGATTGTACAGAGAAAGTAAATTGAAACCAACATAAAATAAATAGTAGCGTCGCACAATCGAACAGAGATAAAACAGATTCCGAGTGTGTTTAGACAATATCTTGGAATTAATAGTCTTTTTCTTCGAACGAACGACGAACAAGAGATTCCCATAAAGAACGGCTGTCGGATTTCTGCACCTTTTATTTCACACAAGAAAACAAACCAGCAAATAAAATTTGAGTGTTTTCAAAATCTATACATGCATTCATTGAACAAATGTCGTGTCATCAGGGACCTGGAATAAACATTTTCAATTTAACGACTATCTTTTTCTATCTCTGCACAAAGTAAGTAAAACGGCGCCTGCAAATGATAACTGGGCTATCAAACGAAAAGTCAAAAATATTGCAATCACTAAAATATCTGTACTCTCGCTGAAAATTTGCATCGTTAGATACTGCGCATATCTCCTTTTTAAGTTCGAAAGGTCTGTTCAACTCGAACTTGAAGCGTAACCTTTATTTTCTTCGAACCTGTACTTGACCGAAAATTGGTATAAATCAAGGGCAACGAAACATTTCATTGTTATTGGTAATTGTTTTGTAATATTGTTTATTGTTTAAATTTTAATAATTTTTTTTAAATTATTGGTCATCTGCCAGCCACCTACAATATTTGTTTAAAAATTATTTCTAATATTTCTAAATTATCTCATTTTTCCCGAAATTTTTCAAATACATTAAAAAAAAATAATACATCGTTGAAAAGAGAAAAAAATGGCGGTTTCTCTTTTATTAAAATAATTATAGGCTACCATTTGAAAAATAAAAGTTGATAGTCGTATCTTGTAAACCTGACTTTACAAAAAATATCTACATCTGCCATCAAATAGTATATGTAAAATAATAAAACTTTTATATGAGCCATTTTTTTCTATTACTTATAATAAAAAAGTTAAAGGGGGAAGGGGCGTCTTCCCAGACTCAGCCTGTATGTAAAACTGTGTAGTAAGTGATAGTGTAGAAACTAATATTTAAAGTGAAATACGGTGATTTGTATAAATGTGTTTTCTTGAAGATGTTAGTTATGAAGATTTTCCCTTAACCGATACGTACCATCATTTACTTTATGTAAAAGGCAGTCTATACATAAATTTTAATTACATACATTATAAAAGGTGTTTCAAAAATACTGTAAAATTTTTTAAGGGCATATAGTATTGACCAAAATAAACAAAATAGCTTAATCAAAATGGGTCCGATCTTCCATAGTTTCCGAGATTTGAGGCTGTGAAAAATGGGTTTTTACGGGGTTTACGTCCGCTATCTTGAAAACTATAAGAGTTACGACTTTGATTAAATGGGATTTTTTGTTTACCTTTCAGCGGTCATCTTAGATGTGCTATTGTTTTTTTTTTAATCAAATAATTTTACTATGTTAAACATTGTGGCGAGTGGCGACCTTGGCCAATATTTAATTTTGAAATAACTTCGTAACTATTAGAAATTGAGAAAAAGTTTCACATAAAATTTTATTGTTTTTACCTCCCGCTACCCTTGGTAAGGGAGGTATAGGGATCGTGCTAAAAATCGCATATCGAGATTTTGCTAAATGACCACGTTTTAAGGTCCCTAGAATCCAATTTTAACATTTTCACGATGATGTCTGTGTGTATGTATGTGTGTGTGGATCCTTTACTCTAAATCAAATACTATTATTCAGAAAATTTTGAAACCTTGTATTTCGAACTTTTTTTGTAATGGAAAGAGCCAATTAGATTTTGGTATACATCGGATAACCGGAAATGGCACTTTACTGGGAACTCAAACTAGTTTTTCTTTGAAAAATACCTTTAAATGTTGTTTTTTCGAGATTAATGTTATTATAAAAATTAAAGATTATTAAATTTTCTATAGATTCGCATTAATACTTTTTCTATATATTTTATAGATAAATTTATAAAATTATCTGTAAATTTAATCCCGGAGTCTACGCTTGAAACAAGCAAAACTCCTTGGTTACACAATTCATATCTTAAGGTGGATACACACATGTACAAAATATCGTAACAGAACACCGTCGCGTAACATTTTTCTGCTACGCGTCGACGTTACGTTTAAAATTTTTGTGTGACCGTAACGTAACCTCGCCACGAATCAAATAGTCGAACATTTTCCCGTTCCATGTCAAGCAGTCATTTGTCTGTGTTCGAGATGGAAGTTGCTGCTGCAGCATATATAGTAATTGAAAATTTAATACGTAAAAAACGAAGACAACGACAAAGACGATGGTGGTGTACAAAAATTTTACACGAATGTCACCCGTGGATTTCGAATACCTAATAAATTTAATTGGTCCAAAAATTATGCGCAAAGACACAGGAAGGCCATTCCTGTACAACAAAGATTAGCAGTGACAATTCGATTTTTGGCGACTGGTGACTCGTTTTTGAATGTTTTATTATAATGTTGAGGATGTTTTAAACTGCGAAGTTCTTATGACTTGTCCACACTCGCACACGAGGGATGAACACGTGCGTGTAACATTTCTTTGATGCGACGCTAGAAAACCGACAGCCGGTGGAACGCTGTTCTGTTACGATGTTACGGTGTTACGCTGTTACGATGTACCGTTCACACAGTTGCGCGTTTAAGTTATTCGACGGTGTTCTGTTACGGTATTTTGTACATGTGTGTACCCACCTTAAATGTATGTAACTGACAGATAAATGTCACTGTCAGAGAATTAATCATTTCAAATTAATAACAATGTTTTAAAAAGAAAATAGTAAAAAAAACCCTAGTTATATGGAATGGACCTTAATACAGTTTCCGCAATAACTAAATATGTAAGTATGTATATTTAAATTAATAAAAATGAAATAGCGGGAGGTTTGGTGTTACCTAGGAACACTGTCGTAAATCTCTATTGTAAAGCACATTGAACAAATTATAATAAAACTGTCAAATACTGTGAACAAAATTAATGTTTAAAACCCAATAATAACTAATTGATTGTGAACAAAATTATAAACATACTTCCCAAGAAATGATTATAGAAATATTAGTAATTGACAACAAAGAGATTAACACCCTCAAATGGTTAATAAACCGTGATTGTATATTTATTTATCTACGACTAATAAATAATATGTATATTATATATGGGGTTTCTGCTACAGGTATGTAAAGCCATATATTAATCAGAAAGGGAATAAGACGGGAAAAATAGTCATTATTCCCTCTGATGCAACAATCAGAATATAATAACATATTTTGAAACGAAATTATAAAAAATAATTATTTTTTACGTCTGTTAAAAAAGTACACTTTTTACCTTCCGTCACCGTCCAGTGCAATTGACATAAGTGTGTTTGACTTATAATTTTACTGGAAATATAGGATCTTTTGCTAGAAATTCTCTGTAAGGAATTTGTATAAAATACATACAACAGCCGGAAGGTAATGTACAACAAATAGAATCTTTTGCAAGAAACATTCCGTATGAAATTTGTCCAAAATACATAAACCTGACGGAAGGTAATGTGATGGCCACATAAGATTTTTACCTTCCGTCACCTTGAGGTAAGGAAGGTATTGTTTTTGGTCAAAAAATTCGATGATAAGTTTTTAATCAATAAGCACGTTTTAGGGTCCCTAAAATACGATTTTATTATTTTTACGATGATGTCTGTACGTGTGTGTGTATGAATGTGTGTGTGTATGTGTATGTGTAAGTGTATGTGTATGTGTATGTGTAAGTGTATGTGTATGTGTATGTGTATGTGTATGTGTATGTGTATGTGTATGTGTATGTGTATGTGTATGTGTATGTGTATGTGTATGTGTATGTGTATGTGTATGTGTATGTGTATGTGTATGTGTATGTGTATGTGTATGTGTATGTGTATGTGTATGTGTATGTGTATGTGTATGTGTATGTGTATGTGTATGTGTATGTGTATGTGTATGTGTATGTGTATGTGTATGTGTATGTGTATGTGTATGTGTATGTGTATGTGTATGTGTATGTGTATGTGTATGTGTATGTGTATGTGTATGTGTATGTGTATGTGTATGTGTATGTGTATGTGTATGTGTATGTGTATGTGTATGTGTATGTGTATGTGTATGTGTATGTGTATGTGTATGTGTATGTGTATGTGTATGTGTATGTGTATGTGTATGTGTATGTGTATGTGTATGTGTATGTGTATGTGTATGTGTATGTGTATGTGTATGTGTATGTGTATGTGTATGTGTATGTGTATGTGTATGTGTATGTGTATGTGTATGTGTATGTGTATGTGTATGTGTATGTGTATGTGTATGTGTATGTGTATGTGTATGTGTATGTGTATGTGTATGTGTATGTGTATGTGTATGTGTATGTGTATGTGTATGTGTATGTGTACGTGTACGTGTACGTGTACGTGTACGTGTACGTGTACGTGTACGTGTACGTGTACGTGTACGTGTACGTGTACGTGTACGTGTACGTGTACGTGTACGTGTACGTGTACGTGTACGTGTACGTGTACGTGTACGTGTACGTGTACGTGTACGTGTACGTGTACGTGTACGTGTACGTGTACGTGTACGTGTACGTGTACGTGTACGTGTACGTGTACGTGTACGTGTACGTGTACGTGTACGTGTACGTGTACGTGTACGTGTACGTGTACGTGTACGTGTACGTGTACGTGTACGTGTACGTGTACGTGTACGTGTACGTGTACGTGTACGTGTACGTGTACGTGTACGTGTACGTGTACGTGTACGTGCACGTGCACGTGCACGTGCACGTGCACGTGCACGTGTACGTGTACGTGTACGTGTACGTGTACGTGTACGTGTACGTGTACGTGTACGTGTACGTGTACGTGTACGTGTACGTGTACGTGTACGTGTACGTGTACGTGTACGTGTACGTGTACGTGTACGTGTAAACAGAATCTTTTGCAAGGAACTTTCTGTATGAAATTTGTATAAAATACATAGAACTGACGAAAGATACATGAAAATGTGAAAAAAGTACACTTTTTTTAAAGCTGTGGATATATTAATAATTAGACGCTTTTATTGCAGACGTAAAAATTTTTTGTATGCAACACGTGACTAAATTATATCTTTTTTCACTCGAAGGATTTACGCACTCGCCTTACTTTTCCTTCTCAAGGAAAAAGATATACTTTACTCACTTATTACATGAATAACTATTATGTAATTGGAAGGTTTATTGGATAAAAAGCTTCAAATGTTGTTTAAAGTTGTTTATTATTATAACAACTAAAAGACGACGTTTCGGCACATGGTTATGGCCATTTTCAACTCACAAAAAGTGAAATTTACATTTAGTCAAATTTTATAAATAAATTTTAATTTACAACCCATAATTGAGTTTGAATTTTGACAACCGCCTGCGCAGGTCGGTGAGTCAACGTCGACGTTCAAACTCAATTATGGGTTGTAATTTAAAATTTATTTATAAAATTTGACTGAATGTAAATTTCACTTTTTGTGACTTGAAAATGGCCTAATACCATGTGCCGAAACGTCGTCTTTTAGTTGTTATAATAATAAACGACTTTAAACAACATTTGAAGCTTTTTATCAAATAAAACTTCCAATTAGCAAAATTCACAGCTTCAGAAACTTTACAACATATTATGTAATATATTAATCGCAGATAATGTATAATATACAACTCGCTATAACATAATCATGGGTTGGAATGGTTTAAATCGTTCGACTATATAAATTTTTCACTTTATCGCTTGGAGCTATTTTCATTTACAAAGTGATCTGATATAAATGAGTGAGAAAGTGTGATATTGTATGAATTTACCGTATGTAGATAATATTGGTTGCGCATAACATGAAAATACGAATTTGGTTTGTTGACATTTGACAAATAATATAATGACACTGACAAGTGATATAATATATACTCGCATCAGCGCCAGTTGTAAGTAGTCGAAATTACATTGGGTAATCTTGTCTCATGTCTCCAATTTCAGCCAATTGGAGAGGTCAAAACTATGCCTTATTCTATGCTCTACAATACTCGCTTAAGGCCCACTTTTACAATTGATGGATAAACTATGGTATAGCTATCGGAGGTATAACTTTATCCTAGTAATTATACCTTCGATAAACAAGACTGTCTTTTACAATGCATTTTTATCTATCCGATAGTTATACCAGGAATTACGTCGAATCACTTTAGGTTGGTGTATTGATACAATAAAATTATCTTCTTGTTAGACTATTTTTTTCAATATTGTTATTATTTCTGCCTTCTAATTTGCATTTTTCACGACGTTAGATGGTATAAACGATATTTTTGATTCTGAGAGTGATGATGAAATACTTTATTGACATTTGTCAAACGTATGAATAACAACACATCGTTTGTGTTTTACGTGATAATCATAAGAACCAGGGATAAAGTTATCCGACGTTTATACAACCGATTTCCATGGGATAAGAAATACTGGTGTTTATTCCATCTCAGGTTTGTCCGAGGTTTGTAAAATACAATTTCCAATTCCGTAACTGATTGTGCTGATTTGTTCAACGTGTAGCTGTGACGATATGTACTAGTAATGTAATATAAACGTGCAAATGGGCAAACAAAGTTGTATTGGATAGTGTATAACAGAGATTCGTTCTAGATTAAATTTATTCTGATACAATTAAACTTTTAATTCTTGCGAGAGCCTTGTAATTTTATTCTATCTAGATTATTGCAAATTTATAACGTCATAAAACTTTGAAGATGCATTTCAAGTATTCAAATATTCCCTTTATTACAAAAAAAGTCTTGAAAAACCCATTTTCATTTACATTTAATATTCCAGCCAATATCATTCCCCGAGAATTTAATCACAATATTTCTGTAAAACAAACGAAACGAAACAAAATCTCGGCTTATGATACATTTTCTCGCTTCTGGTTGCAAACGATGTGAATCTCGTCTCTGGTCGGTCTTTTTGTTATAATGATCAAGTATGCTGCGGTCGCCCTACCTTGTTATACTAACAACGGAGAATCAGAGTTTTTGTCAATTTAGAAAGACTGCGGACTCTATTTTTGAACACTAATACGCATGAAATTTGTGGTAGTATAACAATACCACAAGCATATTTTTAGGTTAACAGATATTTTTAGCATTCTTTAGAGATTTTATTCTTTGCTCTATTTATTTTTATTACAAGTTTTATATTTAAAGTTTTCTTTTGACAGATAAATAAATAAGATATGAAATTTTTATGATCTTGTAACTAAATAAATACCTACATAAAAGTGTCATCACATTTTCTAGTCAATAAATGATGATTGAATCATAAATAACAACTATTTGAAATATTTATTAATATAATTACTATTCGTTCAAATATTCTTAAAATATTATGCTAAATACACAAAATGTATAAATATACTTCCACCAAGATATGTCATTTTCATAATAACAGATAGTAGAAGATGTTTCCAAGATAATATTCTTGATATTCTTACCTAGACAGGAAGTGCATCTCAAAGGGTTTTCTTTTTAACAATTTACTTTTTCTATACTTGCTAAATCTTTGAAATTGTTTATTCTTCGATATTGAAGTAACCCTGCTAACCCAATAAAGTTAAGAAAAAAATTCTTTGTTCGTTCCTAATAAAATTGAAACACTTCCAGTGGTAAATAATTTTGTCAACTGTGGTGTAGATTAGGTCTTAATAATTATTTATCATTTATTTTTTTAAAGTCGTCATTTCGATTTATGGGTTTACAGACGACCATTTGGTATTATTAAATGAAAGATTAAAATAGCTAATAATTCTGTATTTGGAAACAATAAAAATTAAGTCCGCATAGGACAACAAACAATAATGGGAAAAAACTTAAAAACATAAATGAACGTTAAAAATAAAATCTAATAACGTGTATTGCCTCCGCGGGCAATAAATGAAACCAATATAAGCCTACTAATACATTTTGTTAATTTCGTGGTTTCGTTATGACAAGTTAAGAATAGGGATATTGGAGTTAATTAGTGATGTTTTTAGGAGTTGATGATTGATGTGAGGTCGAGGAAGTTGAGTTGACATCTATCAATAACAACATTTTATAGAAATTACTGTCATTAGCATTTTTGTTACAAAAAAATGGACGTTTTTCATGCCGGCCAGTATATATATATATATATATATATATATATATATATATATATATATATATATATATATATATATATATATATATTAAACATTTAGTTATACAAACATCATATAAAAATTCGCAAAAACACATATACTCTGTTCACTTCTAACAACAACAACCGTTCTAATTCCAAAACAGAGAACAGTTATTTTTGTAGCTAGTGCAGGTAATATTACTTTAAATTTAACAGTTATTTATTTTTATCTGTGCAGATAGTAAGCAAAATGGCGCCTGCAACTGTCAGCTGAACTACAAAACGAAACGTCAATATTGCAGTCACTAAATACTTTTGTCGGTGAAAATTTGCATCGTTTGACATTTTATCTTCAATAAAACTTCTTTTCAGAAGTTTTTTAAAGTTGTAAAAGACTTTCCTCACGTTTTACGTTTAAATTTTGAAAAAAAAACCATGGATGACTCCCCCATTTGTTGGCTTATTATTGCGCATATTTTCTATCTATTTAAATTGAAAAGGTTTACTAGTGATTCTGAACCGAATGCAATTGTTTTCATGACAACAAAACAAAAATCTTATGATTTAATTATTTCCCACACTAGTGCGAGAATTTTCTATTGTCTGCCATTCATTTTTAGTTTGAAACATTTCCCGCACGATTGTAGAAAAAATAAAATTCAGTTAGATTAATGCCATTGCCATTTTGACAACTCAATTTATGGGTAGGTACATTTTTTTGTCAGCAGAAAACTGCGATGATATATCGCAGTTCTGCATTGTACGACGTAACAACTGCTGTTAACTGCTTGCAGTTCTGCGAGGAATTAACAAACGGTATCTTGCGACAGCAACTGTAATTAAATCAAAGTTATGATATCTACCAAACGCCAATTCATCAGACAATGTTAAAAAAAAAAATGTTTACTATCGCTACAAATGCTACTAAAGTAGTTATTGAAGATTGATATCTTTGGTTATGTTGATTTTCGTTTCGTGATAACTTTCAAATACTGTCTGCGCATGCGTACATCCAATCCAACCTTTTCAAAACTGGATGCATAACTGCGCGTAGTTAACGAGTAGAACTGCTTTGCAGTTAAATAGAAACACACTGTCCAGCTATGCATAGCAGATGCATCTATGTAATAAAAAAACGATTATCTGCAAGTTAATATTGCAGGGATACATATCTGTGGATTAAAAAAAAAACGTGCCCTGTAATAAAAATCATGGCTCAACTAGAATCAATAAACATTTTGTCATGTTACCTAGCAACACTGTAATCGATCGCAATATTAAAGCAGACTAAATAAAATGAAACTATCAAATATTAAAAATCAATGAATACTAGTTAATTGTTAATAAAATATTATACACACCCTGCAGGAATGCTTATTCCAGCCTCGCGCTTATAACTGGACATCGGTATATCTTGGTTATCTAATTCAGCGCTCGGCTGTAATAGAGAATTTCCTGGCTTTACTTTGTAGTATCACGACTGACCTGGCAATTAAAATTAAATTACAACTTAAAAAGACATACAAAACTCAATTCTACAAATAACTCATTCTAGTTAAAAATAGAAGATATGAGATATTTTTAGTACCTTCATGAAACTTTAAATTAGGATGCAAATAGCGACGCGAAATCCAAATCTTCTAATAAATTATTTTCGCTGAACTGCTAAACATGGCAGATAGGAGGTATTGCCAGATCACCTGCAATATCATATTATTCCTATTGTAAGGGGTTTGGAGTTTTTTTCCACATCAGCAGGTGTTACCATATTTTTTGACGGTACTATAATAGCTATTACTATACCTCGGATTGTTATGAGTATCATAACTGCCGCAAATGTCGGTTTTAAGGCATCTAAGGCCTGTTATAATTCATTATCCGTGATTTGATCAATAGTTTATCGGATTCAGAAAATTAAACGTTATAAATAAATATTATTTTTTGAAATTCTTTTGTGAATGCTACTTTCAAAATGCTATCATAAACAGCACAATTATTTTGACATATGTCAAAATTACAAATATTCATATTATGTGCTTTATTCCTGATGATTATTATTTTATAATAAAGTAAACGGCTTAATACCGTATTAAGAACGATACACTAACGTTATCTATATGCATTAATCAAATACTTCCATTTTATTTTATTTACATAGTTGTTATCAGCCTACTTCAGAACAAAGGTCTGAAACCGGTAAATAAATATAAATTAACTAAAACCAACATTAATGAAACATAAAATGTTAAAAAGGAAAATACTAAAAATAAAATAATTTTACGCCCACTCATACGTTTTTTTCTACTTACAACTCATATAAAAACAATTTCATCCTTCCAGTGGCGTACAACAAATTTCTCCCCAATCAATCTTACAACCTACATCAAATCAAAATTCATCGCTGGTGTTAAACTTTCCTCTGCTGAGTTTCCGCTCTGGGATAAGAGTCCCGATTAGCAGCCTGCATCTACGCTACTGGCTTAGGAGTTTTTATAGCGGAATAACTTCGTGCATATAACTCAATGTTGTACGCCTCGGCTTAGGCTAAATTGCAAAATATATCAAGAGAACAGTTTGAGGTGTAGTAAAAATATTGATGGGCCCTAAAGTACAGTGCAGCGTATTGATTCACGGAAAGGTTATTTTTTACGCTCCGGGAATAAAACTGAGAGTAATTTGTCTTTTACCCTGATTTTGCAAAGTAATTGAAAGTTTATAACAACCCCAAGGTAAGAGCAGTGGAAAAGACATTTCGCAAGCATAGCTTTTAATTTGAACTCGAGTAGTTCAGAGAAGTTGAGTAGGGCACTAGGTTTCAAATCAAAATTACTTTTTGTTATTAACGTTTTAAAAGTTCTCTGGTGGTGCATATTTCATATAGTTATACGCTCTTAGTAAAGTTTGTATACTTTTCAAATTAATGATGTGTTTCAAATTATTTCTACAAATTCTAACGACTTAAATTAATAAAAACTTAGAAAGGTTATTTAATTTGGCATCGAAGAGTATCTAAATACCCCTAATTTAGTGGCTTATTATTGAAATAATTGCAAAAGTATAATGCAATTTGACAGCTATTACTTATTTATTTATTTATTTAGTACTCTGTCCAACAGGCGCACCCAATTACTGGACAGGATTATAATTCATACAATACATAAATACAATTTAACAATAATGAGCATAAATACAAAGTAATATATTACATAACAAGTACCGATTGAAAATATTACATTTAATAGCTTATAGCATGAATAATTTTTAAACAAAAAATACATTTAAAAAAAAAATCTGATGTGGCCAGCACATTACCTTCCGTCAGTTCTATGTATTTTGTACAAATTTCATACAGAAAGTTCCTTGCTAAAGATTATATTTCTTGTACTTTACCTTTCGGCAGGTGCATGTATTTTATGCAAATTCCACACAGAAAATTTATAGCAAAAGATTCTACATTTCCAGTAAAATTATACGACAAACACACTATGTCATTTTCACTTGACATTGACATCTTTCAATCAAAATTTTATAGTAGCTGTTTCCATAGCTATGACTACTTTATGAAATTTAATTTCTTTATAATTTTTTAACTCTATATCCATTAAATATTAAGTATAAAATGCAGTCAAATCGTATAGAGAATAAAATATTCTTTAATATTTATAATAACATTATTTATCGTATGGCTTAATTTACAGAATACGATTACATAGGTACATACAAATAAGCTATATTATTCCGTAGAAAGGGATTTGATTCCTGTGCCTATGTCCGGTGTCACGTCGACATTGGAAGAATCATTTAGTTCTCTGTCTTTCCATACCGTACCGTATTCCTAAAATGCTGAGATATCCTCTATGAAGGTTCAGCAGCTGTGTTGTAGACTATTTTGCCGAAATTTAATTTCGTTGCCCGTGATGCACCAATTGGAGGTTAGTCTACTTTGCATCTGTCCCTAGTTAATAGTGGGAGATGGGTTATATATTAAAAATATACATCACCATTTTAGTGTATTGTTTTTTTTAAATATAATGTATAACTATATAATTTGTATACTTGTAAATATTAAAATATTTCAACGTAAAATTCAAAAAATGATGTGACACATGTCATAAAAAACAAAAAAAACATTAAATGTGAAAAAATGATATTTAACATAGCTTTTTCAAGAAAAACTGTTAAAATCTTCAAATGAGGGTACTTCCGGTTGTCCAATTCTAACCAAAATCTAATCAGCTCTTCACATGGATGTAACGAAAAGAAATACGAAAGAATTATAATTTTTAGAATTGTAGTATGGAAGTTATCGTAGACGAAACACACACACACACACACACACACACACACACACAGGCACGCACGCACGCACGCACGCACACACACGCACGCACGCACGCACGCACGCACACACACACACACACACACACGCACGCACGCACGCACGCACGCACGCACGCACGCACGCACGCACACGCACGCACGCACGCACACACAGAGAGAGAGAGAGAGAGAGAGAGAGAGAGAGAGACATCATCGTAAAAATAGTAAAATCGTATTCTAGGGACCCTAAAACGTGCTTATTCATTAAAAACTCACCACCGAATTTTTTGACCAAAGACAATACCTTCCTTACCTAAAGGTGACGGAAGGTAAAAAGAAGATTGTAATCTTTTAAAATTACTATCAAAGATATCAATTCGATCTTGTAAGATATGATAATTATTAATCATTGCATTGATCGGTGAGTGGAGTAACAAATTGGTTCGAGCTTGGATAGGAATGAAAGAGTTCTGACTACGGGACGTCTAGGTCGGTGCTCTGAAATTAATGTACTTAAGAATATTGGGATTGTCCACAGAATTATGTATTAGTTTATGGAAATGATTAATTTGAGAATATATTCTGCGGGAAGAAAGACTTTGAAATTTGAAGATATTCAATAATATATCATAAGATATATCAAGTGTCGGATAATAATGAAAAACTGTAAAGTACAAGTATCTTAAGAATTTTTTCTGTATTGAATCAATCAATGCAGAATTTCTTTGATAGGAAGCTGACCAAATTATAGAGCAATATTCTAGCTTTGACCTGACATATGCATTACAGAGTATAATTAATGAATCAGAAGAAGTAAATAAGCGTGTATTACGAATGATAAAACCTAAGAATCTATAAGATGATGTAACTACGAGTATATTGTTTATATGCTTATTAAAACTAAGTTTTTTATCAAATGTTACTGCTAAATCCTTAATTTCACTACACCGATTTAAAATAATATTATTAATTTTGTATAGTCAAAGTGAATTGTACTATGTTTGCGCGTGATAGAAAGCACTTTACATTTATTGATATTCAATTGAATATTGTTTGATTTACACTAATAGTCTAAGTGAACAAGGTCTTGTTGTAGAGATATGCAATTAGAATTATCTTTTCTTTTTCTAAACAATTTTAAATCGTCAGCAAAGAGAAGTATCTCATTATCAAAATAATTTACAATATCATTAATGAAGATTAAAAATAAAAGAGAACCTAAATTGGATCCTTGAGGTACCCCTGACGGAGCATCATGAAAAGAAGAATTAATATTATTGTAAGAGACAGAGAAGCGACAATTAGAGAGATTTGAAGTAATAAGTTCAATTAAAGGAGTTGAAACACCAAATGCATTTAATTTAGAAATTAAAATATTAGGATCGATACGATCAAATGCTTTGGCGATATCTGTGTAAATCACATCCACTTGTTTATTTTCGTCCAAATCATTTGATAAATATTGTGTAAAATAAAGCAAGTTTGCTGTAGTGGAACGCTTTTCCATGAATCCATGTTGCGAAAAAGAAATTAAGTTATGTATTTTAAAGCATATCGTTCTATATATAATGCTTTCAAATATTTTACTGAAGTTGGATAATATAGCTATTGGCCTGTAATTAGTTATTTTATTGATAGCTCCAGTTTTATGTACAGGAATAATTTTTGCAAATTTCCAAATGTCCGGAAAGGTTGCAGTTTCTAATGACAAATTAAATATTTCAAAAAGTGCAATAGACATTGGACCGCTACAATCTTTTATTAAAAAAGATGGAATTAAGTCAAAGCCAAAAGTAAATTTAGTTTCCAAATTTTTTATCGCTTGCAAAATATCTGACATCGAAATTTCATTTAGGAAAACGGTAGGAAAATTTACAGTCGTATTGGAAATAGTGGAACTGTTTGGTGGCGAGACATAGACGCTGCGAAAAAATGATGCAAAGTCTTCAGCAATTTCTAGTGGCTTTTTGAGTTGAGTGTCATTGACAATCATTGTAGCTGGTGAGGCATTTGTAGATTTTTCACTTTTTACAAAGCTCCAGAATTTATTGGGCTCATTTTTAATAGAAGTCTCTCTCTATATAATTTTTGTAAGCTAATTTAACATCGTTTTTAATCTTATTACAGTAGTATTTGAATTTTTCCCAGTGAAATAATTTATTATGTTGCTTATGCAAATATAATTATAATTTATTAAAAACAGTAATCATTAATCATGGAAACGTATTCAGTCGCTGAATTGGTTAGATCGGAGCACTGTAATAATCATTCACAAGTTCAAATCATAATCGCCTTACATTTATATATATATATATATATATATATATATATATATATATATATATATATATATATATAAAATAAATTACATTATTAAAACAAATTGTTTAGAAACTTAAGTATTTTATTGAATTCACTATTATTTTATAAATTTTAATTTTATAAGGTTGTTTGGGTACAATTTTTTTATTTTATTTAATTTCTAGTAGATTTATTCAATAAAATACTTGATTTACAAAACAATTTATGTTTTAATATTGTAATTTATGTAATAATTCATTTTACAAAATAAAAAAAATTTAAATATAATGCGGACAGGATTTGAACTTGAGAATAATTATTAGCGTACCCCGATCTAGCCATTTCAGCTTCTGAATACGTTACCACGATTACTGTTTTTAATTAATTATAAGATATAACTGTCAAATTGCATTATACTTTTGTAAATATTTCAATATTAAGTCATTAAATTAAGGGTATTTAGATACTCTTCGATGCCAAATTAAATAATCTTTCAAACCATATCAATAACTTGTAAGACAGATGATATTTGAAAAAAATTGTTTTCCCATGTTAAACGCCTGTGACGGTTCTCAATATACACACTGTATATGTAGTGTGTTCAAAAAAAATCCTAAGTCGGAATAGGCTGTGAACAAAGAAACGTACATCAATTTAGAAATATTTAATTATTGTCAAAAATGTTATATAAAGAAATCAATTTTTTTCTTCTTGAATCTTATTTTAGATATGGAAACAAATTAGGAAACAGCGAATGTTAATATACTGTATCCTTCTTTATTATTTTTTCTCCTTAAAATTACATTTCAAAATCAATTTTAACAACCTGAATTTTGAATTGAATAATGATCAGATATACGTTTCTCTGTTCATAGTCTACTCCGAGTTAGAATTTTTTTTGAATACACTGTATATCATCATGACATATTGCCCATTACTGGATGTGTCAGTCTGCATTGTAGTTCATAGATTTCGATAATGATGATGACATTCGAGGTGTGGCTATAAAATAACGAAATTTATTTTTTCATAATACCATACTGTTAAATGAGCTGTAATAGTACTCTATGCTCAACCAATATATGCGTCAAAACAGCCACAGCCGTTATTTTTTATAACAGTACAATTATTAAAAATCATTGTTTCTAAAAAAAATTGCAGCATCATGAAGTGTGTCATGAAGAGCTGTCACCTGTCAATATGCCATAGAAAATAGAATACTACTATAAATACGGCGCTGATCCCAATGGTAACTTGGCAAACAGTAAAAAACATTAGAATCCAAAGGGTTAATAGAGAAACATCAATGACAAGAAGAAAGAAGCAGTGTATTGATGAAGAGGATCATTATGAATAAAAATGACATAATGTAGGTATCATTCTCTGTGACTAAATTATGTGTCCCAAGATGTTATATTTCCTGTTATAAGTACTATTTAACCGAAATCCTGATTACTATACAGGTTGCTCACAATAATATGGAATCTCAAAGTTATTTTCCGTTATACAATTTTAACTTCCATTGCTTGAAAACCATTTTCAGTTATTAAATAGAGTTTGTGAGATTGGAAGAACTACATAGAAGCAATTTGTAGCAAATAATGCGCGTTTATTTAAAATCTCCCTGCTCTTGCGTCGGCTCTTGGACGCAGAATAATTAAACAAGTTATGAGCGTTTCGGGACCAAAACCGTCTTCGCCTTTCTAATTGTAAGGAACGCTCCGCACCGACACTGCGGAGGAAACTGTATTACTCTCCGCAAAGTGTAAATGAAATTAATCCGGAATGAATTGTCAGAGGTATTCCTACCGCCAGAATGGAATCGAATATTAGTTTCGTACCTTTTCGGCTTTTTCCGTCCTGAGCGCTGCATAATGTGACCACACCGCCCATTTAATTAAATATACTCTTAAGTTTCCACCCTTAAAGGGTATACGGATTATATACAATTATTCACTTTTTATTTTATACCATTAATAATCAATTTACTTTATACTTTTTCTGGCTATAACACGGGGGGCGAAATTTGCAACACGAGCCGCAGAGAATTGTTTTTCTGTTGGAAGTTGGTGATTATGTGATTAGTTAACGTATATACATATAGTGAGTTAAGAATTAACCTAGCCGTGTGGATTCAGCTTTGAATAATGTATGCTGTTACAAATCATTTTCATTTATTTTTCCATGACCGGATGGTGGAAAACGTTATTTTTACAAGTATAATTTTTTTAGATATTTTATTGTATTACATTTAATAGCCTTTGAATTATTGGACAAGACTACAGAAATTAGTTGACAGTCGTGTCGTTATACATGACAGGAGCAGGGTTGTGCGTCTACGCGTAATCTATGATAGATTACTTACGTACGTAAACAATGCATAAACAACGTAAAGAATGATGTCAAACGTAGACAGCCACGGCCGTTATTTTTATAACAGTACAATTATTAAAAATCAAGTGTATCTAAAAAAAAACTGATGTGGCCAGCACATTACCTTCCGTCAGTTCTATGTATTTTGTACAAATTTCATACAGAAAGTTCCTTGCTAAAGATTATATTTCTTGTACTTTGCCTTCCGGCAGTTGCATGTATTTTATGCAAATTCCATAGAGAGAATATGTCAATTTCACTTGACAATGACATCTTTCAATCAAAATTTTCTTAATATAGTAGCTGTTTCCATAGGTATGGCTACTTTATGAAATTTATAGGTCGATTCTGTTCACATCTGTAAGTCTTACAGATCTGTAAATTTGTAATTTGACAAAAACGCATCTACTTTTGTTGATTAATATAAAATTATACATAAGAGTGCAGGTTTTGTTGCGATTTTGTTCATTATTTACAAATTTACAGATCTGTAAGATTTACAGATGTGAACAGAATCGACCCATTAATTTCTTTATAATTTTTTAACTCTATGTGATAAAAATATAAAAATGATATTTAAATCTTCAAATGAAGGTACTTCCGGTCAGCTCTTCACATGGATGTAACGAAGAGAAATAGGAAAGAATTATAATTTTTGAATTGTAGTATGGAAGTTATCATAAACAAAAATTTTGTTACATACACAAACACACACACACACACACACACACACACACACACACACATATACACACGCACACGCACACGAACACGCACACGCGCTCAAGCGCACGCACACACATGCACACACATGCACACCACACACACACGCACGCACGCACGCACACACACACGCGCACACACGCACACACGCACACACGCACCCGCTCACGCACACGCACACGCACACGCACGCGCACACACGCACACACACACACGCCCACACACAAGCACACGCACACGCACCCGCACACGCACCCGCACCCGCACCCGCACCCGCACCCGCACCCGCACCCGCACCCGCACCCGCACCCGCACCCGCACCTGCACCCGCACACGCACACACACACACACTTAAATTTATCCATAAAATATATAGAAAAAGTATTAATGCAAACCTATAGAAAATTTAATAATAACATTAATCTCGAAAAAATAACAAAGGTATTTTTCGAAGAAAAACTATTTTAAGCTTCTAGTAAAGTGCCAGTTGCGGTTATCTGATTTTCACCAAAATCTAATGGGCTCTTTCCATTAAGTTCGAAATACAAGGTTTCAAAATTTTCTGAATGATAGTATTTAATTTGAGTTAGAGTGAAAATGTTAAAATGGGATTCTAGAGACCTTAAAACGTGGTCATTAAATTTCGATATGCGATTTTTAGCACGATCCCTTTACCTCCCTTACCAAGGGTAGCGGGAGGTAAATATCGCAGTATCATGAAGTATGTTATGAAAAGCTGTTACCTGTAAATATGCCATAGAAAATAGAATTTTCAGAAGATATTTTATGAAAAATACTGAACGTTACACGACCGATATACAAATAACAGATGCGGTTCATTGTAAAATCACGGCTATCGCCTCGATTTTGCAATATTCAACCTCATCTGCTATTTGCTTCATATCAGTTTTATGACGTTAATAACTGTAACCTGACATTCCAGTGAAAGTCAATGATTAAAATGGGAGGTAGAAAAGCGAACGAAATTTTTAATATGTATGTTAAATTTTACTTTAAATCACGTAAAAGACAGATACAAATCACTATGCAGTATTCAATGTTTGTTTAAAAATGTTATCAAATACTATACTTCAGTTCACCTAAGAAAGTAGCAAAAACATAAAATAATTATAGTCTGCATACGCTTAGAAGACAATATACAAATTTTAATCACGAAAACATCATTGTCTACGCCGATCTACGCATAGACAATGACGTATTTTACGTAGCATAGATTACAGGCGCAACCCAAAGCAGGAAATATAATGTTGACAGTTTGTTGAAAATTTATTTCAATAATTTTAATTTAGGTTAATTAATGATGAAGCATAAATGTCGTTAGCTTTCAAGATAAAATCTTACAAGCAAGTCGAAAGGTAAATATATTTGACTAGTTTGGGACTTTTTGCCAGCCGTCGATTTACTTGAGTACCTAGCAAACACATCCTCGACTTGTGAATACTACTTATTCACAATCATTATAGTCACAAGTCGATTCCTAACCTTTTTATTCAAAAAGAAGATGATTGTGAATAAAATAGTATACATACCTTAGTGGGAGTTTCAATACAGCCTCGCGCTGTATCTCACCTCGAGAATGCGCCTTTCGGTATTATACACACGCCCTCGGCTGCACTTATTATAATATACTAGAGAAGTAATAGTCTATTCCCTCTTTTGTAGGATATATTTTAATAACTATTTCTATAATGAAATTAAAGCTAAATATGTTTTAGGAACTGAAAGATTTATTATATTATTAAAAACAATTCTTATCAAAATAATTTATATTTTGTAAATAATGTTCAACACCATTAAGAAATACACAATCTTATTTCATTTTTCATTAGTTGTATCATCATCACATCTCACCCTTCCAAATTTTGCTACTACCTATTTGATGATGCCTCCTTTCTTTATTACCTAATTAACACATTCACACCCATACGTATGCCCTGGTATAATACGAGCTTGCCTTTACTCTCGCATCGTCGCACCGTGGCTTCAATGTAACACATATTCCCTTACATCCCTGTACAGTGTGGAAATGGATAATCATTTCAGCTTCAGACACCACCACCTAAATATAGTGGGTAATATTACTTCTAGGGCTAGGGATACGAAGCAGACAGGATAAGTCAAAAAGGAGAAAAATATATAATGGATTGCATGATTTTTTATTTAATGAAAATAATGGAACATGAATACATATAGATACTTTTTAATACTTTAAGGAAAATCTTGATACAAAAAAACTAGAATATTAAGACGAGCCTAACAATCTGTTGTGGCCAGCACAATATCTTTCACTAATTTCATTTTATTTTACAAAAATATTGTACTTATGTATGTTTATAATTCCACT
The DNA here is from genome assembly GCA_963082715.1 of Harpalus rubripes. Taxonomy (NCBI): domain Eukaryota; kingdom Metazoa; phylum Arthropoda; class Insecta; order Coleoptera; family Carabidae; genus Harpalus; species Harpalus rubripes. The sequence continues at coordinate 40,349,723 of OY720454.1, forward strand.
AAAATTATTTTCTGGCCGTATTACACTTTTTACTTCCAGCAAAATTAGATGTTTTATTTTAAAATCTATAGAAGATACATACCTGGTGTCTACTTTTTTTATGGACCATAGGAAATACAATGGTAAAATTTTTATATGGCTGTTAATAGGGGATTACAGCTCAATTGAATTAACAGAAATTAGTAAAAAATAATGAAAGTAGATGCTTAATAATAAATATAAAGAAAGAAATAAAATGATATAATTGAAATACTTCGGAAATAAGGGGGCTTTTGTTTTAGCAGCTCGTCACTCATATATGAAATCCATATATATATATATATATATATATATATATATATATATATATATATATATATATATATATATATATATATATATATATATATATATTATTTTGATTGGGGACTCAAAGACCTCCTATAAATATATAAAATGAATACCAAGTTAGGGGGTGGAGTCTACTACCAATGGAAGTAGACAAATTCAAATAGCGAACACGTGGCTACCAGTTCAGTACTACAATTCTCAAACAGTTTTCATTTAATTATAAATTTCTTGCATTAAACTTAATTTTGATACACTTGCAATTATAAAGCATGGTAGACTGCTACAATATTCATTTGGTTTTTATACATATAATTTAAAAATAGTGTACATTTCAAGAACATTTTAGATCCACGAAGAAAACAGTTTTATATAAAAACTTATATTCGTGACGTCACATCTATATTTTCAAACTTCGGGGGACCATAACTCGCTTATTAATAGGAATTTTTCACCGGATTTTCACCAACAGTCTTACTTATACTTTCTGATGAAATTATAAAAAAATGGTGGAATCCCCTATACTGCCGTATTAATTTTAGAACTAAAGTATAATAGTGTAAATACAAAAAAAAAATCAGAATTAAATACTGCATCAAATGAGCCTAAACTAATTGATATAATAAGTACTAGTCATCAGGTAAACGTAAAATAAAATATCAGTTTTTAAGCTTTTTATAGAGTGCCATGCATGCAAGACAAAATAACATACAATTCAAATAGTCGTATTATTTTACTGTGACAGATAATAGTTATTTACTATATGAGTGTGGAATGTATCATCATGTCACTAAAGAAAATTTTCTTTCGTGACTAATATACATTCCACACGAGTGTAATACAACGTTTTATCCAACACTTTTTTAAAAACTTCTTAAATCAATTTTATGTTTTCATTCTTCGTTTGACACTGACAAGTCAATTGATGTAGTATTTTAAATTACAAAGTAGCCATTGAATATGGTTTTGTTATGTCATTGAAAAAAAAAATTGCTATAATAATTCTTGTCTGCCATTGGGAATTATTTTAAAGAAAAATACATTAAAACGTGTGAGAATGAAGACCTTCCTTTAAAACGTACTCACTTAGAAGCTAACTAACTAACTCGTTTCTCGTTTTCGTTTCATCAGCCGTATATGACAGCTGTCATTGTGTAAAGATAAGTAACCTATTTTAGTGTAAATGTTAATATTAATTTAAATAAATATGTTTCATAATGTTAAATTATTTCAATAATAAAATAATTTTGTAAAATTGCTTTTTATTGTTTTTATGTATATTTAAAAAAACAGTAATAATTCCTCCGTGACTTCTAAAATATTCTTCCACGGAGTGACTAATGTTGTATTAGTTATTTCAAGTAACCATAGTAACACGTATATTATGAATCGGTGTTGGATAAAAGTTTATTATTTGATATTTAATTGTTAATATTGTTCCATTGCATCTTTCGCAAACAAAACGCATGTAAACAATAATTTTGGACTTGTTAGATGCAATTTTTAATTCTGAACATTTTTACCTCCTACTACCCTTGGTGAGGAAGGTATAGGGATCGTGCTAAAAATCACATATCGAGATTTTGGTAAATGTCCACGTTTTAAGGTCCCTCGAATCAAATTTTAACAATTTCACGATGTGTGTGTGTGTGTGTGTGTGTGTGTGTGTGTGTGTGTGTATGTGTGTGTGTGTGCGCGCGCGTGCCTGCCTTCGTGCGTGCGTCCATGCGTGCCTTAGTGCGTGCGCGTGCATGCCTTAGTGCGTGCGCGTGTGTGCGTATGTACGTGTGTGTGTATCATTAAGAAAATTTTGAAACTTTATTCTAAAATGGAAAAAAAGCCACTAGATTTTGGTGTAAATCAGATAACCGGAAGTGACACTTTACTTGATGCTCAAAATAGTTTTTCTCCGAAAAATACTTTTCTTTATAGTTTATGGACAAATTTATAAAATTATCTATAACTTATGGGTCGATTCTGTTCACATATGTCTTACAGATCTGTAAATTTGTAAAAACCTGACAAAAACGCATCTATTTTTGTTGATTAATATAAAATTATGCATAAGAGTGGTAGTTTTCGTTGCGATTTTGTTCATTATTTACAAATTTACAGATCTGTAAGATTTACAGATGTGAACAGAATCGACCCATTAAATCCCGGAGCATACACTTTAAACAAACACAGCTCCTTGGTTACGCATTTCATATCTCAAATGTTTGTAACTGACAGATATATTGTCACAGTCAAAGAACTAATCATTTCAAATTAATAATAGTAATGTGTTAAAAAAAATAGTAAATAGAACCATAGTTATATGGAATGTAAATATGTAAGTATGTGTATATTTGAATTAATAAAAGTAAATGACTGGAGGTATTGTATTGGCCACATCCAATTTTTTTTGTATTTAAACTGTTGTTCTAAAATTAATAGGGCAGAATTTGCAGAAATATGGTCCACAAGAAAAGTATACAGCCGGTTTGTATAAGAATGTAAATGTAATGTATTTCTTTAAGAAGACACGGGCATTATCTTAAAAATGTAAGTCAGGATATAGAGACCTTAAAACGTGTTTATTCACTAAAAACTCAATATTATCTTTTAGCATGATTCCTACACCTCTCTTATCTACGGTAGCGAGAGGTAAAAAATGTGGAAACACTGTTTTAAAGATAAAGACTTTAATATGAGCATCATAGTATAGTAAATAATGGTTGCAACAATGTTGTTGTATTGCCACTACCATTGTTTTTACATTGTAATAATTGTTGCATTTTTGATATTTGAAACAAATGAACAAAGATAAATTATACATCCCGGGAAAAGGTGCAACTTTCTACGAGTACTAGATGATGTGATAAAAAAAATTAAGCATCGCCATTGGAAGTTATTTGCAAAAGTAAATAACTTCAAAGTTCACGTTTTCGCCTATGTTTAGTAACCAATGTATTTTTTTTTTCGAGTATACTTTTTTATACATTACCTGATTTCGTATCTCTTATAGTTTTATAAAACGAGTCACATACCTACTACATATTTTTTTTTTTTCATTGACTGGAAAATTAAGACAGCAGAAAAACAGAAACAAACAGTTTAGGTTACTTATTTTATTTTAAACAGTGATAGCTGTTACCTATTATTGACGAAGCGAAAACTACAGGAAGCTAACTTCAGCCTGTATTAAATGAATCAGCTTTTAGTGGTTGCTAACTTCATGCCATATTCAGTACGATCGAAGTCATAGCTTGTCAAGTTGTGATTTAAATGTTTAGCGCTATTGAAACTAGAACGTTAAGAAAAAATATCTTATAAATACCACTTCAGAAAAGTAATTTTATTGAACTCAGATATTTCTTCGGAATTTCTAGAAAATACCTACCTCATCCAGTAAAATGATACCTACTTTTCGAAGCTGCTATGAAGAGTGTACCACATGGGTCACATTTATATAATAAATAACTAAAGTTTGTCGGATTATAAAAGCCTTAACAACCGATAAAATATGTAATATATATCCTATTTGATAACTTGTTATCCTTGTTCTATTCTGATCTGAATATCGTGCCTTGCTCATATCCATCTTGGCGTACGCGTAGCGAGCTGCATCGACCAGTAGAAACCTGAGTCTGTATCCGCTATCCGCGTGCTAATCTCTGATGGAACGCGCTCTCGGAAATGGAAACGCACGGAAACGAACACGCGTTTCCGCTGCGGGAAATGCGAACTGTTAGCAGTGAACTCCCACGGCTGAATTTTTCATATTTGCACTGATTTGCGATTGAGATGAAGGAAAGGTGAAAGGTGCAGAGTTGATAATGAAGTTTATAAGCGATGGTAGGAAATGGAATCATTTTGTTTTTAATGGGAGCAAGAACGTGTGTATTGTCTGAAAAATTAATTGTATTTAAACTTATATTGTTGATTTATTTTCAATGAATCATCCGTACATACGAGTACATTATCGGTGAAAAATATTTGTCCTTCTTAATATATACTAGCTGACACCCGCGAGCAACTGCGAGTCCATTTATATTTTAACATTGTACAATACGGTTTTAGTGTTAATTCGAAAATATTTCAAACAATTCAGGAGTTATAAGCCCTTAAAAATGCATGTCTACATGTTTAATTTCGGCCAAAAATGTGAGGTCAAAAAAGATTCAATTTCACGATTTTGATGTTTATTTTTGCAAAAATTTACTTTAGAGGGTTAATTTGCTTAATTCCGATGTAAAAGCGGTTATATTTCTAATTAAAAACACCTTAAACCTGGTTCAAAAATTGTACATTTTCGGCTAAAAATTTGATGTTAAAAATAATTCCGGTTAAAGATAGTTTTAATTCTTGCAAAAACGAACGCTGGAAGATCGATTTGATATATTAATATTTAAAAAGTGTCAAATAAGATCGAAATTTTTGAAAAAATTGGGAAGAATGCATTTTATTTTGCTCTCAACTCCTCAACGGTTTAAATTATTTTCAAATTAGCACTAAATTCGTATTCTTCGGGATTTAAAATATAAAGTAACTCAATTCCAAATCTTAAAACCGTCTATGGATAACATTTTATTTAAATATTTCTAAAATGACGCCCGATGCGAATTTATCGCAATTCTTCAAAAACATCAAAACTTTTATTTTTTTATGAATTCGGCTGAAATTTACAGGAAACACGTAAAATGAACTGCAAATCATTAATTTATACTTAACAATTCTTGAAAATGTTGATTTTTTAATGAAAATATTTGAATGACAACAGAAAAGTGTGGTTGAGTCTGTCGGTAAGGCCGCTGTCGAAATTAATGCCAATGCTATTCTTATGTAAACTTTCAAAATTAATTATAAAAAGAAACTATGCAAAATTTTGAACTCCAATAACTTCTACGACACGTCCTGAAGCTGAAAGAACATCTCTACAAAATTTGACGTTAATATGTAAAACGCTGTAGATTTGCCTACCGGTTATTCTTTCATATATATATATATATATATATATATATATATATATATATATATATATATATATATATATATATATATATATATATATATATATATATATACAGAGTGATCAAAAATAACTGATTCTCTTGGCAATACAGTTCTGGGGATCTTTTAATTCTACAGTTTATACACGTGAAGGCGGAAATACTATTTGACATGACATTTTTATAATAAAAACAAATAGGTTATATCAGAACTAGGCCTGACTGCTAATATAGGATTTTGAGTGATTTGAAATACTTTAGATTATTGTTCTGCGGTTAATGTAAGATATAAAAAGATGTGAGCAAGGGAAACAACGACCATTTTTATAAAAAATTGTAAATGTACTCAAATTTAATTTTTTAATATCACTGTCATCACTGTCAACAACAGGAAATTCATTTTTGTCTTAGCAATTTCAAGAAATTTGTTTATTTTTGATCACTCTTTATATACATATAAAAGATAACTATGTACAGTTCTGCACACGAATGATGGCTTACGAAAAGAATGTTAGCACGAATCTTACAATATGCGCTTCGTTTAAATCCGCATGAAATACAATTAATTCACCTTGCGCTTACCTAATATTACATATACCAGTTGCCCAAATATGTATTACAGTAAACAGCCTTTTTCATATTGGCAATTGATCTGTGCGATTGATCGATCCTATCAGTTCCTGTCTTGTTTACATTCGCATTATAAGCGTCCTCAAATAAGCTAGAAGCACAAAGTTTCTGTTAATATGTACATATACATATAGAATAAACATGAGAATCAGTAACATATGTGTTTCATGGGAAAGGTTCTTTTTTCCTCAAACGTCATAAAAGTGACATTTTTTGTGACTTGATTCACAAGGTAGAAGTTTTAATTCTACTCCACCGGGGTAGTAGCAATTAATTTTTATTTTAGAAATAAAATAAATAAATAAATATAAAAAAAAACTATTATACAGAATCAACGAATAAGAAGTAACTTGTACAATAGAAACCTGTAATATCGTATTATAACACACTAGATAAGAATGTTGTATTTTACCACGTTTATTGATGTTAGATTAGATTTTTGGTGACATTTTATTTTTTGGGATTGGAATAACCTCATTGAGTACAAAAACACCTATCTAGGCAACACAATGATTACTTCAGGATCAGGAAGATCGCAGGAAAAACGAAATGATGGGACAGGGAAAGAATTGAAACATAATAATGATCTCGTAGATATAAGGTTTGTTCCAACTTACAATCAAATCAGTACGGAACTGTCCGAAGCATTCGCGGTATTAAAATGCGTTGTACTCGTACTGTTCCGTACTGATTTGATTCTATGTTGGAACAAATCTAATGCACCAGGATAGAAGAAGTAACTGAGCTGTTACGGTACGGACTCGGACATATAATGAGAATGGATCAAAATAGCCCTGTAAGAAAAGTAGTAGAAGATGGTAAGATGGATGTATGAGAAAAAAAGAGAATGGAAAACACGGGAAAGGAAGAATAGCAGAACTCAGAAATAAAAGAGAGAAAAAATTAGGAGAAATGAAAAAATGAGAAAGGACATCAGGGATATGAAGAAGTAGAAGAAGTAGACCTTTTCTGTTTCTATCAAAGCTCTCATTCTTCATTTCTTGGTGAGAATTGTTAAACTTATATTATTTCTTTAATTTCGCAAAAAACTTTGTATCTAGTGGGGAATTTTTCACCTTGTAATTGCTGGTACTCTGGAATACATTACTGTAATCTGTAATAGGAGTTTCGCATGTCCGTGTTACGGGGACGTTAATCCACCACTTATCTACGAGGTGGCCAACTGCGATGCGCTGATTTAAACCCGGAAACAATCCCGTGACCCACTTACCTTCACCGAGCTTCTCAACTAATCACTGCTAAACTGTCAACGATCACACCATCACATACCAGCGATAAGACACCAGACAATGAAGACGTAGAAAGGAGAACAGACTGATAAAAATAAAAGAATATGGTCATAAATGAAGTCACAGTTTAATTTTTTTAAAATGTCGGATCAAGGTTTACTGTATCATACATTTATATCTCTTATTTGCATTGACAAGAAGGGCGCGCGATAAGGATGAATATAACACACTTGTCGATTAAAAATTCATATTGTTCCGACAAGTTACGATATGCCATTTCAAAACGATGCTCGTTGTTGCTGTAACATACGTTTTTTTACCTCCCGTCATACCGTAGGTAAGGGAAGTTTTCAGTAAATAAGAACGAATTAGGGTCCCCACAACACGTTTTTAATATTTTTACGATAGTGTGTGCGTGCGTGCGTGCGTGCGTGTGCGTGTGTGTGTGTGTGTGTGTGTGTGTGTGTGTGTGTGTGTGACAATTTTTTCTTCTACGATAACTCTTATAACAAACTTCCAAATATATCTATTTTCCGTATTTAAGCTTCTTGCATTTATATAACGAGTTGATTAGATTTTGGGTAAAATTGGATAAATGGATGTGATACTTTACTTGAAGACCATAACAGTTTTTAATGAAAAACTATATTAAAATATAATCCAAAACTTTTCAAATTTAGCATTTAAGAATTTTATAACATGGGAAACAACATATAACAAACTTCCAAATATATCTATTTTCCGTATTTAAGCTTCTTGCATTTATATAACGAGTTGATTAGATTTTGGGTAAAATTGGATAAATGGATGTGATACTTTACTTGAAGACCATAACAGTTTTTAATGAAAAACTATATTAAAATATAATCCAAAACTTTTCAAATTTAGCATTTAAGAATTTTATAACATGGAAAACAACATATTAGATTTTGGCTAAAATTAATCAACCAGAAGTGATACTTTACTTGAAGCTTTGAACAGATTCTCGTGAAAAATATATTATGATATACTCCAAAACTTGTCAAATTTAGTATTTACGACTTCTATATGAAGGGAAACAACATATTAGACTTTGGATACAATTAATAAACCAGAAGTGATACTTTATTTGAAGCTCTGAACAGATTTTCGTGAAAAATATATTGATACAATCGAGAACTTTTAAAATTTAGTATTTAAGACTTTTATATTAATAAGAATGACATGTTAGATTTTTTCTAAAATTGATAAATCGGAAGTGATACTTTACTTGAAGCTCTACGCAGATTTTTGTGAAAAATATATTATGATATACTACAAAACTTGCCAAATTTAGTATTTAAGACTTTTATATAACGGGAAGCAACATATTAGAGTTTGGCTAAAATTAATAAACCAGAAGTGATACTTTATTTGAAGCTCTGAACAGATTTTCGTGAAAAATGAATTGATACAATCCAAAACTGTTCAAATTTGGTATTTAAGACTGTTATATTAATGAGAACGACATATTAGATGTTTTCTAAAATTGATAAACCAGAAGTATGTACATGATCCAAAACTTCTCAAATTTGGTATTTAAAACACGTGTATAATTTGAAACAACATTAGATTTTGACCGGAAGTGGTACTTAATTTGGAGCTCTTAACAGATGTTCGAGGAAAAACATAATAAAATATAATCCAAAATTTGGTATTACAGACTTTTCTATTTATTGAAACAACAAATTAGATTTTGTTTACGAACGATCACCTGGAAGAGATATTTTACTTAAAGTTCATTACTATTTCAAACATGGAATTGACGGGAGGTCACATCTTATTTTTCACATATTTTGTTTTAGATTTGCTAATAAATTTACTAGGTACAGTAATTTTTTTAAAAGATGTCCGATCAAACTCACCTTCGAATTATATGAATTAAGATTTTAGCTCCGCCCATTCTGTCAAATTCAGTAGTATCGTTTACTTAGTTTTTATGAGGGTACATAAGGTACTACTGTCATTTGATTATTATGAAAATATAGGTATGTTACAGGTTACAGTAAAAACATTCCAAATTCAAAACTAGGTCAACTGGTAAGTTTATTAGCAAATGTAAAACCAAATATGTGAAAAATAAGATACTGGCACAGTGTCAGTGTCAGTGACGCTGGCAGAAAATAACTTTATTCGTAGGCTATGAATCAAGGTAATGTATCTGAATTAATAAATAAACTTACAGACACAGTATTGCCAACAACAAGCATCGTTTTAACCTAACTTAGTTGAAACAATATGAATTTTTGTTGCAATCTGTGCAAATGAGAGAAATAAATGTATGTTAATTTATTAATTTGTTCATAATAAAGATGACCTTAATCGGACATCTTTAATTTTTGTTACTGTAGTTGACTTATAATTGAATTTTAAATGCTCACTGCAACACATATTTTTATAATAACAGAAGTATCTTATGTAAACCCATAAACACTATTTAATTTGACAGTATGGGCAGAAGTAAAATCTTAACTCATACAATTCGAAGTTGATCTTGATCAGAGATCTTTAAAAAATTAAACTGTAATTTTGACTTTGAAGTTTGCATAACTGGGCGCGTTAGGTAACCGGTAGTGATTGTGACGACCCATATTCGATCCTGATCAAATTTAAAACTTGAAAATTATTTCTAATTTTCAAATAGTCATAATAGTGACCTTTATAGCTTTGGAAATGAAAGAACGTGAGATGACGCCTGATGAATGCCCCCAACGGTACAGATATGTCGTCATTACCGAAATCTGTAAATAAAAGTAGATTGGCATATGTAAAAATGGGAAATAAGTCATTATAATTATTATTAATTTTAATTTTGAATTTGCATAAATTTTATCTGTTGTAGATATTACCTTTAAAATGTGTTTAGATCTGGATCCGGACCAATTGTTGTAGATAATATTATCTATAATACATACAGGTGTTTTTGAAATGACCGTCTTCGATATCTCCCTTGTCGTTAGAAATACAGCATAAATTTAGTAAGAGAATATATTCGTCTACTCAAGGAGCATAACTTCAAGTCAGACAAATGTAAATTACATGTAGTCAAACATTACTATAAATAAGTTATATATGAAAAGAATTTATTTAATATCTTTTAAACCCATGTTTAAAAATTCTTTCAGTCAGCTTAACTCATTAACCTGCGCAGTTTGGGTTTCAAAATTTTTTAAACATGGGTTTAAAAGATATTAACTATAGCTATTTGTGTATTAAGAGCGCAAAATAGGACATTGTCGATTGAGAGGTTGTTGCCGCGCGACGCAGGAGCGAGGCATTCTCTCGAAATCGACAATGTCCTTTTGCGCTCGAAACACACAAGATTTTTTCTACAGTCGCCACAATGGGGTTCTCCACCATAACAAAAATTTATTTTTTATTAATTTTTACTTATCGGTATATTCCATTCTTCTTGAGCTATTGCTTCAATCTAATGTAAGCATTTTATACTTTCGTTTTTGTAAATGAATGCACCATTTTATTTTCACAGCAGTGCGGTATTTTGTTTGGTTATGTAAGTGGGTAATGTGTAACTACAGTGTCATTAATTCCTAACTAAACGTTTCCATTAAGAATGTAACCAAGTAACATTTCTCAACATTGTATAGTTAGAAATTTGAGGAGCGAGCGTTTTTCTACTTTGTCGCTCTAGAGCGGCAAAGTGACATTTTGCGTTGACAAAAGAGAGCGCAAATGGCTACTTTGTATATAGACTGTAGAAAAAATTCTTTTCATATATAGTAACTTATTTATAGTAATGTTTGACTACATGTAATTTACATTTGTCTGACTTGAGAATGGCCTTAACTAACGCCGAAACGTCGTCAAATTTGTAATCTCAATAATAAATGATTATTAACTACAATGAAGCTTAAATCCAAAAAAATTACCCCTATAGAATTATTTTTTCTACAGTCTACATACAAAGTAGCCATTTGCGCTCTCTTTTGTCGACGCAGAATGTCACTTTGCCGCTCATGCGCGACAAAGTAGATAAAACGCTCGCTGTTCAAATTTCTAATTATACATGTTGAGAAATGTCACTTGTCTGCATTATTAATAGAAACGTTTAGTCAGGAACTAATGACTCTGTAGTTACACATTTACCACCTTCACAAGTCAATCTGACATATAACTGCTCTATCGGTATATTACATAACCAAACAAAATGCAGCACTGCTGTGAAAATAAAATATGGCATTTATTTACGAAAACGAAAGTATAAAATGCATAGATTGAAGCTATAGCTCAAGAAGAATGGAATGTAACGATAAATAGTTGTTCTTACGAAAAATTCTTATGAATAAATTATTAATTAATCGCACTAATATTTATAATAAACAGTTTTAATGCAAACTTCTGCCCATTATTGCAATTGTTTCTTATCAAAAACAAAATTTCCTTAGTATACAATATTTAATTTTTAAAAAATTAGACAAAAATGGCGAATAACTCCGAAATGATTGGTTTTAGGCATAAGATACCCTTAATAACATAAAAAAATAACACAAAAAAAATTATAAAAAATAGGATGTTCCATTTGAAAATGGCGAGTCATTTGAAATTGAGTAAATTTGATTCGCTTTATTGAACGTTCTGTATGAGTATATAATGTTTTAATATATAAGAACATAGAGTACAGTTATAGTTGTACTAATAACTTTAGTACGCCTTTATAAAGCAATGCGTGCATTAGGTCTTCTTTAGAGAAAAAACGGAATAACTTGACAACGCCGAGGAAAACTAAAACAAAATTCATGTGCGTATAGGTGAATAAAATACAATTCAAAATATATGAAAATATATAAGGTGTAAATAATTTTAAGTTATGCTCCTCAATTAGACGAATAAATTCTGTTAATAAATTTATGCTGTATTTCTAACGACAAGGGAGATATCGAACACGGTCATTTCAAAGACTCAGCCTGTATATATGTCCGTATTGAGATCTAGGGTACCTTTATAACCAGGGTATGGCCATGGTCCAAGATCACCGCTATTGTCGGTCATTCATTTCCCTATTTATTTGTAATAAATGTGATATTATATTATAAAAGAATATTAAATTATCACACTGTGAATTTATAAATGTAATAAAAATTAATTAATTTAAGAGATACACAATTATTATTAAGACATACATTTAATTTAATATCTGTAATTCTTATTTACATAATAATTGTACATATATTCTAAACTTACCTTTTAAAAATTTAAATGATTGGGCTTAATATTAATTTATAGTTGTTTTCAATATGTCAGTAATCGTGGTGAGATCTTAACAAACTACACAAGTAAATAAAATAAAATATATTACTTACACTTTAAATACATATTAAAATGATAATTAAATGTGTTTTTCATTAAAATAAAACAAATAGCCACGAAAATACATAATAATTCGGGCAAGAACAACGCATATAACAGATGGCCCGGTAATGGCGGACGAAACTGGAGCCACGCCATGGCCATACCCTGGTTATAAAGGTACCCTATTGAGATTCGACTTGAAGCGACTACTCTTTGTCGCTTATTATTTATAAAAGATCAATCTAATTATTCCTATTTCCTTTATTTGCAATGGCTTATACAAACTACAAAATATGTTACATGTCAATACTAATGTAAAATAACCACAACCAAGTTTTTTTTGCCTACTTGATTCTTTAAAATATAAAAATTCTTTATTTAGTCTGCGACATTATATTTGGTACTATTCATAATATATTTAAGTGTCGGATGTTTAAAGCAGAATAACATGCTTCTGAATACTTCTCCACGTTCCAAATGTCATTAATATTCTATTTAATTCTGAATGCATTGAATTTTCTTTGATATGTTACACATTACAGCCTTATTTTTGGTAATATATTTCGCTGTTATAATAAAAATGTTTTATTTATTCCAATACATATAACTTTTCATGAAGAATAACATATAATAAAATTAAAAAGTAGTGGAAACCCCCATTACACTTGCTTTATACCGAGTTTGCAATGATTTTTTTATTCTCAATAAAAACGTTCAAATTTTAAAAGACAAAATAGTACTATTTAATTCTAAAAATGGGTTACGAAGTAAAGTACGTCAGAAGAGTAAAATAAAACTTCCTAAAAGATTGTCCATCTGTGTTCTGATATGCAAATCAGTAGTCTACTTACGTGACACCTCTAAACGAATTGGCTGAAAAAATATCCTTATCTCGATGATATTTACCTAAATTGCGCACTATTTTCAGGTCAATCCTATTAAATAAAACATAAAACTTTTTCCATCTATTTTCTCCTCTAATTATAATGACTAGATAGTAGATAATAAATTTTCTTAATTTCTTTACGAAGCAGACAGGAAATATTCGATCTCCATGAGTTCTAATTTTTCTTGCATTCAAGGTAATGGTGTAGGTTCTCTGGCCAGGTCATAAATAGGGGATTACAGCTCAATCGAATTTAGTAAAAAATACTAAAAGTAGATGATTAATAATGAATAATAAAGAAATAAAATGATATAATTGAAATACTTCAGAAATAAGAGGGTTTTTGTTTTAGCAGCTCGTCACTCATATGAAATCCATATATATATATATATATATATATATATATATATATATATATATATATATATATATATATATATATATATATATATATTATTTTGATTGGCGACTCAAAGACCACCTATAAATAAATAACGAATACCGAGTTAGGGGGTGAAGTCTACTACCAATGGAAGTAGACAAATTCAAATAGCGGACACGTAGCTACCAGTCACTGCAATTCTCAAACAGGTTTTATTTTGAATATAAATTTCTTGCATTAAATTTAATAATTTTGATACACTTGCAATTATAAATCATGTAGACTTGTTCAGTGTTACAATATTAATTTGTTTTTATAAATATAATTTAAAAATAGCATACATTTCAAGAACATTTTAGATCCACGAAGAAAACAGTATTATAATAAAACTTATATTCGTGACGTCACATCTATATTTTCAAACTTCGGGAGACCATAACTCGCTTATTAATAGGAATTTTTCACCGGATTTTCGCCAATAGCCTTAGTTTTACTTATACTTTCTTTAAAAAAAGGTGGAATCCCCTATTGCAGTTTTATCATTCTACTGTAATAAACTTATGTCATTAGTTTGTCATTCAGCAATATATTTAGGCGGTCATTTTAAATCTTAGAAAGTGACTAAAACACGAATGCGGAAGCGTTTTAATAAAAATTAAAGTCCTGATGAGGCGTTTAAACAATTCTCTAAATACCTGCACCTTTATATTGCCTAGCATAAAAAACAAAACTTACGCTTGGAAAATGCCGGCAGAGATTTTTGCGTTATTGTTGTTATATTTAGAGAAATATACAAGTTAAGTAAACTGTTCAACAACGATCCCACATTTGGGTTTTCTATTATTTTGCAAGTTCCAAATGATTCTAGTACTACCTACTAAACAACCCCTTATAAAGATATTAATTTTTTAAATGATCCTAAGTTCTGGCCTTTATCCACGTCCTAAAGCTTAAATACTTCCAAACTACTACAACAGAGTTGAATATATTATATTTAATAATAATAATTATAAGCCGTGAATTTTAATGGAGCTGTCAGTTTGTCAGCGTTAGGTAACAGGTTATGTTTCATACGTCCCAGATTTAATTCCAATCGACTTCAACCTTGGAACTTAAAAATTATTTTCAGTTTTCAAACAGCACAAAATGACTACTGTATAGTAATTTCTCTTGACGATAGTGATGGGTCAATTCCCGAAATTGAATGATGAGGAAATTCTCAAGAATTTTTTTTTTTTTTGTAATTTCCCAAGTAATTTCAAATATTGCGTAGCACCACATTATTTATTAACGGAGTAAGAGTAGGTAACAGGCAGGCATAAGGCACAAACATGCAAAGCAGAAGAACAGGCGTCAAGGTATAATATAATCTGAAATAAAATTTCAAAAAAAAAAACAAAAAAAAAAAATCGGGAAAAAGGGCAAGATATTTTCCCCGCAAATAGTAATTGCAGGAATTTCCGGGAGTTTTCCCGGAAAAAACAAAATTCCTTGCGGGAATTTTTTAGTGGCACATCACTACTCCACGATAGCTTTGAGAACCCGTAAGACACGGCTTCGCTGGCGCTACCAACGACCGCGGTCGGCAGTAGCGACCAGCAGCTACGGTTTAACTGTACTGCCATGTTGGATGAAGGGCAATATGTATTCGGCTGTTGCACTCAACGATAAAAGGATTTTTTCTACGTAAAAAAATATTTTTAGCTCAAAATCGTCAAAATGTTACATGGGCGGTTATTGCAATGATACCTTCAATTTAAACTTCAGTAAAAATGGATTCTAATATATTTCTTTGCTTCATGCTCGAGGAAGAAGAGGAGGATAACATTTTAGTAAATATTGAAAGAAGAGCAGAGCCGTCTGATTAGTTGCAAACCATGAATGATTTTTTCTTTGTTAATAAATAATTGACTAAAAATGAATGATTTAAAATATAGACAATTTTTTTATTAACGTAACAATCTGCATATTTTCATGAAAATGAATTATATACATCATTTTAATCGTCTATTCATGCTCTACAACCTTAAAATTAGTTTCCGTAACTAAAATCACAATATTCCGCTGAAAATGAACCCGAAAAATCGGTGTCAGTAACAAACAGCACACTCTAGCAATTTCTAACAAAAGTAACAATATTCAGTTCAAACAATTAAATGAAAAATTTGCATTCATGTGATGTTAAGTTGTTGTTATTTTCTGTTTGATATTTACTGCCGAATTGTTAATACATTGAAAGTATTTAATTACATCAGAAAGATACTTGGAAAATTAATGTTTTAAAAAAGTTAATTCTTAATTTTTTTAACACAATTTTGGAAAATAATTAATAATGACGTGATATCATTAAATATTATTTGTACATACTCCAGAAAACAGTTACCGATCTTCCTAGTATGTAATCACCAAAATAAAGCCTTCCAGTGTAACAATATCCGTGGTTCACAAACAAAAGTAACAATCTCCAAACTTTTTATTTAAATATAATTATTATTAACTTTCCCAAATAAAAAGTTTTAAAAATATAATTCTAATAGTTTCTCGGTGTCATTAGTAAATTTTCAGCAAAAGGATATAACTTAAAACTAACAAAAATGGTTTTTTCTTGTTTATTCGAAACTTGTGAAAATAGAGATTATTACTTTTGTACCTATATCCCTCTCTACTTCGTTATTAAAAAAAATTGGGCGTCATTTTTAAAATAAGTACCAGCAAGACGCGATCAGACTGCTCTTGAACAGTGTTTCTTCCAGACCCTTTTACCCGGGGGATTTATAATTTTTTTGGGTGGGGTGGGGGGGGGGGCGGTCAACAATATAAAAGAAAATAAATAATAATACACCAAAAATCCAAACTATATGACAACGCGATGCGCAGACGAGCTGGCGAGAAGTCAATTTCAAGCTAAAAGCCAAATGCGCAGCTAAATTTATAACCTTATACATACGTTGCAGTAGTACACTACACGGAACACGGAATAGGTTAGTTTAGTTTTCAGTATTTCTTAGGTTGCTAGGCCATTACTGATACATTGCTCCATTATTGTTAAGTTTGGGTCCTTACATTCCTGTCTACATTGCATTAATTCTTAAGAAATAATGGAACGAAAATAAATAACAGTTTCTTTTAACACATATCAACTATTATATGACATTTTTAATATAACCTTCTTCGGAGGGGTTTTCGTTTGTATTCGGACGGGACGCAACAGCTCCGCGGCACGCGGCAGGCAGTATTCGGTTTGAACCGCACAGCACAACGAAACCATCTTATTACCGACCACGGCTGCTGGCAGCACCAGCGAAACCATACCTTCAGCCCGTAAAGGGTAAGCTAACGCCTGGTAAACGTCGTCAACAGTACAGATACATAAATCGTCGTTAACGAAATATGCAAACAAAAACAGATTGGTACACCCAGAAATGAAGTATACGACAATACCTAATAAAAAAAATCTTATGTGGCCAGGACATTACCTTCTGTCAGTTCTATGTTTGTACAAATTCCACACTGAAAGTTTTTTTGCAAATGATTCCATATTTCCAGTACATTACCTTTAGTCAGTTCTTTGTAGTATTTTGTACAAATTCCATACAGAAAGTTTCTTGTAAGGGATTCTATATAATTCCAATACAATTATAACTCAAACATATTATGTAAATTGCACTTTGACACTGACATTTGTCAATCAGAATTTTCTTAATGTAGTAGATGTTTCCATGTTTATAGCACAGGTGGCTGCTTTGTGAAATTTAATTTCTTTATAATTTTTTAACTCTATATCCATTGAATATGAAGTATAAAATGTAATCAAATCGTATAGAGAATAAAATATTCTTTAATATTTATAATGACATTAATTGTGATAAAGTCATATTTAACAGCATTTTCTCAAGAAAAACTGTTAAAATCTTCAAATTAGGGTACTTCCGGTCGACCAGTTATAACCAAAATCTAATCAGCTTCATATGGATCTAAAGAAAAGGAATACGCAAAAATTATAATTTTTGGAAAGGTGGTATAGGAGTTATGCGATCCGAAAAAATCATTGTCACACATACATACATACATCCATCCATACATACATACAGACATCATCGTAAAAATAGTAAAATCGTAGTCTAGGGACCCTAAAACATGCTTATTCATTAAAAACTCATCATCGAATTTTTTGACCAAAGACAATACCTTCCTTGCTTAAAGGTGTCGGAAGGTAAAAACATAATGAATTTGTTATTTAAGTAGGATAAAATGATCTGTATCGACAAATGCTACTTCGTTGCTATCCCCTTTAAATAGCAACAATTTTTTGGATAGAAATAAACTTTTACTCTTCACACATTTGTCGTTACTTGTCATACTGTCATTTATGACGTATTTGATTACTCTATTCATAGAAATAATATCTACAATAGAAGCTAATGATGAATATATCATGCTAAATTGTATGTAAATATTAAACTGTGAATTGTAGTGTTGTAGATTCCTAAAAACTATGTTCAATTTAAAACCAAGATGTCCAGGGCCCATCAGTTTCAGATCATTTCATTCTTCTAAATACAAATGAAAATCGCCTGTCTATGATCTTCTTTTTGTTAAAAATATCTTTAAACAAAACTTGTTTTCAACAAAACAAAAATTTCGAACTTGGATCAAAGCCAGTGTTGAAAAATGATGTTCTCTTGTTAGGCGTTATTTTGACCTAGATGACAAGTCAGTGTGAATAAAACAAACAACTTTTAGTGGAAAATCATTAAAGAGTTTTGCACCTTAGTATAAATTACGCGTGTCGAAACAAAGAAATAAATATAAATTAATGGCGTTTGAATGAAATGAAGAGTGAACTGAGAAATCTAATAAGTTAATTCACTTAGCTGTATTCGATTTCTCTCGAGTAAATTAGGAATGAAGACGTTGTTGCTCCTTCAATGAGAATGTAAATACGCAAATTGGAGCAGCAAAGAAGAAGAAAATAATTAAGGAATTAATATTTCCGATAATTCCCCTTTTCCCTTAATTATTATAATATTGTATAATATGTACCTAGGTATAAAAATATAGTACAATTTAATTTATTATTAATATGAGTTCATACATTTTTAAATTTTTCTTAAAGAAAAATTAGTACCTACATTAAAGGATAATTGAATAAGCAGGAAAATACTAGTAGAGACATCTTTAGTGCACAAGTTGAATGTCTGGCAGGAATCCAGCAGGAGTTAATATTGACTTTAGTCTGGTATGAATTGCTGCTTGTGTAGTAAGTGTAGACATCTGGTGTACTAAAATGAAATTAATGATTGATTTTCAAAACTTGTGCGTTGTGCTTTAAAATAAATATTTACTTTATTAAAAAAAACTGCTATTAAGTTGGGTGTTTAATAAACATAAAATAATAGTATTTATATTATAAACGATAATGTAAATAATTTAACTGTGTGTTCCTGCTTTAATCGTAAAACTTAAAATATCATATATGTAATATATAAATTCTGTAATTTTCTGAAAGATATATCTGTTTTGTAAATACTCCTTATAAATAGTAAATCTCTCAAATTGTTTACGCAGGTATGGTATGACTAGCGAATGAAAGTTAACGTTTAAATTATTTTTATAGATGTGGTTTTTTTTGAAACCCTGGAGAAGAATAGAATTGTACAAAATATTCAGGTATGAAATTTTTGCATGAACCCATTTAAATACTGGACTACAAAGGCACAGAAATACATTACTATGTCTTGCTTAAAATAGATGGGCGACTAAGGAACCTAAATAACAAAACAGGGGTGCATTTAACATATTTTAGACATTTTTCATTTATTTTTATTATAAAAAAATGTTTTGACCTTCAAACTATTTAGGAAAGAAGAAATTACTGGATATGTCATTAATAAATTTATTTTCCGCCTCTATTACAATTATTGACTGATATCCAGTAATTTCTTCTTTCCAATCACCTTTCCAGTCAAGAAGTATTGCAGCCTTTAAATTATTTAGTTTGGCATTTCTATGAAATAGGATTATTTTTAATCTTCTCTAACAGTAATTGCGACTCGAGGGTTGTTTATACCTGTGACGAACGAACTAGAATTTGTGGTATTAAATTTTTTAAATTCATCCCTGAATCCTGTTGCTAAGGTCATTTTAAATGCCTCCTCTTATGGGGTACAATTCTAATCTTCTGTAACGGAATACATAAGGGTCAGTATCCGTTCAAATCAAATATAGAGAAATGTTTTTAAAAGAAACCACATCTATTAAATATTCTAAACGTCAACTTTCATTCGCTAGTCATACAATCCTTGGGTGAGTATAGTTTGTGTCAAGATAAATGCACATTGACTTTTACGCCCATCACAGCATGTATTTGCTTAAAAGATTTGCAAGGGTAAGCACACAGAGAGGTATCCACAATTTCTCCAAATTACCAAATTTAAAACAGTAACCACAAATCACATATTAAAATTAATAATACAATTACTACAGTTTATTATTCAATAATTTATTTATATATTTTTTTACATTATACAAATCTTAAAAATATGTTCTCCTTCAATATTAGATTATTTTCTTCGTCCGGAAAATCACTCCATGGGTGCCACATTTTACTTCAGTTGTTTACAAATGAAACAAGAATAATGTGAAACAACGTTTAGCGAAATTTATATAGTCAAAATACATTAAAAGATTTTAACTGTATATTTCCCGGTTTGTACTGTAAATTTGATAATCCGCCCCTGGCAGCACAGGTAAGAAAATACCATGGAGTGATGGGTTAACCGAGCTTAAGAAGTCGAAGTCAATGTGCATTTATCTTGACACAAACTATAACTAGTAACACATTTTTTTAATAATACCCAACAACCGTTATTTTATTATTATAGTGACTATTTGCAAATTTAGTTGAGTTTAATAATTATTTTCATTTTGTTAATAGTTATTTAACTATAAGGAGTTTTAATGAGGGCGATTAATGTAGAGATCATTAATCGTTAATTAACACACGTGTTTGTTACAATATTTTTTCGTTGACAGTATCGTATCAATTGGGAATGAGTCTAATTTTATTTCATAACAATTTTTTTTAGGTTAGTTAGTACGTTTGACACATATATTTTGCAATTGTTCAGCAATGATATGTGGTATCTATGGTTTCACACTAAAATCGTTTTTCAATAGAATCATACATTTATAGGTGTCATTAATGAATGAGTTTCTGTACATTAACATAAACTATTAATAATCGGTCAAAGGAAAATAAACTTTTATAAATGCTTTTAAGGAGTACATAATATTTCTTCCTTAGTGGCATTAGATTCGACTACAAAAATACTTGAACTTATGTTTCATCAATATGACAATCACATTAAATACGGTTTTTTAAATCCATCTATATTTGCAACCTTCCTTTACTCTTTAATTGTTTGCTACGGCAGAATTTTCGTTTCTAATTCTTTTCAAAGAAAACCTAGGTTTCTTAATATACTCGTAAATTACATATTACTAGAGTAAAGACAAAATTTTATAAGGTGGTTTAATGCAAAAACAAGCGAGGTCAAACCTTTTTAATTTTGGATATGAGTGAAACTTGACTTTGATTTTTCGTTAATAATGTTGATTATTCGACTTTATCTTTAATATGAACTGGCGATAATACTAAAATCGTTCATGATATTTACTGATATATTTATATACGTCTACTTACCTTATCTTACAATTTAAATTTGGTAGTGCAAAAAGGTTTGTTTTTTGTACATACACAATAAAAGGAAAATGTAATAATTACTGACGCTCTAACCTCTTTGACCTTAAAATATAAACAAACATGTTTATAAATTCTCTAGAATGGCTAAATATGGATGTAGGTACATTATTGTCCAATTTTGTAAAAACGTTTATAAATAGTAATTTTTGAACTGCGTATGCGTGTTTTATGCGGCGCTAAATACATTTATAACAACAACCGAATGCACAAAAGTCACGCTTGGAAATCTTAGTTCACAGACTCAATATATATATATATATATATATATATATATATATATATATATATATATATATATATATATATATATATATATATATATATATATATATATATGTCTGTGCTTAGGTCAAGTTTTGTGCGATAAGGTTATTGTTGTTATATTTAGTGAAATTTAACATTTGTGTCGTCACACATGAGATATCGTAATAATTGAATCTCATTTTGGTCCAAAATTGCTTTTGGTTGTTGTTGCATTAAGCCACAGAAATTTATTATAAATATATTCTTTCATTTTTTAAAAATTTTACTAAAATATTATGAATAAAATTGGAGGTCAACGCATGTCAAGAAAAAAAAATTAATTTCCAGAAAGTGTGGTCAAACTCTCATTTAAATCGCTGTTCCTATCCCGAAAGTTCTGTTTAACTTTATTGTACTTAATTATTACATCCCCACAGTTGGTAAGTTCTCGTCTGCGTTATTACATTCCTCCATTCGGTGTCTTGCCCATTTCCTCTCATTCTCATGTGATGTTGGAATTGCAGCTGGAAGATCTTCAGAAATCTTAAATTTGGTGCAGCGCTGCATCTACGCTAATTAAGCGCCTGTGTAACGTCTTGTAACATCGGTAAATTTCACACTTTGCATGCAAATGCTCCTCGTTCCGCGGTAGTGTTAAGTTGCGATGTTTTAATAGCCGCTATATTCCACACACAGTTAATGTGAAAGAAGGAATTAACACTAAGAATGTAGAAGACTCTTCAATATACTTACGAAGAATCAAGTTGTAACTGGTTGGTGGATCTAATATCAAATGGAATGCATTTAAATTAAAATGAAATCTAAATTCAAAAAATGTTGTGGGAAATTTCTCGACTATGGTGTAGATAAGTAGTTAACAATTGTCAAACAGAATTTATTGTTACAACACCTTCGGTTCGGTGCACACTTACACCTTCTTTACGGCCTATAACATTTAAAAAACAAAATAGTAAGTACATACAAAATAATATGGACATTATCACACAGTAAGATATTACAGATTATTACATCATGTACACAAAATACATTCGTATTTAACATTCAGTGTATACACATCGCACAAAAATTCATAAAGAGCACATACAAATCCATTTAGTCTCAACATCGACAACAGAATAAATCGGAAAATAGCCGGAAATATCCTGCGGAGGAATTCTGAGGTGACATCATAGATACGGGCTTCTATTGGTCGGCTATACACCAATGATTGTGTAGCATTGTTGTAGGAATTTAAATAAAATGTAAATAATTTAATTGAAACTCATTTTGGCATGAAATTTGCTTTTTTCCTTTATAAATTTTCAAATACACGAAAATATACGCTATTTATGCCCAATTAGGAAAATCGGCAGGGCGTTTAAAAGAGGCTATTGTGGAAATAAATGGTGGCTAGCTGGAATAAATTTTATTCTCTTTATTGGGACCTCCAAAAAGACATACTAATTTTGTACTTTCTAGCGACCCCGGATTTCGCCAACATCTTGGATTAAAGGTACAAAAAATAAGTTTGTGACCATTTTCTTGAAAACAGTGCCCCGTATCAAAATTTTACAAGTATATAAAATTAAAACTCGTAATTTTTTTACATGGAAGAGTTTTTACCTAGGATGAACTCTCAAAGAGGTATGTTAAAAAATAGTTAACCACAATAACAATTTATGATAGAAATTTAAATTACTCAAAAAATAAACAATATTAGGTATTTAGTACTTAGTATAATAGATTTTACAAGTACAATTCATAACAGTTTATATTTTATTTCATTATTAATATTTTTAAGACAAAAGATTTATTTGCCACGATAAAAATTAAGTTTAAGTAAGATTATTGTATAAATTACTATTTTTTACGTACACACAGAATAAACAAAAAAGTAATAATAATAATTACCAAGGACCGAGGCGTTGATACCGTGTCCCGTACCGTAACATTTAAAATAAAAAATCTGATGTGGCCAACACCAAACCTCCCGCTATTTAATTTTTATTAATTTAAATATACATACTTACATATTTAGTTATTGCGGAAACTGTATTAATATCCATTCCATATAACTATATGGTTCTATTTACTATTTTCTTTTTAAAACGTTACTATTAATAATTTGAAATGACTAGTTCTTTGACAGTGACATTTAGCTGTCAGTTACATATATTTGAATAACTGCGCAGCCAAGGAGTTTTATTTGTGTAAAGCGTAGGCTCCGGGATTTAAATTCTAGATAATTTTATAAATTTATCCATAAAATATATAGAAAAAGTATTAATCCAAATCTGTAGAAAATTTATAAATAAATATATCATCACGGCATATTATCCATTGCTGGATGTGCCAATCTGCTTTGTACGCAGATACCGGTAATGATGATGACATATTTGTACCGTGCGGGCGTTTACCAGGCGTCACCTCACGGGCACTCATTGCTGGCGTGGAGAAAATTTAATAATCTTTAATTTTTATAATAACATTATTAACATTTAACGGTATTTTTCTAAGAAAACCTATTTTGAGCTTCGAGTAAAGTGCCGTTTCCGGTTATCCGATTTACACCAAAATCTAATGGACTCTTTCCAGTACAAAAAAAGTTCGAAATACAAGGTTTCAAAATTTTCGGAATGATAGTATTTGAGCTAGAGTGGAGGATCCACACATAGACATCATCATGAAAATGTTAAAATTGGAATCTGGGGACTTTAAATCGTGGCCATTTACCAAAATCTCGATGTGCGATTTTTTGCACGATCCCTATACCTCCCTTACCCAGGGTAGCGGGAGGTAAAAATGATTTTTATCGTTATTGTTGGACGGATAAATCTTTTGCCTTGCTTGACAGATTGTGTAAATTCCTCTGTTTTGAAACTTGCGTATTTATTATGGAGTTAATTTTAGAACTATACTGAAAATGAATAAGCAGAAGACTCACGTCATCGACCTGAAAAAAACCTTATAAAACGAAATATAACTTATAGAAATTATTGGGTGTTACTTATTTTTTAAAAAAGAAGGAATAAAAAATACTAGTATTAAGAAACGTATATATTAATGAAATTTACCTTCATATCCAAGTCAATCCTTATTCCTTTTAGGGAATACAAAATTATTTGAAATAAATGTAGTTAATTTTCGTATCATAACGGTACCACTACTGACAATGTCCATGTTTACATTGAATTTAAAATCGATCAAATATCGATCCTGTCCCTGTCACTTGATTGACAGGTGATTGTTAACTCATCTCATCCAGGCACAAGTGACTTGAATTAATATAAATGATTGCAAATATCAAAGTAGTTATGTATTATTGTTTTGTAAAAAATATATTGAACTGTCACTTTGCTGTCAATAAAATATATTTAAAAAAAACCGTTTTAGTTTCTTCTGAATTTAGTATTTTGTGAGTTGTGTTTCCGCTACAGTATTACTGCAGTGTCCAATTACCGGATAAGCTGACTAGGGGTGCGGTCCGAATCATGCTATCATAGCTTACAGTGCTCAGACTGCTCACAGCTGGTCCGAATTGAATAAGCGCGCTGACGACTGTGAAGGCGTTAACGATTCGGACCGTTCGTAATCGCTCTTATTTCTTGCTTGTCATTTATGAGTTTAACCTCGATCAATTCATGAGTTTCCTCGAAAAAAACCTTTACCGCGTTAACAACTTCATCTTAACACATAATTTCATTATTTCAGCAAGCACTGGCGTAAACAACATCAAACGTAAGTACAGCGCTTATACTGCCTATCCTCTTGGGCGTGAGCACTGTTAGCATGAGATGATGACGTCACCTCTGACGTCATACACCTCACAGCGCAAACTTTGAGCGTTGTAAGCATGATTCGGACCAGCTGTTAGCGCGCTGTCGGTACTCAAAGCGTGATTCGGACCGCACCCTAGGCTGCAGCCTGGGGCGCCCAGATTTTGGGGGCGCACAATTTTCTCGTCTCATTATAGTTTTTGGGGTGCTTTCATTTGGTTAGAGCTAAGACGACCTAAACCAGGCCCTGAATATTATTGGTTTGTTTTAATAAATATTACAAAATAATCCATCTGCAGTCATGCCAAAAGCTTTAACAAAGCAATCGCAGAAGCAAATAACGAATGTCGTGAACTACTTCGAACGGGAACTGGCCAACGGTGGGCCTTTGATTCCGTTAAAAGCCGTTCGAGAGGTAATTTTTTTCAAACATTTCTTTTGTTATCAAACTTTAATTGAATTATGTATTTTTAGAGAGCAGCAGATGCCCTACAAATAAGCAAATCTGCTGTGTGCAAGATTTCGGGAAAAGTTAGAAGAGGCGAACCCTTAACATCACCGAAAAAGCCCAAACAACGGAAAAGACGGGTTACTGAAATTGATAGTTTTACAGAAACTGCAATTCGAAATGTTATTTATGAGATGTACGCAAAAAGTAAGTTTATTATTACAAATATGTATATTAAATACTTCCTTTTGCAATAATAAAAATGTCATTAACTATTATGGATTTCTAGAATCACACGTGACTTGCAAATCCTTGCTCGATATTTTAAAGTTACGAGGCATATTCAATGGTGGAATTTCAAGCCTTATAACAGTACTACACAATATTGGTTTTTCGTGGAAGCAGGATTGTAACAGGCGGGCCTTATATGAACTACCACATGTCGTTACAAAAAGAATAAATTTTCTCTACAAATTTATGAGAAATCTTAATGCAGAAATTCCACATAAAATGGTTTTCATCAATGAAACCTGGATATTCCAGAAGGGTTCCGCTCGCCGAAGTTGGCAAAATTCTGACGTGAAAAGCGTTCAGCGAAATACCACGTCCGATGGAAGAAGGTTAGTTGTTGTTTGCCAATTATTCTATCAAGCCACTTGAAACTTGTAGTTTTTGTATGATATTATTTTATATTGTTATAGGTACGTAATTCTGCATGCAGGGACTGAGGCCGGTTGGGTTCCCAATTGCTCACTTATTTTCGCATCGAAAACGAAGCAGGACGATTATCATGGCCAGTTCCCGTTCGAAGTAGTTCACGACATTCGTTATTTGCTTCTGCGATTGCTTTGTTAAAGCTTTTGGCATGACTGCAGATGGATTATTTTGTAATATTTATTAAAACAAACCAATAATGTTCAGGGCCTGGTTTAGGTCGTCTTAGCTCTAACCAAATGAAAGCACCCCAAAAACTATAATGAGACGAGAAAATTGTGCGCCCCCAAAATCTGTGCGCCCTAGGCTGCAGCCTAGTCAGCCTGTCCGGTAATTGGGCACTGCAGTAATACTGTAGCGTAAACACAACTCACAAAATACTAAATTCAGAAGAAACTAAAACGGTTTTTTTAATATTTTATTGACAGCAAATACTTAACGCAGAAGAAACTGTTGTAATTAAACTTCACTAACTATAATAGACAGAATAGAGACGAGATCTCTAAAATGGTTCGGTCACTTAATGAAGATGGAGGAAAATAGCTGGCCAAAGCGTATATTTCAGTGGATACCACCAGGGAAGAAGAAGAGAGGACGACCAATCGTCGGATATTGGGAAGGCAGCATCTAGCAATATAATTATGTATTGTATTGATTATGGTGAAATATGTTGAGTACATACATATATGTACTTTAAATTGTACATAATTAAATCCAAATATATGTAATAAACAAATAAATTAATAAATAAATAAAAAAAAATATATAAAAGAAAATGATTATTTTCAAAAATAGTTTAGTTTTGTTATTAATTATTTTAATTACTTACATGCATGTATTGCATACAGTAAGTTATGCAACACGCATAGCATTTTCTAGAATAAATTAGGACCCCATGTAAACGTAGTAACAAGTGACGTCATAATCTAGTAATATTTATTGATGACGTGAGTCTTCTGCTTATTCATTTTCACTTTTTTTTTATACCTATACTGCTGTTTGTTTGTTTTCTTATTCAATAATTTTTAGCATCTATTTTGAAAATATCATTTTATTATTCCATGACTGATATATTATACCGTCCTTAAAAATATGTTTAAGAAAAATTCTGTCTTAAAGAGGAAGCGGTTATAAAACATTTCTGATCCATGTAGAAAATATTATTTTGTCGCGATTTTTTGAGTAAAGTCTAATTCTAAGATGAGTAAGGATGCTGTGATATTTTAGGATTTATGCAGTAAACACCTAATTGCACGTAATTATATTATTTATAGCTAACATCAGTGTATGTCCTATGTCCTCTTTCTTGCACAGCTGTCTCTTCAGATCCGTACCACAAGAATTCTTTAGGTTATGTAAATAGAAATATCACAATATATTTAAATTTATATTGACATTTTCTTTAAAATGCGTCTTTGTAAAATTAAATACTTGTTATTTATTTAAGCAAATAGATCAAATTTTATTGGATGCTATGGATATGTATTTACTTAATAGTAATTAAATTCATCAGATTTTATTTGATACATGTAGACTCGATATTTTCTTCTCTGGTTAAACTATCAGTTAACTGTGAGTTAAAACGAAAATTGTCACATCAAAAATTGACACGTGTAATTTTTACAACTAATACCTAACATCGATATGCTATATTTTTCGTTTTAACTGGCATATAAGAAGACAGCTTAACCAGAGATGAAAATACTGGGCTTACATGAATCAAAAAACTATCACTTTTTTGCACTTTTTATACCGGGGTAGCATGTTATTTTAACCAATGATCGTCAACTTTTCTGGGTAAAGAAATCAAATGATAGAATTTAAATTCAGTCCATGGTCGTATGAATGTCTACAAAAATCCTACATTTTTTAATTTTTATTTCAATCGTAAATAAGTATTTTCATCATTAGTCTAGAAACTGCACTTTTGCAAGTGTGAATATATTTTGTCCAATTCTGCTATTGAAACAATTTGTTTCTTACGTGGATACGGAACTTGAAACCTTCTGTTTTATTCACTCAACTTACTCCTATGGCAACGGGTGGGTAAATTAATACTAAAACTATACTCTATCCGTTTTAACTATAGACTAGATGGCGTTTCGAGCGCGGCCGTTTTTACATGTATTAAATAAAGAATTTAAATTTTGGCGCCATTCCTGGATTACTAAAATTCTTTAATTCACATTTTTTCAGTAATTTTGTCTTGTACATACATGTGCTGTCTATTTTTGTCCATAATATTAACGAAGAGAACAATAACAACACTAACGAACTAATAACTAAAAACTAAGAAGACGCGCACAACGAAAACTATGTAATATGAAATATGACGCCAAAACACGAAAAGAACAATAATATACTTAACAAACAGAACTGAGTAGAAATTAATAATATGTAATAAATCGTGTACTATTGACTTTTATTTATTTTATGTCAAACGTCAAAATAATTGATACAGTAGTCAAGCAAATTTAAATTTCGCGTCAATTATTTTAGTTTGTAAACTCGGTTCACGTTTGAACCAATCAGGGAGCTAGAATCTTAGGCCCTATCTCACCCAATGCTCTATAGTTAAAACGGATAGAGTATAGAACATAAACATGTATGTCAAAAACTATCAAAATTTAAAAAATGTTATTAGTTTTTATAATAATCGAGCTTTAAATACCATTTCCTAATATCCATGTCTACGGCACACATTTACTCTATTCATTTAATTAAATGTCAATTTGACATGAGATATTGTCAAAAATGTTATCAAAAGAAATGAATGCTTTTCTTAAATATTATTTTAGAAATGGAAACAAATGAGAAAACTGCGAATGCCAAAATACTGTATCCTTCTTTATTATTTTTTCTCCTTAAAATTACATTTTAAGATCAATTCTGACAACTTGACTTTTGAATTAAATAATGATCATAAATACGTTTCACTGTTCATAGCCTACTGCAAGTTAGGAATTTTTTGAACACACTCTAGCATAGGCTACCAGGGGTAATCAAAACTTGGTCTATAATATATGCACTTTTTAATTAATGATTTTATTAAAATGCTTATTATCGACGTATATTTTCAATTATTGTCCACAAGAATTGTTTTAACATATTTATATATTTTGCTGAAAAAGATCAATTTATGTGACTCCAATTATTAGCGAAGTCTACAGTTTGAGAACAAAACCATCTTTATATCTACGTCACAGGATTTAAAAAAAATATTAGCATAACTTATAACAACGAAGACTTTCTAAAACTACAAATCGCTTTCAGGTTAAATGAAGGTTCATTCCCTCGTCGAGGGATTGTTTTATATTGGTAATATCAGAAGTTTTAATTACAAATGTTACGGATTTAATAATATAACTTCAAAATCACAAAAAAATGTAGCAAGTACAATATAATTACTTAATTTTTGTTTAATATGTTTTCATTATGTTGCAATACATTTGACTATTTAGTAATTTCGTTAAAAATTTGTAAAAAATTGCTAATTCTTTGGTGGAAATACTCTACACCAAAACAATAATGCCAATAACCGTGAAAGTCTGTAAATAAATAAATGTTTATGGATAATTTAAAGATATATGTAAAGCAAGTTATATGCCATTCATTAAAATGTTACTTCTGTCATCCAAATTTTCTTGGAAAAAGTGCTATTTTATAAATGTTGCGAAACTCTTCCCGGTACTTTAAGTTATTTTTAAATTTTCTCTAATTATAATATCTGGGATAAGAATTTCCGGAAATCGTTATATGTTTCTTGTAATATCTTTAAATTCAAATGCATTTATTTTTGATGTAGGTACTCCCAGAATTATTTTTGTTATCCTGAAAATAAATGTATCCCAAGGTAGCTGTCGACGAAGATATTTTTCTTGGTGCGAAAATTTATCTGTTGTTATTGACAGATGGGGTAAACAAGGTTTGGAGTTTTCATCTAGAGATGAAATAGTTCATTAGCGCTTCGCATAACCGAAAACTGAACTGTGGATCGAGAAAGTCTGAATCCTAATCGTGTAAGCTGTAAGGGAGGTCGACAATTCACAATCCTCTTGACGGCGCAACGTAAACAACATTACCGTAATTTATTAGCTTCATTTCCAAGTGAAGTTTACAAAATCCACGCAGATTACAAATGTATTTGCTCAGATAATAGGACCGAAATTAAAATGAGATTTGTTACCCCGCACACAATCTAGTTTTGGCAAAGGATCAAAATTATTTCAAGCAATTTTTTACAGTTATATCATGCCATAATTATCAAAATATTAGGGCGACCCCTATTAAGTGCATTTAACCCCGTTGGGAGGAGGATAGAGCTGGACTTTTTGTTTTGCGATTTTTATAAATTTATTGCCTGTTTTATCGGCTTGGTTAAATAGCTTCATACTGCGAGGTTAATGTATGGGATTACAGCAATTCGAGTGCAGCGGAACTGCGGTTCGGAGTATTATACGCTGCGCGTTATGAAAAGACGATGCTTTAAGAGATTGTTGGTTTAACAATACGATTAATGTCGCCCAATATGCTCTACGTGCAGTTTGCTCCAACGCAACAATAAAACAACACATTTAATCCACAACGAAATTTATTTCTATTATATCTAGTCTAAGACAAGTACCACGTATTATTATCTGTCTTAACATTTTCAAATGATGCATTTTTGTCTTTTCATGCAATAAAAAGACGAGGCTGAAAGTATTCACCACGGAGCTGACGCTCGTTGGCACTAGTGATGCGCGAAATCTCGTGTTTTCGAATTTCTCGAATTTTCGAAACGAGATTAACATTATTTTCATCTCGGTATTTCGAGACGAGACGAGAATAATGCTCACGTGATTTGCGCAAGAAGAAAGTAAAAATTCGAGATCTCGATTGTATACGATTTTTTACATTTACATAAATATTTTATTAAAATATATAAAATAATCAAAATATTAATCGGTATAAATAAATTATTTGCCTCTATATTTACGTTCAAATTTATTTATTCATTTTGGAATTATTGAGTTTTAGTAATACAAACAAGCTCAAAAGTGACACTTATGGTGTACTCTCCACAACAGATTTAATTGCCCGCACTATATAAATATATAATTATCATTACCAATATCTGCATATAAAGCAGATTGACACGCCCAGCAACGGGTAATAACTCATGATATTATTGAGTACTTTTTTATTTACCATTTAAATACCAAACTAAAAAAAATGTTTTAATCAGTGATACTCGTTTACTACATTCATGTTACTCGTAATGTTAATTTATTCGTATTGCTAATAATTATAAATCCGAGACATTCGAGACTCTCGAGCCGAGATCGAGAGGAAGCAAGAAAAAATATGACGATATGAGATACAGAGAAATCTCGTCTAGAAAATTCGAGAGGAGACCATGGTTTTATTTTTAATATTAACATACTTCAGTCAGCTAAAGTTGATAGATGAGTGCTACAGTGATCCTTATTGTAATATGAGTATAATTTGAGTTAACTCGCCTGCAGCTTGATTACGCATAATACGAATATTAAAATAAAAATCTGATGTGTCCAACACCAAACCTCCCGCTATTTATTTATTTAAATATACATATTTAGTTATTGCGTAAACTGTATTAAGATCCATTCCATATAACTATTGTTCTATTTACTATTTTCTTTTTAAAACGTTACTATTATTAATTCGAAAAGATTAGTTCTTTGACAGTGACATTTATCTGTCAGTTACATACATTTGAGATATGAACTGTGTAACCAAGGAGTTTTGCTTGTTTAAAGCGTAGGCTCCGGGATTATAATTATAGATATTTTATAAATTTATCCATAAAATATATAGAAAAAGTATTTATACAAATCTGTAGAAAATTCAATAATCTTTAAGTTTTATAATAACACAAATCTTCAAAAAGTAACATTTGAAGGCATTTTTCGAAGAAAATCTATTTTGAGCTTCAAATAAAGTGTCATTTTCGGTTATCTGATATACACCAAAATCTAATAGTCTCGTCCCATATTAGAATAAGGTAGAAATACAAAGTTTCAAAATTTTCTGAATGCTAGTATTTGAGTTAGAGTAAAGGATCCACACACACACATACACACAGACATCATCGTGAAAATGTTAAAATCGGATTCTAGGGACCTTAAAACGTGGTCATTTATCAAAATCTCGATATGCGATTTTTAACACGATCCCTATACCTCCATTACCAAGGGTAGCGGGAGGTAAATATTATTGCTTAGATATTTATTTTAAAAAATCATTATAAGCCGAATACCGGATATCCGTTGCATTTCTAATTTTAACTTAAACTTCAATTTAATTTATTCTTTATTTACTTTAATTTTTAAACTAGATTGGTGCAAATGGTCATTACATGTATCTAAAGAGATTGTCAATTAATCTAATTTCTGAAATTTGATTATTCTTCCTTCTTTTATAACTATCAAATTTTTTCTACTTGTCTTAACAAAATCGTTACCTACATCTTTTATTCTTGTGTCGCTTGTTCATTTGCTTTTCCTAAAACTTCTCTCCATTTCTATTCTCTTTCTTCTCTATCTTCTATTTTGACCGATACAACTAGGCCACCCATGGGTCCTGCGACGACCGTCTCGACGCCATTGATTGCCGGCATAGACGGCGGCAGTAACAACACTGAACACTGCGGAATATACAGGGGATGAACATAGGGTGAATCGCATTGTTTAAGATATATTGCTTAGAAGTAATGTCCAGAATAAATACCAGCATAAGCGTTTCAGTTCTCTTCTTTATACTAAGAATTGTAAACAGTTTGTTGTTCTTGAGACATTTCTAAGGGCACCCTCGTAATAGCCACCGAAAATTAGATATAAGAGTATGGATATCATTTACATTGTGCATGAGCGTTTGACGATTTTTTTGTCCTCGATAACTCCAATACTAACTACTATGAGGTACTTGCACGTGACGTTACAATATGGTGGATATGACAATTTAATAGCTGATTGCGGGCAAACAAACGCCTAGTTTTCATTACGTCTTATAGGAAATTATTTTCTCAAAAGTATAAATAACCTTTTATTTGGATTTTATGCATATCACTTCGAAGCTAAGGTGTAGCAGATTAACAGAAAAGTTTGTATTTAATAAATTTAAAATAATAACTAAGAAATATTAATGAGCAACACTTATATTTGACTTATTTCCGAGGATGAGATTGATATTGTTTTAGAATATATTAGTACGAGTACCATCTTATAATGTAGCCCTATGTAAAACACTTAAATTTTTAGAAAGATTATGAAACAAGAGCCTTTAAATAATGTACCTACTTGTTCCAACAGTCAACAGAAGCAACAAAAAATATTTTTCATTTCTTGCCTTTAAAATATTCAATCGTCATCAAATTTTGCATATTCTAATGAATTATTAAAAAGTTTTTTTAAGGCTTGTTTACTTAAATTTACACAAGTCATTTATAACCTATGACATTATGTAAGGTTAGGATTGAAATCCCGGTGGATGACATGATTTTCTCACAATTTATTTTGTTTATAATAGGTTTGTTCCTTGTTCGTACAACAAAATAAGCAACTAATTGGTAATTTTTCAGTACGCGTACGTAGTTTGAAATTGGTTGCAAACTGATTGGAAATTTTTGTGGTCTGCGAACAGAAAGAAAGGTTATTGTTCTTACTACCATCTGGAAAGGATTTTATCTTATGTTGATTGTTGTTGCCGTTATTTGTCATTGCAACGGAATGAAATTATAATCTTTAAAATTTATTCCTGCGTTTATTTCTGGTTTGGAAGAATTTATAATAAATGATAGTACTTGGTTTCTCGTTTTGGCTAGTACTAGTCACCGTACTAGTGCAACAGCTCACTAAGAGCCAGAAGATTCACTGCGCATGTCAGAAACTAAAAAATTCTTTAAAATCCGCGGACTGTTCTGACTGTTGGAAACTGATCAGAGATTGAAATATTTTGCTGAACGAACAGATGATTTTTAATCGTAGATTAAAAATTTCTCTTGTGCGAACACTTTTAAACAGACGCGCATTCTCAGAATGGTTTGCGACGGTTTCTGACTGTTGTGCGAACAAACCTAATGATTATTCCTTAATTACTTACCTTGCACATATACTAGAAGCAATAAAACTTAATACTGAATGGATGTAACTCGTGATTCATCTATAACTCAAGCTTGTGTTGGTTGGTTTTTAAAACTTTACTGAGATTATATGTATGACCTTTTATTTCATTTCACTTCAACATTGCTTTCCTACTATTATTTATCAATAATTATTCAACTTTTCATGAAATGTAAACACGAATAATTATTCATTTGACTCCATGTTAAAATTTGGTTTGTTTGCCCGCAATCAGTTGTTCGATCGCCATAATGAATGACCTTGAGTAACGTAGGTGCAATAATTACAATTTTTCGTATTCTACGTTTTTACATTCATACGAAGAGTTGATTAGATATTGGTTATAATGATGGCCTTAGCACAATATTTCTCCAGATAGGTTCACTAGTCAGCTAGTTACTTTAACTTTCAAAAGACTGAAACGCCAAACAAGCGTCAAACATAATCATTAATTAACATAAAAATAATAAATTTAGATTACGTATTTGTTAAAAACGTTTATTTTATTGCACCTATTATTCTATATTTGTGTTTATATAATGGAAAGTCATGATTACACACAATAATATCTGTACATTGTAATACGTACTTAGGAGAATATCCGCCTGCTGTCATCTACGCTAAGCTTTGCGCTTAGGGTCTCATTGGTCACACTCAGTACTTGTTCACTTGAAGCTCTTAACAATGTTTCTTGGAAAGACACAGTTATATGTTATTTTTGACATTTTATTTTATTACTATTACTATTAATATATATTTATACACCAAATGAGTTAAGATTGTGTTTATTTATGAAAAGAAAGTTTAAGCCACGACCCCGTAGGGCGAGTGATTTAAGTTGTTTGAGTGCATAAACATTCTTAACTCACTTAGTTTATACAATGCTTTATTCAATTTTGACGAAATAATAATAAAAACCATTATAATATTTAATTTTGACAAATTAAAAACTAATCATGTAGAATGCTGTGCATCACAAACGTCGTTGATAGACAAGTCGTGTATTTATAAATTATAAACAAGCTTAATTTTCTGCCATTTGTGTCGTGACTTGATTCCATTTTTTTACCTTACGTCATCATTAAGGTAAGGAAGTTATTTTTTTTTGATCAAAAAATTCGATGTTTAGTTTTTAATAAATAAACACATTTTATGGTATATATCCTACATATATATATATATATATATATATATATATATATATATATATATATATATATATATATATATATATCCTACATATATATATATATATATATATATATATATATATATATATATATATATATATATATATATATATATATATCCTACATATATATATATATATATATATATATATATATATATATATATATATATATATATATACACAGGGTGCCCATTTTAAAAGTTCCCGCCTGAAAATTCATGAATACGCAATCCATGATATAATTCATAAGTGACTTGGTTTTTAAAATTTTGTTTTGCTTTCATACCAACAGTGAATCGATTTAAAGTACTAATATTCACCAAGTGGCTTATTCTGTTTTGCCTATTCTTAAAATTTCAGGCGGGAACATATAAAATGGGCATCCTGTATATCTATATCTATATATATATAGAGTGTAAATGAAATAAGTACATTAAATTTAACCTGTAATATAATACGTCGAGAACAACAATATTTCTTAATAACTTTTTCTCGAAATCGCAATTTTTTAACATTTTTACAACCCCGTAAATTGACGAGTCGTTCCGTATTTTTCTAATAATTGAATGCAGTAGCAATAGCTCGGGAAAATTTTGTTTTAGCATTTGACAGTCCTGTAAGTTGTTAAATTAAATTTTGACATTAGTAATAAACTTGTTTATAAGGTAAAATTCTGTCAAAATGCTTACGTTTACAAATAGCGAGTATATAGACATACTTTATTTTTATTTATTTATTTGTATCTTTACAATATTTTAATTTGTGGTTGATATAAAGACAGTGTTGTAGAGATGCCAACGCATTTAGACGGAGCGTTTCCAAATCACACTGTTCCTAATATTCCCACATTTGTTAATCTTGTACATCTTTATCACAACACGGAGTTTCACATATGACAATTTTTAAAAAAGCAGCAGTTGTATCCATATCACATGCAAAAAGTTCAATGTTTTCAGCACATAACAGACTTCAATTTAGGGAATGGCTCATAATGTTCATTAGTGAAACTGAATTTACTTGGGAAAGTGTATTTATTATGCACAATACACATCTCGACAGACGAAAAATGTTGTAAAAATTTTCATTAAAAAATGTTTGGGCGAGAACAATAAATGGACGACTAATTATTGGTACTCATGTACCTCGTTTAAATGTACAAGAGTTTGTACTTACATTTTTTGAATAACGTATTTAAACTATTATGATTTGTCGATGATAAATTATCATCTCATAACCTAATAACTATGCTTTGGCTCTTCCTTTTTCCTCTTTGTCTTCTCCTCTATTCACAGGTGATTAAAATCCTGGTTTAATACACAACTGTATAATTTTGTTATCCAAAATTAAAATTTCTTTATTTTAAAAATTGTACTATTACGAATTAATTAATAATAAATGATATTTCCGTTGATTCGTTTATTAATTACTGTGACTGCAAGTGTAACCGATAACCGACAATTTTTAAGCTGTTTGCATCCCACTTGAATACGGCAGGAGCCATTCGTTCTCCAGGGGCGGGTAACGAAATATGCAGCAAGTCTTTAAAGAATTTTAACTCAAAATCTAAAAGACTTAGAAAAAAAGTTATTAAGAAATATTGTTGCTCTCGTCGAGTTACATTACTTGTTAAATATAATGCACTTATTTCATTTACAACCTCTATATATATATATATATATATATATATATATATATATATATATATATATATATACCTTACGTCACCTTTAGGTAAGGAAGGTATTGTCTTTGGTCAAAAAATTCGATGATGAGTTTTTAATCAATAAGCACGTTTTAGGGTCCCTAGAATACGAATTTACTATTCTTACGATGATGTCTGTATGTGTGTGTGTGTGTGTGTGTGTGTGTGTGTGTGTGTGTGCGTGTGCGTGTGCGTGTGCGTGTGCGTGAGTGTGAGTGTGAGTGTGAGTGTGAGTGTGAGCGTGTGCGCGTGTGCGCGTGAGCGCGTGTGCGCGTGTGCGCGTGTCGCGCGTGTGCGCGTTTGAGCGTGTGAGCGTGTGAGCGTGTGAGCGTGTGAGCGTGTGAGTGTGTGAGTGTGTGAGTGTGAGTGTGAGCGTGAGCGTGAGCGTGTGAGTGTGAGTGTGAGTGTGAGTGTGAGTGTGAGTGTGAGTGTGAGTGTGAGTGTGAGTGTGAGTGTGAGTGTGAGCGTGTGCGTGTGTGCGCGTGTGCGCGTGTGCGCGTGTGCGTGCGTGCGCGTGTGCGTGTGCGTGTGCGCGTGCGCGTGTGCGTGTGCGTGTGCGTGTGCGTGTGCGTGTGCGTGTGTGTGTGTGGATGTGTGTGTGTGGATGTGTGTGTGTGTGGATGTGTGTGTGTGTGTGTGTAACAAAATTTTCGTCTGCGATAACTCTAATACTAGTTACAAATTTTTTTTTTCGTATACTTTTTCGTTACATCCATATGAAGAGCTGATTATATTGTGGTTTCAATTGGTCAACCGGAAGTACCATCATTTGAAGATTTTAACAGTTTTTCTTGAAAAAACTATGTTAAATATAATTTTTTCACATTTGATGTTATTATAAATATTAAAGAATATTTTATTCTCTTTACGATTTGACTGCATTTTATACTTAATATTAAATGGATATAGAGTTAAAAAATTATAAAGAAATTAAATTTCATAAAGTAGCCATAGCTATGGAAACAGCTATATTAATAAAATTCTGATTGAAAGATGTCAGTGTCAAGTGTAATTGACATAGTGTGTTTGTCTTATAATTTTACTGAAAATATAGGATCTTTTGCTTTCTATATGGAATTTGTATAAAATACATACAACTGCTTTAAGGTAATGTACAAGAAATAATAATAATAATAATTATAATAATAATAATAAATCTTTTATTTCTGCAGATACATTACACTGTATATAGAAAACGTCACAAAATAATAATTTTCTGTATGAAATTTGCATAAAATACATGCAACTGCCGGAAGGTAATGTAGAAGAAATAGAATATTTAATTTAGCAAGGAACTTTCCGTATGAAATTTGTACAAAATACGTAGAACTGACGGAAGGTAATGTGCTGGCCACATCAGATTTTTTTAAATTGTAGTACATTGAAACAGATCACTGTTTGACAATATTGTGGCACCCACTATGACAGCGGGTGGTGCTAATGTTTGTTCATTGATTGTTTCTCAGTAGGCGGGCGTATAAGACGCGCGAGTCTCACTTTTAAGATTAGGCAACCAATAAAATTGCGTAGAAGATGATACGTCATCCTAATTATGAATTGACTTCAATCGTTTATAGTTTACGAACTTTTGTACGCCTTTCGTAATTTCATTCAAATAATTTTATAGATTTTAAATATAATTTCCATTGTTAGATAACTATTTCTCGTCAATCTTTTTCCAATTCTCCCTGTGGTACTATTCGGTTTCCATATCTGTGGATATTAATCCAGCAATAATGACTATCAGCATCAGCTGTATCTGGAGTTAAGCTCATGACGTAGGGAGGGCGGTTCTGTAGTGAGCCGTGTGTCGGACGGACGCTGTTGTAATGAAGTGATATGGTGGCAAGCTATTAACCTTTCCACCAGAGCTAATCTTGCTCGGATTGGCAGACTAATGAGCGATACTGCACCGCCGGTGTAGCTGGACAGCATAGTGTGAACGTAGGAGACGAGAGGTCATAGACGGCGGTGGAAAATTCAGGAAGAAGAAGACTCAAATTGGTGAAGCAGCAGTTTCAGACGTGTTTTTTTGTGGATGGTAGAACTAATTCAGTTTATATTATCAATATACGGCCGGAATCATAACCGTCCGTCATAAAGAAATAAAGATAACGCATCGTTATATTCAGGACGCCCGTAATATAGCAATTTTTTATTCATAAACATTCGTTATCCATAAAAACCGTAAAATTCCATCGTTATATACAGGTTGTTTTTGAAATAGGGGAACATGGTTTAACCACAGATTCCTGGGCCCAAAATAATACGATTTAACTAAACTTACGTATATCCGAAAGTGTACTGTCAGCCAGGATTTTACGCCAAAGTTCTTCTAAAAAAATAGTTTAGCTTATAATAACGGAACGCTTTGTCAGAGGCGTATTAAGCGCCCAAAGCCCGTAAAATTTTTCGCCCTTTTTAATTATGAGTTTTTACCTTCCGTCACCTTTAGGTAAGGAAGGTATTGTCTTTGGTCAAAAAATTCGGTGGTGAGTTTTTGATGAATAAGCACGTTTTAGGGTCCCTACAATACGATTTTACTATTTTTACGATGATGTCTGTATGTGTGTGTGTGTGTATTGTAACGAAACCGACTAGTGATTAGGACCCAAAACTACGTTGTGTTTGTAAAAAAGTAAAGATGAAAGAATGTAACCCCAAAATGATCGTAATTCGAAGTGGCTGTCATGAAAGGAGAAGATAGGGGACGTTAGGAGTGAAACTGAGTAGATGCCTTCCAAAAGAGTAACTACAACTTTTATGCATTTATTACTGCACGTACAAATAATCAAAGATATGTCAATATACAAACAATAATGTAAATTTTATTGTGGGTTGTACAAGTCCACAGGTTGTATGTGTGTTGCTTGGTACGGCGCTAGGCACAGGAATGGCGCTCAGCACATCGGAACATAGCGGCCTGTAAAGCCTCATGTGGCTCTGTATTAAACCATTGGTCAACTACTGTAACAGACCACATATTCAAATAGAAAGGAGTATAAATCTGGTTTGCACAGACTAATATTTCTCCGTTTTTATCTTTGTAAATCATAATATATCTTTTATAAACCACCGTCTCTAGAAGTGGGAAACAGTTATTATGCCTGGAATAAATAACCATCAGGCAACAAGCATATGCAATAATAAAGTAATGTTATAGCAAACAAATGAAAAACCGCAATATAAGTGTCAATTAGAAATCATTGCTGTAAATAAATACAAATAGAAACAATCACAGTAACATAAACAAATGTAAGTTAACTCAAATAACACTGAGCCGAAAATAATTGCTTATAGAAACATAGGTAAGTCTTTATAAAAGGCAAAGATCATTAATTATAATGTTCTGAAATAAAATGTTTATAAGAGTGCTGCTTTATAGAGGTCAGCTTCTCTCAGTTAGCTTACCCTGGTATTTCATCATAACTTAGACCTGGACATCATCCTCGTAGCTCACACTGTATGGTAATTGGTGATACTACAAAATCATTAATTATATTGTTCCTGGTATTTCACTATAACTTAGACCTGGACACCATCCTCGTAACTCACACTGTATGGTAACTAAAATAGAAGGTGTCTCAAACGAGATCTGTACAACTTTTCATAATCCACACTTGGTGATACTACAATTACAGTAGTATATCTCGAAAGAGACCTGGACATTGTCCTCATAGCCCACACTTGGTGGTACTATAATTACAGCAATAAATGTCTCAAAAGAGACCTGGACATCGTCCTCATAGCTCACACTTAGTGATACTACAATTACAGCAGTAAATGTCTCAAGAGACCTGGACATCGTCCTCATAGCTCACACTTAGTGATACTATAATTACAGCAGTAAATGTCTCAAAAGAGACCTGGACATCGTCCTCATAGCTCACACTTAGTGATACTATAATTACAGCAGTAAATGTTTCAAAAGAGACCTGGACATCGTCCTCATAGCTCACACTTAGTGATACTACAATTACAGCAGCAAATGTCTCAAAAAAGACCTGGACATCGTCCTCATAGCTCACACTTAGTGACTACAATTACAGCAGTAAATGTCTCAAAAAAGACCTGGACATCGTCCTCATAGCTTACACTTAGTGATACTATAATTACAGCAGCAAATGTTTCAAAAGAGACCTGAACATCGTCCTCATAGCTCACACTTAGTGATACTACAATTACAGCAGTAAATGTCTCAAAAAAAAAGACCTGGACATCGTCCTCATAGCTCACACTTAGTGATACTACAATTACAGCAGTAAATGTCTCAAAAAAGACCTGGACATCGTCCTCATAGCTCACACTTAGTGATACTACAATTACAGCAGTAAATGTCTCAAAAGAGACCTGGACATCGTCCTCATAGCACGCTAGGCTCCCTCCCCTAGACGATGCCAGAGCAAACAAACACCCTTCCACAACAGGACCTGGGGTATGGAGACAGTGTTAAAATGAATTGTTGGTTATGTGACGGAATGTTGGTTACTTATGAATAGGAAGGTGAAAGGAATCTGACCATTCACGCTAGAATAAATTAAATCTATGGACGAAGGAATGGGTTCTGTCCGGATAGCCAGGACGGCCACCCACGAAGTAATGATAAACCTCTGTGGAAGAAGGAACGAGTTCTGTCCGGATAACCAAGGACGGTACTCACGCAGGCATGATAAAACTCGGTGGAAGAAGGAATGAGTTCTGTCCGGATAACCGAGGACGGTACTCACGCAGGCACGATAAAACTCTGTGGAAAAAGGAATGAGTTCTGTCCGGATAACCAAGGACGGTACTCACGCTGGAATGATAAAACTCTGTGGAAGAAGGAATGAGTTCTGTCCGGATAACCAAGGACGGTACTCACGCTGGAATGATAAAACTCGGTGGAAGAAGGAATGAGTTCTGTCCGGATAACCAAGGACGGTACTCACGCTGGAATGATAAAACTCTGTGGAAGAAGGAATGAGTTCTGTCCGGATAACCAAGGACGGTACTCACGCTGGAATGATAAAACTCTGTGGAAGAAGGAATGAGTTCTGTCCGGATAACCAAGGACGGTACTCACGCTGGAATGATAAAACTCCGTGGAAGAAGGAATGAGTTCTGTCCGGATAACCAAGGACGGTACTCACGCAGGCACGATAAAACTCTGTGGAAGAAGGAATGAGTTCTGTCCGGATAACCAAGGACGGTACTCACGCTGGAATGATAAAACTCTGTGGAAGAAGGAATGAGTTCTGTCCGGATAACCAAGGACGGTACTCAAGCTGGAATGATAACACTCTGTGGAAGAAGGAATGAGTTCTGTCCAGATAACCAAGGACGGTACTCACGCTGGAAAGATAAAACTCTGTGGAAGAAAATAACAAGTAAAAGGAAATCGAAACAAGGCCGTCTAAATAGACGTGGAGGAAATAATGTAGTGGAATTTGCCTGTCGAATCTAGCCGACTCTGACGGAGAGATAGGATTGTAATAGGTAAGTCTTGATGTAAATATTTGTCTGTCGAATCTAGCCGACTCTGACGGAGAGACGGAATTGCACTAGGTAAGACTTGTTGTGAAGATGGTATATGAATGAGACTAGGTCTCACGACTAGGGAAGCCGGAGAGGTTACCCAACTACTCAACGCAGCCAGAGGCCAAACCAGCTCTTAGAGGGAGGTCTCGCTATTAGGAGAATTTACAAAATAACTGTAAAATCTTACGGTCTTGGAGAAGATGTCTAGGTAAAACACAGGTAATATGTACTTGGAGGACTTGGTGTCAAATAACAACCAATGGGAATCGAGATCTTGGGTCGTCCAACTGGACGTGGTGGAAACGCTGCTGGAGGAATTTGTCTGTCGAATCTAGCCGACTCTGACGGAGAGACGGGATTACACTAGGTAAGACTTGTGAAGATGGTATATGAGTGAGACTAGGTCTCACGACCAGGGAAGCTGGAGAAGTAACCCAACTACTGAACGCAGCCAGAGGCCAAACCAGCTCTTAGAGGAAGATCTCGATGTTAGGAGAAGATGTCTAGGTGAATGTAGAATCTTACGGTCTTGGAGATGATGTTCAGGTGATGATAGTAGATACTCACAGACTTCTTGATTCTAACGAGATGTAAAATTGACTATCTCGAGGCACGCTGTGCTCACTGCTTATGTGCCCAATCCCCACTACTGTCTCAACAGTAGAATCACCAGTCAAATACGTTGTAAAGAAAACTCACCAAATATGGAAGTGCATAACATTATAATTCCCCACTTCTACGCCTAATATTCACAAATAGTGAACTTCTGCAGTTCTGGGAATTCAACATTGTTTTCACCCTGTAGGGGGACGTACCCAGCCCTGAGCAGGTAGCCTAGCCTTGTGTTCACCTTCTTTTGGGATGCGCTCGGATACTAAGCAGGTAGACTAGCCTTCAATTGATATGCCAGTGTGTGCGTACACCAAACATATAAAATCAAACAATTAAGATAAATAATTATAAAACTATTTTCCAAATAAATAACTGCAAAATCATAAGAAAAATTTAGGATTAATAAAATGGGGTCATTACAGTATGTATGTGTGTGTGTGTGTGTCTGTGTGTGACAAAATTTTTTAATGCGATAACTCTAATACTACAATTCCAAAAATTATAATTCTTTCATATTCCTCTTCGTTAGAGCCATGTGAAGAGCTGATTAGATTTTGGTTATAATTGGTCAACCGGAAGTACCCTCATTTGAAGATTTTAACAGTTTTTCTCGAAA
This sequence comes from Harpalus rubripes, assembly GCA_963082715.1. Taxonomy (NCBI): domain Eukaryota; kingdom Metazoa; phylum Arthropoda; class Insecta; order Coleoptera; family Carabidae; genus Harpalus; species Harpalus rubripes. The sequence continues at coordinate 40,394,243 of OY720454.1, forward strand.
AAACGATGTTAAATATCATTTTTTCACATTTAATGTTATTATAAATATTAAAGAATTATTTATTCTCTACACAATTTGAATGCATTTTATACTCCATATTAAATGGACATAGAGTTAAAAAATTATAAAGGCATTAAATATCATGTATATTAGTCAGCTTTGCTATAACTCTGGAAACAGCTGCTACATTAAGAAAATAGAAAATTCTGATTGAAAGGTGTCAGTGTCAAGTGCAGTTGACAGTATGTTTATGTTATAATTTTACTGGAAATATAGGATCTTTTGTTAGAAACTTTCTGTTTCGAATTTGTATAAAATACATACAACTACCTTAAGGTAATGTACAAGAAATATAATCTTTTTCAAGGAACTTTCTGGATGACATTTATACAAAATACATAGAACTGACGGAAGGTAATGTGCTGGCCACATCAGATTTTTTGATTTAAGATGTAATACAAGTACTTAAATATATGGTAGTAGACATAAACTGTATTGCATCATAAGAAAATATAAATAAATATATCATCACGGTTTATTACCCAATGCTGGGTGTGCCAATCTGCTTTGTACACAGATATCGGTAATGATGAAATATTTGCACCGTGCGGGCGCTTATGAGATCGAACCCGGTTCCCCAGAGTCGCGACCTGACACTCACGCGGCCACGAAAATATGCTAATTTTAAAACATAATTGAGTTACGTAGTATAACCAAAATGTTAACAGAAAAACTAAAAATTATTCCATTGTATCACGGGTCTCTAATCTACGGCCCGCGGTAATTTATGAACTAAACTTGATGTTTATTAATGCATTTTTTTGTCATTCTTGATTTATTCAAAACTACGATGATTTAGAAAATTAACTTGTTCGAAAGAATTTCTTCCCTTTATTGAAGACTATATCGAAAATATTATATTATTGTAGGAAGATTTTGCGAATCAATTTAATGATTTTAAAAGTAATTCACAAGTATTTCTGCTTTTCCAAATCCTTTTGAGGTTGTGATTAATCATGTTGACGAGAATTTATAATTAGAACTTTTCGATCTTGAAGTTAATGGTGAAATTATTATTTAAAAATGGAAATTTGATGAATTTTGTGCATTAATGAAAGAATTGGAATAACTGAAAATAAAAAATCTCGCCAATAAATGTATCAATTTATGAACGCATATTATGCGACCAAAATAAGTATAATTTAAGTTTATATACATTTATTATCCAATAGGATTTCCAATAAGAATTAATATCCGGCCCGCCATATATTTTAAAATTTATTATGTGGCCCGCTTCTCGAAAAGGTTGGGGACCCATGCATTATACAATAATGTAGTTAATAAACAAAAAACAAACACTATTTTTATATTAAGATTAAAGATTTTATTATCAATTGTTTTTTAAAACTTAGTGAGGTATTTATTATACGGCCCTCCGTCCAGCCCCTAAATATTTGGCGCCACAAGTCCGGGCTTCTTGGCCTTGTAGGATAATACGTCACTACACTTTTTTCAATTTAAATGGGTGGATGTGTGTTTGTGCGCGTGTGCGTGTGCGTGTGCGTGTGCGTGTGCGTGTGCGTGTGCGTGTGCGTGTGCGTGTGCGTGTGCGTGTGCGTGGGTGCGGGCGCGTGCGCGTGTGCGTGTGCGTGTGCGTGTGTGTGTGTGGGTGTATGTATGTATGTGTGTATGAGTGTGTGTGCGTGTGCGTGTGCGTGTGCGTGTGCGTGTGCGTGTGCGTGTGCGTGTGCGTGTGCGTGTGCGTGTGCGTGTGCGTGTGCGTGTGCGTGTGTGTGTGTGGGTGTATGTATGTATGTGTGTATGAGTGTGTGTGCGTGTGCGTGTGCGTGTGCGTGTGCGTGTGTGTGTGCGTTGGCGTGTGCGCGTGTGCGTGTGCGTGTGCGTGTGCGTGTGCGTGTGCGTGTGCGTGTGCGTGTGCGTGTGCGTGTGCGTGTGTGTATGTGTGGGTGTGGGTGTGTGTGTATGTGTGTGTGTGTGTGTGTGTGTGTGTGTGTGTGTGTGTGTGTGTGTGTGTGTATCCTCCACTCTAACTCAAATACTATCACTTTACCTCTCGCTAAGACAGGTATTGTATTCATGCTAAAAATCGCATATCCAGATTTTAGTGAATAAGCACGTTTTAAGGTCCCTAGAATCCGATTATAACATTTTTACGATGATGTCCGTATGTGTGTGTGCGTGTGTGTGTGTGTGTGTGTGTGTGTGTGTGTGTATGTGTGTGTGTGTGGATGTGTGTGTGTGTGTGTGTGTGTGTGTGTGTGTGTGTCTGTGTGGATATTGGATTCACGATATCTCAAATACTATAAGACTTAAGACATTTTTAACTACGGATTCCTCAATCTAACAATAATGGGAAGAGTTGATTAAGTTTTGGTAACAATTGGAAAACCAGAAGTAGTAGTAACAAGAAAAAAATCATCTAAATATTATTTATCGAAAATTTATGTAAATACTTATATTAAAGAACGTTAAATTCTTTATTCGATAAATATAAATTCATTATTATATCTTCTATAAATTTAGAGATAAAGAAATGCATATAAAATAATTTGATGAAAAATTTCTCAAATCACAATTACTTCAAGGCAAGAAATTCAAATTTTTGTAATTGACACATAAATGTCACTGTCAAAAATATTTGTATGCCGCTGTCAAAAATATTTGTACATTATTATGAAGATTATGAAAATAAAAAAAGTCTACAACATAAAAGAATATACGTAAAAAAGAATATAAGAGGAATTTGCGAAAAAATTACGAATATAAAGAAAAAGAAAAGGAAAGTAGAAAAAGAAAATTTCAGAATATTGAATATAAAGAAAATGTATGTATTGTACATAATTTATTTTAAAATATCCCATAGATTTTGCAAATATATGTGAGAATTATTTTGTAGTGAGACATGAATATATGTATTTGTATTTAAAAAAATTTTTCGTTTTATGCGTACAACCAGGTAAAATATCTGGCGAGAGGTTATGTGCTGGCCACATCAGATTTTTCTGTAATGGAAAGAGGCCATTAGATTTTGGTGAAAATCGGATAACCGGAAATGGCATTTTACTAGAAGCTCAAAATAGCTTTTCTTCGAAATATACCCTTAAATGTTATTTTTTCGAGATTAATATTATTAAAAATTAAAGATTATTAAATTTTCTATAGATTTGCATTAATACTTTTTCTATATATTTTATGGATAAATTTATAAAATTATCTATAATTTATTTATGTTATTTTTTCGAGATTAATATTATTAAAAATTAAAGATTATTAAATTTTCTATAGATTTGCATTAATACTTTTTCTATATATTTTATGGATAAATTTATAAAATTATCTATAATTTAAATCCCAAGGCCTACACTTTAAACTAACAAAACTCAGTTATTCAAATGTATGTAACTGACAGATAAATGTCACTATCAAAGAACTAATCATTTAAAAATATTATTAGTAACGTTTTAAAAAGAAAAAAGTAAATAGAACAATAGAAAAGGAATTTAATACTGTTTCCAGCATAAGTAAATATGTAGGTATGTATTTAGATTAATAAAAATTCACAAAAATATTTAATCTAATCCTCATATTTGGATTAGTGAATTCTATTCTATGCCGGTATTTAAAATTTAATCTTCATTTTATTATAGGTTCGGTGGCCCAATGGTTAAAGCAACGCCTCATGTCATGAGTGCCCTCGGAGCTCTGGGTTCGAATCGCACTAAGGCATGGATGTGTGTGAATGTAAACCCACTCTGTAATTGGAATTTAATCCTATTGAGGGGTTTAAAAAAAGATAGTTACTTGGATTAATTAGACTATATTTTAAGAAATAAACTGTCAAAATTAGTATAAAACTCGGTAATCCAAAAATAAGGATTACCTTAATCTTTTTTGTGAGTCGGGCTGTATGGTGGCAGGTATTGTGATGGCCACACCAGATTTTTTATTTATTGGTCAATTCAGCCTTGCTGAAATTGTCATTATCAAAATCTGAGATTAAAAGCAGATTGGTGCACCCAGAAGTGGGTAGTAAAATGTTCATATTCGACATTCTTGTGACTATATAATTTTCGATATTCCTGCTTGGTGAAATCTGCGGCAAAATTAAAACTCCATCCACGGCGAATTGACAATTGTAAAACAGGCGAATAAGAAATAAAACAAGTGCATCAGGCTTGCCAACCTCTCCTCCATACTAACGAACCTCCCCTGGTCTGTTGGGTGGTGTACATCCTTCGCATACTTAATCCCCGACTTGCAATGCAATGAATATGTGATTGAGTGCACTTACTATGGAATGCAACTGCATGGTGAGATCGATACACGTCGGCTGTCATCGGCTATCATCGGGGATTAATTAGCTGGGATCAAAGGTGCTTTATAACTGGGTAATTTCCAACACTGTGGTCATTATGGAGACAGTTAATAGGGAAGTATGTGAAGGTTTAATCGCGATGGAAATGATCCTCAGTAGAATATTTCGATAGGATAGAGATTCAGGTGTTCGTGTTTAGCTACAAGCTCCGAGGTTTCATTTCGAAACCATGTTATGAAAACACGAACACAAAAGTGAAAATCTCCAGATAAACTAATTTGTAGCGTAATGCAAGACTAACCAATGATAATATTTGGTAATTCTGAGAATGAAAGTATGTTTCTATAAAATTGGATATCCGTGCAGAATTAATACTGTTACGTTTTTATTTATTTGGGTGAAGTGTAAATATTAGACAATTATTATTAATTGAAATAAAGGTTTATTAAACTACAATTAAATATTAAACAGATATTAAATAATAACGATTACTAACATTAAATAATTATTAAAAAAACTAATTAAGACTAATACTATAGTTAACTAGATAACACTAACACTATTTATTTATTTAACCAATTAATACTACTATTTATTTCCGCGATATTACTAATTATTTATTTCACTGCGCGCTCCAATCTTTGACTGCCAGTCTGCTGCAGACTCTTGTAGACTGTTTACGCGATATTTATATCACTATATTTATATCACTATATACAGACGAACTTCAGTAAGTCGAACTTCGGTAACTCGTATTTTGGATAACTCGAATCAAAGTGGTTGGCAATAGCGCCAAGGGTGAGAATTATGGGTAATTTTTACTTGATAACTCGAACTTCGATTACTCGAATATCTTCATAATTCGAACAGAATATTTGGCGCCATCTTCAATATGTCGAATTCTGGGGGAAGTCCCCTATTACGAGATTTTGTAACAGGTGTTTTTATGACATCATGATGAGGCAGTTCGGTTTCTGTACTACTGAAGTTCAAACATATGCTTTGTTAATTATTATTAAATGAAAAAAATACTGTGCCTACTTGAATTATCACATTTAAGACATTTTCATTGCTGATATGTCATTAAAACGTACTTTAAAAACTTTATCTATTGATGAAAAATTTAGACTGATCAAAGAAGTGGAAAGTGGTTCACGAAAGAAAGATGTAGCTCCATAGGCGTAGTTAGGGGGGTACTTGGGGGTGCTTAGCACCCCCAGATTTTAAATTAGCACCCCCAAACAAAATTTCTATAAATTTTAATAATTTCATTAGACACATCTATTTATTTTGACTGTTATATTAAATATTATCAACATATCAAAGAAGAACCTTCAAGCAAAGAAGGGGAATTTAACTATCATTAATGATGTAATAAAAAAAATATTAGAAGAAAAGCAAATTGACTATGCCTTTTTGTACTCATGGAGAGATTTTGAAATTCCTTCAAAAATAACAATATTGAAATTGAACGTATTAAAACTAGAAAAATAAAAAAGCGAGCCAAAATTGGATCTAGTTCATATGATACTGATTTACATACTCGTGCTGATAATTCTTGATGATGATTCTTTCCGAATTAATATTTACTTGACTACCATGCAATAACCTAAAACTCCGATTTTCCCCTGAGAGCCAAGAACTAACAATAGCCGTAGATATAAGTAGATCATTATACCACTTTTGCAGTAAATAAAGATATTTTGAAAGCTGAAATTACTATTCTAAAGAACATGATGAACAGTCAAGAATCAAATGATATTAAAAGTGTACTTAATCAAGGTACATTTGGTAATTATTATAAACTTTATAAAATTACACTCGTTCTGCCTATATATACAGAAACTTGTGAAAAATTGTCCTCTGTTATGTGGAGAATTAAAAACTGGCTGAACACTACTATGACACAAAAAAGCTTTACTAATTTAGTAGTAGGTAGATAAGTATTGAATATTGAAAATGAACTTTCAAAAAAAAAAAAAATAATAATAATAAATAATACTTAACGATATTTTGCAAGAATTTATTCTTCTAAATAGAAACAGAAAATTAGATTAGCGTCGTGTTCAAAACTTCCTTTTCACAAAATATAATGTCACTTTTAACACTTATATCATAACTATTTTGTTACTTTAAATAATATTTTATGTTTTTGTTTATAAATTAATCAAATAAATATATTTTTTTATTTTGTAAACTAACTTTTTTCATTTTAAGGTAAGGGGCTTTAGCACCCCCTAATTTTAAAGTCTAACTTCGCCTATGTGTAGCTCTGAAATATGATGTTCCGGCAAGTACAGTGTTTTAAAAAAAGCCGGCTTTGGTCAGTATTCTGAGTGAGACGAAGAGGATAAAATTCCTTTGATTTTCATAAGTGAACCATTGAACGTATGGAAGAAATTCAATTGCAATTGGAATATGAAGCTTGGAAAAATGTCAAAATTACACCAGAAGGTGCTACCTTAAATGATTTTATACATGTGGATGAAGATATCGTTACTTCGGAGTTTCCCACAGATGAAGATATTGCCGAGCTCTGTAAATCTGAATCCGAATCTGTAGAGCTCGACAATACAGATGACAGCGAAAGTGATATGATGGAGGATGATTTGCAGCAACCATCTTCAAACGAGTTGGTTGAAAATTCGTTGAGCGTTTGGCGTTCGTATTTAAAACCAATGAACATACAACCGATTCTCTGTATATTGGTTCAAATAACATTGAAGCTTTTTTATTGAATCAAAATAAAAAATTCTCTCGTCAGTCACAAATAACTGACTTTTTTACACTAAAATAATGTTTATAACTTTAATCTGTATACATATAGCAATTTTGAAAATATATTATACGGTAAGTGATTTTTACTCAAACAAATACATACATACATAAATAATATTTATACATATGCATTTTATTTAATAACCCGAAGTCTTGATAACTCGAACTTTTTTTTGTGGCAAGTCATGGTTTGAGTTATCCAAGTTCGACTGTAATTATCTCACGTTCAACTGTCCGCCTACCAACCTCCACAGCGTCTATATACTCTACTGACTCAGTATCACCAACACTCCGTATGCCACAATTCTTCAACACCAATACCGAGTATCCACTCCAAATAGCTGTTACTGTCCTTGTATATCTAACTTTACAATACTCTTCAATATTACAGAGTATTCACTTCCACAGTTATCCCGGTATACCAGTAATTTCACGACTCGCCGTTACTGTTCCTGTACACTATAGCTTCCCAATACTCGTCAACACTAACGAGTATTCATATCCACAGCTATCCCACTATCGACACTATACTGCATACGCTCACCACGATACTGGTGTGCTTCACTAATACGCTATGTGTCTCTCCATGTAACTATTTAACTCCCGAGCATAGCTGCGTCCCTTTTATACAGCTGCCATTAACTTCCAGAGAGCTTTAGAATGTTCGACCGCAAAATAACAATGAACACAAAAGGTTCAGGCGACCGAAAGTAATTAAATACGTCGCGGCTTGTTTGTTTACGTAGCCCGGCTGCTAGCGCGATTGCGCCATCGTTATACTTAGACGCTTGTTCAGCGTAGCAGCATGGCTCACACGTTGCAATATTGATTACAAATAATGTTGTTACTAAAGTCATTTTATGCCCACACTTTATTTTATCTTTTTTCGAAAGTATGTACTTAATCTTTTTACATATTACCTTCCGTCACCTTTAGGTAAGGAAGGTATTGTCTTTGGTCAAAAAATTCGATGATGAGTTTTTAATCAATAAGCACGTTTTAGGGTCCCTAGAATACGAATTTACTATTTTTACGATGATGTCTGTATGTGTGTGTGTGTGTGGATGTGTGTGTGTGTGTGTGGATGTGTGTGTGTGTGTGTGTGTGTGTAACAAAATTTTCGTCTGCGATAACTCTAATACTACAGTTTCAAAAATTATAATTTTTTCGTATACTTCTGCGTTACATCCTTATGAAGAGCTGATTAGATTTTGGTTACAATTGGTCAACCGGAAGTACCATCATTTGAAGATTTTAACAGTTTTTCTTGAAAAAACTATGTTAAATATCATTTTTTCACATTTAATGTTATTATAAATATTAAAGCATATTTTATTCTCTATACGATTTGACTGCATTTTAGACTTAATATTAAATGGATATAGAGTTAAAAAATTATAAAGAAATTAAATTTCATAAAGTAGCTATAGCTATGAAAACAGCTACTATATTAAGAAAATTCTGATTGAAAGATGTCAGTGTCAAGTGAAATTAACATAGTGTGTTTGTCTTATAATTTTACTGAAATATAGGATCTTTTGCTTTCTGTATGGAATTTGTATAAAATACATACAACTGCTTTAAGATAATGTACAAGAAATAATAATAATAAATCTTTTATTTTCGCAGATACATTACACTGTATATAGAAAACGTCATACAAAATAATAATTTAAGACATAAATTTTCTGTATGAAATTTGTATAAAATACATGCAGCTGCCGGAAGGTAATGTACAAGAAATAGAATATTTAGCAAGGAACTTTCCGTATGAAATTTGTATAAAATACATAGAACTGACGGAAGGTAATGTGCTGGCCACATCAGATTTTTTTTTTATGAAATAAAAATTAATCTAACGTTTTTATTTATTTGGGTGAAGTGTAAATATTAGACAATTATTATTAATTAAAATTAAGTGTTTATTAAACTATAATAAAAGTTACTATTACTAATATTAAACAATTATTAAAAACTAATTGAGACTGAAATAATAATTAACTAGATAACACTAACACTTAATTTAACCAATTAACACTACTATTTATTTCCACGATATTACAAATTATTTATTTCACTACGCGTTCCAATCTTAGACTGCCGGTCTGTTGCAGACTCTTGTAGACTGTTTACGCGATATTTATATCACTATTTTTATGTCACTATATACTTATATCATGTTCAACTGTCCGCCTACCGACCTCCATAGCGTCTATATACTCAACTGACTCAACAGCGTCTGTATATTTGTCTGCTCGGACAGAAGTCACACCTTTCACCTCACTGTCTGTCTATTTATGTAACTAACTTTCTCTTTCCACAGCCTCAGTATCACCAACTATCCGTATGCCGCAATTCTTCAACATTTATGCCGAGTATCCACTCCATCTCGCTGTTATTGTTCTTATATACCTAGCTTCACAATACTCGTCCACACTACCGAGTATTCACTTTCACAGCTATCCCAATAACTTCCAAACTCGCCGTTACTGTCCTCGTACACCATAGCTTCCCAATACTCGTCAACACTACCGAGTAATCACATCCACAGCTATTCCAGTAGACCAGTAACTTCCCTAGTACCTACTCGACACAAACTGCATACGCTCACTACGATATTGCTGTGCTTCTCACTCACTAACACTCCATGTCAATGTCTCTATGACTCTGTATGAAACTAACTGCACTAATGTAAGTGTCTGTCCGTCTTCACTAATGGAACTGAACTATGTAAGTCAACTACACTGAACTATCTTCCACGTTACATTACTAATCATTATTATTTTAATCATTATTGCCATTTATTGTCAATGGGTGGAATTCAGCACTCTTCCTTAACTAAAGAAGCTTATCTAAAAATAAAAAAATCAAGAGAGACATATGCAGTAATACATTAATAAGAAAAATATGCAAACTCTTTCCATAGTTACTAGAGACGGTCACTACACTAGTGAAGAGTGCTGAATTCGCCCCATATGAAATATGAATAATATTTTATTCATTTTTAAAGCTGGAAATAATTTTACCTGTAATAAAAAGTGTAAAAGTTGTTTAATAAAATATTGTATTATGATGAAAAGTACGAGCCCAGAGACACTTCCGTTTTACTAATAAATTTGTGTTATTGTTATACTGTCAAATATTTAATCTTCAGCCAAAATTACAATTTATAGTTACGTTATAAAGTGGAAATACCTTCACATTAAATAATAAATAAAGTCGTCTTCAATTAAATAGGAATAATACTATATAAGCGATGAAGAGAAATAATTGCAGTTGCAGTCATGATAAACAGTGTTTATTAAATAGTAATTTAATTAACTTTCCTACGTTTCGATTCCAAATGAATCATCATCAGGGATAGTTAAAGTACAATAATTGGAAAATAAAATCATTACATTACAAAATCAAAAATGTAAGGATGAAATTTCGTAAAAAAATATCATAGGTAATAAAATACGTGCATACATCAGAAACAACTAAAGATACCGCACTGTACTACAGTAGGAAAGTTAATCGGGGATTCCACCATTTTTTTTTTATAATTTCATCAGAAAGTATAAGTAAAACTAAAACTATTGGTGAAAATCCGATGAAAAAAATCCTATTAATAAGCGAGTTAAGGTCCCCCGAAGTTTGAAAATATAGATGTGACGGCAGGAATATAAGTTTTTATGTAAAACTGTTTTCTTCGTGGATCTAAAATGTTCTTGAAATGTATGCTATTTTTAAATTATATTTATAAAAAAACAAATTAATATTGTAACATTGTTCAAATTTACATGCTTTATGATTGCAAGTGTATCAAATTTAATAAGTTTAATGCAAGAAATAAAAACTATTTGAGAATTGCAGTACTGGACTGGTAGCCACACGTGTCCGCTATTTGAATTTGTCTACTTCCATTGGTAGTAGACTCCACCCTCTAACTCGGTATATATATATATATATATATATATATATATATATATATATATATATATATATATATATATATATATATATATATATATATATATATATATATGTGGACTTTGAGTCTCCAATCAAAATAATATGTATGGATTTCATATGAGTGACGAGTTGCTAAAACAAAAAACCCCTTATTTTCGAAGTATTTCAATTATATCATTTTATTTCTTTATTAATATTCATTTTTAAGCATCTACTTTCACTATTTTTTAGTTTGCGAACTAGTTAAAATTTGACTGGTATACTATCTATAGGCGCCGGTTTTTGAAAATATGTATGGGTGCTTTAGCCAAGGGCGTAGAAAATTATATAAAATTAATTATGCATTAATGTTGTAGGGTGGGGGTTAGAAGAAAACCGCCTAAGGCCAAGTGCACTAGATTTAGTACAATACTCAGATTTTTAGTACATCATGTGTTAGATAAAGACAGATACGTTTCTTTCAGCATGAAAACATGTGTTAAAGTCTCTTGCGGTCTTCTTTCTCGGATTGAAGTGGCAGGCTGAGCTCGCGTTTCATCATACCTAATAAATCTAGTACCGTAACGCAAAACTAGGGTATAGCCAATGTGGCCCATGCTATAGGCGCCATTTATTTGTTGTATCTTGTAGATTTATAATGTTAGTACAATTTCAGTTTCGCTAATCGCAACCCTGACAATAAATAAACTCTGGGAATCCCCGAACTCCGAAATTCCTAACAAATCGTCTACGGTCTACCAACTCCCTTCTTACTTTTTACACTTTCCCGCGACAGCGCTAACTTGACCCACGCTTAAAAATTTTCCTTTGCCTTCATATTTTAAGTAATGGCAAGACGCTTCTTACTTGGTGGTTAAAGGAAATTGAGTGAGTGTGACTCTAATGGTGCAACTAAATCGCTATGTCCAAACTTCATTCATTTTAATCGCAAACTGAGTTCCGCTGACCCGGCGCAACGCGCGGTAATAGATAGGCATAGGCATAAGCTGCGAGTAAATAGGGGTTTATTGCAAATTCATAACAAATAATGCACATGGTCATTGTAAGGTTTAAAAATAACAATTGGTATATGAGTTTTTCTCATCTTTAACTCGGTAACTGAAAAATTGCGTTTAAATAGTAATTTTGAATAAGAAACATCAATAACTGAGTAATTTGTATGGGTGCCCGGCACCCATTACAAATTTGGTATGGGTGCTTGCGCACCCAGAGCACCCTTGATTTCGGCGCCTATGATAGTACACCATTAACTAATAATTTAACTAATTGACAAAAAAATGAAGTTAAATAAAATCTCGAAAATATAGCTTATTTGTAACTGATTACACAATCAATTTCATTTTTGTAAAAAAAATGACATTGGTTGTTCCTGCATTAAACCGCATGCAGATATAATTCCTTGTTCAATTTATCATTTGGAAGTGTATTTGGTATTCCCTGTCTATAACCTCAATGCATTCTTCTCATTTTTATTCTGTTCGTGTATTGGGTAATTTTTGTCTATGCTTTACATATTTCTACCGCATTTCTCTGCTGTGTTTTGATGCAATGACCTGCAGGCATGTTTGCATTGTAAACTGCGTGACATAATCACGCATTCGGAGCCAAGCGACCTCCAGAATGTCGCGGGTGAACGGAATACACAATACGAGATATATGACTCGTTTGTGCAAATTAAGGAATGAAGGTGTGACAATACAATCCACACCAATAAAGTTTAATACAATGGGGGAGATGTTATTTATTTATTAAATTGAATAACAAATAACAGTAAACTGACCTATTGAATGGAGTCCGCTACTCATTTTTCGGTGTTTTTTTTCTGTTAAAACCTGAATAAAATGATGAATTTTAGCGTTTGTTATATTTTCCAAAAGTGTATAATTTTTTCAATATATTTTTTAAATTATTTCACTGAAATTCAAGTTATGTGACGTCAGACTTTTAATAGAGTACGTGCACGTCACGTTGACAACCATGTCAAAATCAGCTGAGTGGAAGTAAACATCTGCTAGTAATAGTATATTCCGTAACTTAACCGCGGTGACCAAGGTTCTGGTTATGCATTCCGTAATGTAACCAAAACATAATTTCACGATCGCGGTTCAATTTCGGAATGTGGTTCCTGAAAGTTTTGGTTACTTTTTCGTGACCACAACGACCGCAAATTTTTTGTGGTTGTTGTGGTCATATTTTTATTTCTTATAATATAATAATATTGTACAAACATATAATTACCTTATACTTACATACTAATATGTATAATATTTGCGTATAAGGATAGACAAAAGTTATATTGTCACTTATTTCTAATGCGCGGTAATTCCCTGCTTTACCGACATAAATTAACCAAGATGTTCCGAATCACAACCACTTTTCAGTGACCATAACCTGACCACTTGAACCATAACCTCGGTCGTGGGTAAGTTACGGAATTTACTATAGGTAATAATTTCAATTTTTGGCATCAAGGTGCATCTGCCGGGTCTGTATCTGACGTATGATATTATTCTGACGTTTCGTTATAAAACTCATTTTTGTATGACTAATACATTAAATAACAAATCGACTAAATTAAAATCATGAAGCTAATTGGAAGGTTTATTGGATAGAAAGCTTCTTTGTTTTTTAAAAGTTGTTTATTATGTTGACAACTAAAAGACGACGTTTCGGCACATGGTTATGGCCATTATCAAGTCTACATACAAAAGGATAATTAATGTTATGAATTTTTTTTAAAAATAGAATTACAAACTTACCAGAAAAATTGAATTTACATTCAGTCAATTTTTAAATTATAAATAAATTTTAAATTAACCCATGATTGAGTTTAAATTTTTTGACAACCGCCTGCGCAGGTCGGTGAGTCAACGTCGACTGAATATAAATTTTTACAATTCTGTACACGAAAGTAACAAATGTACAACTCATGACCTCTAATGTGAAGACAAGAAACCGAATGACAACCGCATCATGAACTTTGACCTTAGAAAGGTACACGAAATACAAAAAATATTTAATTAAATTTTAGGGCTATCGAAAAGTTTGATATTTGGATTGATTGTAATCTGATTTAATGTTGATAGTTTTATCATCTAAATTAATGTAACAACTTTCTAAGAACAATCTTTTGTTTATATTGGGTTCGTAATGAAGAATCTTATAGTTTTTTATATCTAATTCGTGTTCAAGGGAAATGCAATGATCCACAATGGCACTATGTGTATTGTTATCATTTTTTAAATGGTATTCATGTTGTTTGAGTCTTTTATGAATATATTGTCGTGTTTCACCTATGTAAGTAGAGTGACAATCTTTACATTTTATTTGATAAACAATATTACTTTGGAGGTCTTTAGTATTTTTGTCTTTTAAACTAGAAAACAAATCATCAACTAAAATCATGAAGGATCTGAAATGAATTCAATATAATATAAAAAAATTACTTCAATTATCAAAAAGTCAAAAACATGTCACACGTCAACCACATAGTAGCATATGTTTACTTCCACTCAGCTTATTTTGACATGGTTGTCAACGTGATGTGCACGTACTCTGTAAGTGCGCGTTTCTAGTGAGTAAAGAACGAACTAAAATTGTTTACCTACAACTGTCAGCAATGTCGTCCAACCACGTGTTAGCATTTTAAAATTTTGAATATATGATTTAAAATTATATTATTTCTATTACTATAATTACTAAAACGTGGAACACCCGCCGTCGCCGCCACTGTAAGCGAGTGTCTATTTATAGCGGTGACGTAATCGCGCTAGTAGTCAGCCGATGTAAACACACTGGTCGCGACGTGTTTAATTACTTCCGGTCGCCTGAACCTTTTGTGTTCATTGTTATTATGTGTTCGAATATTCTAGAGCTGTTCTAGAAAATAAGGCAGCTGTATATAAGGGACGTAGCTATGCTCGAGACACACAGTCAGTTACATACAGAGTCAGAGACATTGATATGGAGTGTTAGAGAGTAAAGTGTTTGTGAGTTGAGAAGCACAGCAGTATCGTAGTGAGCGTATGCAGTTGGTGTCGAGTAGGTACACTGGCTTGCAAAAAATCGCGTACACCTATTTTATGCTGTGTTGAGTCGGTCTTGAATTGACTTGTCAATGTCACTAGTGTCAGTTAAAATGTCAAAGTTAATAGACAACGAGAAATACATATTTGGTTGTCCTCTTATTTTTCTGGAATATATGTATGTATAGGTACGTATTTTAATAGTAACTTAAAACACAGTGAAGAACTTGCTCTACAATAGATAAAACAGTGACATGAAAATAACAACATTGACAACTTCATTGACATTTGATTAAAAAATCTAATTTACACAGCTACAAAAAGATAAAAACTCGGTTACTTGATATTTAAGGTGTACGCGATTTTTTTGCAAGCCAGTGTACTCGGGAAGTTACTGGTATATTGGGTTAGCTGTGAATGTGAATACTCGGTAGTGTTGACGAGTATTGTGAAGCTTGGTATACAAGGACAGTAACAGCGAGTTGGAGTAGATACTCGGCATTGGTGTTGAAGAATTGTGCCATACGGAAAGTCGGTGATACTGAGGCTGTGGAAGAGAGAGAGTTACATAAATGGACAGACAGTGAGGTGAAAGGTGTGACTTCTGTCCGAGCAGTTGAACATACAGACGCTGTTGAGTCAGTTGCGTATATAGACGCTGTGGAGGTCGGTAGGCGGACAGTTGAACATGATATAAGTATATAGTGATATAAATATAGTGATATAAATATCACGTAAACAGTCTACAAGAGTCTGCAACAGACCGGCAGTCTAAGATTGGAACGCGTAGTGAAATAAATAATTTTTAATATCGTGGAAATAAATAGTAGTGTTAATTGGTTAAATAAATAGTGTTAGTATTATGTAGTTAATTATAGTTTTAGTCTTAATTAGCTTTTTAATCATTGTTTCATATTAGTAGTAACTTTTATTATAGTTTAATAAACACTTAATTTTAATTAATAATAATTGTCCAATATTTACACTTCACCCAAATAAATATAAAAACGTTACATTACTTTGAAGTTGTGACGTCATACAGTTATAGCGCGAATAGTTTTTAATTAATTTATGAATGAATAGTTTTATAATTTATGGTTTAAAATTATTCATATTTTGATAACTTGACGAAAAATATGCAACTTTTTGTTAATAATAACCAAACTAGAGAAAATTTACTAATGAAATCTCGGAAAGAAATTTTTCTGTAGCAAGTATAACTACTTATTGTTGTCCGATTTCTCTCTGTTTCAGGGTAGTATGGTTGTAAAATTAACGCTGCTAGCCTTTATTTGCTGCGCCTAACGTGGTTACATCCCTGTTAGTACACTAGCCACTGCCATGCGCCTCTAATAGTATTAATAAAAGTGGACAGCGAGCATATACAGTGTGTCCCTGGATTGAGTTTACAAGAGGAAAAAATTCTTATAATAAGAATTACTTTTGACATTTAATCATTTGTCAATATTTCAAAGCTAACTAAAATAATGTTTGATTCAATGTAATAACTGTATTATTAGGAGGACACAATATGAAAAAACGTTATAATAAAAGAACCTTGCATAACTGAAACATGCGTTTTTATGAGGCGCCGTTTGGGCCAAAATAAAAGTTTCTGTAATATATATATATATATATATATATATATATATATATATATATATATATATATATATATATATATATATATATATATATATATATATATATATTATTACCTAATATATATAAAATTTCGTGATATATAATATTTTCCCATGTTGATATATACAATTTTCAATGTGATATATAGAATTTTAGTTCTATGAAATGCCGCAATATAATGAGGGCGCTCACTTTTGTGCTTTTATCTACTTATGTTGGCAACATCACAAAAGTGAGCGCCCTCATTATATTGCGGCATTTCATAGAACTAAAAATTGTATATATCACAATGAAAATTGTATATATCAACATGGCAAAATATTATATGTCACGAAATTTTTATATATATTACAGAAACTTTTATTTTGGCCCAAACGGCGCCTCATACGTTTTAATCAACAACAAATTTTTCTTCCCTTTGCATTTTTCCGAAAAATCAAAAATAATATTTTTTTTTCTCCTCTAATCTCAATCCAGGGACATACTGTATACAGACCGGACGAAATTTCAACATTCATTATGAATTATTGTAGATTTGTTACTAAAAAATAATAAGTAAATATTAGCACTAATACAGTACAGATGAAATTTTCTACTTTTATCGTTTTGTTAAACAAATCTAAGTCAATCCTAATACTTTTATTTGTACAGCATGCAGTAACAATTAGGTATTAGGATTTATTTTTTTGTATAATGGTCATTTTCATTATTGTAATCAAATATGCATCATTGTAATTAAGCATTTTATTGTTGTAATCAAAATTTTCTTTTTAAACGAATGGATATAATAAGAGGGACACTTTCTAACTAGATTACTTACGACTTTGATACAAATATGTTATGTACATATAGTAATTATTATAATTATTGTATTGTAAGATTTTTCATTTTTATTATTGTAATAAAATTTTCTTTATTGTAATTAAGCATTTTTTGCTATGTTCACACCAGTTACACTATGCGTTTCTGATTGACAAAGACAAAACTGTCAACTTAAATGTGCCTCTGAATATAGAGAATATGCGTGGCTGATAAGATAATACAAATACATGAAGCGATACATATGTATAATTTATCAATAACAATAAATTATTCAAATGTACAGTCGTGCCTAGGCTTGGGAAAAAGATCAATTTATCGATCTTGATCGACCTTTCTTTAAATAATAAATAAATTTTTAAAAAGATCGATCAATCGAAAAAATCGATTTCTCGAAAAGATTAATTGAAAAATCGATCAATTAAAAAATATTTATCGGAAATCCGGAAAATCGATCATTCTAAAAGACATTGATCTTCTAAATTCTGTAAGATCGTTTTTTTTAAATATTTATTCCAGAAAGAATTCTTTTGATTTCACCAACATTTGGCATTTCACGCGCGTTAGGTGTTAATCGTGAATCGTTTCGTAATTTGATGTGCGTATCTAGTGATATTTTTTTTAATTAAAATCGATTTTTTAATTTATTAAAATGGACGTTTTTATTCTTTATTAAAATCGATTTTTGATCATTTATTAAAATTGATTTTTTGATATAGTATTTCGATTTCATATTAAAAAATATTGATTTTTGCTACTGATTGATCAAATCGATTAATCATGACAAATTGATTCCAGCAAAAGATCGAAAATCGATTTCAAATTTCAAAGATCGCTCAGCCATAATCGTGCCATATAAAAATTCTGTCAATACTAGATAAAATTCTTCTGCACTGAAAAAAAAACCACAAAAAATTGTTACTATTTATGTAGGTAGAAATTATTATTACCAATTGTATTACTATATTGATGTTATACATAATTCTCATTTCTGTATATAATTAAATAAAGTAGTCGCATCTTACATGTGTTGAATTTCGAGCGAGCCTGTATGTGAATATAATAGCCGGAACTTATGGTGCAATGCCTAAACATGCACTCCACCCACACATACACACTCCCTCACACATACACACCAACGTATCTTGTAATTACCCTGTAATTTTATCGCCAAGTAAATACATGATAATTAAAATAACTACCCGGATGCATGTAACGGTGCACATACAAATATTAATACGTCCTGCACACGAGAGAGAGGGAATATAGCAGGAGCATTAAGGGAGAAAGAGACAGACTCTGAGGGAGTACAAGGGTTGGCCAAGCCTTGTGTTGCGTTAAATTAAGTTTTAGATTAATTGGAAGGTTAACTGCTGCCGCTGGAACGACTTTTTCAGCTTTTATTGGTTTTTTTCCGGGGTGAAACTTTTGTTGGGGTTAAATACGAAGTATGTTAAGGGTTTACCCACTACAGGTTAGAATTAGTTCCCTTTAATTTCGCACAAGTATTAGTTGAAATACAGGAAAAATATAATGAACTAGCACATTGTGTCCAAATATTTTTCAGAAAGCGTTTGCGTTAATAATTCAAAACGTTCAATTGTAATTCAGAATAGTCATTTTATTTCAAATATCGTCAATTTTTAGATATTTAGAGTTACATTATGTATACAGGCTGTAACAGCTAAACGAGCTATCTCACATAATTTCTATAGTATTAAAGATACAAAAAAATACTATATGATAATCTCTCTCTTGTTTGGTCGAGTGCGATGTTTTATAGCACGAGACAAAAACACTATTTTACACACGTGTTGCATACAATATTTTTCTTACAACCGAAATGTTAGTGCTGTTTCTAGTAACACTGAGTGTACAGGCATCTTCAAATTCAGTCAGTGCTCTTCCTCATAATACTGTACAAAATGTAAAATAAACATTGGAAAGAAACTCAGACAATTAGATTAGTCTTCTAGTCTTCTAGAATTCATTGTCAAAAAAAAAATTATAATCTTCTTAAGAATTAGGTTAGTTCTCAATCTGTTAATAAAAATTATTACCTACACTTGTTTAATTTATATAGTGTACAATAGTATTTCTTAAAAATATATTAATTTCATTATTATTTACTACCTAATAGTTATCTACTTTTCACGCACTAGTACTTGAAAAGTGACTCTTTACACACTGTAAAGAATGCGTAAAGTTGTACTTTACGCACGGTTGTAGGAAAAATATTTTTTAAACCAGTGGTTCTCAGGTTACAATATAATACAAAGTTATATATATATATATATATATATATATATATATATATATATATATATATATTTAAATGGGATGGTATATTTTTTAGGCCCATTCGATGCAGTATTTTTTTCTGATTTCAAACATGTGATTATTTTATATCCTTACATAACAAAAATATTGAGAAAAAATCTGATGTGGCCAGCACATTACCTTCCGTCAGTTCTATATATTTCGTACAAATTCCATATAGAAAGTTTCATGTAACTAGAATTTATATTTCCAGTTAAATTATAACACAAACTTGTCAATTGCACTTGACACTGATATCTGTCAATCAGCATTTTCTTAATATAGTAGCGGTTTCCATGGCATAGCTAGCTGCTTCATGAAATTTAATTTCTTTATAATTTTTCAACTCTATATCCATTGAATATGAAGTATAAAATGTAATCAAATAATATAGAAAATAAAATATTCTTTAATATTTATAATAACATTAAATATGGAAAAATGATATTTAACAGTATTTTTTCAAGAAAAACTGTTTAAATCTTAAAATGTAGGTTCTTCCGGTTGATCAATTATAACCAAAATCTAATCATCTCTTCACATGGATGCAAAGAAAAGAAATACGAAAGAATTATAATTTTTTTGAATTGTAGTATTTGAGTTATCGGATCCGAAAAAATCGTCACATACACATATACATACATCATCGTAAAAATAGTAAAATCTTATTCCAGGGACTTTTTTGACTAAAGACAATACCTTCCTTACCTAAAGGTGACGGAAGGTAAAAATCAATGGACCTTTTCAATTTAAAGAGATAGGAGATATGCGCAATGGGGATCTGCGCATGGTAAGAACAACTAAACTCTATGACGTTTGTTTCTAAAAAATTTAGACGTAAAATGTGAGAATATCTCAAATAACTTTAAAAAATATTATCGAAGTAAGTTACAAAAACTTGAAGTTAAAATGTCTAACGATGCAAATTTTCACTGAGAATACAGGTATTTTAATAACTGCAATATTTTTGACGTTTCATTTGACAGCCCAACTGGCAGTTGTTCGCGCCATTTTCTTACTATTTGTAGCGATAGAAAGAGATAGCCGTTAAATTGAAAAGGTCCATTGAAATTTAAATAAAATTGATTTTCATGGTTATTTTTCAGTAGGTTATGTATGAAAAACAATTGATCTTAAATGAAAATGTATCAAATATTTGTTAAAACGTTATTAACAATGTTCTATTTGTTTTCTACATTAATTCATTCAAATTGATAAATAGCAGTTTTTGTTTTTCATAGATAGCCTACTGAAAAATGACTAAACATCAAATGTATGAACTTTCAATTGAAAATTTCTCAATATTTTTGTTATGTAAATATATAAAATGATTATATGATTGAAATAAGAAAAAATACTCTATCGAACGGGCCTGTAAAATATGTATATAGCATCCGATTTAAAAATATAACTGTGTAACTTGAAAACATTTGTCGAGTTTCTGTAAGTGCTGTGTGACTAAGATTTCGAGTATCTATTTGTTAACACAAAATAATATTCGCAAAATACGCAGTACAAATGATTAGCGTTTAAAATATTTGACTTATGAATTTCTACTGCAAAATTTTCCATGGTACAAATGTTGGCATACATATTTAATTCATAAAATCAGTCGACGATTTCTGAATGAAAATTGATTACAATACAATTGACACATTCTGAAATAAATTAGACCAATTCTAAAATATTTATAATTGGCAAAGGTGTAAATATAATACAAAGAAGTATACAAGTATGAAAAATTATATCTAATGGTTTCATACTCTACAAGCTTATCTCATTACTATTAAATTATTACGGTACAAATTTTAAAATCATGGAAATGAATTGCATGTTTGAAATTATTCTTGTAGTAGATTTACTACTAAACAAACATCTCAGTTAAATTATGCGTGAAATGTCATCTAAATATATCGCCTACTCGTCTACTGAATTCCAATACAACGTACTCCTTAAAACTACGTATTGCTCATTTTATAAGACAAATAATAAAGATTATAAAAGAAATATAATACAATTATATTCTAAAGATATAAAGTATGAAAACAGAATAAAATTAATTTAATGATGTTATAATTTTTGTGCAAATAATTTCATTTGTGTGACGTAACGAATTTATTGTAGTCCCCAAGTGAGCAAAAAAAAAACGTCAGAGCAGTGGAAAAGTCACGTTAGGTTGGTAGCACTGCGTACACATCACGGAGTACAACATGACCAAAGACACCAACAAACTCGTAAAACGTGCAGCGGAAAAACCTGAGAATTACCTCATATATTTTATAATTTAACACAACAAAAAGAAAGAACTATGGCACACTTGCTGTTTTTTCCCATAAATACGTGAAAATTCATTTGTTAATTTAACTTGAACGTAATACGTTCAACAAAAATAAAAGAAAATACGTGTTTATTAAATGATAAAAGCTTTATTTAACTTATTTAAGAAACAATGAACATTAATAGCATTAAATTGTTAAATTATATTACTGAATTATACGTGGATTTATTTTGAGAAAAAAAGGTAAAGACTTAAATAAATAAAATAAATAAATATATCATCACCGCATATTACCCATTGCTGGGTGTGCCAATCCGCTTTGTATGCAGATTTAAATAAAAATGAAAAAGAGACTGTATTCCTAAAGTATGATGTATTATAAATTTTATAAAATAATATGAATCTTTAATGTTCCAAGACATTATTTGCCTAAAGCTGATGCTGAAATGACCTTAATTTAACTTAAAAAAATCCGATGTGGCCAGCACATAACCTGCCATAAATTCCATGATTAAAATAGCAATGAGCTGTAAAGTATCACTTTCCGATTGATCGTTTGTAAACAAAATCTAATTGGTTGTTCCAACATATAGAAAAGTCTGCAATACGAAATTTTGGATTATATTTTATTATGTTCTTCCTCGAAAATCTGTTAAGAGCTCTAAATTAAGTACCACTTCCGGTTTATTATATAAATACAGTCAAAATCTAATATGTTGTTTCAAATTATACACGAATTTTAAATTCCAAATTTGAAAAGTTTTGGATTGTATCAATATATTTTTCACGAAAATATGTTCAGAGCTTCAAATAAAGTATCGCTTCTGGTTTATCAATTTTAGCCAAAATCTAATATGTTACTCCCATTCATATAAAAATCTTAAATACCAAATTTGGCAAGTTTTGGAATATATCATAAAATATTTTTCACGAAATTCTGTTCAGAGCTTCAAGTAAAATATCATTTCCGGTTCATCAATTTTAGAAAAAATCTAATATGTCGTTTTCGTTAATCTAAAAGTCTTAAATCCCAAATTTGAAAAGTTTTGGAATATATCATAATATATTTTTCACGAAAATCTGTTCGGAGCTTCAAGTAAAGTATTACTTCCGGTTTATCAATTTTGGCCAAAATTTAATATGTTGTTCCATTTCATATAAAAGTCTTAAATTCTGAATTTAGAAAGTTTTTGAATATATCATAATATATTTTTCACGAAAATCTGTTCAGAGCTTCAAGTAAACTATCACTTCCGGTTCATTAATTTTAGCCAAAATCTAATATGTTATTCCTCTTGTTGAGAAAGTCTTGAATACTAAAATTGAAAAGTTTTGGATTATATTTTAATATAATTTTTCATTAAAAACTGTTATAAGTTTCAAGTAAAGTATCACTTCAAAAAGATGATGAGCATTTGAACCAATTTAATTCAAGAGACCAAAGGGTTAAAAAATATTACAATACGTTTTTAATGAAATTGTTATTTGAGCTAAAGTCGATATTTTCGAAATGTAATGTGTTAAAATTCCAGGGTCCCTATTCTGTAACTTTTTTGATGTGATAAGTGGAATTTGTCGGGCAGCCATCTAGCGGCAAAAACCGGAGAAGCTTCTCGAGTTGGCGGCATCGCAAACGTTTTTGAACGGTCATTAGAAATAACGCTGTTTTGTGAGTGAAAGTTATATTTGGACATTTAATTATTATTTAAATTTTATTTGTTGTAAGTTTTCTTATTACAAATTAATATTGCAGTAGGTACTTGTAGTAATATAAATTATATTTATAATTTAGTGAAAAAATTATTTGCATCTATATACTAAATTTTAAATTACATATTGAAATTAATTTTAATACGATTTTGCCAATTTGAATAAAATTATGACGACGTGTGTGTATAGTAATAACATTTTATATGTTAAATAATTATTTTAAGATAACATAACATGGAATTATGGAAAACGAAGTTCGGCTTGTCCAATTATTAATAGTATATTATGTTATTAGGAGTAGAAAGCGGTCTTTTTGTGTTCACCCCAGCTCTCAGGTATTGCGGCCGAGGCGCTAGCCGAGGCTAGGCAAGCTGGATAAAACACAAAAAGGGCGTTCTACTACGAATGACATATACTATTTTTTCTTCAAGTGATTCAAAGAATTTTTTGACGTTCTTTTTGGAATTTTTTAATTGTAGTGTTTGCAATTTTAGACAAAGCTGTCTGTGTACACTACAAAACAAAAACGATACAACCGTCAAATAACAGTTTTCAATATAGTCTGTGTTGCTGTGACGACAGCCGCCGCCAACGGTGAACTAAGACTCTAACATTTTTTTACTAGTACAACAATAACAACATTTTCGTACTAGTAAGACAATGAATATGTTCTATAGTGTGTGTACAGTAGGATAATATGAATATTATAATACGCTTGAAGAAAAAAAAAACATTATTTACTCACAAACATATAAAAACAGAAATTCCGACAATACTAATAATGTTAAATACCTATTCCGTTAATCTGCAATTTCAAAAGTGTAATTTACAGATTTAATCGCCTTTATCTTTCAAGATTAGAAGAATAATGAACCCGTCACAAACTGTTGCACCCCAGAAATCAGGGAAAACGAAAAGCAAATCAAATCGGTCATAAGATGTTTCTTCTGATATAATTAGTACCATATTTCATTTTTAAATAAATAGTGTATGAAATTCAATGAGGGAACAAAACAAATTATAATTCAAACAATTATACATATATGGATTTCATATTCCAATATATAAAGTTATAATAGCAAATTTCATATTTGATAATAATACCAACCCACCTTCATCAACGTTATAAACCTACACGCATTCAAGTTACTAGTTTTCTTCCAACTACCATATCACTTCTACGAAAGTGTGTGTCATTAAGAGGCATATTTACCCCTGTGCTAAACTATGAAGCGAAAATTCAAATAAATTGTTTCTGTACTAGAATTATTAACATTTTGAAAAATTCAACACAACACAAACCTACTTGCGATATTAATCTGCATTTTAAAAAATAATTATTGAAATCTATTAGTATTTGATTTTGATTTTATAGGCAAAACAGCATTTCTCGATTTTCCCATAAAATCAAAGTCAAATACTAATAAATTTCTATAATTATTTTTTTTTAAATGCAGGTTAATATCGGAAGTAGGTTTGTGTTGTGTTGAATTTTTTAAAATGTTAGTAGTTCTAGTAGAGGAATAATTTATTTGAATTTTTGCTTCATATTTTAGCACAGGGGTAAATATGCCTCTTAAGCATCACCACGCATCACATCAACTTAGTGAAAAGTTACAGACTAGGCACCCAGACGTGGTTGACATGAAACCCAAAGATGGAGGTAATATTATGAACAAACTGTTGTGTAGGTAAACATGTACAAGATCTAAAATATTTTAACTCATCACTAAAACTTTTATCCTTCGTTTAGTCAGAACCATATCTTCAACCTTTTTATGTTTTTCTTCATTTTTATTTTCATAAACTTTCGCATTTTGGGTCAGCTTCAGTTGAGCTAAAATTTTATCGTAAAATATGACCGAACAACTCCCCATATTAGTATGTCAATTAGTCTTTCATGGATAGTTTTTGGTCCATTGCCCTGTTTTACCAGAAGCTTTGCTAATATAATAGTATTTCATAGCAAGCAAACCTCTGCAGAAATTACAAAACTCTTTTAATTTGAACCAAACGTGATGAGTAAGCAAACAGATATTACAATAATTTGGTGACTGTGATATATTTTTTGTAATTTTATACACTTATTAGCAAATGACAAATCTAAATCACATTTTTCGAGATAATCCTCAATTTAATGGATCTCCAGAAATTTATTCTTGAAATTACCTCCGTCCAATTATCTCCTAAATATCTTAACTACACAACAACTTCTGGAAATCTGCAGCGAAGAACGCTGCAATTTGCAAACTACTTGGAATTACAAAATGCAGTCTGAATTAGCCTCGGAGCTTCTGCAGACATAACGACGCGAGATGGAGGGCTACGTAAAGCCCTCTAAAGGTCCTGACGACACCGCATACGACGTACAAGACGGGAAAATGAGAATGAGGATGTGTTAGTGATGGTCATTTCCAGATAGAGGGAATTAGAGGAAAACAAGTTTGAATATTCAAGGATAGTTTGCTATCTTAAAAGTACAAAATTCACATTAAGGAGAATTGTAAAGTTTCAGCTTAGGAAAATAGATGCGCAAGAAATATTATGCTATAATTATGCATTATCGGTAAGAAAATGTTTTCCTCCTACTGAATTTGAACTCAAAGTAATTCAAATTTTCTGAAAATCGATCCTGTCTTTATATACATACATACATAAAATCACGCATTTCCCACTTAGTGGGTTAGCACAAACCCGAAACAATAATGATAATAATCACTCTCTCTCTCTTTCAACAACATTCTTGCTAACCTTACATTATACAACAAATATTCCTCACTCTTAACATATTAAAGTGACTGATTTTCGGTAGCGAAATACCGCAACCGGACCACAATAATAGTTACGAAGCGATCATCCTTCGCCACACATTCCTGTCTAAGCACACTTCTTTCGCCTCGGCCACATTCATAATCGCATTCATACACGCTCTTCTTCTCTTCCCACTCGGAAATTTTCTCTCTTTTAGCACCTTATCAATCACATCCATCCACTTACACACTGGACGACCACGCAATAGAACACCCTCCTATATCTTTCAGTCAGCTAATAGCACGATTTATGGTAGAAAGTGACCATCTCTTCTCTGGAAATTCTTTCGAAATTTTTTGCCACACCAATTTTTTTCTTGACATTAAGTTGGAATGATCTCTAAGTCAAATTTACGTTAAGAGCTCTTATTAGAAGAAGTCTCAAGATAATTGGACAAAACTTATGACGATGTTGCAACTAACGCGAAATGTCACTGATAGTTACATTTGTTTCAATAATAGCCTATTTCGTTTTAAGCTGTTTATAAAATTATCAACGTGTAGATTTGAATGGCAAATATAGAAAATCGTTTTTCATTTGTTTATCTATATAAATGTTTGAAATTTGCTATGAATACTTTTCAACCCTTTTTCTGCAGGAGATAAGAATTTAAAATCTATTTTTTAATATACTCCGGTGTTATGGAGTTTCAAACAGGATTCTTTATTTAATAGCCACCCGGTATACAGGCTGTTTATTTTAAATGGGCCACCATTCCTATCTCGAGAACTATAAGAGCTACAAAGACGATTAAATGGGCAAACAATTTCTATTTCGCAAGACAAATTTATAGAAAAGAAAAAATATGTTTTGGACTAGTGGTTCTTTAAATCGGGACCTATTTTTTTTTATTTTAAATGAGAACATATACTTTTTATTTGCTCATGCGTTAGAGAATTTAATTCCGAATCCAGTGATATAATATTTTTATTCCCTTACATAACAATTTTTTTGAGAAATATGCGTATAAAATTTTATATTAATTAATTAACTTGTTATGAAAAAAGAACCTGTTTGTTATTTGATCGTAAAATTGTTATTTGTTTGGCTGAAAGAATGTGGAAGACTTCGACATTCTTTTGGCCACACAACCTCAAAATTGAGAACATTCTATCTGCTTAAATTAGCAGAACAAATAACATTTTTTTGATCAAATAACAAACAGGTTCTTTTTTCATAACAAGCTAACAAGTTATAGAATGGAGGTCTTCACTGAGGTGATTTTATTATTTGGTGCGATGACGGAATTTCGTGGGTAAACATACCCGACAAAAAAGGCATAATAAAATGTAATATACACAACCTGTGAAAAAAAATAGATTGCTGAAGATGGAGGCCGTCCAGAAATGTAAAGAAATAATATAAAACATTAAAATTTTCCCAAGAAGGCCGAAAGAAGTTTATATCCTAAATGAATTTCATATAAGTTTACGTTGTTACTAACTCGCAAACGGCTCATAGGCAAAAAACGTTTAATACATGATATAAAAGAGAGTTCCATGCTGACTTCAAAATCTCAAACCGCGTTATCCTACTTTTAACATAATCAAAGTGGTGGAAGAAAAAATGAAAATTTGTAAGAAAGCGTTGACAAAAATTATTTAAAAATCATCGATAATTTACTTCTTTCGATGCCATGATGAATTAAAACTGTTATAAACAGTAAAACCTGTTAGATTAAGTATTAAATACGTGATATTGTATATTTTTTGAGTAATTTAAATTTCTTTCATAAATTGTTATTTTGGTTAAATATTTTTTAAACTGACTCTTTGACAGTTCATTTTAGGTAAAAAATGTAAGAATTCTTTTTTGTATAATAAATATTGGGCTTTAATTTTGTAATCGTATAAAATTTTGATAAGGGCAAGTGTTTTCGAGAAAATGGCCAAAAACCCAAAAATGCCGTCATTTTAATCAATAGGCGGGAGGTTCCCATAGTACGATTTCAGGAAACTTTTCATATGCTATTCAGCACATTTTTCTGAACAGAATTTCATTCAAGAAGCTTTTGTTGCAATTTATTTGATATAAAATCGTAGATTTCCTGGACTATTGGGACCTGCAGAATCCGTCGGCGGCGCTGTAAGCGCACCTGTCATGGCTGCCAATAGGACATATCGGATATGTTTACATTTTGAATGAAAGCTTACTGACCCATAATATTGATAAAAGTTCAAATCATCACAATTTTTAAATTTGTTCTGTCGAATGCTTATCAAGAAATGTAGTTGAAGGGCAACAATTCGTAAATCCAAATTTTATAACTACTTGTGGCGTAATTTGGCTGCAATCTACAGGAACAAATATTAGTAAAAGCAATGAATCTATAATTTTATTTATCTATACTGTCAGTAGATGTATTAAAACTACATATCTGCAAAATTTTATTATAATTTATTTTTGTGAAATGCAGAGAAAAGGCATATTTATTTATCAGATTAAAGTTTTGCGATATATTTAAATTTCTTTTCTATACGTTTAGTCGATCAACTTTATTGTCTTTGCCAAAAAATTTGGAATGTCTATATTATGTTCATTTTCTTTAATTTGCTTATTTTTCACACATTTTCAAATGAACTTATAAAATCTAAGGGTGAGAACATCTTTTTATATTAACGAAACAATAATTTTTGACGTTTATATAATTTGACATGTCGTACTAGCAGCCATTAATTTAGTTCCCTAAAATGATGTCGCATGCAATTCTGCGGATTCCATTAAGTACTGATGAATTCACAGATAATTTGATATAATTTCAATTCAATAAAAAGTTTTTACTTGTTAAAAATATACATTTTATTTATTTATTTTTAATTGTATAAATTATAAAAGTTTCGTGGCTACATCCAAGAGAAATAAAAAAATAAATTAGATATAAAGAAGAAAATATTACGATACATCTTAATTTCTAACTTATATTTACGACATTTTTACTACCCTTCGTTATAAATTTTATGTTTATAAAAATAGCATCTCACATATTTATAGTTCATTTTATTTGTCATGAAAAATAAACAACTCTACTATTGATTCTGCGTTCTAATTGTGCTGAAAAGGCCATAAATTTAGCATGCCATCATCATGAATACGAGGATAATGTGGAAAAGATAGTTAAAATATTCATTTCACAATGTTAGTGCTAATTCACATGTCCGCGGAATTTTCAATAAAAAGGGTAAAGAATGAAAGATAAATGTTGGAAGAGAGTCTCTTTTTGCGGAGCCTAAGTGGCTTCTTCAACTGCGAGATTTATTTCGAATGTGCGTTTTGTTTTAAAAGTTTCGGGTCGCCCTCACCGCTTTATGATGTTGCTCTACAGGAAATTAACTATTTTACGACGTAAGAAAGGATATTATTTTTCTGCGACCAGATAGGTACCTTTGGAAATTGTTTCTGGACAAAATCGTTTTTGTTGCGAAGTTCTAGTTTTATTGCAAGATGTTTGCAATAAGATAAGGTTTGTTTTCAACTGTTGTTGGTACTTGGAGATAAACTCCCGACAAACATGATTTGTCAGACTTAACTTTAATTTTATTTGACGTTATATAGAGAGTTGTTTTTCTTTTGCAACTGTCAAATTACAAAAAAAAAACTAGTACAGAACTTTCATTTGACTTCCCAATAAGTTATTAAAGTGTGCTACCTAAAAAAATTTAAAAAATAATAAAAATGGCTGACATTGCAGTTGTCCATTTTAAATATTCGTAGCTCTGCATTAGTAAGTATACTAGTCAGTTACAGGGCAAATACTTTTGGTAAGAGCTGAATGCTGGAATGAAATTCATGAAGGTGACTCACTTTATTTATTTTAATGCTAGCAAAACCCTATTATGAATTATCTTATACAGGCTATTTCAAAAATAGTGTAAAAAAATAAGGGCATATAGTACTGACCAAAATAAGTGAAAAAAGCTTAATTAACATGGGAAAAATGAGTTTATACGGGGTTTACCTTTGCTATCTCGAAAACTATAGGAGTTACGACTTTGATTAAATGAGACTTCAGATGTAATATTAGATGTTCTTTTGTTTTTTAAAAAAATCAAATAATTGTACTAAGTTAAATGTTGTGGCGACCTTGGCCAATATTTAATTTTCAAATAACTTCGTAACTATTACTATTAGAAATTGAGAAAAATGTATTTTATAAAATTTTACTGTTTGTGTGTGTGTGTGTGTGTGTGGGTGTGGGTGTGGGTGTGTGTGTATGTAACAAACGATAATTCTAATACTACAATTCCAAAAATTATAATTCTTTCGTATTCCTCTTCGTTGCATCCACATGAAGAGCTGATTATATTTTGGTTATAATTGGTAAACCAGAAGTACCCTCATTTACAGATTTTAACAGTTTTTCTTGAAAAAACGACGTAAAATATAATTTACATTTAATATTATTATAAATATTAAAGATCATTGTATTATTCTCTATATGATTTGACTGCATTTTATACTTCATATTAAATGGATATAGAGTTATAAAATTATAAAGAAATTAAATTTCATAAATTAGCCAGCTATGCTAGAAACAGCTACTATATTAAGAAAATTCTGATTGAAAGATGTCAGTGTCAAGTGCAATGACATATTGGTAGTATATTTGTGTTAGGATCTTTTTGCTCGAAATTTTCTGTATGAAATTTGTACAAAATACATACAACTGTCGAAAGGTAATGTACATACAAGAAATTTATAATCTTTTGCAAGGAACTTTATGCATGGATTTTATAGAAAATACTTACGCATTTACGAAAATTCTACCAGTAGATAAAGCATCTACCGACTGTGTTCGAAAACACGAGTGGTAAAACGTTACCGTGTTCGAAAATTGTTCAATATCTACCAAATCCATCTACTGGATTCATGAAGAATCTAATCTCAAAAAAAGGTAGTGATGCAAAGCGAAGTGTGCGCGGTAAAAGTGGAAATGTGTTCAAAGTAGGACTGCTCATTTTGTTAACTACGTTAAATTTCTAACCTGTTTTAAATTTTCAAATTTTTTCGTAGGTTATGGATCTCCCTTGTTTACCACTTGCGTTCTTATAATATCGATTCCAGTAGCTATAAACTGATAAAAGCTGTTTACCGGTAACAGTTCACCGGTAGAATTTTCGTAAATACCTCATATAACTGACGGAAGGTAATGTACTGGCCACATCAGATTTTTTGTAGTCTATTTACTGACATAGACAAAATTTTATTCGATCTCTACCTTTGTCAGTTTTTCATCGATTTTTATTTTTTCTCGGAAACAATTGAAGATCAGACCTATGATGATTAAGCTTTTTTACTCATTTTGGTCAGTACTATATGCTCTTAAATTTTTTTACAGTTTCTGTGAAGCACCCAGTATATAAAAGTGAAAGAATAACCGCTAGGCAAATCTAGAACGTTTTACATATCGACGCCAAATTTTGTAAAGATGTTCTTTCAGCTTCAGGACGATTCGTAGAAGTTGTTATAGAATTCAAATATTGCATAGTTAATTATAATTAATTTTTAAGTGTAAATAAGAGTAGTATTGTCATTAGTTTCGAGAGCGGCCTTACAGATAGAGTCAAAATGTCAAAACCACACTTGTCTCCAGTCAATCAAATATTTACATTTTAAAAAAATATCACTTAATTTTATGCGTTTCCCGTAAATTTCAGCCGATTTCATAACCAAATAAATGTTTTGTTATTTTAGAAGAATTAAAAATTTTATTTTAAGATTTGGAATTGAGCTAATTTATACCCCGTGGACACGAATTTAGTGATAATTTGAAAATAATTTAAACCATTGAGGAGTTGGGAGCAAAATAAAATGTAATTGTTTTTGTGCAAATTTTTACCAATTTTGTCCTAAATTTCGATCTTATTTTCCGCAATCCCTAAGGCTTTTTTGACAATTTTAAAATATCAATATAACAAATCGACCTCCCAGAGTTCGTTTGTGGAGAATTAACACTACCTTTATCTAAAATCGAGATATTGACCGATTTTAACTTCACATTTTGAGCCAAAAATGTACAATTTTTGAACCCGGGTTTAAAAAGTTTTCAACTGGAAATTTAACCGCTTTTATACAAACAAATAAACATATAAGCATGCAATTTTGGGGTCTCATAACTCCGGAATGGGGTATACCACATTTTCCAATTTTTTTTTTCTGAAAGTAATCTAAAAATAAAATTTATGTCACATAAGTTTCTAGTTTTAAAGAAATCCTTTTTTAAAGTTTATAAAATTTCAAATGACGTCGCCTATCGAGTAAAAATGGAACTACATTTGACGTTTATACACATAAGCAAGAGTAGTCTTCAAAACTTTTGGAATATTTATTGCCTTATACCATCTTTCTGTTATATCTTGAGCCATAAGAATACGAACAAAAGTTTTATTTTTACTTCTCAACGAGTTGTTCTGGCAGGACGGCATAGAACAATATTGTACAACCATTGTAATATCTAAATCAAACATAAATTGTATTTATTTATAATTTTTAATTAGCATATTTCGGTATTTGTACTTATTTAAAAAAAACAACTTGTAAGGATTAGATAAGTGATAGATGTGATTCATGTATAGTACAGGCACGAGTACGAGTGTGCTTCACTATCATGTATTTGTGTACAAAATTATGACGTCACAAAGTCAGACTCAGAGTCTTTATAAAGCAAATCAGGATTGAAAAGTATAATCATATTAAACATTTTTGATTTATATATGCATAATATTAGGTAAATTTTTCATTTATGTAAGAAAAATAAACTTTTTTTTCTTTTTCGTATGACCCCATTGTTTGAAATATTTTCTCACACTAAAATCGTGTTGTTCGGGATTAAGACATAAATTGACTCGCGGTTGCGAAGACCGCGGGTATCAGCTCTAGTAAATCATAATACAATTCTGTTAAAAAAGTTATAAATAATTCCGAACATAAAACGTTAGCCACACCTTAAAACTGCGTTCAGAGCTACTGAATTATAAATTGCAATTAGTAGTTACAAATAGTAATCGATAGAGCGTTTTAAATAAATAAAAAAATAAATGATTTTTATTAAACAGTTTTAAATATAGAGTGTGGTTCTTCGCTTTTCTACAATTTTATTTATTAGAATATCCTGCATCATATATCACTATTTAAAAGAAGTTATATGCGATATGCCGTTTGACGTTTCTAAAAGAAAGAGACAAGATGATCTATCTGGCGAACTAATTGTAAATGAAAAGTTTGTAGTTTGTAAAATTTTTGACTTTTATAAATAAAATTATGCACCCGGCATAATTTGATTAGTATTTTCTCCAAACAATTCTTCACAGGACAAATAATAATTTACTGATTCATGCAATATTTATAAGTTTTTTTTTATAAATATATTTTCTAAGGAGCCACTTATTAATAAAAAGAATTTCGGATGACAAAGTTTCTTCTCTTAGTTGAAAAACAGACCCTAGTATACATTTTGTATAAACGAGAGATAAAAAAAGATATTTCAAACTAGAGAACGTCTAATGTAGCATGTCAAACATCCTCCATTTCGTTGTTTTTAAGTTTGAAACTATCCCGAAAACAAGTTGAATTCATTGAGCAATACAATAAATTAGTTCCATCTCAATGTCCGAACGTTTGAGATGTTGTATATGTTTCGCTATTCGATAAAAACAAAGTGCAGGACAATCGAACATAGAGTCAGAGCCAGTGCGATCGCCAGTCAAACAGTACTGTACTGCAATTTCGTTTCTGCTGCCTCAGCTATTTGTAATTCAATCAGCGGGCTTTGCATTTTAGTTCGATATTCACTCCATGCTCTGCAGAGACAGATATTCACCAATGTAAAGACTATAACGATACATTTATTCATGAAGATACAGCCAAACAGCAATTGCACAACAACAAATAATTGTTAACTGTAAAGCATCTACTCGAGAATTCGAGAGATAACAATAGTTGACAAACCACAATTAAAATTTGTCATCATTATATGAAATTGATATTAATTTAAGAAATTCTTAAACTGTTATACATTTTGAATTTCACCGAAGTAAATAATTCCTTGCTGAATTTATTACGTCGGTAACGAAATCTTAGTTATTTTTGCAATATTATGCTGACACTGAAATAAATAAAAATTCATCAATAATGTTGAGGTTTTGAAGAATAATTTATACAGGATGAGCCTGGGAAGACGCCCCCCCCCCTTAACTTTTTTATTACAAGTAATAGAAAAAAATGGATCATATAAAAGTTGTATTATTCTACATATACTATTTGATGGCAGATGTAGATATTTTTTGTAAAGTCAGGTTTACAAGATACGACTATCAACTTGTATTTTTCAAATGACAACCTATAATTATTTTAATAAAATAGAAACCGCCATTTTTTTCTCTTTTCTCTTTTCAATGATGTATTATATTTTATTAATGTATTTGAAAAATTTCGAGAAAAATGAGATAATTTAGAAATATTAGAAATAATTTTTAAACAAATATTATAGGTGGCTATGTGAAAATAAACTAAAACAACAAATTTAGTAACAAAAACAACTTAAAACAAATGTTCAAAATTACGACCATGTTCTGTAATACAAAAATTCAAGCGTTGAACGTGATGTGTTCGAACATCTGCCAGCATGTTTCGCGAAATATTCTGAAAAGCATCAAATAGTATATGTAAAATAATAAAACTTTTATATGAGCCATTTTTTTCTATTACTTATAATAAAAAAGTTAAAGGGGGGGGGGCGTCTTCCCAGACTCACCCTGTATTTCAATAAAATATCCTTTAGTATAAATATATTTTATAATTTATTTTAAAACTAAGAAACCTAAATTAAACAAAAATGAAAATGAGCAAGAATGAAAATGTATGTACATGGTAAAATATAAGTAAAGTAAACAATACGAGTACAAAAACTAAAACTAAATCAACATCTTATTTCATATAAAACATTAAATTTAGACAATCAGAACTCATGTAACACTTGACTTTTGGCATTTTTTTAAATTATAAATTTTATTATATATGAATATTGAAAGTGCTCATAATTTGAATTTCCCTAAATATAAAATAAATAATAATAACACTAAGGTTATATGTGTCACTAACAAATTTTATTTCATATAATTATAGCAATCGAATTTTGTTCAAATTCCATCACTTAACAATTCGCCAAGTCATTTTGAAAATGACTAGGCGCTTTATAAAAGGACGAATTTTACAATCTGCCTACGATATAATAGCTCCATAATTACGAGTAAATAGACAATATACTGTCTTCTGTCATCACAGACTTTGAAATAATTTTTTTATCTTTTCTAATTTGTGCATTTCGTATTATTTCTTCATCATCAATAAATTTCCACAAATTTCGTTTTAAAGTGATGAAGTTAGTGAGCATCGAAAAATATATACCTACTTAATAAGTAATTCCTAAACCAAGATAGGCAATCCGTAATTGTTAACGAAAACAAACTTTTACTTAGATAATTTTTATATATCGGGTGTTTATTTTTTTTCAATCATGTAAATTATGTAATATTTTGGTATCATAAACTACTTATTAAATTTCGTCAATTTTGTATTAATAGCAATGGCCATGGCATTTTTAAACAAAAAGATAAACAAATGTTTATTTGTTTTTTATCAATGCTGTGATAGACATGTAACTAGGAGATTCTGAATGTTGATTGGTGGAAAACATGTCACGTGACTTATGAAATGTTTTAGGTTAGGTTAGGTTTTATAACATTAAAAAATGCTTGACAAAAATTAAATTAATAAAATTATAACAATTTTTTTTTCTCAAGTTGCAGGTTATAACAAATTTAAACACATGCCAAACATTTCTTTTATCTTTTTGTTCAAATGCCATGGTTATTGCTATTAATAAAAAAATGTACAGATTCAATAATTAGTTTATGGTATCAAAATATTACATAATTTACATGTTTTTTGTGTCACTTGATGCAGATTTTTTTTTATCTTTCTATTTATACCACAACTATTGTTCTAACTTAAAACGGCGGGCAACAGTTTGCAAAAAAGTAATTTACTATATTAATACCCTTTGTGTACCTTGAAAAAAAAACATCCTGTATATGTATAGGTACGCAATAGGTATATTGGTATTATTTAAAAAAATTTAATCGTTGGTGAAATCGGCCGTAAATAATATTTTTCTAAAACTTTTAAAATGAAATAATGGTTGACGATGCTGCATGTTACAAAAAAAACTTTATAAAAACAATTGAACGATGAACGTATAGTTTGAAATGACACTTTATATATTGAAATTATATTACCTACTAAAACTTTGAGTTGAGTCAGATAAGATAAACTGGTGGAGATACGAATCAATGTAGACATCTCACTAAAATCTTGAATGGCTTTTTAGTGCCAAAGAAAGTTTAAATCCCAGAATTAGTGACATATGTAATCAACATTAGTAGTGCAGTATACACATTCCCAAAATTACAAATGTTGGTTGTTCTTGCATTAAGCCGAAATATTAATAATTAATAATAGATGGTGTGTAAAGTTAAATATAACTAAAACTTAAGGGGTAATTATAATAGTTTTAGTTAAGCCTAAATAACCAGAATATCAAACTTATATTACGAACCGCACATTCGCAGTTCATTGATAGAAACACAAACTTCTCAAAATCCATAGTTGAAATATCCAAACTAAATGAAATTCCGCCAATCGCTCAACAATCACACACGTTCGCTTGTGTGCGTTTCCCCACTCTAGGCGTCTCGACGCCGCTGTGGCCGCACGGACGTCACTTGGAGCGCGGCCAGCGCGCTGGTCACAGTTGGCCTCGGGGGCTCATGCCCGCCGGACCACCAGCAACTACGCAAGAAAAGCCGAGAAGACGAAATCGGCAAGTTGATAATTTGCCGCCCTTGATTGAAGAGTGTCGCATCTAGAAGGCCTTGGAAAGGAAGAAAAGAAAGAAGGGGAAGTGGAAAGTTTGGAAATAGTGCAAGAAACAACGAAAATATTAAAACGAAGAAAAACTAGGCAAGTAAATTTGTTCAAAATATATTCAAAAACAAGAGGAATATATAAAAATTTGATAAATTGTTTCACAAAATAGATCATCTACTAATTTGTAGTTGGTATTAATATCGCAGAAAAATTAAAGTATAAGTGACTAAAACAATGTTAAAAATCTTACAAGAAGAAAGATTGGTTACATAAATTTATTTCACTTATTGGAAAAATAAAATACGTTAGAATTACGACTGAAAAAATTGTCCATACTTCAAAGTTCTAATGCTATAGTAACAATTTTGAAAACGTATGCAAATTGGAGAACTGGTAATCTAGTAAAACAATTTGATAATTAATAGAAGAAATCGAAAGAACACCACAAGAAAACTGTACAATTTGAAACAACTTTACAATATAAAAAGTTGTGCCCCCAGTTTCCTTGCCGTAATTGAAGAAAACTTTTGCTCAACTATCTTCTCATTGCTTACTTGGGCATCAGAAGTGATTGACAGTGTATATAAGCTTTCCTGCTCCTGCTGAAGAATTGAATTTCTCTGGTTTATTTGAACAGCTGAGGGAGTATAAATAAACGAAGCATCCAGCTCATCGAACGAAGATTTGCACGTAATCGATGACGTCACCAATACGTCAGTTCTTGGGATGTGGAGGACGGTGTAGAGTTAATCTTGTTTTCATGTAGAAGTTATAATCCACAATGGCGCTGGTAGAAACAACCTGGACGGGGTATTTATTACGAGGTTAGTGAGATATTTATAACCTATAAGTATATCTAGATACATTTAGATTAGTAGGTATTTCTAATGTGCATTTTACTAACGTAGTTCTGAAAAGTATAATTAGTAATTAAATATATTTAATACCTATATGAATATTTACAATAACTTTGAAAGTATGTTTTTTAAATGGGTTAAATTTAGCGTTAATAAATATTGATTTGATGTAAAAATACGTATTTCAAATTTAATGTCAAAATTTGAGTAGTCCGATAATGGCAATTTTCAAGGCAAAGTTTAATTTATTTTGTAGTTCGTCTGCCTATTCTGTTTTTGGAATAAATAAATTATGTGATCACATTTTGATTATACTATTCCGTAATGCATGATCAATAACATATGTATAGCGCTATATACAAAATTTTAATATAAATATATGTGCATTAATAATACATAATTGGGTGATTTTTTACAAAAACCGGAAATTCAATTTTTCAGGAAACAAATAAACTTTTCATTTCAAAACATTGCATTGTATGACATTTATTTATCTCTAGCATAAAGGCAAAGTGTTCCGTTTGAAATTACGAGTATATTGTATGCTTCATTTATAAATAAATAAAAAGATTATTTGATTTTTGTAGAAATTTTGAAAATTATGAAAATGAAGAAACTGATATTTAAGAAATAAAATTAGCTTTATTTAATAAATCTCCCTTTACAAAAATATTATCAAATTCAGAGGGGAGACTAATTTGGTTCTTGTAAAATTAGAAATGTACGCCTTTATATTATGTGTTTTGCTTGAATTTTGACAAAACCTTGTTGCTCAAAATGTGATGTGACCGGAATCGAACGATACGGCGCCAGACATTGGACTTGGTCCTTTTTTGTGGGAAATCCTTCAAATAAACTCTATCAAAAAATAAATATTGTTTTTGTCTCTTGCTCATTGTAAAAAGAAATATTAAATCTATAATCATTCAAAGAAAAAAATATATTATTAAAATAAATATATTGTCCTAAAATAGCAGTATACATTAAAAATTTCTAGTAAACATTTCTTTTAAAGTGACACTTTATTGAAATTTCAAATTTCAAAATTTGCGTTAATAACTATAAAAATGAAATATAAATATCATCTTTAATTTTAGTCGAAATGGAGTTTAAGGGTGTCATTCGAGAGTAAAACATTTTATTCAATTGCGGAAATTAGCACACTCGATTTCAGTTTTCCACTTGTGGATAAAATATATCTTTACTCACTTGTATTATAAACAACAATTTTCCAATAGGTATTATATTTAAAACTTATTCATTAAAACCTCATGATTGATTTTTTAGACCTTTCTTGTGTAGGTGACGCAAGGTAAAAATTAAAATTAATTAAGAGTTTTAGAAGCTAACTTTAAGCCACATAAGAGTAATTCAATAGCGGAAATTACTCACTCAACTAGGCGGATCGTATGGCGTATGCTAAACTTTCTGCTTGAGCATGAAATTTGTTTTACTCACTTGTACCATAAATAACTATTAACTTACAGTGTTTGAATACAAAAATTAATATTTATGTATTTATAAATATACATACATCATTTCATTTCAAAATTTTATAATTTGAGTTGTATAAATTTCTAACTTCTTCATGAAAGTTTTATATTTCTTTTTGGTATTACTATCTTATTTTTTAGAATAAATGTAAAGAGGTGGTAATCTTTTTTTTAAAGGAGTTTAAGTGCTGAAAGTTGGAATATGGCTAATGTTATTTGGGTTAGATATATTTAGAATCTTCTAAATGAGACAAGTGCTACAGGATAAACGTTTTACGTTCGAAAAACAATTTTGTTTCCTGTTTTTACTACCGCACTTTTAGATTAAGAGCTTAGCGGTGCAATTTGAAAAATATTTATTTGTACCTTGTGCAAAATTTCTGAAATAAAACCTTGTACTATTTATAAACCGAAATACGTAAATAACAGTCACATGACCTGCAGGTTTAAATTCTTTTTTGAAATGTCATCACATAACAAACCTTTTCGAGAAATTTTCCTGTCTGCTAACGATCAAAATAGCTACGGACGCAACGCACAAATTATACTTTTGACCTATGAAAAGATTGTTTATATTTATACAGATGTAGGATACGTTTCCTTCAGTTCACCAAAAAATTTAACGAGCCTAATTAATTTCCCATTAGTTTTTACAAATATGTTTATATTTAGAGTATTACTGTGCATAAATTTTATCAAACATTTCAATATTATGAGAAGAACAAATTTATTAAAAAATTTTCAACACTAAATTGTTTCGATCGTATTTAGATCATCGTCAGACCATGAATTGTCAATAAAATTTAAACAGTACACACGTTTTATGACCTAATACATAAAATAAATATTTGTTATTTTATTAACAAATGTCTTAATGTGAAATCTAAAAAGAAATATCAAAATTCATTTGACACCAGTTTCTAGGATATTAGCGAAATCTATGTTGAAAACATATTTGTGGCTTAATGCCAGGACAACCAATATCAACATTTAGTAAATTTAGGAATAGCGTATTTTAAATATATAAGAAACAATAAGTGTGCATAATACCGGGTGTGCCTACATTCAATACTTTCTACGAAGCTTGACATTCTGCACTATAAATGTTAATCACAAATGTCAAATCATTTATAGTATGTACTGAAGCCTTTCGAAATTTTACTGACATATTTAGAATAGTTGGGTATTATTGCATATAGTATATTCTTTTTTTATGACATAACTTTGGGTCAATGGATGCGGATTCCTGTAGGTTTCTTAAAAATTAGATTTTCTTATAAAATATAACAATTATTTTTCTTTCATTAAGCTAAAGTGGGAAGTAAACAAATAAATATTTGGATGAAATATATTTATAATTGAAAGAAATTTTTTGTGCAACCGGACGCGAAGTAAGCATTTCGCAGCCGCAATACAGGCCGCGAAATTAAATTTCGTGACCGTTGTTATGGTAACGGCCGCGAAATGAATTTTGCCAGTTTATTTCTTGAAATATAATCTAATCTAATCCAAGTAACTACCTTTTTTAATAATAAAATAAAGATTAAATTTTAAATACCGGGATGGAATAGAATTCACTAATCCATAAATGAGGATTCAATTAAACTTTTATGTGAATCGTTAATTTTTATTAATCAAAATCATACCTACATATTTACTTATGCTGTAAACTGTACTGATCTCCGTTCCTATTGTTCTATTTACTTTTTACCTCTCGCTAAGAGAGGTATTGGATTCATGCTAAAAATCGCATATCCAGATTTTAGTGCATAAGCACGTTTTAAGGTCCCTAGAATCCGATTATAACATTTTTACGATGATGTCCGTATGTGTGTATGTGTGTGGATGTGTGTGTGTGTGTATGTGCGTGTGTGTGTGTGTGTGTGTGTGTGTGTGTGTGTGTGTGTGTGTGGATGTGTGTGTGGATGTGTGTGTGGATGTTGGATCCACGATTTCTCAAATACTATAAGACTTAAGACAT
The DNA here is from genome assembly GCA_963082715.1 of Harpalus rubripes. Lineage (NCBI taxonomy): Eukaryota > Metazoa > Arthropoda > Insecta > Coleoptera > Carabidae > Harpalus > Harpalus rubripes. The sequence continues at coordinate 40,436,171 of OY720454.1, forward strand.
TTTTAACTACGGATTCCTCAATCTAACAATAATGGGAAGAGTCGAGTCAGTTTCGGTAACAATTGGACAACCGGGAGTAGTAGTTACAAGAAAAAAATCATCTAAATATTATTTATCGAAAATTTATGTAAACACTTATATTAAAGAACGTTAAATTCTTTATTCGATAAATATATATTCATTATTATATCTTCTATAGATTTAGTGATAAAGAAGTGCATATAAAATAATTTGATGTAAAAATTCTTAGATCAAACTACTTCAAGGCAAGAAATTCAAATGTTTGTAATTCACACATAAATGTCACTGTCAAAAATATTTGTATGCCACTGTCAAAAATATTTGTACATCATTTTGAAGATTATGAAAATAAAAAAAGTCAACAACGCAAAAGAATATACCTAAAAAAGAATATAAACGGAATTTGCGAAAAAATGATGAATAAAAGAAAAGGAAAGTAGAAAAAAAATTCAGGATATTGAATATAAAGAAAATGTGTGTATTGTACATAATTTATAATAAAATAATTATTTTGTAGTGAGACATGAATATATGTATTTGTATTTAAAAATATTTTTCGTTTTATGCGTACAACCAGGTAAAATATCTGGCGAGAGGTTACGTGCTGGCAAGATCAGATTTTTTCTTTTTAAAACGTTACTATTATTAATTTGAAATGATTAGTTCTTTGACAGTGACATTTATCTGTCAGTTACATACATTTGATTAACTGCGTAACCAAGAAGTTTTTGTTTAAAGCGTAGGATTCGGGATTTAAATTATAGATAATTTTATAAATTTATCCATAAAATATGTAGAAAAAGTATTAATGCAAATATGTAAAAAAATTAATAATCCATAATTTTCATAATAACATTAATCTGGAAAAAATAACATTTAAAGGTATTTTTCGAAGATAAATTATTTTGAGCGTCAAGTAAAGTGCCATTTCAGGTTATACGATTTACACCAAAATCTAATGGGCTCTCTGCGTATTAGAAAAAGATCGAAATATAAGGTTTCAAAATTTTCTTATTGATAGTATTTGAGTTAGAGCGGAGGATCCACACGTACATACACACATACATATACACACACACACACACATCAACGTGAAAATGTTGAAATTGGATTCTGAGAACCTTAAAACGTGCTCATTTCCCTCTCTTACCAAGGGTAGCGGGAGGTATAAACAGACTATAATATACAGGTTGTTTACAGATGTATGTTTACTCTTTACCATGATGACCACATTAAATATTTGACTGTAAAAATGCTTAAGGTTATATCGTTTTTGACCATAATTGTAATCATGTAGGTAATATCCCTTAAAATAAATAACAGATTTTTTTCTTGTATATGACTTTTTCTAAGGGATTTTATAATTTATCACCTTCTTTTGACCCATTAAAAATAAAAACGGAAATCCGTAAACATCCTTTAAATATCTAATAAGAATAACAAGGTTACTCTATTATTTATTATCCCAAATCTCATACATTTTTATCAAAAATATGTTCTTCTCTGAAGTTATTACAACCAACATTTTTTCCCATTCTAACCTCATTCTCTCAGCTTCCGGAAGCGATTCCTTCATCGAATCTGGTGCGTCATTTCCTACATCGACTGGTGCCAATAGCAGAGTGTGCGATCGGTGGTTATGGCTTACTACAACACTAAACAGACTCACAGGTCTATTCACTAAAATATACGTTAACTTTTAGCGCAAAAATATCCAACGCTAAAAAGTAAATATTAACGTCACTGTTAACAGTACTTCATAAAATTGCTATTCACTAAAGCATTGGTTAAAAATTTCGTTAATATTTAACTTTTTAGCGTGAACGCTAACGAATGCTGTGAAATCAGTTTCATATGACGAAATAATCCTGTAAAACGTATGTCCTAACTTAATATAATTGCCTGTCAAGTGTGAAATGTTAGGAAAAGTTTATCAAAGTGGATAGATCAAAGTGTGAAATCCTTAAAATATATAGCTAAATTAAAATAATTATTTATAAATATGTCAGATAACAGTTAAGTACAAATATGTATTTGCAATATTTTTAATAAGTGTTTTGCAGAAACCACACCGCTTTGGCTCATTCACAAATTACAACATTCTTCGATTCCATATTGATAGCTGCTAAGGCCCATGGCCATAGAAATTTAACGCAGCTAGAACCTTTAACTATGAATTTATTAAATTATTATTACCCGTATACTGATAGGTATTGCAGTAATTCTTATTGGATTCCTCATATGGGGTGTAAGAGCTGTAAATAAATCTAAAGCACAGTGCTTGGATAATCTAAAACTTTTATTAAATTCATAAATCATAATCGGGCAAATGGAATGGATCACTTGTATCCCCAAGATTTCGAAATCGAAGTTTTACGTAGCGCCTAAAATGATTAAATGTATTTTGGACAATTTAAAATTATTAGTGTGGTTATGTGATGTAAACTTCCAAGTAAAATCATGAATTAATCATTAATTATTCATATGTAAGTAATAATTACTTCAAATAAAGACATTAATATATATATATATATATATATATATATATATATATATATATATATATATATATATATATATATATATATATATATACCTTTCCTTTATTCTCTCAATTTCTTCCAATCGAAGCATATTTATAACTATATTTACAAGTCATTTTTGATATTAACGTTGCCTTAAAGTTTTAACACTATGTCTCAAGATGATGTTAAATTTCTTGCTTTTAACGTGGTTATATTAACGATTTCTTTAAAATTTTAACGTATATCTGCTTACTGAATAGCAAACTAAAAATTAAAGAATCCGTTAAAATATTAACGGTGACCTTCGAGGTTAACGCGCACGCTAATTTTACAGAATAGACCTGTCCAGAGAGTCACGGATGATGTTAGTTGTACACGCGTACAGCCAGCCAGGATCATAATATTTACTACGTGCACAACACGTGGTCGCTTGGCAACCAAACACCTTGCAGCGATAGTCAAAATGTGGAGGGAGGAATTCATAACCTGAAAAGATGAGAGATAAGGCTGATTTTTGTGTATCTGTTACCATTTGCATTTTGATAAGTAGGTAACTGTGACACTAAAGTTTACTCCATTTTATTCTTTATTAAGACTTTGTTAAAGATATGTCACTGCAACCTGTAAGATCTACTGTGGCGTGTCCCTAACTTAGTTTTCTAGAAGCAGTGTCCTGATCTCATTAACTGTAATATACATTTTTTCTAAATTTTTGTAAACTGGACTAGAGATTCGAACAAAATTCAAAAAAATCACGAAAAATAAGCGTCTAATATTTGTAATTCTACAAGAATCAAACTAATCCACGTATTTTTGGACAAGGAAGAAACTAGTCTTTTCTGTTTCTGGCAAGAATCAGAGATATCCTAACATTACCAAACTTTATTTTACAAACATTACATAAATAAAAAATTACTATAAATGCTAAAACAGTTCAAGCCATTCTCTTCACAAAGTCGACCAGCTAAATAGTATAAATAATACTAATCGTACTTAGATAGTATTAGAGGACGATGACTGGTAAAGATATCTGTCATAATTCTACGTTTTTATCTTCCGTCACCGTTTGATAAGTAAGGTATTGACTTTGGTCAAAAAATTCGGTGGTGAGTCTTTGATGAATAAGGACGTTGTGTGTGCGTGCGCGTGTGTGTGCGTGTGTGCGTGCGTGTGTGTGTGCTACAATTGCAATTCTTCTTCGCTTCATCCATATGAAGAGCTGATTAGACTTTGGTTATAATTAGTCAACCAGAAGTACCCTAATTTGAAGATTTTAACAGTTTTTCTTGAAAAATCGATGTTAAATATTATTTTCTCACATTTAATGTTATTATAAATATTAAAGAATATTTTATTCTCTATACGATTTGAATGCATTTTATACTTCATATTAAATGGATATAGAGTTAAAAAATTATAAAGAAATTAAATATCTTATATTAGCCAGCTATAACTCTGGAAACATCTGCTATATTAAGAAAATTCTAATTGAAAGGTGTCAGTGTCAAGTACAATTGACAGTATGTTTGTGTTATAATTTTACTGGAAATATAGGATCTTTTGCTAGAAACATTCCGTATGGAATTTATATAAAATACACCCAACAGGCTTAAGATAATGTACAAGAAATAGAATCTTTTGCAAGAAACTTTCTATATGACATTTATACAAAATACATAGACTTGACGGAAGGTAATGTGCTGGCCACATCAGATTTTTTTTTTGCTGAAAGTTAATAATGTCTAATGGATAATATATTTATTAACGTTTTAATAAATATATTTGGAAAATCTAATGTTTTTTTTTATTTATTTAGAATTGGATTTCGGCTTGCGTGTCACTTATCTTTAAATAAAATTAATATGTACTATAAAAACAAGAGTTGTTATTTTTGTAACAAATGCGGGAATTTAATGATTCTAAAACGTTGGCAAATTCGCCACGCTTGTTTAGGAATTTGCTTAGAGTTTCATAATCATGTTTTCAATAATATTTTTCCTGCAATCGTCTAAAAATAAGAAAAATTTTGAAATGTATTCTAAATATTTGACATTTCATATACTGCTCGTACTTAGGCGGCTATACATAACATTTGGTAAACATTCGTATACGATCGTGACAAGTGATCTTATCTTATCAAATCTTATATTCTTATTATTTCCCGTATTCATTTTAAGTTTGAGAACACTTATTTCCCGCACTGTTGCAAAAAAATATATCTACAAATTATTAGCATTTAATTAACATTAATATTTAAATTGTTTCATTAAAAAGACAACGATTCCTACATTTTTCAGGAAATTCTTTATTTATAAAACTTTCTTAAGATGTCCATATTACAGTAACTACTTTTAAAACTGAGTTTGTGGGTCCATTGCTCCCGAAATGTTGAGCATCTCTCGTGTAGGAAGCCCCTATGACTATTCTCCCAAACCTGCCAACTTTGATCCTCTCATTGGCAAACCACCACTCATCCATTGAGTCTGGCGACGTTCGTCAACTGTTTAGCGTTTCCAGCATCTTTCTCTCTCCGCGACAGAAACAGAAAAGATACGCTTTGCCAGCTGGAAGGTGTACCACGTTGCGTGGCTTGTGAGTATCGTAGTAACCTTCGGCATAGTAGAAGTGGATTCAAATCGCATTGGCTGTGAAAATAAATAATGAATAAATTTTATATTTAGACTTTTTTTCTCAATGAAACTGCCAGAACTAGAATGCTATGCTTAGATGAGTTTGTATGTATCCAAACAAAATCATTTAATAGGTACCATTGCTAAATTATTTATAAATATTATTAAAATATACGCCACACATCACTGAAACATTTTAGCTGGGATTCAAATTCTAAATTGTAGGTAAGTTTCACAAGTTGTTTTTGATATTCAAAAACATGAGTAGTGTGATTCTTCGTGAGCAAAATTCATTTGTGGGCATAAAAAAATATTATTATATTCTCTTTTTAAAAGAAAGTGTACAAATTGCAAATAAAATTTGACAATCTCCCTAAAATAACAGGATAGCAATTAGCAAATAAGTAGATCTGTAATTTTCATTTTTTACGTACTGCTACCTCATCAAAGTTTTAGGGTTTTTAGAGAGCACAAGCCACCATTTCACTTCAGTAATTTTTTCTGAAACCGGAGCGAAAGTACTATTTACGCCAAAAATACGGCACGAAAACATTTAAACGTTTTATTAAAAATTTTATTGAATATTAATAATTATTGTTTTGTCTTGCACATTCGATATATTCGCAAAACATTGCAAATGAACAGAAACACACGCACCATAAATGCAAATTAACAGTATTTTTTTCTGTCACGTTAGAAACGAGAGAAGCGCACTACTAAGTACTTATAGAAAATCAGATTTAATTATTAAATTTAAAATTAATATTTATTATAATGAAAGGTTTTAGAAAATTTTAATAAATGACGCGGCTGTAAAATGTCTGTTCTTAACTCGGAGCCGTAAAATAAATAAAACTTCTCGTCAATAATGTACCATTTTCCTCTTACGTAAATAACTATTATTTGCATTTTTATATTACAAATGAGCCGGTTTCACATTTTTTTTAAAAAGTATTTTAAATGCACGTTTATGCAATTTTTTCTCATAGTAATATAAAAATTAATATAATGATTTATTGTTATTTCGCAAATAATTAAATAAAAAGATTGGCGTCAGAAATAGTCATGAAAAACAACCCCCTCCCCCAACTCCTATGACGTCGGAGCACATTATCTCATTCATAACCAATAGGAAAATAGTTTACGTTATTTATATAAATAAGAGTAGGCAATAGATTGTCACATGTTAAACTATATTTGCTCTGACGTCACATTCTGTTTCAGATCACGTGACTTTTTCAAAATATTACAGAAATTTCAGTAATTAATTGTAAAATAAATAATAGATTTTTCGTGATATTTTCAAATTTGAGGCTCCTTAAAGTACAATATCTTTTAAAATTTAGTACTTAGAAAGTCACATAACATTTTTGCAACAGCTCTATTTTCAGTTTATAGTTTGCCATAAAGATTTCAAACTAATCAGAAACATATGGAAAACTAGAATTGGATAATTACTCGATTTTTTATTTCACTGATTATATTTTCCATATTCAGATCTGCAGTAACTTCTGAAGATACATTATTTTCTATAGCAAAACTATATAGTCATCCAGATAAAGCATAATCAGTGAAACGAAAAACCAAGTAATTTATTCAACACTTTAAAAATGAATTCGAAGTTTTACAGGTAAGATGACACCATATTAAAAAAAATATGAAGTGTCTTCAAATATCCACCTATTTGATAAATATCAAATATATTCAGTATACCGTCCAAAAATATGGGTACACTTCATAATGGACCTTTTCAATTTAACGCCTATCTCTTTCTATGGCGGCAAATAGTAAGAAAATGGCGCGAAAAACTGCCAGTTGGGCTGTCAAACAAAACGTCAAAAATATTGCAGACATTAAAATACCTGTATTCTCAGTGAAAATTTGCATTGTTAGACATTTTATCTTCAATAAAAGCTTTTGTAACTTATTTCGATAAGATTTTTTAAAGTTATCTGAGATATACTCACATTTTACGTCTAAATTTTTTAGAAACAAACGCCATAGATCTCAGTTATTCTTACTATGCGCAGATCTCCATTGCGCATATCTTCTATCTCTTTAAATTGAAAAGGTCCATTACGGGAAACGCATTAAAAAACATTTAAAAATTTATAAATTATTAGAAATGTTTTTTTTAAGTAAATAGAACGTTGTTATAACACATAACTACTGTAAAAAATATTTGAATTTAAATTTCAGTTATTTGAAAAACCTCTGACTTTAATAATGACCTAACAAACTGTATGCATTCTTTTTTGGTAAAATATTTTTAGAAAATTATTCCCAAATGTTTTGCAAAATCTTTCAAAGCTGATGTAACATTTGTTGATCAGAAATTCGACAGGGTTAGGAAAATGGCAAAAATAAGATTAACTGTTTAGTTGTATTGGGTTTAGTAAGTTTCATTAATAGTATATTATGTTATTAGGAGTAGAAAGCGGTCTTTTTGTGTTGAACCCAGCTATTGCGGCCGAGGCGTTAGCCGAGGCCTGGCAAGCTGGGTAAAACACAAAAAGGGCGTTCTACTCCGAATGACATATACTATTTTTTCTTCAAGTGCTTCAAATAATTTTATGACATTTTTTTGGAATATTTTTATTTGTAAAATTTGCAATTTTAGTTAAAGCTGGCTGTGTACACTACAAAACACAAACGACTCAACTGTCAAATAACAATTTTCAATATGATCTGTGTTGCTGTGGCGACTGCCGCCGCCAGCGGTGAACTAAGAAACTAATATTTTTTCACTAGTACAACAATAACAACATTTTTGTACTAGTATGACAATGAATATCTTCTACAGCGTGTGTACAGTAGCATAATATGCATATTATAATACGCTTGAAGAAAAATATATTATACATATAATGAAAACAATTCGAATACAGTAAAATTTTTGAAAGAAGTCCCGGACATCTACGAATTGTATGAAATAAGATTTTAGCTCCGCCAGTGGGGGATTACAGCTCAATCGAATTAATAGAAATGAGTAAAAATACTGAAAGTAGATACTTAATAATGAATATTAATAAAGAAATAAAATGATATAATTGAAATACTTCGGAAATAAGGGGTTTTTTGTTTTAGCAGCTCGTCACTTATATGAAATCCACACATATTATTTTGATTGGCGACTCAAAGACCACCTATAAACCGAGTTTGGGGGAGTGGGGGGGGGGGGGATTGTCTACTACCAATGGAAGTAGACAAATGCAAATAGCGAACACGTGGCTACCAGTCCGGTATTGCAATTCTCAAACAGTTTTTATTTGAATATAAATTTTTTGCATTAAACTTAATAATTTTTATACACTTCCAATTATAAAGCATGTAGACTTGTACAGTGTTATAATATTAATTTGTTTTTTATAAATATAATTTAAAAATAGCATACATTTCAAGAACATTTTAGATCCACGAAGAAAACAGTTTTATATAAAAACTGACATTCGTGACGTCACATCTATATTTTCAAACTTCGGGGGACCATAAATCGCTTATTAATAGGAATTTTCACCAATAGTCTTAGTTTTACTTATACTTTTTGATGAAATTATATTAAAAAAATGGTGGATTTCCCTATTCTGTCAAATTCAATAGTGTCGTTTACTTAGTTTTTATGAAAAGGTGATACTATTGATAATTTTATTATTAAAAAAAATATATGTTACAGTAAAAGCATTCAAAATTCCAAGATAGGTTAACTGATAAGTTTATTAGCAAATGTAAAACCAAATATATGAAAACACAGTCAGTATCAGTGACACTGACAGAAAATAAAGTTATTCTTACGGCTATGAATCGGGTACGAGTAACATATCTGAATTAAGAAATAAACTTACGTTACAGCGAAAGTATTGTCAACAACGAGTATTATTTTAAAATGAAATGTCCTAACTTAGTCGAAACAATATGAATTTTTGAAAGTCAAGCGTGATATATCCATCCTTATCGCACAGGCTTCTAGTCATTGCAAATGAGAGAGATTTTTGCGGTGGTACTGTATAAGAGTGACTTCCTACCCAAGTCGGTCGAATTCGATCCCAGATCGTTTATAACCACAACCGGTTACAAAAAGCACTCAATCACACAACCCCATACAAAAAGAAATTTAAAAATACGAAATAAGATAGTTTTATTTAATAATTTTGTCAATTTCCTGTGCCATCAATTCTGTATCTCTTCAATGACAAACAATTTTTATCTAAGATTGTCTTTTTTCTATTGTGTTTGGATTCATTGGCGTGGTCATTGATTGGAGCTGTTGAGTGACGTTGGTTTGATCCGTTGCCACTGGTACTGACCAGATCACGGTCTCCGATCACGGGCTAGGCCACGTATCCTGGCCATCGGCCATCAGGGTTGGCGTTGGCTCTGCCGGAATATAAACACACCCTACTTGGCACGCACTCCGTACGCACTAGATGGGCGTGCGTCACCACGCGCACGTAGCCAATGTGGCGAAGATTCAGGGAAATCCACAAAAAAATAAATGCTTAATTGTTGTCCAAACGAATTTGATTCAGTCGTTATAGTAGGATAGATAAAAATTTATTTAGTCACTAGTGAGAAATTAAATACCTACATATGCAATGAAAACTCTGTTAAATAGACATTTCTCTTTCTTGTATGAGCGCGAACAAATTTTCTTATCAGTTTTTATCTACGAGGTCTGTTAGAAAATTATCCGACCTTATTATTATTTTTTTTTTTTTTTTGATCTGATGGATTTGAATCAAGCGCGCTTGCATAAGCAGACCCTGAACCCTCGTGTGCTTGCAAGAATTTTTTCCCGCCTGTTGATAGCGTCTGTTGCTGGCAAGCAGCATTTGAGTGAGGTAGTGTGTAGCGCTCTCGTTTTTTCATTGCAAAGAAAATGACATAACGACTGGAGCAGCGCTATTGCATCAAATTTTACCTGAAACTGGGCAACAGTTAGATGGAAACCATTCGGAAGATTCAGATTGCTTTCGGTGACGATGCTTTGGGCATCACACATATTAAGGAGTGGTACAACCGGTTGAAAGACGGCCCCAAATCGGTGGAAAGCGAGCCACGCTTTCTTTGACTCCCGCGGTGTGGTACACGACGAGTACGCACCATAGGGTCAAACAATCACCAAAAAGTACTACAGGGATGTCCTCCATTGCCTACGTGATGCTGTGCGACGCAAGAGACCGGAGTTGTTGTCAACAGGAATTGACGCCTCCATCACGACATTGCTCCAGCACATTCCTCGCACTTGATTCAGATTTTTTTGGCGAAGAATAAGACTCCTGTGGTTCAACAGGCTCCTTACTGTCCTGATATGGCCCCTGCGACTCCTGACTGTTCCCCAAACTCAAGGGGCCATTGAAAGGAACGCGATATCAGACAAGAGAGGAAATTATGGCTGCAACGACAGCCGAGCTAAACTCCATTCCGAAAGAGGCTTTCTCGGAATGCTTCCAACAATGGCGGCACCGCTGGAAGAAGTGTGTGGAGTCCCAAGGAGACTACTTTGAAGGTGATTAGGTTTCTAACGCTACACGTATGCCAGTTTTTTTCCCCGGTCAAAGGTCGGATACTTTTCTAATAGACCTCGTAAAAGGCTAAGATACGGGTACAAATTGTAATGTGAAATGTTCGGTGAATCCTCTATCTGTAAAAATCCAATGAATTTCCTTCACTTCAAAAATAAATTACAACTTAAACTATTATTTAAGCACACTTTTAAAATTTATATAATTTGTGGTTCTTTTCCAAGAATAAATCTTTCTGGTAATGTAAATTGCACAATTGAAATGACCATCATTGCTAACTTTCTTATTTGAAGAAACAGAAACACGGTTAAATGAACAAAGTTGGCCGATACGACAAATTTAGCGGCGAAAAATACAAAACAGTTGAACGTCAAATACGCGACTTATTCAACAAAATAACATTTTTACCTCCCGCAATTTTGAAACCTTTTATTTCTACCTTATTCAAATATGGGAAGAAACCAGATTTTGGTGTTATATCAGATAACCGGAAATGGCACTTTATTTGAAGCTCAAAATAGATATTCTTCGAAAAATACCTTCAAATGTTACTTTTTCAAGATTTGTGTTATTATAAAAAGAAAGATTATTAAATTTTCTGCAGATATATACATACTTTTTCTATATATTTTATGGATAAATTTATAAAATATCTATAATTATAATCCCGGATCCTACTCTTTAAACAAACAAAACTCCTTGGTTACACAGTTGAAATTTGAAAGACATGCGTCACGCTTCTAATCATTGTAAATGAGAGAGATAAATTTATGCCAAATTGTTAATTCATTCGCGATACAGATGACCTTGATCGGATTTCTTTAAAAGAATTACTGTATCTACTTTATCCAATACGTTCTCTACTTCTTTTAGTTAAAGTGTTACTTGGAAAAAAAGCATACTTAAAATCTGCCCATTGAAACAATAAAGTAAAAAGAATCGCGGCATTTGTTTGTCAAGTAGTATCTTCCCTTCTTGTGACGTCAAAAGTTACTGCACTTGATTGACAATCAATATATAGTTGTCGCGTTTGTTATTTATATGCCGTTGATGTGTGATATTTTCAGAATTATAAGAAAATACAGTTTTCACAGTTGATTGGTTAAAATTATTTATTTGTTTATTAAAATGAACACTCAAAATATTTTGCTTGGCTGGTTGCAATTTGCAATTGCGATATTTATTTAAAATCAGAAGTGGTGGAAATTTTAGTCGCTTGACGCCACACCACATTATTGCCTATACGATAGAATTTAAATCAAAAGTGATATGGGAATAATCTTAAATTATAGAATGACAAGTTTGAATACATCTGTCACAAATCTGCTATGAACTAATCCCAAAAATCTATAATAGACCACCAATGTCATTTGTTAAGACATATCCTACGAAAACTGAACTGAGGATGACACAGCCAAAATTATAAATAGAAGACATGGTGATCTATTTATTTATTTTAGTCTGAATATTAGAACTGAAATCGTAGTATGTGACGTAAATTAATACCTTTATTTTAAATTTAAAAATAGTATATATATATATATATATATATATATATATATATATATATATATATATATAAACGAATTCTGCATGACTTTTTACATTGTACTTTTAAAGTTCCCTTTATAGTTTGTTTCAAAATATTTGCAAACGTACCTGCCTGGCAATATGACAGGGTTGTAACAAAATCTTTAAAATCCAGCACACCCAATATTTGTATGGAGGATTTTATTTTCTCAAATAAATAAAAGCAAGTATATTAATTAGCGGGATTTTGAGAAAGTACCGCTACATCGTTTTTCCAAATTTTGCTAATTCTCCCCTGACGCATAGGATCGTAAATACCATGATGTTTTGCGGTGTACCGTGTCATTACGAACCCAGGTAAATTTACAAATATCTTGAAGCACACCATACTAGTAATATCTTATATCTGCATTTTTAGCGAAAATGAGTTAGTAGATTTAGATTCCGCGTGAATTTTTACATTAAAATTTAAAAGTTTCCTGTAAACATTAGGTTAAGGAATATCACTTAGGAAGTATTGCATTGGTTATCCGCGATATTCTCCATTTTCTTACGAAAACACATTTAATTCATATAGTAAAATGATAAATAGAAACTGTAAATACTTTAATATATATATATATATATATATATATATATATATATATATATATATATATATATATATATATATATATATATATATATATATATATATAATTTTGTACAATCGACCTATATTTGCTTGTAGTAAGCTGTACACTTGTAAACTTGTGTAATTAAAATATGCCCAGTTTATAAAGAAATTTCTTTGAAATTAATTACTTAACATTTGACAGTTTTATCTTTTATACGGCAAATAATAATTTGTTATAAAATTGTAATTTGAACTTATATTATTATTTGAAATAGTGGTATTTACAATTTATTTATTATCTTTAATTTTAAGAATGAAATTAATATTTGGCAGATAGTAGTTTTTTTGAAAGTTGTGCTACTTCAAGTGGTAAGAATACGGGCCTAAGTATATTTTCTATAAATGACAAAATTGTCAAACTCTAGAAAAAAATAATTATAGTAACTACTCACGGAGTACTGTATAACTTACTGTATGTGTGACACTGAAAACCGTAACATAGGCGTTTGACATGGTAAAACAGTTTTTTCAAATATCATCTATCCCGCGAGACTATAGTGGGAGTTTTTTTTGATATGGTTAGAAAGATTATTTAATTTAGCATCGAAGAATATCTAAATACTCGTAATATAATTATTGAAATATTTGCAAAAGTTCAATGCAATTTTATAGTTATTACTTAAAATTTATTAAAAACAGTAATCATGGAAACATATTCAGTAGCTGAATTGGTTAGATCGGGGCACTGTAATAATTATTCACAAATTCATATCCTGCTCGCCTTATATTTTTATATTTATTTATTATTATTTTGTAAAAGGTATTATTAAAAAATTACAAAATTAAAACAAATTGTTTGATAAAGCAAGTATTTTATTGAATAAATTTAAGAGAAATGAAATAAAGTACCTTATAAAATTAAAATTTATAGTGAATTCAATAAAATACTTTATTTATGTTTTAATGTTGTAATTTTTTTAATAATACATTTTACAAAATAAAAAAAATGTAAGAAAAAAAAATAACAATTTATTATCTTTATCGCCAAATGTTAATTATTTTACCTGTTTAAAATGTTTCACCTAATGCCAACGACGGATTCAGTCAATCAGATAAAAATATAAGGCGAGCGGGATTTGAACTTGTGACTAATGAGGTGATGCAGTAAGAGTAGGATAAAATATTTTACCCCTTTTTAATTTTTTCATATTATTCTTCATTCATGAGAAAATTGTCTTTCTTTGAAAATATAATGTTTGAATTTCCGCTTCCCCTCTTGCCTGATGACGTTCGTAAGGACCTAACCAATGAGGGTGTGGCTTACATTTGCCACCGACGGAATTTAAACGAGTGACAGTCATAACAGCTGTCAACTACTATTGATTTTTGTACATATTTGGAAATAATCAAACATGGTTACAAAAAAGTGTTTTGTGCTAGTATGCCCAAATAGAACTGATAATAGGGAAAAATATTTCTAGTAGTGGCTCAAAACGAAGAAAAAAGAATTGAATGGATGTCGCAATATAAAAGCAATATAAAAACATAAAATCAAAATTTCTTTGTTGTGAAAATCATTTTGATGTAAATATAAATATTTTTATAATCAAATTAGAATCTTTGAATATATTTAAACTTTTAGCTGGAAAATGATGCTACCGTTTTTTATACCGTCTAATCTTTGCACTACTGGACCATAAGAGCGATTAATGAATCCAGGATAAAACATTACTGACGGTATTTCTTAGGACCACTACTGACGATAATATCAATCTCCAACTGAAGAGGATCTATTTCAATCAATGTGCCGGTGGAATATGTTTCATATACTTATGTTTTTTAAATATTGTATTCTATATGTTCCCTGCATGAAATAAACCCAAAAGTCGTAATAGAAAATAAAGTGCGTGTGTGTCATAAAGCGCCAGGTGTCAGCTAAAATGGAAAAAAGAGGGAAAAAGGGAAAAAATTACACTAAAATAGCAAAGCAAACATGTTGGAGGTATATAAATGTAAAAATAATGCTTGGGATAAAATTTATAATGAATTTAATTTAATGTTGACATGTGTCAAATTTATTCTATGGAATAAAATTTAAGTACTTCCTCGAAAATCGGTGGAGTCATTTATTCTGAAGATTTACTTAGCTAGTATTTTTATTCGTGTTTTAACGAAAATCTCTGGAATAAACTATATAAGAGTCAGTTTTACTTTGGTAGTACTTTACTTATCCATCTTTCATAAAACTGGGCATTAAACTATGAAATATAACGCTATAATATAATAATAAATTATAAGAACTACGGCTAAAGAACCAAAAATCACGCTGCACTTTATATCAGACCTTATGTCACACAGTTGTCATTAAAGCAATCATTGACGTTCGTAGATATTATGATACAATTGTTTTTTTTTTCATCATCGTTCCAGTTATGTCATTGGCTAATGCCATTCTGACGTCACAGGCAGTGTAATTTGGCGCCAGTTCAAAAAGTACTTTTAAACTGTTACTGCGCTTAATATATACAGAAATTTAAACAAAATCATATTTAATAATATTGTAGAACCTCATTATTACAGTTCCCCGATCTAATCCATTCAGCTAGTGAATACGTTTCCATGATTACTGTTTTTAATAAATTATAATTAATAACTGTCAAATTGCATTATACTTTTGCAAATATTTCAATAGTAAGCCATTAAATTATGAGTATTTAGATACTTTTCGAAGTCAAATTAAATAATCTTCCTAACCATATCAAAAACTCTCACTATAGTCTTGCAGGGCAAATGATATTTGAAAAAAACTTTTTTCCCATGTGTCCCCTATGTCACGGTTTTCTGTGTTCACACTGTATGTACTAATTTGACGCAGCGCATACCCTGGTTACTTTTCTAATGTTCAATAAAACGTATAAATATTAGGAACTTTTAAACAATTGTTCTGAATAAAAACGCCTTATGATTTGGCATCAACACTGAAAACACAATACTGTCCCTGTCAAATTTGCCTTTCAAAATTAATTTACACCAAATTTTAATTGTACTTTAGATGGTAGTAGAAAAAAATTAATACAATCCATGCTGAGTAAGTCTTTTCGACCTCGAATGATTTGTTCAAAAATATCATAGACAGCAAGCCAAAGAAACAGAATGTTATTTACTTGAAATGTTTTTAAGACGATGTTGTTTTACTATCTCGCGTCTATGTCTTCAATGATGTAGTGGTGGTCCGTAAGAATTTCAAGCAGTTGGGAAAAACAGTTTGGTCTTTTTGTAGCAGTGAAATAAATTTTGCAAATGTCACCATATGTGTAAATCTGTGCGCTTAGCTAAGGATGTTCTGTTTTCGTGCTCGTGTTTACTTATGGGAATTTTTGAAATATTCATGCAGCGGACCAGCAGAACTTGCAGTAAAAACCCGGGGGTACATATTGATCTATGGGTCTCATGGCCAACCATGTTTTTAGCGACCTAGTTTTTATATTTTCGGTTCAACGTTTGATTTACTCCGCCAATTTGGACGGAAGTTGTCCGAATTTGCTTTTAATAAAATTACGCGCTCTCTACTTTTATTTCCAGATGAATTTGCCACTATTTCACAAACTTTTACATATCACTCATTCACAAGTAATATATAATAATTAAAATTATACCCTAAAAGAAATAGATCCAATTACATATTTAGCCATTAAGAATCATTTCTTTGATGTTTGGTTATATCTGTAGTTGTCTCAGGTTGGTTATATTTCTTTATTAGAACTATAATAGACTGATTTGAAAGGGCATTTAAATCCAATTTGAAGCCTACTTAATTTTAGATTGGAGTGAAATTTAAAACAACTTTAACGGAAAAGTAAAAATCTGGTGTGGCCAACACAATACCTCCCGCCATTTACAGCCCGAGTCACAAAAAAATTAAGTTAATCCTTATTTTTGGATTAGTGAATTTTACTCTAATTTTGACAGTTTATTTCTTAAAATATAGTCTAATCTAATCCAAGTAATTACCTTTTTTAAACCCCTTGACAGGATTAAATCCCAATTACAAAGTTGGTTCACATTCACACACATCCATCCCTTAGTGGGATTCGAACCCAGAGCCCCGAGGGCACTCATGACATGACGCGTTGCTCTAACCATTGAGCCACCGGAGCTATAATAAAATGAAGATGAAATTTTAAATACCGGGATAGAATAGAATTCACTAATCCAAAAATGAGGATTAGCTTCAACATTTTTGTGAATCGTTAATTTTTATTAATCTAAATACGTATTCACTTATGCTGGAAACTGTATTGAATTCCTTTTCTATTATTCTATTTACTTTTTTCTTTTTAAAACGTTACTAATATTATTTTGAAATGATTAGTTCTTTGATAGTGACATTTATCTGTCAGTTACCATACATTTGAATAACTGCGTTTTGTTTGTTTAAAGCGTAGGCTCTCGGATTTAAATTATAGATAATTTTATAAATTTATCCATAAAATATATAGAAAAAGTATTAATGCAAATCTATAGAAAATTTAATAATCTTTAATTTTTATAACAACATTAATCTCGAAAAAATAAAATTTAAAGGTATTTTTGGAAGAAAAACTATTTTGAGCTTCTAGTAAAGTGCCATTTCCGTTATCCGATTTTCACCAAAATCTAATGGGCTCTTTCCATTACAGAAAAAGTTCGAAATACAAGGTTTCAAAATTTTCTGAATGATAGTATTTGAGTTAGAGTGGAGGATCCACACACACATACACAAAATATTAAAATTGGATTCTAGGGACATTAAAACGTGGTCATTTGCCAAAATCTCGATATGCGATTTTTAGCACGATCCTTATACCTCCCTTACCAAGGGTAGCGGGAGGTAAAAATTCAATCTTGCTATCAGTAATTTGCCATTCTTGTACAAAACGGATACTTACTGCATAGTGCTATCAAAAACTACAATTAGACTAAAAAATAATTTAATTATTTTCAACAATTTCATAAAACTGTAATCTTGATATTATTTGTATTTATTTTTACAACTGGTGGTAAAGATAATCGGTGTATTAATCTTCATTAAAAATATACATATACTACTAAATTCATTTTCAAATTGAAATGAGTTTTTTTTAACATTTCATGAACAGAAAAAAATGCATATTTTTCGAGATATTTTTAGAAAAATTAAGTAAAGTGATTTGTATCAAAATCTTGTGAGAAAACTGCCTTTCACTTTTTTACCGTCAAAGGCTTTACAACTAGTATTCAGGTGCCAACTAAATCGTTACTCTTTTTATGTTATTTCATTTGATGAATTCTGTTAATTTGCCTCTATTTCACAAACTTTTCCGTATCGTTTGAACGGTTTCAATAGGATTATAATTTAACTAATATAAATATTTATTGAAAGACGCGAATTTAATGTCTGTTTTCTTTGAACAAATTAAATATTTATTTTGCTTTACCGAAATTACTTTATATATATATAGCGCACTGCCATTTTTATTACTGTCATTTCTAAGGTTATTACTTTTATTGCCTCATCATTCAAATACAACGCTGCTGAAACTGTCTCGTTTGCCGAACAGAAATACCGATCGAAAGACCATGTGATTAAAATAAATAAATCTAGAATAGAAGCTTTTACTATCTTACATTCTCTGAAATATATTTAAGTTATTATTGTTATAGTGTGCCATCAAAAATAAACTGAACAAATTAAGAAATTCAAACATACTTCATAAGTATGTAAACGTATATTCCTACTCCTACGCACTGTAATTCAGAGTAAAAACTTTTATGGGATAATGAAACGTGGACTATGTCAACCAATGTCAAAAGTATTACATTTAAGTTGCGCAATTTCTGTTCTGACGGCTACAGAATGATTGTGTTTCTTGTTATCTTTAACTATATACATTAGGACATTATTAGCAAATAATTATATACATATGCAGGCTGTTGACGGATAGGTGCGCGAACATATGGATTTAACATGGGATTTTAGTTTTACGCAATTTCCTGCTGTCCTATTTATTTTATGGCAAAATATGTGGAGTGCAACGTAGTTCATAATGAAAAGTTGCATACAAAACCATTTTTGAATTTTTTATGTTTCTAGTTTCTTCACAATTTTAAAAAGAAATATAAAAATTTATGTTATTTCGTAGCAATAGCTGTGACATTTGTTTTCCTTTTCTGGTTTTCAGAAATTATTTGAACGTCAAACGTCAATCTGACTCATGGAAAATAAATTCCGTATTTATTTATTATATAATTTAGTGTATACAAAAAAAAATACAGAATATTAATATCAAGATTGTTTTGTACAATCTTATAAGTTATGACTACTGCTACTAATTTAACGAAACTTTTCATATTTCTTTTTAAATTGTTATTGTGAAGAAACCAAAAATATAATAAGAAATGTAAAAACAGTTTGTACATAACTTTTAATTCTGTGTAACTTTTCACTCCACAGTTTTAGCCGTAAAATGAACAGAAGAGCAGGAAATTGCGTAAAACTAAAATCCCATGTATTTGTATACCTATGTTCGCACCTGGCCGTCAACACGCTGTATGTATTTTAAAGATAATCAATCCAATTCTCTAAGGTAGTTGTTAAGTAAATGGTTAGGACACAGTTTGAATTTAACAACTCATTTTAAAAATTCTGTTAACACGCATCGTAAAATGCAATTCTTTAAAAAATATTTTAACAATATTGTTAATTAATTTTTGTTAACAATCATTGTTAAAATTAATCATGAAGTTAGTTGTAAATATACATTTTACGGACATCAACGTATGTCGTTATGTACTTTGGACCACGCTTGAAACAATTGTGGGGTTATACATCTTTAACGTCAAACATCAAATTGTCAAAACGTGAAATTTTTGTGCGCGAAATAAGTACCTATTGCTGGTGCTATTGCTTTATTGTAAAAAATGAGTGAAAAGGCTGAAAAAAACCACGAAGTGCAAGATGCACAAATGAGAAATTCCGTTTAATGGTGGACTTCGTATATATTTTTCGAAAAATTAGAACTTTGAAATGAATCGGAATGTACGTAGCTCTTATTAACCCAGGCATAATGTCGTTTATCTCTGTATATAAATGAAAAGATAATTCCCTACTTAGTCTAAAGACTTAAGGAAATCGGTTTTCAGGAATAGTAAACGCTCACATCTCTTATATTTCTGTGCATTATTGTTAGGTTATGCCTAAATTAATGATGAATAAATGATTAAAGTGCTAGAAATAGTAAATTTAAAAAAATAATATTACTTACCTACGTTCTTCTTCGTCAAATTTATTCAAAATTTGATCTCCAAAAAGATATCGAGGAAACAACTGCCTTGAAATTGTCCACCCAAAACAGTTTTGCTTAGAGTAATGGGCAGAATGAATACTATTTTGTACAATTAATTGAAAATCTTAGGAACAAAGACCGAAAAGGGTCAGTAAACGAAAAATAAAAACAGTCACAATACTTTGTAGATTTATCTACATAAACTTTTACAAAGACCGATATTTATATGTTATTTCTTTAAACAATCAATAGCATAACCAAACTTAGGCACAGTTTTTGCCGTAAAATGAAAAGGAGAGCAGGAAATTGCGTAAAACTAAAATCCCGGATGGCGCGGTTTTTAGAATTACAGAGGCGGGCGCGCCGCGGCATTTGCACTGCATTTGGGATTTTGCATGTATTGTCTCTAAAGTTTGAAAAAATATTATACTAAGTTTAAAATATACACAAATATAGATTTTTGAAGGAATCTTATTATATAATAACAAAATACATTGATATTATTTATTATGTATATAGTTTTATATTAAATGAATCTTCCTCCATTTGTTGCTCGGCTTCACTTCTAACACTTTCTTTTATTGTGTGACTATGTTTCCTGCATATATATTCACTACACTCTGTGCATGTTGATTTTGTTCTATTGTAGAAAAGTCCCAAAAAATAGGAACCATATTCTAATTGTGTTATGCTGCAATAATTGCAAAATGCTAAAATCAAAGTAGTTATTAAAATATATGACATAATTAGACATAAATATTAATAAAATAACAAAGCATATGAGGAAAAGTTCAAAATTCATGAAAAGGGTCAACAGATATTTCATTTACATCAGAAGGCGCATGTAGCGGCAAACACACCGCAAATGTGTTACGTCTCTATAAAAATCTCTATTGTAACTAAATTGTAATGAACAGGAACGGTACACATACAACAGGCGGCGACATATAGTATGATTAACGAATACTACAATAGAATGCATATACACATAACTTTAACAATACCTGTGGTGCAAGGCTAAAAGTAAAATTTGCGACAATTTGCCGCATGCGCGCTCGCCGGAGGGTTAGAGATATTGAATACGATTTTGTACAATTAATTGAAAATCTTAGGAACAAAGACCGAAAAGGGTCAGTAAACGAAAAATAAAAACAGTCACAATACTTTGTAGATTTATCTACATAAACTTTTACAAAGACCGATATTTATATGTTATTTCTTTAAACAATCAATAGCATAACCAAACTTAGGCACAGTTTTTGCC
Organism: Harpalus rubripes; assembly: GCA_963082715.1. NCBI lineage: Eukaryota > Metazoa > Arthropoda > Insecta > Coleoptera > Carabidae > Harpalus > Harpalus rubripes. Next base: position 40,457,583 of record OY720454.1, read on the forward strand.
GTAAAATGAAAAGGAGAGCAGGAAATTGCGTAAAACTAAAATCCCGGATGGCGCGGTTTTTAGAATTACAGAGGCGGGCGCGCCGCGGCATTTGCACTGCATTTGGGATTTTGCATGTATTGTCTCTAAAGTTTGAAAAAATATTATACTAAGTTTAAAATATACACAAATATAGATTTTTGAAGGAATCTTATTATATAATAACAAAATACATTGATATTATTTATTATGTATATAGTTTTATATTAAATGAATCTTCCTCCATTTGTTGCTCGGCTTCACTTCTAACACTTTCTTTTATTGTGTGACTATGTTTCCTGCATATATATTCACTACACTCTGTGCATGTTGATTTTGTTCTATTGTAGAAAAGTCCCAAAAAATAGGAACCATATTCTAATTGTGTTATGCTGCAATAATTGCAAAATGCTAAAATCAAAGTAGTTATTAAAATATATGACATAATTAGACATAAATATTAATAAAATAACAAAGCATATGAGGAAAAGTTCAAAATTCATGAAAAGGGTCAACAGATATTTCATTTACATCAGAAGGCGCATGTAGCGGCAAACACACCGCAAATGTGTTACGTCTCTATAAAAATCTCTATTGTAACTAAATTGTAATGAACAGGAACGGTACACATACAACAGGCGGCGACATATAGTATGATTAACGAATACTACAATAGAATGCATATACACATAACTTTAACAATACCTGTGGTGCAAGGCTAAAAGTAAAATTTGCGACAATTTGCCGCATGCGCGCTCGCCGGAGGGTTAGAGATATTGAATACGATTTTGTACAATTAATTGAAAATCTTAGGAACAAAGACCGAAAAGGGTCAGTAAACGAAAAATAAAAACAGTCACAATACTTTGTAGATTTATCTACATAAACTTTTACATATTTATTTTTTATTTCTTTAAACAATCTATAGCAAAAGCTAACTTAAACGATTACTGAAATATAGATACTTAATCACATCAAACAAAAACTTCAGAATTAAAGTGATCCGACATTTCTTTTAAACTCGCTTCCACATTTAGGAACAATTGGAATACTCTAGAAAAGTAATTACATCTTCAACAATACAAAAATGCATGGGGTATTAAAAAAGTCACCCAACATTAATTTATAGTTACGAAGTTCGGGAGTCATCTAAACATTAAATAATTTTATGTCTTACTAGTACATTATTGTTTATTAACGTCGTGGATTCTGAGCCTTAGGCGAGTTCCAGTAAAATGTCTTTTCTGACATGATGACCACACAATTAAACAATTAAGAATAGAATATGTTAAAAAATTTAAATTTTTATTGATTTTACCTTAGCAACAAAAATTGTTGATATTGTAACGTGGAACGCCCGCCGTCGCCGCCGCTGTAAGCGAGTGTCTATTTATAGCCGTGACGTAATCGCGCTAGCAGCCAGGCGATGTAAACAAACTGGTCGCGACGTTTTTATTACTTGCGGTCGCCCGAACCTTTTGTGTTCATTGTTATTATGCTGTCGAACATTCTAGGGATTTTCTAGAAGATAATGACAGCTGTATAAAAGAGACGTATCTATGCTCGAGAGTTAGTTAGTTACATGGAGTGTTAGAGAGTAAAGTGTTAGTGAGAAGCACAGCAGTATCGTAGTGAGCGTATGTAGATGGTATCGAGTAGGTACTCGGGAAGTTATTGTTTACGAGTATTGGGAAGCTATAGTGTACAAGGACAGTAACGGCGAGTCGGAAAGTTACTGGTATACCGGGATAGCTGTGAAAGAGAATCCTCGGTAGTGTTGAAGAGTATTGGGAAGCTAGGTATACGAGGACAGTAACGGCAAGTGGAAGTGGATACTCGGCAGTAGTGGTGAAAAGGTGTGGCATACGGACAGTCGGTGATACTGAGGCTGTGAAAGTGAGGGAGTTACATAAATAATCAGACAGTGAGGTGAAAGGTGTGACTTCTGTCCGATCAGTTGAATATACAGACGCTGTTGAGTCAGTTGAGTATATAGACGCTGTGGAGGTCGGTAGGCGGACAGTTGAACATGATATTAGTATATAGTGATATAAATATCGCGTAAACAGTCTACAAGAGTCTGCGACAGGCCGGTAGTCTAAGATTTGAACACGTAGTGAAATAAATAATTTGTAATATTGTGAAAATAAATAGTAATTGGTTAAATAAATAGTGTTAGTGTTAGTGTTATCTAGTTAATTATCGTTTTAGTCTTAATTAGTTTTTAATAATTGTCTAATATTAATAGTAACTTTCATTATAATTTAATAAACACTTAATTTTAATTAATAATAATTGTCTAATATTTACACTTCACCCAAATAAATAAAAACGTTACAATATATTTTACAAAATTAGTCCAAAAAGTAAATAAGTCTGGTCTGATAGTGGTAAAGTAATATTTTGGATTAAAATCGAGTAAAAAAATACATTTTCATAAATGTGTAGATTCACATCTAGTAAATCAAGAGTTAACAACTCTACATTAATACATAAATGGAAATCGTCAGAACTTTCGTTAGTGGGAGGATAAGACCGTAACCGTAGTTGTCCGTACATCTTCAACGTTGCATTTTTAATATGCTAGGATCTGTTTAGCCGTCTGTAAGGATTTGATAAAATCGATAATTTTTCCATACAAAGCAAAAAAGGAATATTGTTAAAGTTTTTGTATGCGACAATTCCCAAATGCATCAATCATATTACATTTAATGGATTCTTCTTCCATGACAGTTTGTTTTCATAGCTTGCTTGATCATCAATCTGCATGCTATTTACTAGCTTTTGTTTCATACTGACCCCCAGATCTGAACAAATGAATCGAAACCGAACAACATCAAAACTTTTAATGTTAAATATTTATAAAGCGTAACATTTTCTTTTTTCCGCTAGTAAACTTATCATTGTAAACTTTATCAAAATGTATGCTTTTCATATTGTATTCTTCACGTAGGATTAGCATAGTACAATAAAAAATGTACGATCCTTGAGGACATACGTAATTGAATAATTTTTTTGCCACGCAGAGAGTCAGTTCATAAGGCGACGTATGTCGTATCTTTCTTCAGGAAATAATTTGAAATTATCAGTATAGTTCTTGCACATTGGCGTATATTTTAGCATTTTTATGTTTCGTTATAATTTTCGTAATTATATAATGTCAAAGAAATAGTGTTGAGAAGGGCTAGAATTAATACTGATCTTATCTCTTGAAATAGCGTTATTTTCGAAAAATCACTACTTCAACTATCAAACTTAAATAACTTATCACATTGACTGCCACGGTATGTAGCCAGTTTTGGGTCTCCGGGGACGCAACCATATTTTATTTTAAATAAACAGCTTAGTGCCACGTTTCTACGTTAAAAAAGATGATTTCTTTAATTTCAAAAAAAAAAAAAAATTTTACACAAAAAATGTTTATAAAAATGGTACAATATCTGTACCACGTGGCATATTACGGTTTTTGATATGTGTGCAGTCTATGTTCGGTATTATTTTAGGAAACACAATATATTGTGTATATATTTCGGTCTCGTGGCCGCGTGCCTGAGTGTCTGCTCGCGAATCTGGGGAACCGGGTTCGATCCTGACTGACGCCAAATATTTAAAATTTTAAATGGCACAAAATTGACCCCTGTGGTGCACTCTCCACGCCAGCAATGAGTGCCCGTGAGGTGACGCCTGGTAAACGCCCGCACGGTACAAATATGTCATCATCATTACCGAATTCTGTGTACACAGCAGATTGGCACACCCAGCAATGGGTAATATGCCGTAATGATATATTTATTTATTTATATTTCCTTTATCTCTTTTTGTTCAATACAAACAATATTATAAATTATTGTCGCAGAATGATACCATAGCTTCTGCAGACTCACAATAATTCGCAACATAACAGGCCACATGTCACATTCGGAAATTAACTAACAATTTTATAAAAATGCTAGCTTGTGAAAATTTTATTCATAGGAGATATCAATAACTCCAATATTTTTTCCTTTGCAAATCAAAATCACATTGAAATCTTTGCTACAATCTCAAATCATTAAAAGGTGAAAAAAATGTATCTACTATTCACTCTCCTTAGTACCTTAGTATTTGATAAATTAATTTTATTCAATTCATCCTCTTCAGCAGCATTGTATTCCTGTTCAACATCGTTTAAAACATTTTTCTTATGTGTTTGACATAGCACGAAATGTCACAATGGATATAAGTGCCACTTAATGCAGTTGAGCGCTAGATGAAATACGGCTTAATATAAGCGTCACTTGGTAAAAATAAAGTGGAAGTTAAGGTACGGTGCAAAGATTTTTACTAATTTAAGCGCCACGTATTACTAAGTGCAACTTAACTAGTAACAGTGCAAACGGGCATAAATAAATTAAATTGCAAATACCACTTATTTCAAATACAATGCTCAAAAATAGTAGGGGGACACTTTTAAAAATAAGAGCTTTGGGAAATCGTATTAGGTATGGTCCAACAGCATATATAGTCTAAAAATTAACAAAAGCAATTTTATTACTCTGTTATTTCTAAGTTACACTTAGAAATGTAAATAAAGCAAAACAAAGTGAAAACGAGTGCCATAGTATCGATGAGATTCGGGTTTTCTGTGGATTGGCGAGGTTTAAAACCGTGTATGTCCTCCACGACCTCGAATCTGTTCCTCACACCTGCGTGATATGCTTCACTGCGAAGGTATTCTTGACGTATTCTTTCCCATTCCTCAATCAGGGCTTGTGTCACTTTTTGAATGGTTTGTGGTGAATTAGAGCGCTAACGAACACTTTGGTAAAACTGATCCCACACGTATTCAATAGGATTCAGGTCAGGATTTAACGCCGGTCAGTCCATGATCCTAATTTCACACTCTTGTAAAAAAAATTTGGTGCCGCCGGCAGTATGTTTCTTTGCTATGTCCTGTATTAGAATGAAGTTGGGACCGACGCAATATGCAATAGGTACCATACTGTCCTTCAAGATATTTGCGATGTAATTCATTGCATTTAGTCTTTCAGGAACCGTAACAAGATCAGTTCTGTTGCCTATACTGATTTCAGCCCAAACCATCACAGATCCACGACCATATCTACCCACTTTCTGTATAGTAGCGGCTGAGTAATGTTCAATAGGACGTCTATATGCACATACATGACCGTTGCAACGAGTTAAACGAAATTTGGATTCGTATGTAAACAGTACAGGCCTCCAGTGTCGAAGTTATTCATAAGTATAGTAGGTATATTGATTCGTCTTTGAGAGTAGTTTTAATTAAAGATTCTGGGACCAAAGGGCAAATTTGTGAGTTGCTTTAAACATAATCCTACAATTATTCCAGAACAGTTACTAGTAGTGAAACAAATTCCAGCAAACTTAAACTAGTAATTAAATCCCATTTGCATTTTACTATGAAAAGAAGATTGTTTAAATTTGTTGGCGTTTATATCAATTAAAAACGATGTTGTCTCAATATTAAATACGGAAGAAGTAATGGCAGTTCAGGAAATTTACTTAAAAAATACCCCCAACATCCCGAAAACTATAACACTAACAAAAGCTTTTTACGCAATCCTGTATAGAAAACTGCGCTGATTAACATATCAAAAGTTTCCGGAAATAGGAGCCTGCGATGCATATAGAAATTTGACAAGAGTGCAAAATTGTATACAAAACAAGATTCTTATATTTTTACGTAGGATGAACTGTTAAAGAGTTACGTTAGATATTTATTTGTGCTATTATTTTATACATTGTATTGTATAAATAAAATATGTCTTAAATAAATTTCGGAATATATAAATAAGGCCTTGGTGATCCAGAAATTTATTATTGACATCAGGACGTTTCGGATATTAATAGTCCATCTTCAGCAGTAACAAAGTTTGTAAAAGTATAATCAAAGTAGATAATGTAGAAGACATCTTGTTGAAGAATAAAATTAAATTTATAGAGTGCAATGCAACTTGTCAAATTTCCATATTAAACTTATGAATGAGCTTACAAGACAAGTATTGTTTGACAAGATGTCTTGTACATTGTCTACTTTCATTATACTTTTACAAATTTTGTTAATGCTGAAGATGGACCACTAAGGTATGAATCGTCGCGATGTCAATAATAAATTTCTGGGTCACCAAGGTCTTATTCATTTATTCCAAGATATTCCAGCTGATCCTTCTTAATTCAACAAATTAAATAAATTTCATCAGTATGATATGAGTATCTAAATTTAAATAAATGAGGGGCGCAATCTAAAGTTTTTGCCTGGGGCGCTCAAAAGTGTCGGGCCGGCCCTGCTGTTTCTAACAGTAAGGGCAGAAATTTCTATACCACGTGCTTGTCTCAAGTCGTTTAAAAGGTTTCGTGCTGTAAGAGAACGCTAACGGAGAGAGGAAAGGGCAAGAAATCGATCTTGATTTTGCGTAGTTTTTCGTTTTCGACCTTGTCCAACTCTCCTGACATATTGTCTAGTCTCCCGAAACCAATTCCATAAACGCTAGATAACAGAATAGTGTGGTCGTTCTGAATAAGGGCGACCGCAGGAACAACTTGCACATCACTAAGATGCCTCATTGTACTTCTAATCAACAAATATTGCCAAATGAATTAATTTGTCATCTTTAGTAAGCCTTTAAACCTAAATTCAAAGCATACTTGAGCAATCTTTTAATTTTTTTGTGTAGTCCTTTTATGTCTCTAACAATAACTTGCATGAACAACTTGCACATCACTAAGATGCATCATTTTACTTCTAATCAACAAATATTACCAAATGAATTAATTTGTCATCTTCAGTAAGCCTTTAAACCTAAATTCAAAGCATACTTGAGCAAACTTAATTTTTTTTGTGTAGTCCTTTTATGTCTCTAACTTGCATGTAATTCAGAATTCTACAATTGTTTTCGTTAATTTTTATTACCGAGACTCCGGGCTAATGAAAAATTGTTAATATTATTACGTAGAGCTATTATTTAAAAAGTTACAGATTTTTAAAAAAGTGTTCCCCTAATTTTTTTGAGCAGATTACAGGTTTCGTTTACAAAAATTTGAAACCTATTCTTGTCTATTCATAAAGTAAAATGAATTTTAAAAAATACTTATAGCGCTACTTCGGAAGTAGCTCTACTTCAAGAGGTGAGAATACGGACCTAGTCGGTGTCACTATAGATTATAGAGCGAATTGAACTATACTTCGTTTCACGTAAGAAAATTTAGTGATGGGAAGTTAGAAGCAGTTTGATCTTGTTGTTTGATTGGATAATATCGGGGTATTATCCAATCAAAAAACAAGATTAAACTGTTCCTATCTTCCCACCACTACTTTCTTACGTGAAATTAAGTATACCTATAAACGAAACATTATTGAGCAATGCCATTCTTACGTGAAAAATACTATATGACTTTATTTATCGTAATTACACTTTTGACTTTTGTTGACATAGCACAGGTTTTACAGATGCTAAACATACGAAATAAATTTTGTTTACTGATTTACACATACAGAATTTTATGATCATCATCACTTGAAGTATTTTTTCAAAAATAATTTAGAAAGCAATGCATTATGCATAATGGAAAACTGTTTCCCATGTTAAATGCCTATGTAACAGATTTCGGGAGCCACCTGGTGTATTTAGAACATAATAGAATCTACTTAATTGCACATAATCGTATTGGTCGACAACTAAGTGTGTACGAGCTCAAACCCATAATAACTACGGAAATGGTGAGAAATTTTTACAAACTTCTTTCGGCTAGTTTAAAATACCGATTTTAAACTTACTAGAACTGAATATCTTATTCAAGTATTCCGCCATTTAAAATTGGGTTACATTGGTTTTGTTAGTAATACCAGCTTTAATTCTATTAGACATTGTATCCCTAAGCCTTGCAAATTTTTAAGTGAGTATTGTCCCATATGCCTTCCAAGGTAGGTTTTACTGTACGCACTAGATTTTTACGAAGTGTTTTTCATTTACCAAAAGTAAGCGGTAGAAGCTAAGTTTGGACTAGAAGATGACCCTTAAAATAGCAGTCGAACTATTATCACCCATTATTTGGCCCGCTTTTTTTAAGTTTTAAGTCTATATTTTAAATATCCGAAAGAATTTGAACTACTTGTGCAAGTTTTATAGTTTGTTGGTAATGTAAACCAGCCGAACTATTATGAGTTTGGGCTCGTATATATTACGAAAATTAAGTCACTATTGCGAGGCACTTTTATTTTTAACTGCACTGTAAAACGTATATTACAGAGGCATTTAAATTTAAACTTTTAAACAACTTTTGGAATGACTTTCCCAAAACTAAAATGCAAATTTCTTCTCATGAATCGATGAAAGTTTAAATTAAAAATATAAATACAAAAGTGGAAACAATAAGCACCGTCTGCGCAATATTCATCCCATCTGCAGTGGGAAGCGTAGCGTTAGCGTCGTTGATATGCCGGCGTCTCGGCCGTCTCGCCGGTCGGGGCGTCCATGCATGTTATTTATCTGTAGCATTTGGCCCTAGCGCCACATCCGGCGCCCGTGGTGGCGTCACGAACTAGAAGACGTCGGCGAAGACGCGCATATTCGCACCTCGTAGCGAATTGCTAATGGTACTTTCATTGCCTCATACTGGTTATGACACTGTTTAGAAGCTGTTAAAGAGGCTTTTGTTTGCAGAATTTGGTGACTGGATTCGTTTTTATAATCCACTTCTCTTGGAAGAAGATTTTATTGTTCACCTAGTGCTCATACAATTACATCACACTTTTAGATTAACGTTACTAAGGTAGTAAAGCAAACTTAAGAAATATTTTTGGACTTAAATTTATAAAACTTTTGTAAAATATAAACCGACATTATTAATTTCACATTGCCTAAATAAGTTTAGTTTTATTTATATATTATGATACAGTAAATGTAGATAGTGGTATGATATGCACATTGCCCGGCAAATGTAGAGATTCGCTTAAAATTGTTTTTGCTTACAACTCAACTAAATATAACAACAATAACCTTACCTAACGCACTAAACTCATCCCGAGATCAAGAATGTATGGTTGAATTGCAAGAAAATACGTAGTTTTGGGCAATTTTTTACATTTACCGACAATGTGCACATTATCCCACTATCTACCTTTACTGTAACTAAGAATTTATTTATATTACAATATTAGCAATTCATACGTAACATTTGATAATTCAGGAAGTTTCAAAAATGTATTACGTCGCATTTTCAGCTATAATTATAGCTCGTGAGAGTTCAGAGTTAATTTATAGTTACTACGAACACTTAAAATTATTACTTCCGAAAATTCCAACAGCAAAGTTTTCTATTCAAACCGTTGCTTTTGCTTTATGTTAAGCAAACTTTGATCCGAAATCATATACATTATTGAAACAATGAAAAAAAAATTACACATTATTACAATGACTATTTCACTCATAAATATATACACCAATCCAAATTGAGGATTCTACCTAGTTACCAAGTTTCATTTCGACAAAACACCGTCACAAAAAAAAATTCGCACCCTTTAAGCCAATAAGATGTCGTATTCTTACAAGTAAGTGAGTTTTGATAAGCGAATTTTTTTTGATGTTTTAGAAACATATTGTTTACATACCTTTCAAAGTCTGTATATTTTCAGTGTTATCAGTTTTTATTAAAAACAAGTCGATTCGGACAGGAATCTATTTAAAACGTCGAAAAAGCAAACTGAAACATAATACCTCTAAATACAATAAAAATTACAAGATTTTTGTCAAGAAAAAATTATATAAATGATTACCTGATTTTTATTTTGGAGTCATCCGAATACCATTCGTGGTTAAATTTTATCCTGGAATCCTGGGAAAATTTTCCGATTGATTTACTCGAGCCTGTTGACATTATCTTGTGACATTGATCAAAAATCACTCGTTTGACAACTCGTGATTTTTTTGTCAATACCAGTCAATAAATTGCTAGGTAACCGGCTCTCGTAACAATCTGAAAAATTTTCCGCTAAAAATTTACCACTTATAATATTATGTATGACTATTTCACTCATAAATTTATAAGCCAATCCAAATTCAGGATTCTATCTAGTTACCAAGTTTCATTTTGATAAAACACCGTCACATAAATTTTTTCGCTGAATGCACTTTGCCCAACCTTTTTCCAATGAATGGATTCCATTCCTGAAGTGCGATTCCGGAAGGCCTGCAAAATACCCATCTACGGCTGCTATCACTTCTTGATTTGAGCTAAAACGCTTTCCAGTCATTTTTTTTTAGATTTGGGAATAAGGGGAAGTCAGAAGGAGCCAAATCTAGTGAATAGGGTGGATGTTTCAACAATTCGTTCTTCAAATCCCTTAGTTTTCCCATTTCTAAAGCACCTTTGTAAACAGATGCATTGTCCTGGTGAAAGATAATTTTTATCTTTTGCAATCCAGGCTTCTTCTCATTATTTTTTTGTCTGGTTGGTCCAGAAGATTTGTATAGTACTCTCCAGTTATGATTTTACTCTTTTCAAGGTGGTCAATAAAAAAGAATCCCTTTTGCATTCCAGAAAACACTGGCCATAATCTTTCCGTCAGATGAAACTGACTTCGCCTTTTTTGGTACAGAGCCACCGGCTTCCACCCACTGCTTTGATTGTTGTTTTGTTTCTGGACCCACGTCTCATCCATAGTTATAAATCGCCGCACAAAATCGATTGGATTCTTCTTAAACCGATATAAACATTGCTCGGAATTTCGTTTTCGCATTTGCTTTTGGTCAGCATTTAACAAGTGCGGCACCCATCTTGCACAAAGCTTTTTCATGTTTAACTCTTGATGTAAAATGTACCGTACCCTTTCTTCTGAAATACCTACGGCCTCAGCAATCTCGTACACCTTTAATCGCCGATCGTCCAACACCATATTGTGCACCTTCTCGATAATTTCATTTGTAGTTACATCATCTCCAAGAGATACGTTTAAATTTAGTCGCCCATTTTTTCACTATTAAAAATGAAAGAGCAGACTCTTTATAAACCTTCATCAACTTCGGATGAATTTCCGTTGAGGGTTAAACCGTCCAAAGCGAAGAATTTTATAACTGCTCGATATTTCAATTTATTCATTACAACGAAACACGCACACAACACGTCAACTTCAAAAAGCCGAATAAAAAAACTATTTTGGGGATCATGTTGAATTTGACATTTATTATGGTGACACTTGAAACAACATCATAACAAAATATTTCATTAATATCAAAGCCTACTCTCTGTTAGGCCGAGAACTTTTCACCTTACCCGTACAACTGTTGGCGAACTATATGAAACTTTCGTGGAATATACTGGGCGTCCAGGAAAAGTAACCGACTACTCGTTACACCCATCGTAGTTGTACTGGTTAACCTACTACTTGCAGCTTCCCCGACTAATCATAATATAACTATCTGATTATTCGCAATAACCGGCGAACTGATTAATTGAAGCCGCCGGTTACGCAAAACCGATTTATCCGGTTAACCAGTTAAATGTTTAACCAAATATTGCTGACAGCACTATGAGCCATATCTCTGGCAAAAAGTCTTTGGAAATTTCATCAAAAAGGTTTGATAGAATATACAGTATGCGAACAGAGTTGAGAGGGTTATTTATTTATTTATTTATTTTACTAACACACACTCAACAGGGCAAAGCCCCAATTATTGAGTGGTAAATACAAAAAGAAAAACAATTACAGATGCGACTATAGCAGTACAACAGTACAAAGTTAGAATCACTCAACAGAAACAAATGTATCCATTTAAAGAAGGAGTATTTAAAACACAAGAATAAATACAGTGGTGGTACAAGAAAAATTTGAAATAATGAGGTGACAACATTAAAAATAAAAATATCTCAATATAATTGATAAAGAACAGACAAGAAATACTTCATAATTTCTTTTTCAAACTTGGACTGAGTATTATAGAAAATGCCAAGATGGACACAGTGTTGAATGTAGCACACAATTGTCTAATTGGAGATCGAAGTTTGTAGTTGGTTCTGTAGGCGTGTACATGAAGATTAAGCCGAGAGTTTAAGAGAGATACACCATAATTTAGGCAAGCTAGCGAATGAGCATCATCAATTAGATTATTTACAAATTTATAGAGATATAATATGATTGAATTTTTCTACGGTAGTCCAAAGAAATAACATTGAACTCAATTAGACAGTTGGAGTAATTACAAATCGTATATCAATGCGGCGGTGGTGGAATTTAGAACATTAACCTTATAATTTTTTTCTGCATACTCTCCAGTAGGGCTGTGCGATCTTAGAAATTTGAAATCGATTTTCGATCTTTTGCTAAAATCGATTTATCGCGATTGATCGATCAATAGCAAAAAATCGATATTTTTGAATATGAAATTGAAATACTGTATCAAAAAATCGATTTTTATAAATGATCAAAAATCGAATTTAATAAAGAACCACAACATCGATTTTAATAGATCAAAAATCGATTTTAATATATATTTGATTGATTTTATTAAAACTTCGATTTTTATTGATATGAAATTTCTACTACGCATACGCACATCAAATTATGAAAAATACACCTAACGCGCATGAAACGCCAAATGCTGGAATAAATATTCAAGAAAAAGGTTTTTCATAATCTAGAAGATTGACATCATTTAGAAAGATCGATTTTCCGGAATTCAGATAATTGTTTTTAATTGATCGATCTTTTAGGAAAAAAATCGATTTTTCAATTCATTAATCTATTTTTAAAAAATTGATTTTTCAATTAATCGATCTTTCCGATAAATCGATTTTTTCGATTGACCGATCTTTTCAAAAGAAAAGATCAATCCGATTTTTGCAAATAAAGATTGTTCAAGATCGATCAATCGATCTTTTTCGCAGCCCTACTCTCCAGAGCTTGTACATGTTTGATATATACAGGATTCCAAATTTGTAATCCGTTTTCCAGTTTGCTACGCACAAATGAATAATACCTACAATGATTTGAGGGTCTGTAAATTATAAAACGATTGGGTGACTAATTATGAAGCCAAGATTTCTGTAATAAGCTTTTTGACAGTTTTTGAATATCATTAAAATGGGAAATAAGGCTAAATTTAGGATGAAACAAAATTCCTAAATCTTTGAATATAATTACATACTCGCTCCATTATTAATCGGAAGATGTGTACTTTAATATTTAATAACAATTACATTAATTTAACCACAAAAGAAGCGTTTTATTTAAAAAAAATATTCTGTCATTCTGAACACTTCTGTAAGTCTTACAGGTCTGTAAATTTGTAAAAAATTGACAAAAACGAATCTATTTTTGTTGATAAATATAAAATTATACATAAGCGTGGAAGCCTTCGTTGCGATTTTGTTCATTTATTTACACATTTACGGATCTGTAAGATTTACAGTTAAGAATTTCAGCATTAATCTAGTGCTCTTATTAGGACACCTTTACAAATAGTTTGTCTTCTACGCGTTGACATTCCCAGCACTTGTTTATATTTCTCTGAATTATTTGGTGAAGAAAGATTGTTGGGCATATAAAGTAAACTTTGATTGGTGTAATGAGATGTATCCTGCGATCTCAGTGGTCGGCAGTTGCCGGTGAGCTGTCTCTCGGTTTAGCAGCGACGGGAATAGCAGGAGCTCGATTATATTTAGCCAAACATGCGCACTCGCCGAACATTACTGTTGTGACACCGCTAAGTCTACTCAAACAGAATAAGACTACAAGGAAATGAATATCATAACCAGCTATGTAAACCAACAATGCAACTATGTGATGTCGAGGAAGTACTTCTTATCTTACTACGAAGTAAATAACTGAAGTGTTATTCTAAACTCGTTCAATCCAGAAGAGGTCGTTTGGAGGTCAAAGTGACTTCATGCGAATTTAATATATTATTTACGAATTTATGTTTGAGTTCAAAATTGCACTAGCTGAACAATTTTATAAAAAGCGGCTTTTCTTCTGTTTGTATGAAATCCCAGATAATATCTGTGATTAAATGCCAAAAAAACAATGTCGTTTTTTTAATCAAACTGACATTGATTTTGGGCTTAAAAATATTTATTCTTGTATACCTATAAGAACAACTCAAATCGAAGTAAATAACTAAAGTGTTATTCTAAACCGGTTCAATCCAAAAGAGGTCGTTTGGAGGTCAAAGTGACCCCATGCGAATTTAATAGATTATTTACGTATATTACTAATTTATGTTTGAGTTCAAAATTGCGCTAGCTGTTGATTGAACAATTTTATAAAAAGCGTTTATTTTACTACGCGTTCCAATCTTACCCTTCCGGTCTATTGCAGGCTCTTGTAGACTGTTTACGCGATATTTATATAATTATATTTATTTCACTATTTACTTATATCACATTCAACTGTCCGATCCAGTATCACCAACTGTCCGTATGCCGCAACACCAATGCCGAGTATCCACTCCAACTCTCTGTTACTGTCCTCGGGTACTCTAGCTTCCCAATACTCGTCAAACACTACCGAGTATTCACTTCCATAGCTATCCCAATATACCAGTAACTTGCAGATTCGCCGTTACGGTCCTCGTACATTATAGCTTCCCAATACTAGTCAACATTACCGAATATTTACATCCTCAAATATCCCAGTATACCAGTAACTTCCTGAGTACTCCACTCGACACTATTCTGCATACGCTATACGCTTATCATGATACTGCTATTCTACCAAACTCACTAACTTCCACAACTAACAGAACTCCACATCCTCTGCCTAATCAACTGAGCTCCACAGCCTCTGTATACACAACTGGCCAAGTTCACCTTCCCGCACGAGTCTTCACTCAACCCGTCTTCGCGAACGGAACTGAACTATGTAACCCTGTAACTAACTCTCGGGCAGAGCTGCGTCCCTTTTACATAGCTGCCATTACCTTCTAGAGAGCTCTAAAATATTCGACCCAATAATAACAATGAACACAAAAGGTTCAGGCGACCGGAAGTAATTAAACACGTCGCGACTGTTTTTTTACTTCGCCCGGCTGCTAGCGCGATTACGTCATCGCTATACTTAGACGCTTGTTCAGCGCAGCGGCGGTGCTCACACGTTACAATATTCTAAAATAATATGTTCAGGGTATCAACACAATAAATTCTGATAATACTGACCACACGAGTGATGTCCGTATGATTATGTAATGAATAAATTTGATGACAAAATATAATAAAAATTTTGACGTTTGTATATAAATGAAACAACGTGTTTACTGGTGGTTACTGTGGCGTTATTACATTTGAGACCCAGCGAATATTCAAAAGGGATTATATCACGTCGTCAAGGGTATTTAGCTTATCAATACATAGTAACTGAGCAAAATTATTAAATGTCATTAGCTGAATTAATTATGAAATGTATAATCAGTTATTATATCACAAGAGCTTCACAAATATTCGAAAATACTGCCGACTGATGAGACGTATTGCCATAGAAACACCCGGAGACCGCCAAGGGGTGTTTTGCGGCAATACGTCGATCCAGGGGGTAATAGTATTTTCTAATATTTTTGATGCTCGTGTGGTATACGCATTGACTATTCTACAAATGAAACAAATTTAACTATTTAACATTCACCATAACGATTAAATTTTGCGTATTTTAACATTTGATTGCAAAATAAACAAATCAGGTAAACAATTTTTTGTCATGGTTATAGTGATTATACGCTTAGTATGCGTATATCCTCTGTAATACGCGGTTTCTATGCAAAATAAATCATTTTGATTGGTGTAAAACTTGATGAGGAAAATAGTCATATATAATACCACACGTATGTTCAGGTATTATCGAATATATTGTGTTGCCATGAAACGTATTATTTTGGAATATCACGACTCCGAAGGAGGAGTAGTATTCTAAAATAATACGTTGAATGTATCAACACAATATGTTCTTATAATACTGAACACACAAGTGGTATTCGTTGGATTAAACAATGAATAAATTTGATGACAAAAATAAAATAGAATTTTTGACGTTTGTTGATAAATAAAACAAAGTGTTTACTAGTGGCTACTGTGACGATATTACATTTGGGACCCAGCGAATATACAAAAACGGTTATACTAAGTAATAAAATTCTCAAATGCCATTGGCTGAATTAATTTTGAATTGTATAATCAGTAAAATCTTGTTGGACTTCAGTGATGTTAATAATTTAAATCACAGACTTACTTATTAAAATTTGTAATCAACATTAATAGTTTAGAATGTTTCACAGAAATGTATTTCCGGTATTATTAACAATGAAAGATTTTTGTTGAGAAATTACAAAATATTGACATTGTTTGTTCGTTCCATTAATCCACAAATATGTGTGCAAAAATTATAAAAATCTTTGTTGTTATTTCTATTGTGTTTTGATAACTTTAAAGAGACAAATTTATTATGAAGCTGTACGAGGCACTCCAGTGCGTCACCTTAAAAATATTTGATTGAAATTAATATAATATTACGGAAGTTCATAGGAATATTGAACATTCCTTAGCTTAACTCATCTTTACACAATAATTTCTAAAAAAAATCATTTGTGTCCATACAACATTTAGATCAACACTCACAAGAACTGTATTGCAGTTCATGAATATATAAATTGAAGCATTGAAATTGAAAGCATGTGAATGCTATTTTTATGTTTTAAAGTTATTCAACAATAATGTTTTGCACGAATCATTAAAAAAAGCTGCAACGTCTTCTCTTATTTTTTTTATTTTGCTTACTTGTATTCTTATGACCTTGACATCCAGAATATGAATCAAAATATTTTAGTACTTATGCTTGTTTACTGACAACTCTTTGTCTATAAAATTAATTTTATTCTTGGCTTTATATTTCAACCACGTGTGAAGTTTTATAGCAGTAGTGCCCTAGTACCACTTCTAAAATATTGGACTTGTCTCGTAGAATACATATGTTCAAGTAAAAACCTAATATAATATTTTTTTGAAACTTAGATCTCTTTCAATTTAAATGCTTCAATCAATATTGCTCAACGAAATTAAAAATTCATCTAGATTCATTGGTGACAAAATGTTTGTAATAATGTCTTTTGTTAACCGACTTATATTTAATTTAAATTAAAGACATGTGACATGTTAAAAGTTGATCCAGTACGTATGTGTTATTTCAGAAGATGAGCGCCGGATTAACTGTCAAATAATAGTTATTTGTATAACAAGGCCGCGAAATCACTCTTTAGCGTACCGCTTGCGGCCGAGGCAAGACAATCTCGAAGGCGCTAAAGGCGTACACATTATTTTTTGAGCAACCGTAAAAAATATGTAATTACAATTTTTATTAATTTTAAACTGTTTCATTGTAAATAGAAAGTCAGCTTTCAAGGTGGCTATGGAATTGACATTTAATAAACAACACCATGCAATTCTCAAGTGTCAAAATGATTGTTTTCCTAATTTTGCGGCCGCTACCATGACAATGGTCGCGAAATCCTGTTTCGCGGCCTATATTAAATAAATAAATAAATAAATAAATAAATAAATAAATAAATAAATAAATAAATAAATAAATAAATAAATAAATAAATAAATAAATAAATAAATAAATAAATAAATAAATAAATAAATAAATAAATAAATAAATAAATAAATAAATAAATCAATAAATCAATAAATAAATAAATAAATAAATAAATAAATAAATAAATAAATCAATAAATAAATAAATAAATAAATAAATAAATAAATAAATCAATAAATAAATAAATAAATAAATAAATAAATCAATAAATAAATAAATAAATAAATAAATAAATAAATAAATAAATAAATAAATAAATAAATAAATAAATCAATAAATAAATAAATAAATAAATAAATAAATAAATAAATAAATAAATAAATAAATAAATAAATAAATAAATAAATAAATAAATAAATAAATAAATAAATAAATAAATAAATAAATAAATAAATAAATAAATAAATAAATAAATAAATAAATAAATAAATAAATAAATAAATAAATAAATAAATAAATAAATAAATAAATAAATAAATAAATAAATAAATAAATAAATAAATAAATAAATAAATAAATAAATAAATAAATAAATAAATAAATAAATAAATAAATAAATAAATAAATAAATAAATAAATAAATAAATAAATAAATAAATAAATAAATAAATAAATAAATAAATAAATAAATAAATAAATAAATAAATAAATAAATAAATAAATAAATAAATAAATAAATAAATAAATAAATAAATAAATAAATAAATAAATAAATAAATAAATAAATAAATAAATAAATAAATAAATAAATAAATAAATAAATAAATAAATAAATAAATAAATAAATAAATAAATAAATAAATAAATAAATAAATAAATAAATAAATAAATAAATAAATAAATAAATAAATAAATAAATAAATAAATAAATAAATAAATAAATAAATAAATAAATAAATAAATAAATAAATAAATAAATAAATAAATAAATAAATAAATAAATAAATAAATAAATAAATAAATAAATAAATAAATAAATAAATAAATAAATAAATAAATAAATAAATAAATAAATAAATAAATAAATAAATAAATAAATAAATAAATAAATAAATAAATAAATAAATAAATAAATAAATAAATAAATAAATAAATAAATAAATAAATAAATAAATAAATAAATAAATAAATAAATAAATAAATAAATAAATAAATAAATAAATAAATAAATAAATAAATAAATAAATAAATAAATAAATAAATAAATAAATAAATAAATAAATAAATAAATAAATAAATAAATAAATAAATAAATAAATAAATAAATAAATAAATAAATAAATAAATAAATAAATAAATAAATAAATAAATAAATAAATAAATAAATAAATCATCACGGCTTATTACCCATTGCTGGGCGTGCCAATATATGCTTTGTACACAGATATCGGTAATGATGAAATATTTGTACCGTGCCGGCGCTTACCAAGTATGTATTGCGGCTGCGTAGTGCTTATTTCGCGTCCGGTTGCACAAAAAACTATTTATTATATTACTATATTTGATAGTTAATTCGACCTTCCTATTTTACAATGATAGCTTATTAGATCTATGTTTACCACACTTTTAAATTAAGATTACTTGATCACCAAACACGTTATTTCAGAAATAAACTTCAGTGCCGAGGTGCATATTAAATTTTATTTGATGTGACAGAATTTAAAAATGAAAGGAATATTTGTTTTTATCTGTCTGACACTTAATATTGCTAATCTCGGACATTGAAGTTATTGTAAAGAACACATAAAATTGTGGTTTTTATCCCAACCAACTTCTTCATCGGAATTATTTAGTTCGTTCTTCTAGCATTACTCCCGCTTAGTCGCTCTCGAAACCAATGCCAATCCTTTTTATATAAACTTTGAAAAGTGATTATAAAAAAAACTGTGTAACATTTTGAAATCATTTCTTTTATACAAGAGTGCCCAAAGGAAACCGAAAAACTGTCACCTTGTATTTTAGATGTCATTCTAAATTTAAAAAAAGTTCATGTAAACTACGGGTCAATTCTTCTCCAGAGATATCGACGGAAACCCGCAAAACCTTTAATAATCAAAAAATCTATTCTAATAAGAAGGCTAGATAAATAGCTAATCTTTACCTATTGTTTTATTCGACGTATCAGTAGCACGAACTGTCACAGAACCTAATCATTTAACAACATACGCTAATGTGGAATATGCTGACGGTCTTTTTGTATGGTTTTCTTTAATGGCGGCGACGATTCCAAACCGCGTAGTTCCATATCACAAAATATTTTTAAGAGTTTTTCAATGTTTGAAAGCAACATAATCTTGTTCACGTCCATATTTGAAAAGTGAGCGGGATTACCATCAACAAGCTGATATTATGTTATATGCAGTTGAACGAAATCAATCAACAAGCATTCGCAGAATATCTAGCAGGACCGATGTTCGCCGAAGCCAAGTTTGGAGAATTTTGAGAGTTCGTGCTACTGATACGTCAATTAAAACAATAGTTACTTACCTAGCATTCTTATTAGAATAGACTTTTTGATTATTGAAGATTTTGCGTATTTCTGTCGATATGTCTAAAAGGGAGGGAAATTGACATAGTTTATATGAACTTTTTTTACTTAAAATAACCTCTACATACATAATAAAAGTTTGTCGGTTTCTTCAGGGGACATCCTGTATATAAGAAGATTACGGGACATATAATGTTTTAGGAATAACTGTTTTTCCATGTTAGACGCAAATGTCACGGATTCTCGTATTCACCTTACATATCCAAAATGCTGTAACATTAAAAGCATTCAAATATAATAGGTATATCGTCCACAATATAAATATTTGTTTTTTACTTACTATAAATTATTTCTTGGCTATATCTACACTGCCTTGTTTTTTCTGAGAGTCCACAATGAATGAAATATCAAAGAAAAGGATATATTTTCTTGTAGTGAATGTTATGGCATATGAAAATGTGTAAATGTTGTCTAGCGCATAAATCAGAATCTGCAGAACAATTTCAAGTAACACAGTTTTACGGAAATTATTTCACAAGACAAATTGACAGATTTATGTAGCGAAACGAATAACAGTTCGAATTGCTGTATCGTGTAAGCTCCTTAAATCATTTTGTATTTGGGTCAGATTTCTTTGTCAAACTAATAACGAACAACTTAATCAGAGTATTGATGCTAACTAGCTACACACTTCTCGCCTACGAACTTTTCACATAATGTAAAATATGGGATTCATTTACATGTTAACCGAGTTTTATACCACCCAATGTATTGAAGAAGAAATTGTCTAATAAAACAATTCAATGGTAATTTATGTACATTAGGCGTTTTCGTAAAGTCAGTCGGAGCTATCCGACGAATCTGTTCGCTCACGTAACATATATATCAGATACATCCAATTATAAAAGCTTTAACAAACGCATATCAGATCTTAATATGATTTTGACTTTTCAATCGGAAGTTATAGAAGAAGTTTAATTTGTTAGAATGGATAAGAAAATATCACTTGTTTCTGTAGTTGTATATAATTTTATATACGACTACTCAAATGAGACTGAAAGGCAGGGCCAGATTAAGCATAAAATCGGCCCTAGGCTATTCTCTCAGATGCCCCCAAAATCAGAGCAAAATTGCTTGAAAAAGGGAAACTATTTAATTCCTAGTCGTAAGATATTATATTCAAAATTCAAAAATTACATTTTTCTCGCTCGGGTAATATAATAAAGTAAAGATTGTGTTATGATTTATTGAATGTTTATATGCATGAGATAAAATCACAGCATAAAGTAATAAAGAACAGGAACTTATATAACAAATCACAAATTCACAGCGAAAACTATAACAAAAATTCCTATAAAATACAGTAATTTTTTCAAAACACATCAACATCTCATTAAGTCAACGACATCAGCTTTTCTAGATTTAATCTGCCCGTTCTAACTATATAATGGTGCGAAGATAGGAGCAGTTTGGTCTTGTTTTCAGATTGGATAATAATCCGATATCCATTCAAACAAGATCAAATAAATTCTTAAAAAGTTTGATATAATTTCTGGCGTGTTTATTTGATCGATAATAATATCATTTTCTATACTTAATATTGCCAACGAAATTGGCTTCTCTTGTCCCAATGTAGACCTAAGGTCTTAACTCTTTTTAACGTCGAAAGTGAACTCTTTTATCGAATGTTTTCTAATTTTCCTTAGCTTTCATTTGAATCTTCTTGCATTTGAGCGGTGTGTTAAGTTAATTTTTATTTTAATAGTTTGTTTAAATACTTGGTGCTTGATAGCGGCGCCCCTTGAGAGTTTTGCTCCTAGGCAGTCGTCTAGTTTTGCCTATTGGGTAATACGGCCCTGTTGAAAGGCCACTTGAATCATTTGTTTAGATTATTTTGATCAGAAATTGTTTTATATGGTCATTTATTTAAAAATTACATTGGGACCAGTCAGAATAAATGATAAGTGTACTTGTCAACATCTATCATCCAGGTTAACGTATCGACAAATGCGGGGCCTTCTTGATTTATGAGTCTAATGGTCGTGCATAAAACTGATATGTAAAAAATAAAAACGTACCATATCTCATACATAACTAGTTCATTTTCGGACACATGTTCATTAAAACTAAAAAATTTCGAATTATTTTGATCTCGTTTAAATGTTCATCAAATATCATTCATTCACGCTGTACTTTTTTTTTAGGTATTTATGATTAAAATTAAATATGGCATTTGTGAATGTCTTTTGATACATTTTTGTAGTTAAGGTAAATTTTGTTGGTTAGTGTGGTTTCCAAATGAATATTCTAACAATTACGCAAAATCTGTTAGGAATTTGTTACTTATTTTTAACATTATTTATTAAGGCCCGGTATTTTCACTTCCGAATAAAGTTTCGAATAAGTATTGGTTAAATAAATTTATTCTATATATTTATCCAACGAATAATTCCATTGCGTCTTTTCACACATTTTACACAAGCAAATCTGTCGAATAACTTTAACGTTCGTGAATTGGTAGCCTTGGAGAGTGAATTTGTGTTAGTGGTGAAGGATGGAGTTTGGAGTAGCCACGTTAAGCAGACAAGGATGAAATGTGTCAACTACTTTTGAATCCGTAGTTGTTGGACATCTTTAATGTCAATGTCATCTATATTTTGCATTTTTACCCCGGGAGACTGTAATTTAACAAGTGTACCATCTAATGCAGCACTCATATGTGGTAAACGAGATATGAATATTGTAAAATTGTCCTTGTACTTTTTGTATATTTCTTTCAGTTCAAAGTAAATGTTTGTTAATGTGTTCAACAAACGTATCCAAAAATCGAAAATATTTTGCCAGCGTCAAATGACAGGATCTTTATTATGATTTACCTATTTACTGTTTGAGATTAAATGCGATCCCCAATATGAGATACTAAATTGTTTTCATAATCGGAATCAGTCAAAAATTATTTCATGTATGTGGTTATGTCGCCGCCTTATGGTGTGCGATCGATTTCTCACGTTATTTATTAATTCATAGTTGAAAATATCTTCATAATATTTAATATATCCATTTTGTTAATATATCTGCACTATGTGGAAAAGTAATTAACTTACGAATAAACAGTTATTCGCTACCCAAGTACCGAATAATTTATTCCGCGAATAGCACATGTTATTCTTTCGAATAAATTTATTTGCAAGTGAAAAGACGACAAAAATATTTATCCGAAGGATAAATTTATCTAAACCTTTATTCGCAAGTGAAAATACCGGCCCTAAGAAAACTTGATATTATGTCTGTAACTTTTTATTTTTGCAATATAATTGTTCTTATATCTGTGGTAAAGCTCTACAATTGTTAATTTTACAGTTAATTTTTCGAATAAAGAATAATTATTTAAAAAAATTAAAAGTTACGTACCTAGTTTCATGTTTTCTAAGAGCGAGGGTTTAAATGTTATTACACATAAATGTCATATACAGTCATTATTAGCAAAAACCTGAGACGTGTTTTGTGTATTTTCAACGCTAAAGTACAAATAACTAGTTACTGATATAATATCAAGTTTTTTTTTAATAACATGATCAAAATACGTCACTAATTCCTAACAGATTTTGCATAATTAGCAAAATTTAGAGCCTCTTTTCGTTCATTTGGAAAATCGTAGACCGAGCCGCAGACGATCCCTTTAATCATACTTTCGTAATCACTTATGTTAGGTATGAAAATGTCGAGAATCATCCCAAAAATAGTGTAGCCATGGAATTTAACAAAAAATAACAAATGTGTAGTGATTTATCTCTCATTCGACAAATTTATTTATTTTTGTTTGTAATATATAAACAAGTGAATAATTATTTATATGTTTCATGTTTTGTAAATTTGTAGTGTCTCTGTAATACAATTATTTAATTAAAGCAGGCGTTTTTCAGCATCTATGTTCCATTTTACTTATTGTTTAGTTTCACAATCACCGACAGCAACATTTGCTTGTTTTATAAAACGCTGTTTTAAGAAATGTCAAATTCAATATTTAATTAAACCTTTATGTTTAAAGAACGACTTTTAAAAAAATATTTGTTTGAATACAAACTATGTTCTGCTTTAAAATCATATTTTGATAAATTTGATACTATTTATTATTATTAATATATTACGAAATTTTACATTTTTTAAAACAGTGTTTTAGAACAAGGCCTGTGGTACCAGTTATATGATTAAAGAGATTTTTATCTATTCTCATTAACAGATATTTATGGTGAGTTAAGATATTGTTTATTCATGAAAATTCTTCGAGTGAATGAACATTCTTAACTCATGTGCTTTATACAATAATGAATTCAATTTTGACGAAATACTAATAAAAACCATTATAATATTTAATTTTGACAAAATAAAAAACTAATCAATTAGTAGCCTGTGCATGACAATCGTCGTTGATAAATGTCAAATCGTTTATTTATAAATTGTAACCAAGCTTTATTTTCTGTCATTTGCGTCGTGAAAAATCATGAAAATTGCTCAGCCGTCTGATAAAGAGTGTGGTGACAGTGTTGTGTTATTTTAAATGAATTGTTTTTTGCAGAGTGAGTTAAAATTTTGTGAGAGTGATTTAAGTTTTTTTTATTCACTAGATAATAAATAAACGGTTTTTTATAGTTGCTATGGAGTTAATAATGACAATTTAAAACGTCAAAATCGAACAAACAAATATTTAAGACCAAAATAAACATAGTGAATTCTATTTATTTTTCCTTATATTCGTTATATTTTCGATAAATTTGGCTATAATAAATACATGTGTAACTAGAAAATTATTAATTTTATTCAATTATTTTGCATTTTTTGATCAGCATACACGTATGACATTTTTTGGTCTATTCGGAGAGAGCTACATTTTTTTGAAAATACAATATCAAACTTTTATATTATATTCTAATAATTTATTATGAAATCAAAATGTGTAGTTTTCCTCTAAATTAACTTCCGATAAAGCTTTCATCTTCTTGTCATCCTGTATGAAAATAGCTTGTTATTCCTCGTGTCTCTTACTGGTCACGCTCGTTAACGGTAGCAAACGCTGTCAGTTCGAACCGTTTCGTAACACCACGTGATCTCAAGGATCGTTTTAGAGATGAGATGTAATTATAGGATTAGAACGAACCCATCTTACTTTAATCTAGAAGGATAAGTTATAATGGGCTACTTGCCTATGGTACTGAAAATCCAATATCGAACACTATATACCTAAACTTAAGTTGAAAACGTATGTAAAAATATAAATTATATTTTAAAAAATATTATATTTTTTAGTAAATTAAGAAAGAACATTTTATATGACGTCAATATTTTTAATATAGCTACTAGATAAATTACAGCTGATTCGTCCGCCATTTTGGTGCCACTTCAATCATTCAATATCTGTGGTACAGTAATATCAATCATAGGAATATTATCCACACTGATCGTTCTGAAGTTCTTATGAAATACATATATTTTTGTCTAACCTCAAAAATCTTAACAAACCGTATTTTTTCTCGTTTTATTATTTTAATAAAAAAAATATATCACGGCATATTACCCATTGCTGGGTATGCCAATCTGCTTTGTACGCAGATATTGGTAATGATGATGACATATTTGTACCGTGTGGGCGTTTACCAGGCATCACCTCACGGGCACTCATTGCTGGCGTGGAGAGTGCACCACAAGGGTCAATTTAGTGTCACTTAAAACTCGAAATATTTGGCGTCGGTCGGGATCGAACCCGGTTCCCCAGATTCGCGATCAGACACTCAGGCAAATATGGAAGTTATATTTAATTAAGAAAAATAATTACTACATAAACTTATAAAAAATGCACTTTTATTTCCTAATTTAATGGGTTCAAATTGGCTCCAATTGGCTCCAATATGGCGGACGAGTCAGCTATGTATTATATAGTAACTGTAATTTTGAACTGGAGAAAGGAAAGCATATTTAAGAATATAACCAGTAGATGGCGTGCGAGTCGGAGTGAAATTGACATTAGTTCATTTTTCTCTCACTGTCTCG
The DNA here is from genome assembly GCA_963082715.1 of Harpalus rubripes. NCBI lineage: Eukaryota > Metazoa > Arthropoda > Insecta > Coleoptera > Carabidae > Harpalus > Harpalus rubripes. Next base: position 40,483,727 of record OY720454.1, read on the forward strand.
CTTATTATTTGCAATTTGCGTGGTTTGTGTTATTTTTATTACGTATTTCGACTTGAACTTGTAGTCGTACAATATTAAAATGGCAATCAAGATTATTAACTGTTGTTCAAACGTCAAACAAGTGATCTGTCATGTCTCGATGCTATAACTTAACGGTCTTCATTGCTGCGGCATAAGTGTACGCCGTACATGGCGGCAATTTAAATATTCAAATTACATTATTTTTTTCTTGGCCATTTAAAAAAAATTGTCAAAAGAAAAAATATAAGGTATCATCTCTTCAAAAATATTAATTAAAAATGGCATGCAAGTAGCCCATTGCTTCAATAACGAAAATTGTTCTAAAAAATATTATTTTTCTAATCAACATTTCGATATTATCTTATTCAAATGACATATCTTGATAGGTATAGTTTAGAAAATTATTACAAAATGTATTTTTTAAGGATTTTAATTCATAAAATAAAAATAAGTTAGATATAACAATGATATTTGCATTTACATTTACGATACGTTAAACATTAATCTTGTCTTCCCATTTTTTTATTCAAACTTGGTGCACCAGTTTGAAATATAAAAATACCTGCAATGATGAAATATACAAATCCTACGTCAATGATGTTTACTAAAAAAAACTCCGTAACAGACTCGAAAAAAGTGGCCTAAAAGATACTAAAATTAAAGTTTGGAACACTACAAATAGTTTGAAGGTTATTACAAACAGGGATGGCAAAAGTAATAGCATATATCAATATATCATTCGATATATCGATAAATAGAAACGCAACTGAAAGGTTTGTTTATTGTTGTACAAAATAAACAGGCATGGTGCATATGTAATGTATAAATTCAAATTTTACTTTAAGAAGTGAAGTCAGCTGAAACTGACTGCAAAAATAATAATTTGTTTAATTTTTTACCACTCATTCGATACGAATTTCATAACGATATATCGCACCTGCATATTAATTGATATATCGTTCAAATATTTATATTCGATATAGTTTGTAATATATCAGTATTATTTAGTTATCGGTACATCGTTGCCATCCGTAATTACAAAGGTAATGCGACAAATTTCTGAAGATTCCTGACTTTAGTTATTCATTTTAGCAGGGGTTATTCTAAGGATTTTTTTCCACTGCACATATAGGAAATAAATCGCTGTTTATTATGTTCCATTTAAGCCCTTCAGCAGATGTCGCTCGCATCAACGCCAATTTTAAGTAGACGAAATTACATTAGATAAACTTGTCTCCAATTTCAGCCAATCAGAGAGGTCAGAACTATTCCCTATTCTCTGCAATACCGAATGGCTTAAATGGAACAGAGAATTGGTTTATAATATTTTAGGGAAAGATCTTTGTTTCACTCAATTCAAGTTGGATGGAAGAAATAGAAAAGTTACGGAAACTAACGCTTCCAAAGTTAATTAACTTCTTAACTATTTCTTCGGAATTCCTTACGGCAACTAAAATTTTCGCGCGGATTTTGGCTGCTAAACCGCATAGTGTGGATGTGGAAAGACTTAAGTACCAGCAATACTTTAAAAATCGTGTCTCGGAATAGCTTGTCTTCTCTGTAAGATCCCCGGCAAGCTACAATGATGTGGTTAAATAAGCGTGAGACAGAGTCAAGCCAACCCCTAAAGCCAAACAATAAAGATGGTACAATGGTATTTTTGCTGAGGCCAATGCCACTGATGAAGATGAGGCTAGCAAAGAATTTGTAGATAAAGTTGAGGGAAAAGCTGGCACAATTTTAGTGATTCTATAATATGTTTGTAAACCTGTGTCACAAATTTTATAGTATATATAGTACTGACCAAAATGAGAAAAAAAAGCTGAATCGTCATAGGTCCGATCTTCAACTGTTTCTGAGAAAAACGAAAAATCGAAGAACAACTGACAAAGAGTGATCGAAAAATTTTTTCTATATTCCATTTAAATTAGTACAATTATTTAATTTTATTTTAAATAAACATCGTAACTTATAGTTTTCGAGATAGCGGAAGTAACTCCGTAAAAACTCATTTTCCACTGCCTTATCTCAGAAACTATTGAAGATCGGACCTATGTTAATTAAACTTTTACCCTTAAAATTTGTGATAGGTTTAGAAACATTCTGTATATAAATCCTATATTTTTATTTTTAGTTTGTTTTTTTAAAATTTTATTTGGTTTATTCGTAATAAATGAAAAATAACTGCACAGATTTTATTTTCCCACTGCACAATTTGCTTTTCCTACTGCACATTTTGTGTCCAACTGCACGTTAGAATAACCTCTGCATTTAACAATATAATTCGAGGTTTCTTTTGTAATAACTGAACATGTCTAAAATTTTAAATTTTATTTTATGAATCCACCATTTATTAAAAAATTAAAAAATATCTGGACATTTGATTTTTGTAGGAATTTTACATTTACTCACTGAAAATTAAGAAAATGAAGAATGTTTAAAAATTTAAAGTTGATTATTTTGTTAAAATTTATGTAATTTTAGCTAAATGACAATTTAAAAAGGAACGCAGAATCCAAATGTATTAATAACGCATTGTAGCTAAAATTAAAGATAAAAGTTATTGTTAGTACCTACAGGAAACTTTTAAATTATAATGTAAATAGCGACGCAAAATTTAAATATACCAATAACGTATTTTCGCTAAAAATGGCAGAAAGAAGGTATTGCCATGTCACTCGCAAAATACAAATATAAAGGGAGAGGGAGACTAATTTGGTTCTTGTGTAATTACAAACGTACACCCGTATTTTTTGTGCTTGCTTGGTTATTGACAAAACAGTGATGCACAGAATCAGTGATGTGCCGCCAAAAAATTCCCGCTGGGAATTTGTTTTTTCCCTGGGAAATTCCCGGAAATTCCTTCATCCGCGATTTTCGGGTTTTTTTGGAAATATCCCGTGAATAAATTTGTTTGTAAATTTCCCGTGAATTTTAAAAGAAGCAAGTTGTTATAAAGTATATTGTTAATTTTTTAAGTAATTTAAGTGTCCCTCAAAATAAATTGTTATTCTGGTTAATTTTATTAAAAGTAAACATAAGTACTTGTGAAATCTAGCACGATGCTTTTGAATTACGTAAATATATTGAATGTGCGTAATATATAGTGTTGCCACAAGACGAGACGAGACAAGACTTGAGGTCGGTCTTGTCTTGGTCTTGACTTAGTCTTGAATACAGTGGTCTTGTCTTGGTCTTGTCGAGACGAGACTTGAAGTCAGTCTCGTCTTGTCTCGAGTCTCGACAAGACTCTCGACTTTGCGTATATTAACAAATGGTTTATTATAATTGTATATAATAGTGCATGAATATCTAAGAAAAACCGTTCAATCGCGATTAAAAAATTCCAAAAAATGTTTGAGATATTAATTTTTAAAGTATTCTATGACTGTCGTCGATCGTCGATCACTTAAAAAATTAATATGAAAATGGAACATATATATACAGTAAAATCTAGAGATTATTAAATATAGAACAACAATGAAGTTGATATTACATTATTTGGAAATACATTATTTTCATGTTATTTTATGCGTGTTTCGATGTGAAGTTATAATATTACCACATGAAAATTAAGAAAATTACGTTACGAATTGTAATAAAATAAAGTGAGGAATATTCATTCATATACTTATTATAGATCTGAGAGATTCAAAATGTAAAGATTAGAGAAGAAAGTTTAAGTAGGCAGAAATGAAATTCTTGGAAATATCCATTGCTTTGTTCTCCATCCCTTCCGCTTTAGTTTTATGGACACTATGGTCTTACCCATCGGAACAGTTAACTCAAGGTTAAACTTTTAAATAAAGCATTGGTGAAAATTGAAAATATAAAACGAAACGTATGCGCAATTGGCTATATTATGGGTTACATTTTTAAGATTCCTTGCATTTTGTAAAATAAAATAATAATTATTTTCAATTTCAAATGAATTATTTAGGTGAAATAAGGAGCACATATGTTGAAAATATACAATATGTTTTTTTTTTTAAAAAAAAAACTGGTTTCCCTAAGGGCTTGAGGTCGTAAAATCTTTGTCGGCCTTTTCCATTATCACATAATTCTAAGAATTACAACAGCTTTTTTTGTAAATATATGAAAAATACTTTATATTTGAAGTGAACATTACATGTTTCAATACAGCAGCACTAGGTTGTAAATACAGTAGAAGCAGTATTAAATTATATAAAAAAATAAATTAAAATAATTACAAGAAAATAAAATATTGTAATTGATTTTATTATTATATTATAGGTATAACTCTTGTGCTGTTTGGAAATTGAAAATAATTTTAGTCAACTTGAAAATTCAATTTTGTTAGTACATTTCATAGGATTACAAATTTTTAAATATTCGGTTAGTTTTTATCCTACGTATACATTGTAATTTAACGGATTATTGGCTTTTGAATTTATCTATTATATTAATACCTATGCAGTAAATATGCTTTTATTGCATTATTTGTGTAGATGTTGCAAGAATACGAGTATTATGCCTATTTTGTAATGTTTACAATTTTTGGAAATTTAAGCCAAGCTTCCAGCCTAATTTGCGAATTTCTAATAGTGTTTGAATTTTTATATTTACATAAATTAATATTTCAGGAACATAAGGTTAAAAATTAATATTTTTATTATTTTATGAATTTTCAAACAGCTTTAATAGCATTGCTCTTAATTTTTGAAGCACTTTTAGAAAATATTTTGAAAAAATACCGACGAACTGAAGTCGAGAGTCTTGTCGAGACTTCAAGACTTTCTCGACAAGACTTGATGCTGGTCTCGTCTCGTCTTGACTTTTTAGTCGAGACCAAAATGATGGTCTTGTCTCGACAAGACCAAGACGAGACGAGACAAGACCAAGACTGGTCTTGGTCTTGCGGCAACACTAGTAATATAGGGGAGTATTTTTTATTAGTTCTCATAGAGTCGCTCTACTCATAGGTATGACCGATAGTGCATAAATATATTGAAACAAGTATATGCATGTATTTTTATACTATAATTTCACTGAAAAATAAAACTAAATAAACCTACATTTACAATTGTTATTCGTATTTGAAATTTCTCAAAAAAAAATTCCGGGAAAATTTCAGGGAACTTTTCCGTATTTTTAAATTTCGGGAATTGACCCATTTCTACACACATTCCAGGGTGTTACGTATGTATATAATGTGCCATTATTAAGAAGCTGGTTCGCAATTGGTCGGGTTTACAGTCCCATAACTTTGACAACTTAACAGATTATGCAGAAAATATTTCAGATTATAACTTTTTTAAGATCTCCTTATCATGCCATGAACTATGGCAAATTACTTACATAACAACCTGTATAACACTATTAGTATCAAATAATACTGCATCAAAAATCGCAGAATTTCAATAAATGGGCAATCAGTCGGACTCACATTTAAAAAAAATATTTTAAATGAAAGTTTATTCAATATTTTACATACTGAGTTTACAGGCAGGTTTGAAACCGTTTTCAAAACGTTTTTAGTTTTAAAAACGCCATGTATACAGTGTCAAAACGGTTTTGAGTTATCTTAAACCAAAACTAAAATTTATGAGTTTGACTTGAAAACTACTTGTAAATCTACTCATGTAAACAGTTAAAATTCAGTTTCGATATTACGCATGCGTACATAGCATAACGTTTCTGTCGATTTGTGATATTTGGCGTTACTAACCTACAAATAAACTAATAATTGTGTAGTTTTACTGCATAGTGGTAAAACGTAGACAAAAATAATTGAAATAGTGGAAAAACGAAGAATTTGGAGTGAAGAAGATCTATCACTTACATCAGCCAAATGCGCATGCGCCGAAACTGTTTTTAAATCAATCTGTAAACCAGTTTTGAAAATTGCATGTAAACAATTTCGCGTAATTTTGACTGAAAACTTAAACCATTTTCAAAACTGCATGTAAACGTAGTATAATATAAAACTATAATATGTTATTATTTTCGTAAATAATTACATAAAAGTTGGCGCCAGAAATAGTCATGAAAAGAAAAACATGTTATAAACTGAATGAACTTTGACGTGACATTCTCTTTCAGACCAATTGACTTTTTCAATTTTTTGCATAAATTTCAGTAATTAATTGTAAAATATCTAATGAGTATTTCGTAATATTTTCAAATTTGAGGCTATTTAAAGAATAATAGTTTTAAAAAAATATTACCTAGATGGTAATGGATATGTTAAGATAGGTATGATCAAATAAAATGATATTACTCTGTGTAAGATTTAAGATATAAGTTTATAATTTTGCTATAATTTTAACAAATTAAATCATTCGCACTTCGAAATAATGTTCAGAACTTAAAATACTTAATGTCCAAAAATATGATTATATTTGCTGATTTGTGAAAATAAAAGTATTCAAATTGTTTCCCTCATACGAGTATAAATATTAAATATTTTATCTATTTTTTTCCAAGATCAATTTCTAGTAATATTTTACAAAAAGTAATGCAAAGGGAAAGTTTTTTCGATGAATCGAAATTTCACCTTCATTAATTAATTTTTCACATAGCTAAATGCAATGTTCTCTTCTCTTTTGTTAAACTAAAATAAACATTCATTTCGAATTTATAAATTTAATAAACATTGTATATTTACTGCAAAATATAATGTTGAAGTAAAATTATCAGTTAATATTAATGACTGGAAAAATGGAAAATAATCGGAAACGCAGTCTTACATAAATTATTTATTTCTTGGCCGACGTTTCGACTGTACAACAGTCTCCTTAAGGGCAAGAAATGGTCAATTATAAAAAATTGTAAAATTAATTAGCCACTTCTAGCCCTGAAAAAGTGAAGAAGTATTTTATATAGTCGAAACGTCGGTCAGGAAATAAATATTTTATGTACAACTGCGTGTCCGATTATTTTACATTCTATAACCAGTAATATTAATGACGTTTTCTTCTTTTTCAGATCATGGATCTCTTTCGTCGTAGAAGCCATCATTTTCGCACAGGTAAATAATGACGTCACCACTTGTGTGACCTGCTGGTGCTGACATCATTTCCTGCGGTACTCTCGGACATCTTCCGGACGATCTTCTAGATTACCCCCTGTTAACAACATTTTGTTTCTGATCAAAACAATCTGTTGTTTCGAAAAATGATTTCTTCTTCGATATGTTGTTTATATGTTTTTCCGCACATGGAAAACATTGGAACAAAATAACCAAATTGTAAACAAGATTTACAAATTTGGTTATGATTGGTTTCTATGGTGAATTCTTTCGAAAATCAACAAGAGAAAGAATAAATTGTTTTTCTTGTTGATGGAATTTGTTGTAGAAATGTACAGGGTGTTTCTATTAGCGTTTGTTTAAAGCTTTACTAATATATAATCTTTTAAGTAAGCTTTTTTTCAATACCCTCTGATTGAAATCATTATAAGACAAATATAGATAATTTTTAGAGTAAGGGTTATGATATAGATTGTAGATAACACAAATAAGATTATTTTCTTTACAAGAATGTTTTGGGCGGTATGTCTATTGTACAATATAATTTAATGTTTCGTGCATGTTATTATTTACTATATACAAAGAGATAAGGCGTATTTTTAGATTAGTTTTTTAAGTCCAACTAAAGTTTGGGAATTTTGGTTGAACCAAAGTCCGTCTTTGTCCCAGGGAACATTCAAAAATTTAATACCAACGTAGATTAGGTAGATGGGAAGGTTTGGTATTGGTCCATTGAGGATTGACCGAAACGAGGTGCATACAACAATTAAATAATTTTCACTAAATATAAATAAATTTATACCTAATAAATATGATCCATACAAAAAAAATGTTTCTATAAAATTGCTTTTGACAAATAAGTCAATTCTTTAAAATACATTTTCTTCTGACCTGAGGTTTCTCGGGTCGGAATGTCCAGGCGACCAAAGGTGGTAAAAATATAATTCTAAAATAATATGCATGATTCGAGAATTTTTGGAGATCAGGTTTTCGCCACAAATATACAGTGGAGACAGTATACGATTATATTATATGAAAACTTCTTTTTATTTTATTTATTTTACAACACTTAATATAAATAATTTCTTTGGGACATTAATAAATTTATGTAATTATTTATACTATACATAATAAATCATAACTATCAGTAACTAAATCAAATAAATATAGCTTAACTTTGAACTATTAAGACTATTTTTTAAATTAAATTATGGATTGTAGCAATTAGTAACTAATCAAATAGTAAAAAATAAAATAAATTTCACTATACTTTAAAGAACTATTTTTTTAAATTAAATTTTGGATTGTTGCAATTGGTAACTCCAAACATTTTCTCTGAATTGTTTCTACAAATTGTTTGTTTTGCGTTATATTTTGTATTCTTGTATAAATATATTGATAGAGATTGAGATCGGATTTTGAAGATGTAATGCGAAATACTAATATTATTTCCTTGTTAAAATTTCCTCCAACATAGTAAAAAATTAGAAAATTGATCATTTATATTAAAATTAGACAATGACCTATTAGTAATTAATTTTTAAAATAAAAGTTTTTAATACGTTTAACATCTACGTCACCACAGCATTGCTGTCTTTCATATTCACACATTTACTCTATTTCAAATTCTTACTTCTTTCAAGCCTTCTTTCTTTGCTTTTCATTTTTGATTGAATTGTTATTTCTTATTTTTTATTAATTATTTTATTATATGCTCATTTATCCATGCATATTTCCAATTATTGACCACGAAAGTTATTTGAAACGTATTTATATATTTTTATAAATGTTATAGCTCATGAATCTCCACTGTTTAATTGTTTTAACATCTACGTTATAAAATATTTAAAAATATATATTACGCTTTCAATTGATATAAAGTTTCATAAAAAAATTGATAAATAGATTTAATTAGAACACCATAAATATGTGGCCTTGTATGTGACCTATAGAGTTAAGCAAATGTAAGCACGGTTAATACATTAATGGGTTACCGCCTGGGAATACCATAAAGTATACCTCATGATTGGTTTATATAAATAAACAAAAATTAAATACAGTTAGTACAGTTTATTCGGCATTTACAAAAACATGTATCTGTGTATCTACAAGTAATTATTCCCAATTTTCTAAGTAATAATATGTTATGCGAATGAAATTAACTTAACAATGGATTTAATTATGCTTTAGTACAAATTAAAATGTAATTTGTGGATCGTCTTTAGTTTGTAGAAATGGTTTTATTTCTTGCAAACTATTTAATTATTGTATGCAGAATTAGCCATCCATTAGAGTTTCCACTGTTGCCAAAAGTTACATTTACAAACTTAAAAGGTGCGAATAATATTAGCTTTATAAGTTTATATATCCAAGTATTTGTACATAATATAATATACAAATAATATATAATTGTTTATGAAATGATATATATTGGAAGATACGTCCTATGTGTTTCACTATGGCATTGGTGTTGTCTTTACCATCTTTTCAGCCTGCATACAACTACAATGCTCGAGTGAGAGACATAGAATTCCGAGTGCCAAATTACATTTCACAAATTGTGGTCTGTTTATATTGATTTTGATTTTGCAAAAGCAATATTGGGGCTAGTGATAAATTTATATTGAGCTAACAAAGTAGAGTAGAAACAGAACAAGGTCCTCTATATACAAGGGCAGTCGGACAAATTATCACATATTGGTAGTTAGCGGGTAGAGGCCTTCATATACGAAGTCGACATATTTACTCGTATCTTCGCATAGCTCAAGTTATTATATCATAAGTATTCTTACTATTACTATTCTAACTAAACTAGTATCTTACTACTTGACTAACAATAACAGAAGTACTGTTCATATATTTATCTGATTACAGTTCGAAAGCTGTTCATATTTTGCTCTTTGTATTTATATTATTATGACAAAATAAAGAGGTTTGTGAAACTACGGCACATCTTTGCCTATCCTTATAGGTTCCTTTATCAGTATGACCAACAACCAGGGAATTCGGTCAGCGACGGTCTTAGATGCAAAATCTTTTTGCAGGGCCACTTTAAAATATAAAGAAGAAATTACAAAATATTTTTATTAGGGTTGCCAGATTTATAATTTCACAATACGGGACATATATCGATGGATTTAAAATTTGTGAGAAAACAATATGCCGCGGGCGATTTTTTTAAAATTTTCAAGGTCAAACGTGTTTTGATGCAAAGTAAGATAATATAGAGTTCTTTACATTAAAGCAAATTTAATAAATTCTTTAAAAAATTAAATCGGATAGAAGTCAGAAACTAATAATTAATTTTACTGTAAGAAAACATTTACATAAATAATATATTAAAATAAAATATTAACATAAAATTAAGAACAAAAGTAACATTGTCAGTCTTAAATATTAAAAAACATTTTTAAATTTATATTTTTTATGCGATTTTGCAGCTGCCAATAGATTTTTATTTGCATCTTTAATTTTTCTAATAAAATTTTCGAATTCATTACAAGACATTTAGTAATTGAGTACTGTACTTTACGGAACGCTCAAATTTTAGCTGAAATAAGGGTCAATCCCGTATATACGGGACGCCTGGCAACCCTGTTTTATTATCGACATTTTTTTATTATAATATAATATAATTGTAATAAAAGAAAGGTATATTATAAATAATGGGCAGACTTTGTTCTTGTTCATTTCATGTAAGAAAATAGCGTTGGTTTAGATAAGGAAATAAATTCTGCGATAGGCAGAATAAAATAAAAACCCTCGGATCATAATGGGGTTATCACACGTACGCACGTATCTGCAACCTGTCACACATTTTCTGCAACTTCAAGCGTTTCGTGAAACTTTTGACGTGTGATAGTGCAACAATTTTCCTGTAACTAGTTTTACAACTTGTTAGAAAACTAATGACACGTATCTGCAACTATCAAGATACGCATGCGTAGTAAAGGGGCTTAGGGAGTAAAAATCCGTAAACTGTTTGACATTTGTTTGTAAACAGCTGATAAGCAGTACAAAATATTTAAAAATGTCTCGAGGAGCTGGAGTTGACATCAAATCAGACGAATTTTTTCAAATTCTGATTGATCTCGTAAGACAAGAAGAAGCTTTGCGGAATACGAGACATCCATATTTTAAATAACGTAGTAGCAGCTAATAATTTGTTGTTTATTTCTGATATTATTCGTCTAAACACAAATAAATGATTCAAATTTTAAAAAATGACAACAGGAATTAAATATCATGTATACCAACGTCGAGACTAAAAAAAATCTTTATTTCTTGCAACTTTGCGTACGTCTGATAATGTAAGTTTCAAGTTGCAGCAACTGTTCTCCAAACAGTTGCAGATACGTGCACACGTCTGATACCCCCTTAAGTGCCATTTGCTACTTTCTTACGTGATACGAATACTAGTACGTATTAAAAATGAACTTGTCATGCTTTTGATGCTGCAAAGTTATTTATTACGACGGATTTATAGTTTTGTGTGGCCTGCGCCTGTCGCCAGGCCTAAGAGATGGCACTACTGTGTACTTGATGAAATCTTAGGTATTTATAAGGTTTAAAAATAAATTAAATTTTTTATTGCTAGTACCAAACTGTGGATACAACTGAAATTATATTATAAAACAAGCAAATACAATCAGTCAAAATTCACAATCACTACACACAATCTGTCAAAATGTGAAATTTCAAGGGGAAGCGCTACCAACATAACTGACGAAAAAACATCAAGTCATATTATCGACGTCGAATTTTTTGAAAATCTAATTGTAAATTTACTTCAATAGAAAAATAATCTAAAAACATGTTTCATAAGGCCTGTTAACGCACTCGTCCTTTGTAAAACTTGCCTCGCGGCTCGTTTTCTAAACTTAGACTCGTACGTTAACAGATTGCCTTGTGATACTTATTTTTTAATTACCGTCTTATAATTTTATAGTTACAGATCTGTAAATATTGCACAAAATCGCAACGAAAACTGCCACTCATATATATCGTGTTTCTCGAATACAGGACGCTCCGATTATTTTCTTTATTATTTGAAATAGAAGAAAATCATTCGAATAAAAATAGTAGTAGATGAAGGGTGCGTGACATTCACTTTTTGAAGAAAAAAAAAAAATTAACCATTGATTCTAAAATTATAACATAAAGTTATACTTTTATATTTTTTAGGCCCATTCGATAGCGTATTTTTTCTGAATTCAACCATGTAATCATTTTATATCCTTACATTACAAAAATATTGAGAAAAATGCAATTGAAATTTAAATAAATTTGATTTTTATAATTATGTTTAGTAGGTTATGCATGGAAAACAAAACTGCTATATGCCAATTTGAATTATTACATAATTCTCATACTTGCTATTTATAAAATTATTAACAAATATTTATGTTTCGTTTTACTTTAGGCTCAATTTTTTTCATGCAAAAATAACTATAATAATAAAATTTATTTAAATTTTAATTACATTTTTCTCAATGTTTTTGTAATGTAAGGATATAAAATGATTACGTGCTTGAATTCAGAAAAGAATACTCTTATCGATTGGGCTTAAGAAATATATACCATACCATTTAAAAAAATATAACTTTATGTTGAGAACTATTGTTTAAAAAAATGGGTAATAAACCGTCAAAATATATTAAGATTTTTTTATTTTAATAAATATAGACATAGATGACCGTGTATATTTTTACACACTTACACATTAACAGTATAGAAATAAATATAAAAATTTGGTCTATACTTGTCAGTTATACTCTTAATTCGTTGGCCATCGGATGTGTTCAGTTCTAAAACGAATCATTTAGTATTAATCGTGTAATTTTTAACGTTCCTTGTGTATTTTTACATGAGTAATTTTTCTAACCAATCAAGTATATTAACATAACAAAAAACGGAGTTTTAATTGTCAAATAAATATCTTTTGGGTAAAATTTTTAATCAGTGGTTAAAAGTTAAGCACTGAGTTATAGAATAGGCCCGTAAATATTTTATATCCTTATTATTGCGTTAAAATATTTATTTCAGTATTATATTAATTAAAATGAATTTTATTTCTTTGGTGAAATTTTAATGTGGTTGTTATAGTATCAGAAACAATTTAAAACAAGTGGTGTTGTTTCCTAGTGTCAAACAAATTTTGAAGTCCTCAAAGGTAAGGTAAGAGCCCATAATAACAGTTTATTTCTTATTAACATTTTAGTTCGCTTATTAACTTGCTTCTTGCTATTTAAAATAAAAATAGCCCATATTTTGTTCTTATCTCTGCTGTCGAGAAGACAGCAAATTGTAGTAGTGTATCAATTTTTTATTGCGCTATTTTTCTGTTAATATTGACTCTCTCAATATCTTATGTGAGTACGTAAACAAGAGACATATAAAAACGGTTGAACGTACAAATTTTTCGATGTATCAGTAAGAAAGATCAGTGAAACATCGGAACATTTGTCAAGAGCAACCAACAAGGAAAGGGGAGGTTAGAAACGAGATATCTCAGAGAGCTTGTTTTCAACAACAGGATAAATTTAAAATAAAAAATCATCTCTGAATGACGTATTACTTTTCTAGATCTTATAACATAATTTTTCACTATTGCACAACCGATGTTATCGTACATATATTCTTGTCTCTAAAGCTGCCTTTTTTGACTACAGTTCTTCTAACAAATGGAAAAGTTCAAATCTGACGTTGGTGTTTTTTATGCGTGGCTGAGTTCATTCTGTGATCGGTTTTGATGCAGGGCCAGTTTATCTATGTGGCACGTGCTGTGCGCCCCGCGTTTATTGGGGCCCCGCGCTTATTATTATTACTTTTTTTTCATAGGACAAAAATACTATATTTAGATACCAAATTTTTAAATTTACACATTTGGTTCTGGAGTAAACTTAAAGGTTTAAGACGTGGTAAAAATGAATTTAATATGCGATTATTTCAAGAAATAAAATTCGAGTATACTATCAAACCAAGTATTATATCGACAGTTAATCAATGCTTATTTAATGAAATAACGCATACAAAATCTGATTACCACGTCTTTAAATCAAGTTTACTCACTCACTAAAGCTATGAATTTAAATAATTTGATACTTCAAAATTCAAAATTTTATTCTCTAACTCGCCTATTCAGAATTAAAAATTTAAACACTGTTTACCTTAAACACTGTTTAAAATAATCAACGTTGATTATAATTTTTTCATACGGTAACTAAATATTTAAACATTGTTTAAAATAAACACTGTTTAAAAAATCAAGACCGTAAAAATACGAATTGGGACGCAAATTCAATTATTATATCTGTCATACGGCTGTCATAATTGGACAGACACATGTTGAAATTAAATACGAAACTGAAATTAAAGATAATTTGAAGAAAATTTACAAATTTTAATTAGAAGAATTAGAGTTGGATACAAGCTAAAAGAGAAAACGGTCAGAAAATTGGAACTTAGAAGATAATTTTTAATTATTGAAGATAAAATTGTGGGGAGATATCAACAAGAAAAATTCATGCTGGGAATTAATGTATTTAAATTTCTTCTAAAAAAAACAGAGACAAATAAAGGAAGAATGAAGAAGAATAAAATTGAAAGATTGAATAAAGTATGTAATATAGAAATTAGATTTAATAATGTGTTATTATACTGTAACGTTTTTATTTATTTGGGTGAAGTGTAAATATTAGGCAATTATTATTAATTAAAATAAATTATTATAACGATAAATAGATATTAAATATAATTAAAAGATGATAAACATAACAAACATTACGATTAAACAAATATTAAACACTAATTAAGACTAAGAATATTATAAGACACTTAAACACTAAGATTATTTATTTAAAACAATATACAGCTCACTTATTTATACAACTATATTTATTTATGTTCACCACTCGTCGACTATCTGTTTATATTACCAACTATTTAACACGCAACGCTTATTTATATCAGACTGTCCAATGCCTTCGCTAACAGTGCACATATACTCCGGCATTTGTATTCGAGAACGTACTAGAACACTAATCCAGATAAAAACTCAAACACAATAGATTACATCAACCGAATAATTAAGCAGGTTCGGACAAGTCTGTTGCGTCATCGCTAAAAATAGACACTCGCTCGTCGCTGAGACACGGCTGCGACAGCGGCGGCGACAGTGGCGGCGACAGTGGCGGCGACGGCGGGCGCTGCATATTACAATACATTTATACCTATGAAATACATATATTTTAGGGTAAAAAATAACAAGAAAAGAACATCATTAGTCAAAATGTATTCAGGGATGGTCAAAATGGATATTTCCACTGAAACCTAAAAACCGAAATTTTTCGCGATTACAATAATTTTGACAGCGGTTACAGCAAATACTATCGGTAAAGAAGGAAATAATAAAATGGAATTAAATTTGTTCTTTTTATACATATCACAACTCACTTCGACTCAACTCAGTTATATACTGAGCTGAGTTTCAATTAGGTCAAAAAGAATACAGCTAATACTTCCTTTACTATGTACAAGGAAGTAAGAAATATAAATCTGTATTACTCGACGGAAATTTAGAATTTCCAAAAATTTTGATTTTTGCTTTTGCCAAAAGTTATATTAGCCTTTGCCGTGGATCCACAGAATTGTTTTCTAATTATTTCGCCAATTATTATTTATCAGCCGGTAGTAGTTTTTTTAAATATTTTTAGTGGTGCCTAAATATTCCTTGATAATACCGTTATTCTGCTAAGCTAATTACTATTTGTTCTTCCTAAAAAAAATATACGATTCTAAAACTTTTCTCTTGAAGGTTGTCATTTCAAAATTAATTTATCATTCAAGGGTAAAAGGGTAGGTACACACCGATTTTTCTCACTTAACCCTCACGTCGTAGTTACATGTTCGTATGAATCAAATGATATTATGGTAGTGATGAAAACATGATTACCAGCAGATCTCAAACAGTTTTGTGTACAAGGCAATTACGTCATATCATACGTCATAGACTAGCCATGGTTGCACATCTAAAATACGAATATATTGACCTTTTCATTTTCCAAAATAATATAACTATTATTAGAATTAAATATTTTACCTTAATTGTGTAGTACTTTGTTGTATACACTTTTAGTTTTTTATCATAATCACGAAACACATATTTTTTCATCCTTTTATTTAACTTGCGTTGAATGTCTGTCTGTCTGTTCCAACTTTTTACAAACCATTTTAACAGACTTTCTTAAGGTCTTAAGGTCTACAAAGCTGAAATTTGGAACGTAGCTGGAATAAAATTTTCTTCATTTTTACATGCACTTGTGGCAAGTAAAACGTTGTAACTTTTCTTTGATATTGTCTCAATTTCACGCCACGTTCATAATTAATCATATTCGGAACGTAATTTGTCGTTCGAAAATTTTTTTTTAGTAATCCAAAATTGCTCAAAATTTATCCTAAATTTGTAAATTTCCTAGTGAATCATTTTATTCTTAAACTAAAATACTATTACATTTTACGATTATTTCTAAGATTATATTTACCTAAGAATGAGAATCATTGTAGGAAAGCGTAAATATCGCCAATAAATTATAAAAATAACATTGACATTGACAAATATGTACATCTAAAATGTCAAATCTACATTTGACATATTTCACACATTTTTTGTCCAAAATGAAACTAATACTTCTCGAACTTCGCTACACTTTACGTAGAGAGTGAGCCATAGGGGTAACTTCTCTAATTTCGACTAAATTTGGGTTGCGAACGAGCATGCAAAAATGTTAAGTACCACTGCTGTCGAATGTCATATTCAAATTTCGTGTAACTATCTTTCTCTAAATTCGTTAGTCAGACAAAGATGAAGCTATTAGACATACGTATCGAAGATAGACTGTATAGGAAACCATGAATAAGACAGAGATAAACGTACAATTACTTGTTATTTTGAGGTTCAGAAATCAATGACGTGAAGGTCAAGTAAGAAAAATCGATGTATATTCATGTTTGTCCGAGATTTTTAAATACCTACTCAGATTTCAAATAGTCAAACCGTAGGTCGATATCTTTCGTCTCTCTCAAGATATTTACGAAATCTTTTTCCAGTCCCTGTTTTTCTTTCAATCCTTTCTTTTTTTCATAACTGTATAAAAACTATCCCTTGTTTCTTATTCTGAGTCAGGGTAGGCTATGCAAATACACATCCTGTGAGGGTGAGTTTATGAGTATAGGGTGCGGGCTGGGCATCCAGACGTCACTGATATATGGTGTTATCGCACTGCTGGCGACGGGCGTCGTGGACATACGCAGCCTGCAAAAGGGATTCAAGTGAACGCTTAAGGGTGTACTACGAAATAGGGTGTAGTAATTAAATTGCGAAAGATAGAGAACTTACAGTATGTTATGGCTATAATTTTAGATCTAGTGCAGAATTGGTTATAAGATTCATAAGATACAATACTAAAAATATATTATTAGTTTTGCCCGATTTTTTTTAATCTGATGTGGCCTGGCCAGCACATGACCTCCCGCCAATTCCATGTTTAAAATAGCAATAAGCTTTAAGTAAATTATCACTTCCGGTTGATCGTTCGTGAACAAAATCTAATTTGTTGTTTCAATAAATAAAAAAATCTGTAATAGGAAATTTTGGATTATATTTTATTATTTTTTCTTGAAAATCTGTTAAGAGCTCCTAATTAAGTGCCATATCCGGTTTATCATATATAGTCAAAATCTAATATGTCACATTTTAACATAATATTTTCAAGAAAAACTGTTTAGAGCTTCCAGTGAAGTACCACTTCCGTTTTATCACTTTTAGCAAAAATCTAATATGTCGTTCTCATTAAGATAAAAGTCTTAAAGACCATATTTGTACAGTTTTGGATTACATCATAATATATTTTTTATGACAATGTGTTCAGAGCTTCAAGTATCACTTTCGGTTTATCAATTTTAGCCGAAATCTAAAATGTTGTTCCCCTTGATATAAAAATCATAAATGCTAAAATTAAAAAATTTTGGATCATATTTTAATATAGTTTTTCATTAAAAGCTGTTATGGAGCTTCAAGTAAAGTATTTCTTCCGGTTGTCCAATATTACCCAAAATTTAATCAACTCTTTATATGAATGCAGAATGCTTAAATACGGAAAATATAAAATTTTAGAAGTTTGATGTAAGAGTTATCATGGAGCAAAAAATCATCCCACACAGACATCCATCCACACAGACATCATTGTAAAAATAGTAAAAAAGTGTTGTGGGGACTCTAATTTGTGCTTGCTCATTGAAAACTCACTATCGAATTTTTGGACCGAAAACATAACCTCCCGTACCTACGGTATGACAGGAAATGCTAAATTCAGACAAAAATTGATTTAGGTAATACAAGCATAGCAAAAATTATTAACTAAGAAATACATAGCTTTTAGACGGTATCTTACTCAATTTAAATCTATAGATAAATTAATTGATTTGACTGCACTTCATGTTCGTCAATAAAAAAATATATCATCAATACTTATTACCTGTGATGTGCCAATCTGGTTTCATTAGATTTTGGTAATGACCATAACATTTGTACTGAGGCAGACGTTTACCAGGCACCAGGCGCCCAAAGATGTGAAGAGCGCTCCACAAACGTGATATTTGTGCTATTTGTAAAATGGAAATAATTTCAAAGTTTCAAGGTTGGCATTGGTCAAAATCGGGCGACTGAATAACAACTGGACACCTAATGCACATAGGCAACCTTAAACATAATAACAGCTTAATGACAAGTATAATGAAATGATTTCTGGGATGTACGCAATTTATTTTTCCCTCAGAATTGTTTTTTTTTTTTTCAATAATTAACAGTTATTATACTGTATTTCAGATAAGAATAGACTTAGGGGTAAGATTGGTCAAACGCAAACCAAATTTACAATAGCAATATGTGAAGCAGGTATATTATTTATTCTATTTTGACGTTATAATCTATTTAACAAGTTTAAGTAACTGTTTATTTACTAAATAATTAAAAATGATCAAATTTTGACGTTTCGAGCTGTCAAGTTTGTCATACAGGAAACAAAACAAATTCATAAGTTTTATGTGTGTAAAACAGACTGGCGGAGCAGCGCCACAAAATCTATTCTTATCTGAAATACAGTATAGTGTAAGTGTGTGTGAAGTAAAGCATATTATGATTTATAAATTGTTTATTTCATAAAATCTTTTCGATTATCGATTTCAGCCATCGTAGCGTAAAAAAATGTTTTTAAGTGCTTATCCCATCTGGACGAATTAACAAATAAAAACAATTATTGTGAGACAATTTATTGTATTTCCACATTATAGGTATATAAACGCTGTTAAAAAATCAAATGTGGCCAGCACATCATCTGTCGTCAATTACATAGAAACATATTTTATATAAATTCCACATAGGTACAAATTTTCTTGCAAACCATTATATAATTTGTAGTAAAAATATTTCACGGCGTTAATAAATTGTACTTGGCAGCTTGACACTGGCTCACTGATATCTTTTAATTAATAATATGCATTTGATTTGAACAATTTAACTGCTTCCACTCTGTACACAGGTTCCAATATTTAGAAAATTTACTTCTTTATAAATTTTTATCCCTAAATCCATTGAATATCCTATACACCTACCTTACTTCTAGGCATATAGGTAATAATATTGTAACGTTTTTATTTACGAGTATTTCGGTAAAGTGCAAAATCAAAGAATTATTATTAATTAAAATAGATGTTTATTAAAACGATAAATAAATATTTAAAAGATAATAACAATGACGATTACTAATATTAAACAAATATTAAAAACTAATTTAAGACTACGAATAAATAACTAGTTAAACACTAACACTATTTATTTATTTATTTAAACAATTAACACGACTATTTATTTACACGATATTACTGATTATTTATTTCGACTCCTATGTCACTATTTATTTATATCACGTTCAACAGTCTGACCTAGCGAGCTCCACAGAGTCTATATACTCAACTGATTCAACAGCGTCTGTATATTCAACCGCCCGGACATAATTCACTCCTTTCACCTCACTGTCTATTTATGTAACTAACTAACTGTCCTTCTGACGGATTAACTGTCCTAGCATCCACAGCTTCAGTATCACCGACTGTCTGTATGCCAAAACTAACGAGTATTCACTTCCACAGCTATCCCAGTATACCAGTAACTTCCCGAATATTCCACTCGACACTAAACTGCATACGCTCACCACTATATTGCTGTGCTATTCAACTGACTGACTCCTTACTTCTTATTATCTATGTAACTGTCTTTCTGACGAACTAACTCTCCATGTGACTCTCTCTCTTTCTCTCTCTCTCTCTCTCTCTCTTTCTTTCTCTCTCTCTCTCCACACATAACAATGCGCCGGTAATTACGCTTAACTCCCCTCTTGTTTACACACTAGTATTTTTTACTGGTTAGGTTAACATTGCAATGCATTGTGATGTAACTCTGAATATAGGTCTTGTTGAAAATTCAATTTTTTTATATATTTATTTTATTATAAATATTCTGATGCACCAATCATGACTATTATTCTCGGGTCATTATCTCCTACGGATTTATGTATAGCATTATGTAGAAAAAACCACATATTTAATAATATATTATTTATTAGTCGTAGATAGATAAAATATTAAATTGATAAATCTTTTTTTATTCACATTTTTATTATAAACAAATGGAATACATTTTGTATTTAAAACTTGTTCCTGAAAATTATTTTCTATAAATATAAAATGTACAATTAATTTACATTTCACTTATACAAATCAACGCCTAATTTCAAAATTAATTAACACTGAAAATCCTTAAAAAATTGCTGAATTAATAATAAATATAATTTCCATTTAATAAACTGTGCATGCGTAAATTGCAGTTAGTTCTTCTAATAATATTCTTCTGGAAAAATAAATAAAAAATGGTGCGGTAATCCAGTGATTTGGGCTTAATAAAGCCAGTGTCGTCGTCAGCGTCTGGTTTAAAGGGGCGCCCTCATCCTAACCCTGCCCTCATTCGTCAGCACAAAAACAACAAAACATCGCTGCGTCGCTTGATCGCTCGTCGCGACGCTAAATGACGCAGCGCTTCGCCATTGTTTGTTACGCTAATTCGGGGAAGTTTCGCCATTCCTTACGTCGTAATTATTCCTTGTTTTCGGGCGATAAGTTGGTGCGTTTCAGCGGAATGCGAAATTAGAATGCTCAGTTGTAGTAACTAGAGATAGATCGCTGTGGAAACACTAGAAATGGAGCACATTTGTTTTACAAATTGTTTTTATTAATACGCAGCACCAAGCGTATAAATTATTTGTCTTATATTTTTGTTTTATCTAATTTTAGATGAAGTTCGAGTTTGCTACTTTACCCTAAAGAACTACGGCAGCAAACTTGTAAGTTATATTTATTTTATTACCGCATTTCCGCATACATGCTTTAAACGTAGTCAATAACGGAATGAAATATTCTCATACGTAATATAACAAGTGATATGATCATCGATGATATTTTCGAGTGAAACCGAGTTGCAGATTTCACGAGTCCGAAGGACGAGTGAAATGTGCTGCTTCGGTTTCATGAGCAATATCTTCGATTATTAATCATATCACGAGCTTATATTTAAAGAGAGAATATAATGAATTTTTGTGACATTGTGTGTGCTGTTAACCTAACTTTTAATATATTGTATTACAATATGGTTAATTTGACAATTGCTTTATTATTTTCATCGTTCCTGATATCAATCCAACGAATGTCGCACATTTTTATACTCAAAATTAACTGTCAATGTCAAATAAAGGAAACAAATCCCTTAGTAACGAATATAAATACGGTGATAATTTCTTTGTTTTTTATCATCGCTGTGATAGACATGTAACTATGGAGATTCTGAATGTTGATTGGCGGAAAACATGTCACGTGACTCATGAATTATATTCTCTTTAAAATAATTACTTCATTTTCATTAAATTCAACATACGAATACAAATGAAAAAATATATAACAGAATATATTCATCTTTATAATTTTATATTAGAATGAACGTATTTTTTGTATTTTATTTATTTAAAACTAAATATGTAATTGGCTTAGCAAATCCTAAGAGAAGAATATGGTACCATTTATTTTTCTTTACAAGATTTACTTACCGAACCTGAAACGAAAACCGTTCCGAACCCACCTTTTTGTGAATCTGAACCAGAACCCAAACCACAGTTAATTTGGTCGACATGAACCCGAACCGGAACTGAAACCACTATTTTCGGGTTCAAAAACATGGTTCACTGAATCAATATGTTTTAATACTTCTCTGACACATAGTTGCAAATAAGATTAGTTTTGTACTGAAATAATTACCTTTAAACAAAACCTACATTATTAATATTTTATTTCATTATTTGAAGATGAAGAAGATTTATTAGAAAGCTAGTAAAAGGTAATGAAAAGCCCAAGCAGAAATATTAAAATTAAAATAAAACTAATTCACAAGTACATAGTTGTTAAAAATTATGAAGACGCCCAAAGACAATTTTTTTATTTCAAATACATAATTTTAATTTTTTTTCAAACGCCGTAGAAATGGTACTTTTTGTGACTTGATTCACAAGGTAGAAGTTTTACTTCTACGCCGCTGGAAATTTCTACGCCGGCGGAGTAGATATAAGTTAATTTCTACGCTGCCGGAGTAAAAATAGCTAATTTCTACGCCGGCGGCGTAGAAATAAAATAAATAAATATCCATAGAAACTACATAGAATTAGCAAATAAAAAGAAAAGTAGTGCGTTTGAAAAAAAATTTAATGTGTACCGGTTCAGTTCTGGTTCGGGTTCGAAAATAGTATATTGTGTTATTAGGAATAAAAGTGTCTTTGTGTGCCTCGCATGCAATTGTCCGACTCGCTTCGCTCGTCGTGCAAACTTCCATGCTCGCCACACAAAGTATCACTTTTACTCCTAATAACACAATATACTATTTTCGAACTCGAACCAGAACTGAACCGGTACTGAACCACCTAAAACTATTTTTTCTGAACCCGAACCGTACCTGAACCCAATTTTATTTTCATTTCTGAACCTGCGGTTTCCGATCCCTATTTATAATAATAATTTTAACCATCCAAATAATAATATACCTATATACTTAAAAATTAGTTACACGCATTTGAAATATTAATAAAAATTTTCTTTTCATGTGCAGGAAATTAATTGACATTTTAACAATTCTGAGAAACTCTGTTTTCATTTTAGATCTCCATTGTTGTATACAAAATTATCATATTTTAAACACGGTAGTAAACCAGAATTGTTGGTTTATATTTCCATACCAAATTATGCAGGAAGGATCCATGCTACATTACATCATAATTTATTTATTTTTACATTTTATTAAACTAATCTAAAATAAACCTATTTAGCCATTTCATATCAAGAACCCTTTATGTATCGTGGAATTATTTAATGATTTGTCAAATATATCATTTATTTATTAGAATTATCTAAGAAAATAATTTTCTCATTTAAAAATATAGATTAAAACGTGTGATACTAAACTACTGAAAAGTGAATATGGATATATTATTTATGATAGCGAATCATAACTTATGTTTATTTGTATTAATATTTACGTGACTATTTCACTCATAAATATATAAACCAATCCAAATTCAGGATTCTACCTAGTTACCAAGTTTCACTTCGACAAAATACTGTTACAAAAAAAATTCGCAGCCTTTAAGCCAATAAGATGTCGTATTTTTACAAGTATGTGAGTTTTGATAAGTGAAAAATTTTTGACGGTTTAGAAATATATTGTTTACATACCTGTCAAAGTCTATATAATTTCAGTGTTATCAGTTTTTATTAAAAACGAGTCGATTCGGACAGGAATCTATTTAAAACGTTGAAAAAGCAAACTGAAACATAATCCTCTAAACACAATAAAAATTATAAGATTTTTGTCAAGAAAAAAATTATATAAATGATTACCTGATTTTTATTTTGGAAATAGTCATCCGAATACTATTCGTGGTTAAATTTTATCCTGGAAAAATTTTCCGATTGCTTTACTCGAGCCTGTTGCCAATTAATCTCGTGACATTGATCAAAAATCACTCGTTGACAACTCGTGATTTTTTTGTCAATGTCACTCAATAAATTGCTAGGCAACCGGCTCTCGTAACAATCTGAAAATTTTTCCGGCAAAAATTTACCACTTATGATAATATTATATATGAAAAAATATTTTTAATATCCCTATTGAATGGGGATATCAAAAAACATACACTACTTATATTTACTTGTATCAATATTTACACGAAGAAAATATTTTTAATATCACTATTCACATTTGAATACTTTATTAATTCGGACATAAAAATATTAAATTACTGAAAAAATAAGTTGGCGTGCCTTTAAATATTTTTAATATAAAGGTATATGTATTATATAATGCTAATTTTTGCACAGAATGTGTTAGTGTACATTTAGCTTTCGAACTGTGCACATTAAAAAAATTGTGTTGTAAACTTTAATTAAATTCTACAAATATGCATGCAGTAAGTACCTAACATATACCTACTAATTTAATAAGTATTTTGAAATTTAAAATTATAAATATATTTTTTACGTCTGTTAAAAAAGTCCCCTTTTTTCATTAAAATGGGTTTATAAAGTATGCCTTTTTACCTCTCGCTAAGAGAGGTATTGTATTCATGCTAAAAATCGCATATCCAGATTTTTTAATACATGAAAGTGTGAACAAAGTGCACTTTTTTAACACTGCGGAGTGAAGTAATGAAACGCTACAGCAATTTTTTCACGCTCCCACTGAAGACGTAAAAAAAGATTTGTATGCAACTCGTGAATAAATGGGGACTTATAATTTTGACGTCACCCGTGGCAGATCGACGGTGGACCTCCCTCCACATAATTTAGGAAAGGACAACGAATTTTTAGAAAGAGCGAGCTGATATACCATGGCCTAGTCGATCAAATGCTGTCCCCTTTAACACTTCGCCTCGTTGATCCCAAAATTTGTTTGTTATTTAGTCAGCAAAGTTTGGTTATAGTATTTTGTGAAGTGCCTGTTATTAATTATCTCTTGTACTAAAGTGTAGTGATCCTTGGAATTTGAAATATCACTAAAAAAACCAAGTTGACAAATAAATAATGAGTTTAACACAAGGCAGTGGCGGATCTAGCCAATTTTTCCAGGGGGCATTAGGTTCATGTAGAGATGTAAGAAATTAAAAAGTAGAAATAATTTTTTTGACATCTTTAATTTATTTTGAATAATTATATAAAATTAACGTATAATAAAGTTTTAAACAAAATTATAATCAGGATTTCACTTAAAAATATATGTTTTATATAAATTTAATTATAATGTAAATACCGAGCCATGAATTTATTTATATGTCGAATTTGTTACGTGGAAACTGTATCACCTAGATTACTTTAATATCACTGTAAATCTGAAAATATTATTGTATAGCGAAACTATAGTCATCAACAGTAAAATAAAACCAAGTTGTGAAACTAAATTTAAGAGCAGAAACAATACAAGAAACTACTACTAAATTAAAAACAAAAACAAGAGGAAAAGAAATTAATATTTAAAACAAATTCTCTGGGGGGGGGGGGCAATTGCCCCCTGGCCCCCCACTGGATCCGCCACTGACACAAGATGATGTACCGGGCGCACGATTTATTTTTAAAAACATTGAAAACCATTTCGTCTTACAGGTGTAAAGATGGTTAGCATGCCAAGATTTGAAGAAAAGTGGAAATAAATATGAATTAATTGAAAGGTATGCAATGAGTAGATCATATACTTAAATAATTGTATAAAAATGTGTTCATTTTGACATGTTTACATTTCCTTTCAATAAACAGTTGTTGTGATCACGTGGTGAACCACATGATAAATGTCAAACTGTAGAGCTAAATCTTGCTCACTACATAACTACTTATTAAATACTTTTTTACTCACTAGATGGCGTCAGAAAAGTTTGAATTGTATAAGTCCTCATTATATCTATATTCTTTTTTTTCCTCGAAGGATTTGCAGTGCGCCTTCGGCTCGTTCGGCAAATTTTCCTTCTCGTGAAAAAAAGATATACTTTATTTTATTCACTTGGTACATAAATAACTATTTACCAATTCCTACCTTTAAAGTGACCCTATATTTTTTTTTATTTAATTTAAGGACACGGAGCATACTCGGTTATTGTGCCTATCCTTTTTACCTCCCGCTACCCTTGGTAAGGGAGGTATAGGGATTGTGCTAAAAATCGCATATCGAGATTTTGGTAAATGACCACGATTTAAGGTCCCTAGAATCCAATTTTAACATTTTCACGATGATGTACGAGTATGTGTGTGTGGATCCTTTACTCTAACTCAAATATTATTACTCAGAAAATTTTGAAACCTTGTATTTCTAATATGGAAAGTGCCCATTAGATTTGATGTAAATCGGATAACAGATAAATGGCACTTTACTGGAAGCTCAAAATAGTTTTTCTTCGAAAAATGCCTTTAAATGTTATTTTTTCCAGATTAACGTTATTATAAAATTTAAAGATTTTTAAATTTTCTACAGATTTGCATTAATACTTTTTCTACATATATTATGGATAAAGCTATAAACTTATCTATAAATTAAATCCCAGATCCTACGCTTTAAACAAACAATACTCCTTACACAGTTATTCAAATGTATGTAACTGACAGGTAAATGTCACTGTCAAGGAACTGATCATTTCAAATTAATAATAGTAACGTTTTAAAAAGAAAATAGTAAATAGAACAATAGGAAAGGAAATCAAAACAGTTTCCAGAATAAGTAACTATATAGGTATGTATTTAAATTATATTCTATCCCGGTATTTAAAATTTAATCTACATTTTATTATCAAAAAAGGTACTTACTAGGATTAGATTAGAATATATTTTAAGAAATAATAAATAAATAAATATATCATCATGGCATATTACCCATTACTGGGTGTGCCAATCTGCTTTGTACGCAGATGTCGGTAATGATAATGACATATTTGTACCGTGCGGGCGTTTGCCAGGCGTCACCTCACGGGCACTCATGGCTGGCGTGGAGAGTGCACCACAGGGGTCAATTTTGTGATATTTAAAATTCGAAATATTTGGCGTCGGTCAGGATCGAACCCAGTTCCTCAGATTCGCGACCAAACACTCAGGCACGCCAAAATTAGTGTAAAATTCGCTAATCCAAAAATAAGGATTAGCATAATCTTTTTTGTGACTCAGGTGTATCAATTTAGAAACTGCACTTTTGTGAGTGTGAGTATATTTTGAATATAATCACTCGGAAAACAGTTTCTGGACGTGTAATACACACCATATTTTGTACCGATTTTTCCTGAAAATTTATTAAATTGTCCAACTATTGAATATTAAGGATTTTTTTTTATGGTAACATCAGAAGATTTACATTTATTATCAGTTTTGCATAAAGTTCAAATATTACGTTTATTTAGCTTAAAATGTCTTCATTATGAAAATATTCAAAAATTTGCAGTTCACTAGAAAAGTAATTCCAACTTATATCCGTAAAGGTCCTACTTTTTTTCGGAAATAAAGTATTTCCGTAAACTTTTTCAAAAAAAAAAACAATTTTCTTGGATTATCAACAACCAAATATACCACCATGTAAATCCTGCTGTAGCGGTATCAGAGTATCATTTTCTTTCCAGTGGTATTTTCTCTTTCCCCACTACATGTGCGTAAAGTAGGTTACATAACAGCAGAAAATCCCATCTATATTTTCAGTCCATGAAATGATTCTTACATTTTAAAGAATCAAAAATATATTTGCTTTTACTCGCGTCTTATAGGTGTGTTAACATAAGGAACCTCGTTTACCTAGTTCTTAGATAATTTATCCCCGCGTCTCGTTCGTTTTGCACTTCCGGTGAAATAATCGGAACTGTTTCCGGCACGTTGCGTGATTGTTACTTTACGAGTGCTTCCTCTGAAAAGATTTACGAATTTGTACGAAGAGGATTCTACATTTTATATTCTAATATCGCCGTTAACACAAAAATCGCATTCGTAAAGATGTAAAGATGAAACAGTTCTTGATTCAGTAATATATATATATATATATATATATATATATATATATATATATATATATATATATATATATATATATATATATATATATATATATATATATATATATATATATATATATATATATATACATATATACAGGGTATTTCCGTACTTCGAGCAAAAACTTTAAGGGCATGTAGTACTGAACAAAATGAGTAAAAAAATGTAATCAACATACGTTTGATTTTCAACAGTTTCCGAGAAAGAGGCCATTTTGAATTAGAATCGAAGAAAAACTGACAAAGATAGTCATTGAACAAAATTTAGTGTATTTCAGTAAATAGATTATAAAAATACAATAACATTTTATGAAACATTTTTTTCATTGAAAATTAAATACTGGTCAAGGTCGCCACAACATTTTATTTGGTAAAATTATTTGAAAAACGAAAGCTCATCTAAGATAACCTCTCAAAGGTAAACAAAAAGACTCACTTAATCGAAGTCGTAACTGTTATAGTTTTTGAGATAGCAAAGGTAAACTCCGTAAATCTCATTATTCACTGCCTTATATCTCGGAAACTATTGACGATCGGACCTATGTTGATTGTTTTACTTATTTTGGTCAGTACTATATGCCCTTAAAGTTTTTGCTCGAAGTATGGGAACACCCTATATATTGTAAACTATACAGTACTATCCTAAAATACGGCCAATGAATATATTAACAGCATAGAACATTGTCACAAATATTTTATCAGAAAAATTACTTAGGGCTGATTTTATAAACGTCTAATTAAATTTACTTCCATAGAGATGTTAGGCCCGGTTTTTTCACCTCTCAATAAAGTAATAAAATATAAATATCACTTCGATATTATAGCGTAAATTGACAAAATTATCCATACGTCAATTATACTCGAATGATGTGAAACTTTTATTTTATCTGGCAGATAAGATAACTGGCACTTTATCAAGAGGTGAAAAAACCGGGCCTTAATGAAATGAACAAATGCAACGCGCTTTATTGACATCTATGGTTTTAATGTCATAAAAGTTTAGATGGAGGTTTATAAAACCGGCCCCTAAAGATTTGAAATTTGCGTTACATTATAGAAAAAACACCTCCTCCTCCTCCTGCCGATTTAGCAGACTAGGCATTCTTTACATCAGTAACATATTTCGGTTCTCTCTTCTTACACAGAAGTACCGACCGAAAATATGGGTACACCTTATAATTAAGGGAAAAGCAATAAAAAAAAGTTTCAACTTACTTGGTTATTTCTTGAACAGGGATGAAAAGCGTAAATTACCGGGTAAACTATCAATTTACCGTAATATACAGTGCAAGTACGAAAATATCTTGAGTCATAATATCAACCGCATGGTCATAACGGGGTATGTGATATGTGACCATAATTGAATATCAATATACCTATGTCATAAAATAAAAAACTAACCACTATAGCTTCTTATTACAAATAATAAAAACTACCTAAATATTAGTTTGTAATAATATTGTTATTAGCAATTTAATATTTTGGAGAAAGAATGTGACGTCATCATTATAGACAGATAGACTAGGAAAGAAAGGGACAGTTATAGATATTCATCGCGATTATGTGGTAGGTAATGAGATGGCGACAGCCGACTACAATTATCTCTTATACCCGTCCAGTCTAACTGTCATTTCACGATCCATGGTGACGTCACATATCCCTCTCCCAAATTTTCAATAATTATTTTCTCTTAAACTACGAATCATTAATCGATTAAAAAAATACTGGTATTTTTTTTTTGTGTAGTACTATGATATAAATGTAAAAATATTTGGTCACATACCCCATTGTGAAGAAGTTACAGCAATCGTTTTTGTTGTATACAAAACATGAAAACATCTACAAATAAAATAATTCAGAATTATGACATTTTATATTTAATTTTACTGTAGTTCTTTGGCGAATCTTTCGTAATTCTTTTTACCTGCCGTCACCTTTAGGTAAGGAAGGTATTGCCTTTGGTCAAAAAATTCGGTAGTGTTTTTAATGAATAAGCACGTTTTTAAGGTCCATAGAATATGATTTTACTATTTTTACGATGATGTGTGTTTATGTGTGTGTGTGTGTGTGTGTGTGTGGGTGCGCGCGTGTGTATGTGTGTGTGCGTGTGCGTGAGCGTGTGCGTGTGCATTTGCGTGTGCATTTGCGTGTGCGTGTTCGTGTGCGTGTGCGTGTACGTGTGCGTGTTTGTGTGTGTGTGCGTGTGCGTGTGCGTGTGCGCGTGCGTGTGCGTGTGCGTGTGCGTGTGCGTGTGCGTGTGCGTGTGCGTGTGCGTGTGCGTGTGCGTGGGCGTGTGCGTGTGCGTGTGCGTGTGCGTGTGCGTGTGCGTGTGCGTGTGCGTGTGCGTGTGCGTGTGCGTGTGCGTGTGCGTGTGCGTGTGCGTGTGCGTGTGCGTGTGCGTGTGCGTGTGCGTGTGCGTGTGCGTGTGCGTGTGCGTGTGCGTGTGCGGGTGCGTGTGCTTGTGCGTGTGCGTGCGCGTGTGCGTGCGCGTGCGTGTGCGCGTGCGCATGCGCGTGCGTGCGTGTGTGTATGTGAGTAACATAATTTTCGTCTACGATAACTCTAATACTACAATTCCAAAAATTATAATTCTTTCGTATTCCTCTTCGTTACATCCATATGAAGAGCTGATTAGATTTTGGCTAATAGGTCAACCAGAAGTACCCTCATTTGAAGATTTTAACAGTTTTTCCTCAAAAAACGATGTTAAATATCATTTTTACACATTTAATGTTATTATAAATATTAAAGAACATTGTATTCTCTATACGATTTAACTGCATTTTATACTTCATATTAAATGTATGTAGAGTTATAAAATTGTAAAGAAATTATATTTCATAAATTAGCCAGCTATGCTAGAAACAGCTACTATATAAAATAATTCAGAAACGTCGGAACTGTGACATTTTATATTTAATTTGGCTGTAGTTCTTGAGCGAATCTTTCGTAATTCTTTTTACCTTCCGTCACCTTTAGGTAAGGAAGGTAATGTCTTTGGTCAAAAAAAATCGGTGGTGAGTTTTTAATGAATAAGCATATGTTTAAGGTCCCTAGAATACGATTTTACTATTTTACGATGATGTATGTGTGTGTGCGTGTGTGTGTGTGTGTGTGTGTGTGTGTGTGTGTGTGTGTGTGTGTGTGTATGTGTGTATGTGTGTATGTGTGTGTATGTGTGTGTGTATGTGTGTACGTGTGTGTGCGTGTGCGTATGTGTGTGTGTGCGTGTGCGTATGTGTGCGTGTGCATGTGCGTGTGTGTGTGTGTGTGTGTGTTTGTGTGTGTGTGTGTGTGTGTGTGTGTGTGTGTGTGTGTGTGAGTAACAATATTTTCGTCTACGATAACTCTAATACTACAATTCCAAAAATTATAATTCTTTCGTATTCCTCTTCGTTGCATCCATATGAAGACCTGATTAGATTTTGGTTAATTGGTCAACCGGAAGTACCCTCATTTGAAGATTTTAACAGTTTTTCCTTCAAAAACGATGTTAAATATCATTTTTACACATTTAATTTTATTATAAATATTAAAGAACATTGTATTCTCTATACGATTTAACTGCATTTTATAC
Organism: Harpalus rubripes; assembly: GCA_963082715.1. Classification (NCBI taxonomy): domain Eukaryota; kingdom Metazoa; phylum Arthropoda; class Insecta; order Coleoptera; family Carabidae; genus Harpalus; species Harpalus rubripes. The sequence goes on from OY720454.1 coordinate 40,515,531, forward strand.
TTCATATTAAAATGTATGTAAAGTTATAAAATATTGCAAAGAAATTAAATTTCATAAATTAGCCAGCTATGCTAGAACAGCTACTATATTAAGAAAATTCTGATTGAAAGATGTCAGTGTCAAGTGCAATTGACATATTTGTAGTATATTTGTGTTATAATTTTATTCGAAATATATAGGATCTTTTTGCTCGAAACTTTCTGTATGGAATTTGTATAAGATACATACAACTGTCGACAGGTAATGTACATACAAGAAATTCCGGCTCTTTTGCAAGGATCTTTCTGTATGGATTTTATAGAAAATACACACGCATTTACGAAAATTCTACCGGTAGATCGCATGTACCGACTGTGTTCGAAAACACGAGTGGTCAAAAGTTACCGTGTTCGAAAATTGTTCAATGTCTACCAGATCCATCTACCGGATTCATGAAGAATCTAATCTCAAAAAAGGTAGTGATGCAAAGCGAAGCGCGCGCGTTAAAAGTGGAAATGTGTTCGAAGTAGGACTCTGCTCAGTTTGCTAACTACGTCAAATTTCTAACCATTTTAAATTTTCAAATTTTTTCATAGATTATGGATTTACCCTATTTACCACTTGCGTTCTTAAAATATCGATTCCGATAGCTATAACCTGATAAAAAGCTGTTTACCGGTAACAGTTCACCGGTAGAATTTTCGGAAGGTAATGTGCTGGCCACATCAGATTTTTACCTTCCGTCGCCTTTAGGTAAGTAATGTATTGTCTGGTCAAAAAATTCGATGATGAGTTTTTAATCAATAAGCACATTTTGGAGTCCCTAGAATACGATTTTACTATTTTTACGATGTCTGTAGGTGTATGTATGTATGTATGTATGTATGTATGTATGTATGTATGTATGTATGTATGTATGTATGTATGTATGTATGTATGTATGTATGTATGTATGTATGTATGTATGTATGTATGTATGTATGTATGTATGTATGTATGTATGTATGTATGTATGTATGTATGTATGTATGTATGTATGTATGTATGTATGTATGTATGTATGTATGTATGTATGTATGTATGTATGTATGTATGTATGTATGTATGTATGTATGTATGTATGTATGTATGTATGTATGTATGTATGTATGTATGTATGTATGTATGTATGTATGTATGTATGTATGTATGTATGTATGTATGTATGTATGTATGTATGTATGTATGTATGTATGTATGTATGTATGTATGTATGTATGTATGTATGTATGTATGTATGTATGTATGTATGTATGTATGTATGTATGTATGTATGTATGTATGTATGTATGTATGTATGTATGTATGTATGTATGTATGTATGTATGTATGTATGTATGTATGTATGTATGTATGTATGTATGTATGTATGTATGTATGTATGTATGTATGTATGTATGTATGT